>OY856309.1:21272500-21908750 GCA_963693445.1 Agonopterix heracliana
TAAGCAAAAAAAATCGCCTGTCTCAAACATTTGAGTTTAGGAGGCTTTGCAGTTTAGTATGGAACAGCCGATTTTTTTCTTTGCGATTGCAGGTTTCATCCCATAGTAAAAGCTGTTCAGTTTGATGGTCTGAACCACCCCTTAAAGTTTCGGAACACAAAAAAAAAATCTTCCGGTAGGTAGGTATATTTTTTAATTTTGGTCTTTATTAGGAAAATCAAATCAAACAACTAAGTAGGATCTACTTTATCATTGTAATTTTTTAAGATAGGTAGACCTTTCACGCGAACCAGTTAAGGCGCGGGCACCTTTGCGTTCATTGGCGGCATACGATCAGATAAAAGGAATCAATCAAACCACCTGGTTTGATTTTCATCCCATCCCATGAACCCATATAACTCATTTAATTGAACAGCCTGTATAAAATTGTATTCCTACACGCGCAAGCTGCCACCGCACTCACGCACACAGACGCAAACGGCAAATTATCGATCTTGATACTTGTAATTTTTTGTAAGTATTTTGTTTGGCAAAGTAAATTGTTTATTATTTGATACTTATGTATTAAAATTTAACTTTGAAAAACATAATACGTTAACTTTTAATTAAAAATCCCTGATTGTTGCTGATAAATCAATTGATATTTTTTGTCTGTTGTTTGTACTCGAGCGTCACGCAAAATCAACTGGACCAACGTTATACAATTAAACAATGTTCACCATAGTGAACCATAGGACCCCATAGGACCAAACTAGTGAAACTTGTTCAGTTTGATGGTCTGAGGCACGACCATCTGATAAATGTAAAGCATTTAAATTTACATCGTGAATAATATTGGTCCAGTTGTTTTTGCGTGACGCTCGAGCACAAACAACAGACTTAAATAAAATCAATGATTTACGAATTAAAATAAGATGTTTTATGTTAATTTAAGTTACATTTTAATACCTATCTAAAATGATAAATAAACTACGTTGCTAAACAAAGTACTTGCTCAAGAAAAAAAATTTAAAAGTATCAAGAAGTGGTCTTCCACGTGGAGTTGACTCTACGGTGGCGTGTGTGCGTGCGGCGGACTGCGGCGTGGCCGAGCCCTTTGTGCTCGCCGCCATTCTCGCCCCCATCGTAGTACTAGTGATGTGCCGAGACGACTATTTTTAGTATTCGGATATTAATATTAATTTATTCGATAACAATTTTATTATTTCTTTGGTAACCTCATTGAAAGAAGAATCAAATTGGTACCTACTCGAGTATTCAAGTCTATTCTGAGCAACCATCAAACTGAGAAACTTTTTCTATGGAGCCAATAAAGAAATCGCGAAAAACAGCAAATGTCATTCATAGAAAATGTCAATAGCTACTCGACCAAAATGTAGGATTTTTAGTCGCGATTTTTTCTATGGAGCCAACAAAGAAATCGCGAAAAACAGCAAATGTCATTCATAAAAAATGACAATAGCTACTCTACCAAAATGTACGAAATAGATTTTTTTCTCGCGATTTCAAAGTTGGTACGTTGTAAAAGTTGTTAAGTTTTATGGTCTAAAACACCCCATCAAGTATGTAGGTAACACACTCAACCATACAGCCTGTATAAACCTACTCTTACTCAATATAGTCGTTTTTCGTCAAGAGATAAGAAATTAAAGTTGCAATTTATGTAAGTGCTAACTGTTAGTACCTACTCGATTATTGTGAATCCGAATATTTATTTCGCATATAGTGTACTCGCATTATTACGAAAGCGCATTATTGCAAAGGTATTCGAATCCGAACTCAAGTCCAACCTGTCTCGGCACATCACTAGGGAGTACTATGTCAGTCATTCCATTGATAAATTGTGAGCATCGAGGCGGCAGGATCAAAATCTTTGATTCAAAATGTATGTTTTCAGTAACATAGTACCTACCAGTGTTGGGCAAATTGTCATTAACTACTAATAAAATTGTAAGATGTAATTAATTACTCGTAATTCATCATCATCATCATCATCATCATCATATACTCGTAATTATTGAAAGGTAATTAAATTAACAAATACAATTTTTATTAGTAGCTAGAGTTAACCCGCGACTTCGTCCGCACAAATTATATACCAGATTTTAAGTCAGATCATAAGCTATCATTCAAGTTTAGATTGTAATTATTGTTAATTCAAATTGTTTGCTCATTTACTATTTTGGCTGACATTGTAAGGTTTGCGGGTCAGCCATGGATCAGATTGGCACAGGACCGTGAGGAGTGGCACAGTAAAAAAGGAGGCCTTTTCCCAGCAGTGGTTTGATATGGGCTGATTTGATTGACTGATTGATTACTTTTTTGGTTCCGATTATAAATGAATACTTTTTGAAAGTAAATAATGATTGCATTAGCCATTTGATGTTTGAAGGTGGATGATGGATGTTCGGTATTTAATATACTAAAATAAATGTTATTCTATTAACAATGAAACTACTTAGGTAATTCCAATTACTTAGTTGAAATTACAAGTAATGAAATTACTTTTGTTCAATTATTAATTCAATTATAAAATGCTGTTTCATACTCTTGTAAATTCTGTAATATACTGTTGTTGGTTTTCCAATATAATCAAAATAAATAATAATTAATTACGCCTAACTCTCTCAGACGGATTTTAAGGGGTTGATCGGACCATCGAACTGAAAAACTTTATGGGACTAACATCAAAATTACAAAAAAACAAATCAGCTGTTCCATACAAAGCTCCGTCGTCTAATGGTTAAGAGCTTAGGCTCTTGACATGGAGGTCGTGGGTTCGATTCCCACAGGAGGCACCTAGTGATTTTTCACTTTGTGCGTTTTTCCCCAGTTTGTTAGGACATTGCAGTCTGAATTCACCTGATTGTCTGAAAAAAAAGATGATTCCATGCTTCGGGTGGCACGTTAAGCCTTTGGTCTCAGCTACTATCTCTGGTGGTAGTAGTCGTTACATAAAAACTACGTCACGAGGCCGTAAGACGGTTATGAATAAACTCTTACACCAGGGCTTGTCCACAAGATAAGAAGAAGAAGACAAAGCTGGAATCCTACTCGACCCAAATGTATGGGACAGCTGAATGGAGTAGTATGTTACCGATAGGCCAAATTTTGAAACGAAGATTTGATCCCGCCATCTCGATGCACACGCGTTATAGCGCTATACTGCGCTCTATAGCGCAGTACTGCGCTATAGAGCGCAGTATAGCGCTATACCGTACTCTAGAGCGCAGTATAGCGCTATACTGCGCTGTACTGCGCTGTATATTATAGCGTCCGTTTGTTACGCCCTTAAGCTGTGCGCCGGCGCAGCGTTATCGCTATGAAATTCTGGAGCAATTTAATAAGGCCTTTGGTTAAGAGCACTCAAGATTAAGTAGGTACAAATACAAATTGCTTAAGCTGTTTACTTTCAAGAGAAGCCTACCTATACTATACAGGGTGTAGAGTGCGTTACATATGATAGGGGTTGCTTCAGACCATCAAATTGACAAACTTTCACAATGGAGCGAAAATCAAAATCGCGGGGAAAAAAATCAGCTATTCCATCGACCAAAATTTTAAAATGAAATAATATATAGGTATTTATTTACTTACCTCTTTGTTAGGCTAATACTATTAATTCGTCTTCTGTGACACTTTATCCGGGAAATCAAACGTTCTCCATTCAAGGAATGTATGTACCTACCTATTAAGTAATTTTTTCAATGATCCGTGTTTAGGTATTGGAGACACGAAAAAATGCAGTCAGGGTGCGTCTTCATTGAAGCGGAGAGGAGACGAATCGTGCAGTTAAAACAATCAGATTGACCATGGCTGCAATCGCCGTAAATATTCGGTGATTGAACCGTGATTGGACTACGTACGAACCATAACTTTTGACACATTTAGTATTTCGCTAATCGCGGTACTGCTCTTGACAGCCATTAGAGCCTTTTTGACAGATCGCTCAGACGTTAAGGGCTGTCAGTTAAATAGAGTTTAGCGCGATGCGGAATTCAGCACAGTTGAATAGTAATTGGATTGCAATGTAGAACTTCGATGTTTTAACTTAGCGCAATCGGGCTCCAAATCAATTCAAACAATCTGATTGGTCTATCTATTGCACGTCTTGTCGTCTTGTCTCCGCTCTATTTAGCTTCACTAGAAACGCACCCTTAGAAAGTAAGGTAGCAGAATTCGAACCGTGTATAAAGGACATCCTTAAAAAATTTCACGCAGCATTCCTACTCGTACGTTTAATTAAATAAATTAAATTTAAATACCCTACAGCGTCTCAAATAACAACTGGTCCATTCGTAACTTTAATTGGTTTAACTGCACAAAATATTCGGGACACTCGTGTGTTCGTAAATCACATATAATTACAATGTTTTTAGGGTTCCGTATGGTAGGTTTAAAAGGAGAACATATCGGACTGACCGCTGATGTGTCGTGTTAGTGTTGTGGCTTCTATTTTGCCAATAGTTTATATGAATGTTTATAGGCCGGAAAGGCGGCAACCAGCACGCGACCACTCAATAACAGACCTACATACGAGTACAACGCGACTCTAATTAATATTAATATTATAGGATAATAATTTTTTGTACGCATTTCACAAGCTTCCAAGTTCTTTATTAAACGTTGATTGAGATAGTTAATCTACTCAACAATAGATGGCGCTGTTCATTGTTCGAATTATTTATATATTCATGCAGCAAGGACAGGAAGTAATTCCTATGTCGCCTAAGTATATTAACAAAACATTTACTGCATTACCAACTATGCTAAAACACGTACGGAACTCATATTCAAGTTATTAAGCTAACATAACTCATACAAGAAATAAGAGAACGGTCCAAATTCCTTAATTCCATCAAAGATTACAAACAGTGTTCGACGAAGCGAAGAGTTAGCCAATGGAGCGAAGCAAATGATTTCGACGAATGGGACATCCGACATGAGGGGCAGTCGCCGGCTAATAGATGTGGACTAAAACCGGCGAGGCTTGAAACTGCTCGCTTTTCATTACAATAAATATCTTGGAAATTGTCATAGGTACTGACTATTTAATGCCAATCAGAATGACCTGGTGAAGGCAGTGGGAACCTGTTGGGTGAGGGCAGCGCAGGATCGGTCGTTGTGGTGAATGTTAGGGGAAGCCTATTATGTTCAGCAACATAATAAATTTGAATTTTGTCGTAAGTTTTATGTAAATCCGGCGCATTGAGGGTCATTAGCAAGCCATCATCTTCTCAGCCGATAGACTTCCACTGCTAGACATTGGCCTCCCCCAAGGATCATCACAACAACCGGTCCTGCGCCGCCCTCATCCAACGGGTTCCCGCCGCCTTCACCAGCTTGTAGGTCCACCTTGTCGGCCTTTCCACGCTGCGCTTTCTGGTCGCCACTCGAGATCTCGGCCGCATCAGCCTAGGTTTTGCAAGAAATGTGCTCGCCCCTTGCCACTTTATATCAATTCTTTGGTCTAATACCGATCTAATTATGATGACGACATGCTATGTGTAAGCAACTAGGTATGTATGCATGTGAGATTTCTTTTTAACCGACTTCAACAAAAGGAGGAGGTCCTCAATTCGACCCGTATGTTTTTTTTTTTGTATTTATTAGTAGGTATAGTCACTTAAAGACGGCCGTCATTAAACTTTTTATATTTATCTACGCAGATAGCTTGTAGTCCTTACACAACACGATCAGACACATGCATTGTGCAAGTATCCCGCCGCGGGCGCCGGCGCCGGCGCAGGCTCCGTTTGACAAGGGTACCTTTGTGGTGAGCGTTTTGTAAAAAAGGTAACTATACTGTGTGACTAATATGAGCTATTATAAATGAGGAGAACGCCCACAGGGTGTAACTTTCAAGTAATGCTCCTGCGCATACCGATATAGCTTATTCAGAGAAGATTTGCTACATTCAAAAGGTAAAAACTGTGCTGCGATTAAATAACGTCCTCGGGTCCAAGGATTTTTTAAAGTTCTACAAATCAATTTCAAAACAAGATCATTTTGAAAACTACTGCTTGCAGCCAGCTACGATTGTTTTGGATGCAAGTTTTCGTACCAAAGGATACGAGTAGCCTACCATACCATTACATAATCATTTCAGCCTCAGACAGAAAAATATCTAAGAGTACAACTCCTGGTAATCATTTCTACAAGTTTTGCACCTATCTATCTGCCACTTCATCTAGAGAATTCTTCGATGTAAATGGGTGACTCGGTTTATCTGAATCAATCGTGAAGTCATCCCATCAAAGCGCATTCTATTGCTCGCTGTGTCCACCTTTATGCGGTCCATTGTTAAGAAACTGAGCAAGTTTCATAAGCCAAGGTTGTCTAGAGATACCTGAGGTATTCTTAACGAGTAGTTGCGCTAATTCCTAATCGCTGGATTTGACAAAAGCTTTGCTTTGTTATCTACCCGTATTTTATAATAAATAGGATCGGCTCTATGACAAATATCAACGATTTGTCCTACATCAATATATTATAAAAGATTTTAATGGTCATAATAAAACGCATGCCGGTGTTTCAAGCTGTGCTTTTACCTGTGCTTACGCGCAAAGGTGTTCTAAAGGGGCACTTCATTAACAATTTATGATCTGGCGTCTTTTGTGCAGGGACGTATCTTCCGTGACGAATGTCCCGGTTATTGCTGTTTAATGGTATTTCTGTTACTTTTTGAGTTAGCGGTTTGCCTTTGACGTTTCGCCGTCGACGAAACTGGGACGTGATTCGAACCGAGATATTTCAAGTAACAAACATTAGGAAGTTCAAGTTTATACCGTCATTAACATCATAAACTAATGATGAATTCTGTCTGACATCAAATAAAGCCATTAACTATTTCTATCCATTCCATATCTAACCGCATCTGTCAGAAACCACTGCTTATCTCCTCACACCGACAAACCAATTAACACATCATAGTTTAACAATAAATAAGAACATAACCTCACAACCAGCTCCCAAAGTCGTCGTTTTTCTATTCCCACGCACACGCACTTGCCGCCACCCAAGCCTACAGCTATTAGGGAATAGCTTCATAAAGTAAAATGGCGGTCGAGGCCAAGGCTCTGTGCCATACAGCCAGGGTTGTTTGATTTTTATAGTCACTTTATAAATGACTGTCCGGTAGTTTAAGAAAGGTATGTAGAGCAGTATGGGAAAGTGGAATTAGTGTAACAACGTATATACTTATCACTTTTGTCTGAATTTATCGAGGAAGTGTATAAATTTAGTATTTTTCAAAAATCTACTACCTAGGATAGCTAAGATACGTGCTTACAGCATCACTTTTTAGAACCTGTATTTTTGGAGTCTGTGGACCAAATAAGAAGGTAGAACCAAAAATGTTTCGTCTGTGACATTTTTTACAACATTAACTCTCTCTTGGCATTTTACCTATTTCTCATCAACATCATCGCATCTTTTCAGTACCGCCTACTTTTTACACAACTAAGCAGTGGCAAAATAATCATTTGCAGTAGCAACATTTTCAAATATATTTTCAACTCTTACCAACCCTAAACACAACCACAAATTGTATTAAAACTCGATGACGTCGAGTGCCCAAGCGCATGCATGCGCTCATAAAAATTCATAAAGTCTCTCACGAGAAAACATTTATAGTTATGAAGTGGACAAATCGTTAAATATTATTGTTATTGACCGTAACAGATGGAATGATAACTTAATAGTTAAAAACCTTAGATGAAACTAATCAAAAAGAAGATACCTTAGTCGCTGACTGAGGACTAACGAGAGCAAAGCTCTCAGTGGGAAAAGGCTCTAAATTTATTTAAATAACGATTATTATAATATAAGCCGTCGCTGCCCCATTGTTGGGCAAACGCCTCCCTCCGTTCTTTCCATGCGTCCCGGTTTTGCTCTTCGATAGGCCAAGTTCTTCAAGAAGCGATCGATTACGTTTTGCCACCTTCTTATAGGTCTGCCTCGACGCCGATTTTGTTTTACTGGGGACCAGAGGGTAGTAGTTTTGGCCCACACATGTCATCTGGCATGCGGCAGATTGGTAGCGGTGGTGGCGACGTCTGCGTCTGTCACTTTGGTTTAAATGAATACGACTAAAAAACTGGACACCATCTCGCTACAAGCCCTGATATTTATCACACACTAATTCACATTGCCACTGCATAACATTATATGTATAGATTTGGTCAAATTCATGATTTGGTCCCTATTTTAATAGGGAATTATGTGGCAATAAAACTCTCCCTCTGACATTTCGTTTCTGTATTTCTGTACCATACTACGACCTTAGAAAAACTCTCCTCTCTCTCATGTTAAAAGTATTCTAGAAAGTATATTAAAGACTTCTGAACTACTTATTGCTTTTCTAATTTCTTCCAAGACCAAAATTAGAAAAACAAATGAAGCGATCAATTTTGACAGTTCCAATTCCAATCATTGTCTGCAACGTCATTGACAATGAACTCATAATTCCCAACGACGACTTACAAAGGGCTGTCATTACGAGCTCTTTGATGCGTACGCGCAGACACGCCTCTCGACGCCTTCTTAGGCGCCATAGTATTTGTACGGATTAGTTACGTAAGAAATAACGAGATTTAATACATTGACATATGTTGCTTACTGTACTGTGATTGTTCAAGAATCAAGTTCGTTGTAATGTAAACTTTGTTACAAAGGAGGAAAGTTGCCTTAGGCCTTCGGAGGGAAATGAAAGATTCCAGAACTTTTAGGGTGGCTTGTACCAACAATAATTTAGGCTTAAACATGTTTAAATATGATGATCACTAAATTAAATGTCTTTTTGGTGCAAGCCAGCCTTAGTATGAAATCATCTGTTTCATAAAGAGTTAAAGCATTGCAGCTTAGTATGGAAAAGCCATTTTGTTCTTTGCGATATCAGGTTTATTCCCATTAGTTGTTCAGTTTGTTGCACTGAACCACCCCTAACAATTTCGAAAGTAAATAGGTATAACGTATGTCAATATGAAAAGGCAACTATAACTAACATTCCATTACTCCTGCGCCGCGCAACCACCAACGGCGCCTAATATGGAGACGGTAACGAGCTAACACACAGGTCCAAAGAAGGTCCAATACCTCCATACACTACAATCGACGTCGGCAAAGATCAATATTGACCTCTCCATATCTATGGGCATCTATAGGTTAGTCTTCTAGGGAAGCTTTTTAGGGTTCCGTAGTCAAACAAGGAATACTTGTACTTTCGTCCATTCTGTCTGTATGCCCCACCTCGATTAGTCGCTCATTTTTGCACCTTTTGAATCCAAATTAGGCATGACGAAAGCAACCCATAATCGGAAATGAGGTAGTCATGAAGAAACTATTTTTTTTGACATCCTCCCATACAACGAATAGGGGGTTGGATGTTTTTATGGTGGTTTGATTTTCTAATAAGAAACTAGATTGCGTTGCACGAAGTTAAATAACGCTATATCGTTATGTTTCAAAAACGTCTCTTAGGTAATAAACAGGCTGTTTAGTTTTATTCTTATTCTACGAGAAGTTTATTACGTGAGCGAAAATGCGCGCTGCATAGAAACGTACTTTGCAGAAACAATCTTGAAATTAATCTCTATGCTTGTATGGAGTCAGACTTTCGTTAAAATATACAGTTTCAATGCCAGGATTAATTTAAGATTTGTATGGAAATCTTTGAGGCACTGTAACTTTAAAACTATACATTTTAACGAAAATCTGACTCCATACAAGCATAGAAATTTGTTTCTAGATTGTTTCTGCAAAATTTCATTGAGTTTAATTGGTAAGTATTGAAAATATCACCATAGTACGTTTGTTTGTCCGACACGCTCTTAGCCGGTTTTTTGGGGAACATAAATTGGTTTTACTTATTAAAATTTTGACTTTCATTAAATTTGTGCCTTTAGTAATACCACCAACAATTCGGTGATGGAAAACATCTTTAGGAAACCTGCTTAGTTGATGAAAGATTTTGAAATTTTGACTTACCTTTGCCAAATCATACCAATTAGGGTATTTCTTAATATGCTGACCGTTTTTTAAGGGAATGATTAGATCATCAAACTTAACAACATTCTCTATTGGACTAACATCGAAACCGCAAAAAAAATCTGCTGTTCCAATGTCAATAGCTGCTCGACTAAGGCCGAATTCGACCAAACTTAGATTTATAGAAGAGTAACTATACAAGAAACAATTTTACTTTTGGTGTTTACACACCCCGTACTAAAAGAACGAATGTATAATTCACCTGAAGAAAGAGGTCGTTGTATCCGTACTTATTGCAATGTGAGGTTAACAGTTTTAATTTGGTAGGTTTTTTTAAATTTTTTTTTTTTTTTAGTTATATGACATTGACATTTCATTTAGATTAGGGTTGGTAAAACGCAAAATCAGTTTACTCTATAGTAACCGGTGACTTAATCTAAGAATAAAATTTACTCGCGTTTGGTCGAATCGGGCCTAAAACGTATGAAACAGCCACTGACATAATACTCTATGGAAACAGCAGATATTTTTTCATGATGTCATAGTTAAAGTTGTTCAATTTCATGGGCTACAATATGAAGCAACCTATGGGCTATGTATGATATACAAAGTATACAATGTATACTTTGTCATAGAATTATTAATTATTAACAGAGATCTGATAATAAAATGCAAACACTAAGTATATTCTAGAATAAAAAGCTGGATGCAGCTTTTACGAATGAAGGAAGAGAGGCAACGGGCCATATTCAAAGTCGAATGCAATTTGGAGAAATCAGTGTGATGAAGTATTTACAAATATGCTCAAAGCAATGAAATGAATTGAACCCCATTCATTAATATTTCAATATCTTCAATCCTCTTTAAAGGAAGCATGTGTACAAAGCCGACGACTGACGGACAGACAGACCGACCCTAATGGCTCCTTCGCTATTCAGATTCTCACAATCGTTATAGAAATAAATATAATAATCCCAACATTATAAATGCCGGGACCATTCAGTTTACAAATGAGATGAAAAAACAAAAACAAATGAACGTCTTTTTATAGTTATCGATTACGATTGCGGTACGATTCCGTTACGATTCAGAATTAATTACAAAATGTTTGTGTTTACTATCAGTTTAAAATAACAATGTGCATGACCTTGAAGGGCCGTTGGATAACTTCACTCGGTTGCAAAGGAATATAGACTCTATGTAAAGGAAACAATCATTTGAATGACTCAAGTGAAGTTCGTGTGATTGAGTGACGTCAAATTTGCGAGCGAGGTCATGCATATTTTAAACTGATAGTACAATTCGATTTTATTCGGTCAATTACAAGTGGCGGTACTCATTATAGGAACAACATTGAAATCACAAAAAACTATACCGTAGAAAACGTCTATGCTAACTCGACTCGAATGTATGGAACAGCTGATTTCTTTTTAGCGATTCAATATTGGTCCCATAGTGAAAATTTTTGAGTTTGATGGTCTGTAGCACCCTGTATAGCAGGCAGGGTCGATGTTTACAGAAGCGAAGACATTCTTTTCTTGAATTTCATAAAGTTAGATATGTATAGATATCGAATTTTGTGTAGTTATCATCATTAACACGATTTAAAATAAGGTTTACAAGAGACATCTCAACAGTAAACGTGTCATCACATCTCATCATCATCATTTTCAGCCTGTATCTACCCACTACAGGGCATAAGCCTTCTCCATATTTTGCCATTCTTCTCGGTCCTGTGCCAGTCGCATCCAGGTCTTGCCTTGCCTTGCCTTGCGACCCACTTCTCTTTTGCCTAATCTCGTCCACCACCATCTCATCACAAATAGTAAATACCTACCTAATTAAATACAAAAGACGTTAATGCTAAAATACCTCTTAAAATTAACAATTTAAACCAAACACGGATCGAAGGACTCGCTCGGTGCCTGTTAAATGATAGTAGGCATTCCATCCCATTACTGGATGAAAGGGCCTTTGTGGCGGGTTCCTAATTAAAGGGACTCCTTATCGAGTACTATATGGAAGCGAGAGCTTAGTCTCAGCACATGAAAGAACAAAGGAGGCGCGTTGCAGACAAGTATGGACTTTCAATCTTGAGGGACCGAGTTCGAATCTGGACGGACGACATGCCGTGTACCATTGAGTTTTTCTAACTTACCTACGTAATACCGACTGCTCTCAAACGGTGATCATCACTATGTTTTTCTTCCTCCCTCTCTCGTACTCACTAAGCATGCATTTGTGACTGGCCCCTTCTTGTCAGTACTAACTAGTTTCCATTTAGTGTCGAGGTTGTGGTTTAGTATCGTCATCTATTATTTCACTAGAGTCACAAATATGGATAGTATATTTTCCGTCACGTAGACATAGGTCTGCCACGTGCGAATTGTTTTATTACCAATTACGATCCATTTTCTTGCAAAAAAGGAGTCTTGATTTTTTGCCACTAGCACATTGAGTCTCATCTTATTTAAGACCGGATGCCCGAGGCCCTTGGTTGGGCACTGGCAGGTCTTATAAGTCTTCATCCAGTTGATGTAATCGCTTTTTTTCGAGAGCCGTTAACTTTACACACTCATTACAAGCTTTTTAAAACCCATTTCGTCATTTTAAAAGAGCTTTTTATAAGACATTTTAATTTAATGTAAACGGGAAAAAGGGTATTCCCATTTTCATAAAATTACGAATAACCTAACAATACCTTGTAGGATTTTGTTGGTCGTACACACTTTCTACGAGACAATTGTCATCCAAGCCATTCTAAAATACTTACTTACTACTTACTTACTTACGTCACTAGATATTATTAAATATGTTAGTATGCCTAACATAGCGCGATTGTATGAAGCCTTGTCTCTGTAGGATATTTAATTAATTTATTAATGTGCTATGGTACCACGTCCCGCTGTGTGGCTTTACAGTTTTCCCTTAACAAAATATCCCAACATCTCTAAAAGCACATCGAAGCTGCTTAATAATTTAGATCCAATAACGTTCCGAGAGTAACAAGATCACTATCACCACACCCGGCTCCGCCTGCAACGAGATGCAACCAGTTCCTTACGAAGCTCGTCGAAACGACAACACGCCGATAATTTTATTATGATAAAGTACTATGTCTTCAGAAGGTCTGAGTTCACGTTTTGTACGTAATTGTTTAGAGCATCTGAGAGACTACTTGTTTAAGCGGCAGACGCTGTCTCGTGCCTAGAATAGGGCCAACAAAGACGGTGTGTTAACACTTTCGCTGCTAAGCTCAAACAATGACATTCGCGCAGTGCTTACACTGTGGAATGCTATACGATTCTGACTAAAGGTGTGAGTCATGCGCACTGCGGCCCACATGTCGCTGACCTACCAGGTAGTAGGTCATCTGCAGTTAAAGTGTGAGGCGACTAATATCGTCAGGCATGTCCCCAGAGTGGCTACCTGTCAGTCATTTATGATCATATCATAACATTAGATTCGACCACGCTTCTGGTAGTAAGGTTTTCCATTTCATTTCCATCAGTTACAGGAGAGTAAGGACGAGAGAGTGCAACTGTACTTATCAAACAAAATGTACTAACATAATATCCTGCGTACCGACGAGATTCAGTAACAAAAACTATGCCCATTTGTTATAGTAGATTACACACCGAGGGCAGGAAAGTAAGAATGGTCTCAGATCTCAGCCGAGGTCAACAAACATGTGATCTGAGGCTTTCTTATTTACTGCCCGAGGTTAGTATACTATTTTTCTACTCGACGGAGGTGGAAAGCGGCATCTTCGTTTAGCGCAGCGGGACGACAATTGACGCTTTCCGTCTGGAGAGGAGAAAAGTATATTTTATCTAATCTCCGGATGAAAATAAAGAAGAAAAAGAAAACACGATTGACATCACCGCACCGTTTGTTATTTTCTAACCATAAACCAATTCTAATACATGCAAACAAGTGCTAGAAACTGTTCATACATTTGAATTCATTTAAGGCTTACTCGTTCGAGAGTGTCAACTGAATGTGATTATCATCTATTTGACCCTGTAACCACTAGAAGGTATAATGTATGATTAGGGCGTAGGCACAACCTGGACATGTCCGCTAAATGTGTGAGACTTCAGAAAACTGCACTCGCACACCCTGAGCTCAAACGAGCTCTTATGTAAATTTGTGAAACAAATCATGCGTGCTACACTCAATGGATTTTCTGTGAGCCAATGAAAAAGAAAGTTCCAAATGGCTCGATAGATGCCGTTGATGTGAGATGGATGTGCAACTTTGCTGGAAATAAAATGAAATTAGGGCTTATCTACACAGCGATTTTTATTCGCGCGATTTATTTCCGGAGCCGGGAAGCCGCCACCCTCCGGATTTTTTCCGTATGAGCGAATACTTTCTAGAGTGTCCATAGGTTACAGAATTGTGAAAAATATGAAAAGATACTTCATCAACGTGATTTTTATTCACTTTTTAGTTTACCTAAACTACCATCATGTCAACGCCATCTATCGAGGCGTGTTGAACTACGTTAAAACTAGCTGTCAGACTTGCCCATTGTCTGCAATCTGTAGCTGATCAGCGGGTGAGGCAGGGAGTGGTCATACTGCACGTATAGTATTAATTTTAATACGATATCGTAGGTATAATGAATGATTTGTCTCATCTACATAAAGTGATCTATGGTTATCGATCGTCCGGTTCGATCGTTTATGACACTGCGTACGCGGCGCTTACTATAAAACGCGCATTATACCGTAAAGTATAATGTTTACTGCTGTAACACTTTGTTACTAAATAGTCTAAATATTTTGGTTCTAATTATTTTTTATGACTGTTTATGGAATAAAAGTTAAGAGGATTAAGTTTGTCATGGGAACGAAATGTTTACTAATTTATGGCACAGAGGAAGTAAATTTGTAGAAGTTGTAGAACTACGCAAAAAGATGGAGAATACATAAAATATGTATACAGTTACAGGTTATACAAAAGTAAAAATAAACATTTAAAACTTATAAAGGGATGTTTAGATCATCAAACTGAACAACTTTCACTATGGGCCCAGCATAGAAATCGCGAAAAAAAAATCTGCTATCCCATACATTTATTTAGCTCGAGTCGATTTGTAGTTTAGTATGGAACATCATTTTTTTTTGTGATTTCGATATTGGACCCAAAGTGAAAGTTGTTCAGTTTGATGGTCTAAACCACCTCCTTAAATGTTTATTTGTATTTTTGTAACACCTTGTATTTATACAGGGTGAAATTGATTTCAATAGCATCCCTTTCAACTAAGAATTCAACTTTTCAACTACCCATCAAACTTTTACCATGGGCGCAAACCAATTGGAGCAAAAAAAAAAACAGCTGTCCCATACTAAACTGCACCCGCCGCCGCTGCTACCTACACGACTCAAATGTATGGGACAGCAGATTTTTTTTCTCCGATTGGTTTGATCTCATAGTAAAAGTTGTTCAGTTTGATGGGTAGACTCTTAGTTTAAAAGGATGCTAAGATATCAATTTCACCCTGTAGTTGTTTTCAGTCAAGCTCGTGTACAGCCAGGTAAGTAAATTATACAAATTGAAGTATTGGCACAGTTTACTTCATAGTTATGGTGTATTGGATGAAACTTGAAAGCATGCAGAAATAGAAACTCCTACTTTTTGAAATCGGTAAAATTTTTGCGAATTCTTTTTCTTCATCAATTTTCTATATCTACCGATCCCTAGTAGAGTAGGTGATCCGTAGCCTTTGCTCACTTATCGTATGTCCCATCTACTTTTCTTTATGGATTCTATGATTGATCATGATCAATGATTCCAACTCGTTTAGTTCTTTCAAAATTCAACAACTCGGGTTTAGGTTAAGTTTACGAAATAACATTGTTTTAACTTTTAAGGAACCAGTCTATCATTCATTTAGAAGTTTAACGTTTTTATCTTAGTTAAAGTCTATCGTAAAAATGGCTCGTAAAATTGAACTACACAAAGAAGACATTTTTAGTAGATGTTTAAATTGTTGGAATGTCAGAAATTAGTTTTCTAAGCTGGCGTTGATTCTTGGGAAACACCCGTGTCGCAGCACAGTGTATTTATTAGGCCGTGTCTCCTGCTACAAAGAAAACAAAACAAACACTTTTTGTCTTCCATTTTGTTTTATACAAATTTGTATGGGACGACACCATTTTGTCTCATATTTTTTTGTAATGACACGACTTTATAAGTACCTACACAACTACACAGGGTGTAACAAAACACCCTAATAATATTTAAAAGGTAAATAATTTTGACCATCAAACTTTAAAATGTTTACTGTGGAGCCAAAATCGAGAAAGAATATGACATTCACAACCATAATCCCGTTATGGGAGATGAAAAGCTTTGCTACAATTATGTACCTACTATAAGGGTTGAACTACATCACACAGCACCACATCGCATTTTTCCGTCGCTCCATCCTTTTCTGTCACTCAGGAACGTCATTTCCTGGAGCATATTATTATTATGATAGACAGAACAGATCGCGCGCGACAGCACGGCTGCGTGTCTATCTTCCGTCTATCTTATATGCTCTAGCAAATCTCGTTCCTGAGTGACAGAAAAGGATGGAGCGACGGAAAAATGCGATGCGGTGCTATATTAAATGAGGTTCAACCCTAAAGTTATTGTTTGATATCAAAATGAGTACCTTTTCCTTTCTTTTTTAACTAGGTACGCTAATTATTTCCTAATAATTTGCCTCAGTTAATTAGGTGCTTAGGATAGGTAGATTTCCATCTTTGTCTGCTTACCTAGTTTGCTTATTAAGCAGAAATACAGAAAAGTGTATTTAGATAGTATCTCTCGATTTTGCTTAATTTCGTAGATAGTTTAGAGCTACAATACAAAGACACAATAAGGTAAGCTAGGAACACAAAAGATCCCACTGGGTCGAAGTGTTGCTGGCCTGCCAGCCCCCACAACAAGATAAGAAGGTAAGCTAGGAGCGCTTAAAGACCAAATAAAACCAAAGATTGGTTTCCCAAAGGGCGGAGTTCATCAAATGAAATGATTAACGACAAAGAAAGTTTATAATAGTCCAAATTATCGATGAGTATTTCAAACTAATTTCGTCCTTGTCCTCTCTACTTTAAAGTATGTTTTATCCTATAAAGAAACAAAAATCTCCAGTCATATCTCATACATTAAAATTTACGACTCAGTTTAGTGGTAGTAATAATCGTAAACAAGAAAAAGTTGGGTAGATAGTGGCCATTCATCACAACTCGATGACATGTTGGATTCTGTCGCCTGTGACCTTTCATACTTTTATTTTAAACTCATTTCTTGTTAAAATATTATTTATTTACCGTCATAATCTTGATGCTGTCTGCCGGTTGTCAACCAACAAACGTTGGTGAACGATTACACAATTTATACGTGGTTTGTGGAGTTCCTGTGTTCCGTAAATGCATCAAAAAGCCAACCTACCAATCTCTGGATCTCCTTTTCAATATTATCAGACTATACGACCGCCGTCTACACCTACACCCCCAATGATGCGCATAAGTCCCATGCACCCACGATGATTATATTTTTTACAACGCCTGTCAGTGTGCCACTGCTGATCAAAGGCCCCAAATCTTCTCTATTATGCGCAGGAGGACCGATTGCTCATCTCCTACAGTAAATTTTAGTGGGCTTTTTGCTAAGTTGACCAACCACGAACAATGCGTTTGTTCGACCAACTCCAAAACTCCGAGATTCCTCTATAGGCAACCAGGTTGTGTGTACACCTTTTTCCTGGTTTACCCCGACGACGGCGGCAATCCTGAGGAATCCACTCAGTGGTTAATTTGGTCCATCTTTCCGAATGCATGTGACAGACATGTCCGGCCCAGTCCCACTTCTGCTGAGCTGTCTTCTATGCAAGTCCTGGAGGGCAGTTCCTCGTTGATAATAACATACTCATCCGAATTTCTTCTTCTGCGTATGTAAAGGTTTTCTCAAACGAGTTTTTCCAAAACAAAAGCAATCTGTGTCATCACTCAGTCTCATGATTGAGCATCCATAACTCTCTGTAATAATGCATTAGCGTATAGACGTTCTTCTTTAGTCTCACATTTGACATGAAGATCAAAGATCGATGACCGCAGAGACGAAATAAGTCTTTAAAATCACCTCGTCTGACCTGTGAAACTTTATATCTTTACCTTTAATCTTTTACCCATAATCCAGCGTGCATAAATGAGATTAAAAATAAATCCTTAAGCATCGAGCAGACGTGCAAACGGACGGACGATCAATACACGTGCGGTTTATGAAACCCTAGTACGGTATCACGATGTTGACAAAATAAAAATGTTTTGAAAAGTTTGCGACTGTGATCGTATTGTACAACCATTGATATTAACAAAAGGTATTTTACAAGAAATATAGTCCAAGTTTTGTTAACTCTGGTGGCTAGGCATGCTCATTTCATTGCAGTTCAAGTTTTGGGAATATTCCGCTTGTTTTTAGATAATTCCGCAAGTAAGTCTTTTTCCGTAAATATTTTTGGCATGGATGTACCTAAACGTTATGACCAGGTGACCAGGAGTGAGATTTTTGAATCTCATTCGGTGAGCCCAGCAGTTGAAAATGTCAAAATTACTATGGAGATACGCATCTTTCTGCTGCTGTTTTGACTTTCGAAAATCGCTCTCCTTAAGTATGATTTTTGAAAGGCAAATCAGTAGTAAAATTATGCGTATCTCCGTAGTAATTTTGACATTTTGAACTGCTGAGCTCACCGAATGAGATTCAAAAATCGCACTCCTTATCCGTAATTTTTATTGGAAGTTGAAAATAATTAATTTCTCAGAAATCTCTACAATTTGTAGTAAGTACCTATAGTGGGTGTACTGCTCTTCTTTATGAAACCAGCATTTCTCCCTCCCTAGGCAATCAGCAAGCTTCTTAGGTTGGCAACAAGGAAATTACGAACCTTTTTGATAACAATACAAATCAGTTTTAGGAAATATAGGTTAGTATTTGTAACATAACACCGCTGCAACGTTTCCTTATCACCCAGCTACCAAAAAAGGAACGCGACCACTCCAGTTCTCACGACGAATTCGACCAAGCTGGACAATCTCGAGTACACAATGCGTTCCGGGTGTCGAATGCGGTCTGGTTACTTACCACATACCAGAGTACCACTGTTACCGTCCATGTGATGGAAGACTAGCGGGTTTAGTGTTTATTAGTTTGGGCATATGCTCACGACTATATTCCCCGAGGGGGTAGTCAGAGATATTCTGAAACCTCAGAACATCCACGTTTCACCAGTAGTACCGAAACGCTGTCCAGTGTGACGGGGGGTGAGCCCGTCGCCACTTGTAATGGACAGTGGGTACAATACATGCCTCGAAATTGAAGCATGTAGGTTTCCTCACGATGTTTTCCTTCACCGAAAAGCCAGTGGTGTTACAAATCGTACATAAATTCCGAAAAACTCATTGGTACGAGTCGACTTGGACGGGGATCGAACCATCGCCTCCTGCACGGCAGGCAAGGTTACTCGCCACTGGACCACCAAGGCTATTAGTTTGGGACCGTTGCAAAATAAACTTGGTCAAATATGACCATCACTGATCTATTGTTATAGATTTGCTATCTATGCTGTATTGTACTGACATAGATTAGACCACCCTATTTATTCCCGTGGATGTCGACTATGCATGGGATAATGTTTTTCATGCAGTGATTTTGTGGGGGAAGGACTATTGACTATACCCAGCTATTACTATTTGACACATCAATGTAGACGCGTCAGTTTATTCATAGGCACGCCACATACCTGTACATGCAGAATTATTCCGGACGGAATTACGATTTCGTATGGATTTGAAATTGCGACCGGTATTGTGGAAGGGGCAATTCCGGATCGGAATTCCTTATGTGTGTGGCAGGCGATAAAGAGGCCCCGGCGCAGTCAGTGTTGGTGGGATCATGAATTCAAGAAAAATTTAAATCTGAATCGGCCCTTGAAATATCTGCCATTCATTTACTATCAATGACAAAACTTTGCCAAATATTGAAATGATCAAGTTTAGTACCAGCGAGCAGTGATATAAAAATCGCTACCCTCTTATACCTTGCACCCTATGTCCAAGACCGGCCGATGTTTGGTCAGCAAACAAAGTTGTGAATGCCCATCGCGACGGCTTCGACGCCTGCCCTCGTCTAATTATCGATGCGTGTGGGCTAATGGCCAAATACTACCATTTTAGAAGAATTGCTTCACTTCCAAGTATGGGCAGGGGCACTGTTGATAACCACTTAGGGTCTTAAGTCGCGGAATGTGGACGGACAAAGAAAGGTATTTTAACAACGACGGCATTCTACAGTAGGGCACAATTTACTAGCGTATCGCTATCTTAAAAATTCGAGCGATCTAACCATTTTTAAAGTATTTGCTACGATACTAATTAGATGTAGAAAGGTCCCCTTTTAATATTTGGCTATGCGATGATATGCCGTGTCACACATGTGGTGATAGGATATGACAGCATTAAAACTTTAGAGAATATTATTCCGAGAGCGAAAATGCGCGCTGCATACAAACGTACTATGGTGATATTTTCAATACTAACCAATTAAAGTCAATTAAATTTTGCATAAACAATCTAGAAACAAATCTCTATGCTTCTATAGAGTCAGATTTTCGTTAAAATATACAGTTTCAATGCTAGGATTAATTTAAGATTTGTATTGAAATCTTTAGGCACTGTAACTTGAAAACTATACATTTTAACGAAAATCTGACTCTATAGAAGCATAGAGATTTGTTTCTAGATAGTTTCTGCAAAATTTAATTGACTTTAATTGGTTAGTATTGAAAATATCACCATAGTACGTTTGTATGCAGCGCGCTCCGAATAAATGCGTAACAATACTTAAATGGGTGCTTCTGAACATTAAACTGAACGACTATCAGATGCTATATTTTTCTAGGTAATCACCTTGATGATTATCTAGGTCGTGAGTTTAGGTATTAGGTATAGTTTTCCGCCTGCTCACTTAATTTCGCGCATAATTTATTGTTTGGAAACTATGCATTTATTGGTCTATTCATCAATAGGGCGGGACTATAGCGCTTTTATTTTTTAGTATGCAAGCAAAAATAAGCCTAGGGGTGGTCAGGCGGAAAAGTCCGCGATAGTACCTATCTAATATTATGGATAAATGACGGGCAACTTACAAAATTGCTCAGCGACCCCTATGCGTCCTAATTTAATATAAATCGTGGATGCCTAAGAAATCGTCAGCACCCTATGAATTGAATGTAAATTGTAGAAACTGGTGAAATTTAGCAAAGCAGCATTGTCTTTGAAGCATTCGATGATATTCGAGTTACTCCGTATAGTTTTACAAATACGTAGCAAACATAATTCTAAGTACAAAAGTGCATGTTACTCTACAGGAACAACCTTGGTAGCCATCCAATTAGTCGGAGGGGGGAGAGGGGATAATTGGGCCGGGACCGGTTCTGCCCGGTGGACCTTTTTACCGTCGTCGCTTCAAACGTGTGAGGTTGTATAGCTGGGCTGTGTTAGCAGGTTAGGAGCTTTCGTAAGGACATTTTAAAACTAGATGCATGCGGCAATAGTGAAAGAAGAAATGAGAGTTGTAATGGTGTAATGTAAACGAAAGCGTACAAACTTTTTGACTATAATCAGCATGAAACAAGTTGGAGGAAGCAATGTTAAGGGTATATTATTCGGAGCGCGCTCCATACAAACGTACTATGGTGATATTTTCAATACTAACCAATTAAAGTCAATGAAATTTTGCAGAAACAATCTAGAAACAAATTTCTATGCTTGTATGGAGTCAGATTTTCGTTAAAATGTATAGTTTTCAAGTAATAGTGCCTCAAAGATTTCCATACAAATCTTAAATTAATCCTAGCATTGAAACTGTATATTTTAACGAAAATCTGACTTTATGGAAGCATAGAGATTTGTTTCTAAATTGTTTCTGCAAAATTTCATTTACTTTAATTGGTTAGTATTGAAAATATCACCATAGTACGTTTGTATGCAGCGCGCATTTTCACTCTCGGAATAATAATCTCTTAAAGGGCTTAGACCTAGGTTCAGAGAGTGCTTCAGATTCCGACCATCAAACTGTTTTTTTTTACTATGGGATGGGATACACTATGACGTTATTCCCCTCCGTGCTTAATCAAGAACTCAAGATACTCTAACTATATAACCTTAGTTATTTAGGATTTCCATGTTTTCAGTAGCAGTACTCAAATTCTGCCCAGGAGCGCGATTTTTGAATCTCATTCGGTGAGCTCAGCTGTTGAAAATGTCAAAACTACTATGGAGATATGCATTTTACTACTACTGATATGACTTTCAAAAATCACACTTCAGGAGTGCGATTTTTGAAAGTCAAATCAGCTGTAGAAAGATCTCTAAAGTAATTTTGACATTTTCAACTGCTGAGCTCACCGAATGATATTCAAAAATCGCAATCCAGTATGACGTGTAGTGAGCCCGTCCCTTATTCAATTGATATACCTTAAGCATTTAAGAATCTGTATTACAGTACCTACCTATAATAGTAAAGGTTTATTTCTACCAGATTTTTTGCTCACTGCAACAGAATCATTTAAAAAACAAATTCATATAAAATACGTACTTTAAAAGACTTCCGTAACAAAACTGACAAGTAAAATCGTACGCAACATAAACGCTGGCAATAATAATAAAGAATCACCCATTTGGCATTAGTGTAGTGAAGTATAGTGATCTAAATCGAAGCTGCGCCCGAGTCCGAGAACTCCGAGATCACTTGGTGACAGTGAATCACCGACGCGATGGCCCGATTCACAGCGTGTTTATAAATAGTCGCCCACGATACAATAGCGAGCACTTTGTCTTTAGCTTCCGATGTAGAAATAAACGGTTTATGTCAAGTGTGGGTTGGTACGAGGTACTTTTTAATTAGGAGAGTATTCACTTTATAGACTAAGATCCCACTGCAAGTATTCTACAGTATTTTTTAGGCATTGATACAAATAAGTATACCAGTGGAAATGTCGTACTTTGAGGATCCTAAAAAATAGAGCTGCAACTCCGAAGCCTGTCGCAAACATTGTATATAGCCGATTGCAAAACTGTTATTCCTGTTTTCTTATGTAATAGAATCTTCCCAGAAATAGGAGATTTGATATGTGAAAGAATCAACGAAATCAGTCTAATAGTTTTCTTGTAAATCTTCCCCATTTGCAAGACTCAAAATAATGCGACAACCCTACTTTGTATAATGCGACAACCCTAATTTGTTGCCTAAACAAATGACGTATATAGGTGTAGAAAATCAACAGGAACAATATTATTTCATTCAGGGGGTTGCAACTGGTTTCAGGACTCTCGAACCTTTCGACTGGAATTGTAGAAAACGTGCAGTGGGATCTTGAAATATTTGCAGCACTGTCATTGCCGCTACCTACTCTAAATATTTTACTCATTTTCTTTTAAAGCTATTAGCTCACGTAAGACTAGGTGTATTTCCTAAAGTAGTGTAATAATGGAGAAGTAAATTCTAAATAGGAGCACAAGGTATTACTGCTCAGTGGCAGAAAAGGCTGCACCATCTGCCATTTCGTCGTAGAGTCCGTCGTTATTCTCCGACTAGTGCGTTCACACACGATAACGCATTGACGGAGCGGCAGACGTCAGTCCGTCAATTGTGAAGCAAGGAGTTGTATGAAACCGCACGTAGAAGCACACACGGTTCGTCAATCCGTCACAGTGTGTGCTTCATAAAATCTTGCTTCTTGCTTGCTTCACAAATGACGGACTAACGTCTGGCGCTCCGTCAATGCGTCATCGTGTGTGATCATCCCACTAGCCCAACTTGTCCCAAAAATATGTCATTCCAATTTCAAACGAGACTCACGATAGGTAACGTGAACATTTGGAGGAACGAAAACTGTTGGAGGGTTATTACAGTAAGCACACATGACGACTTTCTACAAATTCTAACAATACTCAAAGTTGACATAGGGCAGGCATAGACGGGCGGACAATGCGACGTGTTAATAAGGTTCCCGGCAGACTTACAATGGGCCGGAAATTTACCCGGATTCTGAACTGAGATCTAATCAATTCGAGTGCTTATGTAAACTTTTGTGTTTTGTTAATGAATATCGAAAAAGGTACCTATAATACACACTTGGTAGTTGGTACTCACAAGTTGGAAGAAGTGCTTGGTTGGGACCTTTCAAACGTTGATAACGAGAGTCTATGCTTTATAGTATAAGAGATAAGTGTACTTTTTGCAACCATCAGCAGCAAGGCTGATTCAGTGTTTATGGGGTGTAGAGCATCTCTGTGATGGGGATGGACCAGGTCTGCCTGCATAACTTCAGTCGGTTCAGGAGTTACAGACGTTTAAAGGACAGTAAAAAATTAACGATCGGCTGCAAGGCTGATCGTATGATAGTATTGTAGTATGCACTGTAGCTATGTGAACAGTACAAAAACTGACATTAACTGCCACTCGGTTTAGGAGATACAGCCGTTCAAAGGTTGGACCTTTGAATGGCTGTAACTCCGAAACCGACTGATGAACCATGCCAGTTTTTGTACTGTTCACATAGCTACAGTGCATACTACAATAATATCATACGATCAGCCTTGCAGCCGATCGTTAATTTTTTACTGTCCTTTAAACGTCTCTGTAACTCCTGAACCGACTGAAGTTATGCAGGCAGACCTGGTCCATCCCCATCACAGAGATGCTCTACTCTACACCCCATAAACACTGAATCAGCCTTGCTGCTGATGGTTGCAAAAAGTACACTTATCTCTTATAACATTATGAGTGCCTATTTTATCATGATGATCCTAAACTAATATTTCAAGATCCCACTGCAAGTTTTCAACAGTATCTGTTGAGGCAATGATATATATTCCAGTGGAAAGGTTGTCGTTTTAAAGTCCTAAAATAATAAATTATTTAGAAAAACAAAAAACCCGACTGCATAAAAAACTATTAACTGAAACTACCTAATAAGTAATAACCAGTGATCGGAATGTCGGGGCATTTTTTGAGCATACAAGTATGGATACGCCTTGAATTTCCCGGAAATATCCGGATTTAATAAATATGGATAAAAATTTCACGGGATTTTATGGGATTACCTATTTAGATGTCGAGACGTTTTTTTAAATCACCCTTTGAAACACGCCGCCTGGTACTTTTGACATGTACCGCGCTTAGGTAAATATGTTGACCGTTATTAAACAATGATATTAATTAACTAGATTAGGTAGTTAGGGCACCAAAGCGTTGCCACTTCGAAGATGTCTGCAGGCTTCTTTGACTTCAGTTCAGTCGTTTATCTATGGTGAGTGGACATATCCGTGACGTTTAAATTAAGCTACCAAAATGGGGAAATGCGCCGTAAAAATTTGTAAATCACTGTTGGAAAATAATAATAAAGGAAGTGGTGTTACTTTTCACAAGTAAGTTTACTATAATATTTTTTACTATAATATTTAACCGACAGATTTTATTGAGATTTTGTCCTGGGTGATTTAATAACAGTGAGCTTATACGATACTAGAGGGATAGCTTCTTACAAACAATACTCAAAAATGCGTAACCACTTCAGAGTTTCAAAGACGTAGCTTGGAAATCGATACATACGCCAAAGTAAACTATGTTTGTCTCGTTTCTTCTGCCGTCTAAAAAATTACGACGAAATGAGAAAGACGTTATTATTTTAAAAACGTAAATACGGCCACAGTTGCCAGTGGTTAGAAATAATTTCCCCAGAATTAATTACTGAATTTAATGAATTAATTACCTGAATTCTAAACTTGAATATATAGGCTCTGTGTGCTTTGAACAGATTTAAGTATAATTAAACTTTAAGTAATATTATCATATTATACAGGGTTGATGTTTAATTAACCCAGATCGGATAACGTCACCATATTGTATTCTCTTCACTTTCACTATGCAAATAAAGATGTTTATTATTTAGGTATTTATTTATTTTATTTATGGTGTCAACTTCGAAATCACGAAAAAAGAAATCAGCTGTCCCATACATATGAGTCGAGTCGGTCGGTACTGCAGTTTTGTATGAAACAGCTGATTTTGTTTTCACGATTTCGATGTTGGCTCCATAGTGAAAGTTGTTCAGTTTGATTAGGGGAATGAATGGTGAAGTTATTCCGACTGATTAAAACTTAACCCTGTATGAAATAACGAAGAGGGTACCGAAACTCCCAACAGTGTGGGAAAATCAAAATCGTATTTACTTGAAACACTGATGGGAAAAACAATGCGTGAAAAATTTATTTAGTTTTTTAATGTTATTTTGAATAATCTTAACAAAATATTATAGTAAACTTACTTGTGAAAAGTAACACCACTTCCTTTATTATTATTTTCCGACTGTGATTTACAAATTTTTACGGCGCATTTCCCCATTTTGGTAGCTTAATTTAAACGTCACGGATATGTCCGCTCACCATAGATAAACGACTGAACTGAAGTCAAAGAAGCCTGCAGACATCTTCGAAGTGGCAACGCTTTGGTGCCCTAACTACTAATCTAGTTACTTAATATCATTGTTAAATAACGGTCAACATATTTACCTAAGCGCGGTACATGTCAAAAGTACCAGGCGGCGGCGTGTTTCAAAGGCGCGGCCTCTAGTATGCGCTGCTAATACTCTTGATTTAAAAAAAACTTCTCTTGACATCTAAATAGGTAATCCCAGTAAATCCCGTGAAATTTTTATCATTATTTATTAAATCCGGATATTTCCGGGAAATTCAAGGCGTATCCATACTTGTATGCTCAAAAAATGCCCCGACATTCCGATCACTGGTAATAACATTCAAATTGTAGCTGATTTAAGGAGCTTGTTTTTATCTTTTCAGTTAATAGTTTTTTATGCAGTCGGGTTTTTTGTTTTTCTAAATAATTTAGTTTATTTCATACTTTTTAGTCTTGTGTCAAAATGGTTGCATAAAAATACTATAATATATATATAATTGGAATCTGCTCTTCACCAGCTTTCATTTGATACCCATATTGTATTTTTTTACGAAAAAAATTTCATTCTCCCCCCTCTCTTTTTTAATTCGCATACGCCATATTAAAATAATGTACCCTATGTCACTCTCACGATTTTTACGAATCTAACGACACCTCATATGTCAAAATCCATCAAGCCGTTTAGGCTGTAGGGCGTGCCAAAGAAATAGACATACAAACATACATACATACATACATACATACGCTCGAAAAACATAACCCTCCTTCTGTCGCAGTCGGGTAAAAATAGAGTTGCTACCCTAAAGGCTGTCGCAACCCCTTCTTCGCTCCGGATGCAAATATTTTGTTCCTATTTATTTTCCATACCCTCATTTGTTTAAGCAATAAATTTTATACAAAATTGAAGCATCTACCACAAAATAAGCATATTTTTGGTCGCATTATTTTCTGTCGTACGAATGGGGAAGATTTATTCGACAACTATTGGGCTGATTTTGATAATTCTTTCACATAAATTATGAAATCTCCTCTTCTGTATACTATAGAAAAATTGCAGTGGGATCTTAGTCTAGGTACACACATGGTACTCAGAAGTTGAAAGATGTGCTGGGACCTTTCAAACTTTGATAACGAGAGTAAATGCTTTATGAGTGCCTATTTCATCATTAATGACACAGACGACAGCTAGACGATAAGCAAGAAAATATGGATGAGAAGGAAAGTTACGACGAATAGGTACGTTAGATGAATGGAAGGAGATGTCATACTTATCGCATCGGCACAAAATAACGGGGTAAGGGCAGAAGGAGGATGACCTCTATGCAATATAGTTACCTACTATCTACTAGTATTTATTTGCCTACCTTGCAAGCTCACACACAGACGACGCGGTAAACTCAAACGCCCACGCTCTTCGTCCCTTCGCCCTAACAGAACAAATAAAAATATAGTAAATCAAGGCATTGTCAACATCTCCGAGCGCCTCGTGGCTGTCGGTTATAGCCACTGCATCCGACCAACCCCAACTCTGTGTGAGTATAGGTTTCAGATTCGGGCGGGAGTTTAGCGCATGCACCTACGCTCTCAGCTCTAAGACACTTGCGATACCTGTCCACTCTTTCAGGTACGCGAGCGACGACATTCGTGCCAATTACTATAGTCTGGAGTAGCTGGGATCGCTGATTCCTACCGATATGACCAGGAGATTTTCCTCCTTTTAACGGTTTGCTATAGCTTTCGGGACTTCCTGACTCGTCGTAGAACATCCACATTGGCTACCTCGTTTCGAACCAAACTAATTCGCAGCATCCTTTCTGCCTCTAGTTTCTGGCCAGTAGCTTCCTTAATGACTTGGTTTCTATTCTAGTTAAAACAACTAGGTAATATCCTTCAACTAAAACATAAACTGCATTACAAATTGTAATTGTCTGAAAATATATTTTCTAACTTCGCGAGGGTAAGTGACCGGTGATTCAACGCAGTTATCAAACGAAGTCAACCCTATCGTTCTCGAAACATCAACTAACTACCTACTTTATTTTTAGTACAACAAAGTTGACAATAGATAAACACAGTTGGTCAGATAGGACGTTGCGACTCGGTCGCGTGGTCGGGTCTATATCTGTGCGCGACGACGGCCCCCCCTCCCCCCTAGAGGAGTACGTCTCTAGTACTATATATTCTGCGCCCCCTTTTAGCGGCCCATTGAGCAAATCTGGAAATCATATTGTAGTTTCCGATTGCTTACGATAAAGATTATGAAGGGTTTCTCAGTTATAAAATACTCTTATCTATTCTGTAATTTAATTTCGATTCAACCACGTCGAGTTGTATTTAAAGTTATAGCTTCGGAACGGTTCGGTTTTTATCACGATTCCATGGAAATAATACGAAGTTGAAAGATTTCGTATTATTTTCGCAGAATTCCACGGTGTATTTTCTAAAGATCCTAAAAAACAATCTCGCGGTAATGGTCGAATGACAACAAACTCCGATCGGTTCGGAAACTTGAAATTTTACTAACACTGCTTTTCAAAATAAGTTGACTGTCTCTATGATAACACTCTATCATTCGCTTCAATGTCTTGTATGTTCAGGAAAACTCTTTCAGGGGCATGACCACGCTTTTGCAGTATCTGGGATGTTTGCAGAGGCACAAAGCGACGGTTTTTATGCAATTGCGGGAAAAAATAACTTTACTATTTTAATGAACATCATAGATGGGAGAATACCAATCTAAATGGGAGTTCCATACCCTCAGATCACAGAGTCCATACCGCATCCTAGACGTCTGTTGACAAAACACCGCAGCATACCCCATGAAGCGTAGGAACAAAAAGATCCAAAGATCTGCAAAAGTCTAAAGCACAGCAACACTAGTTAGACAGTTCTTCAGTAGAGTTTCATAACATATCAAAACAGATCACAACCTAAGTTGCACACTATATGCACTCCACTATACAGTGTCCATTACCCCTCGACAGCTGTTTGACAGGCCGGCAAGCAGTCCCAGATCGGTGAGCACTCCGCATTGACAGCAGAGTGACGCTGTAATGGATTTCAATCAGCTTCGCCTTGTTGAGTCACTGTTCATTAATAAAGCACAATTTGTGTTTCCAATCGTCTTTAAAAGAAGAGGTCTACATGACTGTATGTTACAGCAAAAACATCTGTTTGGTCGTCACCGATGGCAAGAGGCAAGTCCTTTTCAGCGCCTGACATAATGGGCGAATAAAATATAGAGGGTGTAAGGAAAAGTTCAGTAACCTTTAAACCACTTACCCATCAAACTGAACAACTTTTACTATGGGAGCAAACCTATCAGCCCAAAAAAAATCAGCTGTTCCATACTAAATTGCTACTCGACTCAAATGTATGAGACCGCTGATGTTCCTTCTGTTCTGTTGTTTTTCAGTTCTGACAGATTTACTCCTATAGTAAACGTTGTTCAGTTTGATTTTCCTCAATGGCTAATGGCACTGTATTAGGCGAATGTGTTTCAATAGAATCTTAAACATTGGGTTCACGAAAACTGCTTCAATTTCAAGGCGTGTTTGTGTTAGAAGCGACGGGCTCTCTACCCGTCACATTGGACAGAGTGTGGTCAATCAATCAACCTAATCAGGAAATATAAACCCACTGCTGTGCATAGGCCTCCTTTTTATTGTGCCACTGCTGACGTTCCTGTGCCAATCTCTGACCAACAACCCTTACAATGTAGTATGACTAACGCATCGGTGGTTTGCCCACTGACCTCCTTCCTTCTCTTGGCCACTATTCGATATTACCTTGGTCCACCAGCCGTCTTCCCTTATAGCCAAGATTGGTCACTGTTCGTCAAATGTGGATATTCTGAATATGTTATATATTATACCATTTTGTTAAATTCACTTTTTAATGTACCTGTGTCTAAAAACGTCTAAATGTCAAAACAACATATTGTGTTACTTTATTACTACACCTACTATGTATAAGTTTTGTCTTAAATGTAACCGATCATGCTGTGCACATTGTTTTTTTTTTTTTTTTTAAGTAACTGAAATTTATTCAAGTAACCATAATCTAAACAAAACAATACTATAAAATTAATCCTACTACTTAATACAATACCTAGCCTAATCTAAACAGTACAATAATTAAGAACTAAACTGTGATCAGTCGAAGAGCCCGCCTCGATTCGAACCCGGTTGAAAAGTGCCCATCACGCTCGTGGCGTTTCCACGCTGTATGGCTAGGGAAATGTGTTGAACCAGGTACGAACCGGAGCGGGGGTCTCGGCCCCTCTCCCTCAAACGACGGCCAATGGCTTTAATGAAGTTTTTGGCTTCTGTGCCCCAGGGCCCTGCGGTCTCCACCGCCACTGGCACAAATAAGTATGTTGCCTCTAAACATGAGTACGTGGTGTGTTTTACGCGTGCCGCACTTTCCGCCGCCGATCCTGGCACCCGCGTAGTTCCCTGGAGATGCGACTGCGCAAATGTACAAACGCAGGTCGCATCCCATAGGAGGCAGCGGCCTCTTTCCCATGGGATCAGGGTTAAGCCGTCCGGCCTTTTGCCGTCTGTGCGGTTTAAGCCGGTTGGTTCAAGGATGTTCGGGACGTTTGCCGACACCAGCGCTCTACGAATTATGTCATTTAATATGTGGTGTCGTGGCCAACGTCCCACACACTTCCTGCAGCTTAAGGCGTGATGGCCGTTGGCCTGCACCCAGGACCCGCAGATGCATTGGTGCGGCACGCATATCTCACAACCAAGTCTCAAGGCTGCGGCAATCCTCACTGAGTTGTTGTCTAAAAGTGTACCAAGTTGCGATGATGGTAACGCTTGGAGCCATGCCCCCGATTCTGGTCTGGAAGCCGCTCGAATTCTGGCCAAGTCCGAACCTGTAGCATTATCTAGAAGCTGACCTAGAATATCCTTTGAGCTAATCTCGTCCCAACCTCGTTGGGTACTTGGAGCTTCTGGAATGTCCCGACTCGGATACCTGTTGCTCCATGCCTCTAAAGCGTCACTCACAAAGGGCAAGTGGAGCCCATCGCCATTAATCTCTAGAATACGAGCGACTAGACTCATCACCCCATGTGATGACGCCAAAAAGGCCGAAAATCCAACATCTTGCATCCTTCGTATACCCAAGCCACCATGCCTGATCGGAAGGCCTGCCTGAGTCCACTGTTCGACGCTCATCTCCAGATTTAAGATGCCCTCTAAACCGCGTTTCAAAGTCTCATCAAAAAGAGTCACCTGCTCCGGGAAAAGCCAAGTGGGCGCCGTCCTCATCATTGTTTTGGGTCAAGTCTAGAATTTAAACTGTATTTTATAATCTTTATGACTGTAATCTGTTTATGTGCCTAATAAATAAATAAATAAATAAATTATGAATCTTTTTCACTAACCGAGAGTCCAGACATTGCCCTCCTGTAGGTCTACCATGAGTTTTCACCGTACTTTGCTACTGTAGTACACCTACCTAGTGGTTACGTTGAGAACTAATTTCTGTCATACGCATAGAGGTATTATACCAGGAATAGAGGGAGCTGAGAGAGCCAGATGTACCTAGCGCCACCACTGTATAATAAAAAGAGATACGTGACGTGAGGCAATAGAACCGTTTTCTAGTCACTAATAAATTTTTACAATTCGGTTTCCGTGAATAATTGGGAATCTAAAGTGAAATCGTAGATAATTTTGTGAAATATACTGACACTACTTCATTAATTTATCCACGATTTCACGTTAGACTCAGAATTATAGAATTAGAATTTTTGCCTGCGAATAGTCTCCTGAAAACATCCAAAAACGGATTCATTTGACAACTCATGTCACTGCCTCTATTCCTGTATGGTATAATAACTTTATGGTCATACGAGTAGTAAAGTACAGGGAAAACTCATGGTAGGCCCTCTGAGCTTATTAACGCTAACATAAAGGTGAACACACAGGAGCTAAAAAACTAAACATTGTACTTTTGTAAAGGCAGAATGAGCAACAAGTGTGGAACAGCCACTTGAAATATAATCGAACAGGGGGTGTACCCAGTGCCCAGCTAATGGCGTGAAACAATGGGCACCTTCCTCGAAGGGTCTACCTGTACAACCCTCCACGTACCTGCAGGCTAGCCGCTAGGGTTGTCAAATGTTTGAAATTATTGTGTGTGTTGTGTGGTTTAGTAATTTTATAAATTGAAAATTTACACAAAAAACAGACATCAAGAGTAATCACAACAACCTATACAATGGACGAATTTTGACGGCTATAAAAAATTCGGTAGGTATGTAACTCCAAACTACTAATTAGCGCGACGTCCACTCTCTAAAAGGCGCGGGTAGAAGTCATTTTCAATGCAGCGAAGTATGAAAATCATACATACGTACATAAAATATATGACTAAAATCATTTTCACGGTGGACAATGGTCAGAAAATATACGAATATCTTTTAGAGCTGCGTTCAAGCCTCACTTAATAGAATAACATTACAATCTTTCATTTCTTTTTATTTAATGGCACTCACACACTGCTTAAAGGTGCCGGTTAACAGCCGACCGCATACAGCAGCAGCATACGACGTGTCGCTCCGACACTACTGGTTTGTATGTAGTTCTATGAAATACCCTGCGAAGCATCCGACACGAAGCATGCGACATGCTGTATGCGGTCGAGCCTCGACCGCACACCAGTAGTGTCGTCGAGTGCTGCCAGGCATGCGATAATTATCCTAAATTCACGAATTTTTTTTGTGGCATCCGATAGAAAATAAAAGTCGGGTAAAGCACGATAATTCATACAAATTCCACTATAATATTTAATTTAATGAAATCACTATTTTCAACCACATTTTCCGTTAAATTCCAACGATACCTAGGTACATCATACGGGCGTTCGGTATTGGGTAAAACAGTGTTCAAATATTATATAGGGTCCTTCTTAATATGCTAACACTTTTTTAAGGGAATGATCAGACCATCAAACTGAACAACTTTCTCTATAGCACTAACATTGAAATCACGAAAAATAATAAACAGCTGTCCCATACAAAAGTGCTAACCTACTCGAGCCAAATGTATGGGACAGCAGATTTTTTTTCGCGATTTCTATTTTGGTCCCATAGAGAAAGTTGTTCAGTTTGATGGTCCGATCATCCCCTTAAAAAAGTGTCAGCATATTAAGTTTGACCCTGTATAAACACGATAGTTTCGCATTAAAGAAGATCTTATAAACAGCTATTTTTGAGTTTAAGATGATATTCCTGCCAGCGCGCACGAGCGCGATGCATACAAACGAAGTTTCATCCTAATTTCAATGAATTAAATCGATCGAAGATCATATAAACAGCTATTTTTGAGTTTAAGATGATATTCCTGCTAGCGCGCCCGAGCGCGCTACATACAGACGAAGTTTAATCCTATTTTCAATGAATGAAATTGATCGAAGATCTTATAAACAGCTATTTTTGAGTTTAAGATGATATTCCTGCCAGCGCGCCCGAGCGTTTAATCCTATAAAATAGTAGTAATGTCGATTCTCTTACCTAAAAGAAAATTTTGTTATTAGAAAATATATTTATGTTACAGGTGTTTTCAGAAGCCGAAATCAATATTTTCTCCCCTCCGGACGGAAAGCGTCAATTTTCGTCCCGTTGCGCTAAACGAAGTTGCCTCTTTCCACCTCCGTCGAGGAGAAAAATATTATACTACCCTCGGGCAGTAAATAAGAAAGCCTCAGATCATATGTTTGTTTGTTCAAAAGTTACAGCCCTAAATAGGTAGGCCGGACGGACGGACGGACAAAGTAAAAGGGTCCTGATTTCACCCTTTCGGCACGGAACCCTAAAAACGTGAAAATAAACCAGGCTTCTATGATCACGGATGTTTGTAACAAGGATTCTGAGTATCCCAAAGGGGAGCACGTTAGTAATTTATGTGTGACTTTACCCCAAAAAAGACCCTAAGTCGGCAACACTGTTTGCAGCTGCTGTATGCTGCTGCTGCGTGCGGTCGGGTTCTAATTCATACCCATCCGACGTGTCGGAGCGACGCGTCGCTCCGACGTGTCGGATCCGACACGTCGTATGCTGCTGCTGCATGCGGTCGGCTGCCAATTTACTCCTTTATGTAGCAATTTGGCTAGTGTCAAGTTATTTATGTACCTATTGTTTTATTTTAACGAAAACACATTAGAGCTATACTAAATGGTGGAGCCACGTGCAAGCCTCACACAGGCCAATACGCACGCGTAGGTACGTCCGTCCTCTGCCAGATTTGCAGCGCAGCGCGACTCCATTACAATCTTCCAGACCAGACATTTGTTTTGACAGCCCTACACATAGGGCTAGCACCCAATGAGCTTGTTTTGACGACTCACCGCCAATCCTATTATTGGAGTGTGAAGTGCCGTTAGGTTTAAAGAATTATAATAATGCTTTGTAGTGTTTACGTTTCGCACTTGACTGCCAAATAGTTGTTGATTTTGGATAAATATGGTTCTTATGATATCAATGGACGTGGAAATATTTGATTTTTAAGTAATTATCAGCCTTTTAATAGGTTATTTGGTTAAGTTATTTTAGTGGGATCACGCAGTTGACGCATTGACGGAGCGGCAGACGTCGGTCCGTCATTTGTGAAGCAAGGAGTTGTAAGAAACCGCACGTAGAAGCAGTGTGCTTTTACATGCGGTTTCATACAACTCCTTGCTTCACAAAATGACGGACTGACGTCTGCCGCTCCGTCAGTACGACACCGTGTGTGATTATGATTTGACTTCTTCACACTAATTTGACTGGTTGTGTAGGTACAAGCAAAAACCAGAATACTATATCTGACCCATAAAGTTATTATACCTTACAGGAATAGAGTCAGTGACATGAGTTGTCAAATGAAACAGTTTTTGGAGACTATTCGCAGGCAAAAATTCTAATACTGTCTATAATTCTGAGTCTAACGTAAAATCGTGGATAAATTAATGATGTAGTGTCAGTATATTTCACAAAATTATCTACGATTTCACTTTAGATTCCCAATTATTCACGAAAACCGAATTGTAAAAATTGATTAGTGACTAAAAAACGGTTCTATTGATTCGCGTCACGTATCTCTTTCTATTATACAGTGGTGCCGCTAGGTACATCTCGCTCTCTCAGCTGTATGTTCCTCTATTCCTACCTCTATGATCTGACCATAAAGGCTGATAGCTCTATATACCAAATGTTATTCCTATTCAATTTGTTGCACTAATCCCAGAAGATCTCTTATCATTATCACAGCGTCATATAGATCGTGACGTCTCCTTCTTTTCCTTGTACCAGGACTACCAGGCCACGGACCTGAAAAAAAGACGGACGTAATCTCGTCTAAACACGAGTGAAGCACCCATTTCTTTTGTGTGCGTGCTGTCACGCGGTACATAATGGTGACAGGTGTCGGACCTGCGCCTAGAGCTAGTGCATCTGTGTGAGTGTAGGTCCCTTGTAGAACAAACGAAAATGTAGGACCTTGCATGCTTCACATCTTTTTAGCGTCACATTCCGTCCGTATTTTTTTCAGGTCCGTGTACCAGGCTAGGTACTCGAGAGGTATATACAGGGTCCAACTTAATATGCTGACTGTTTTTAACAGGATGATCAGACCATCGAACTGAACAACATTCTATATGGGACCAAAGACGAAATCGCGAAAAAAAACGAGTGTGCTTTAGACCACACGACTGAAGTAAGCTTCCATTCGCCTCGCCCGATCACACTTTTCGTAACGCTCTCGTTACGTATTCAACAGCTTACTCCCCAAGTCAAGCGTGCGTAAAGAGGTTTTACTTCAATAAAATCAGCTGTCCCATACATGGTCTGATCATCCTCTTAAACCTATATGGGTATTTCTCATTTAAGAAAAAAATGAGTGTGACTAGCAGTTTTCTAACCTGTAGCAACTAAATAACAGAATCTTGCTTTGTGGTAATCAAGTATAGGTTGTATACTGTAATTTAAGAAAAGAATTTGATAAATATAATCCATAGTTATTTCGTTATTAATTTTTAAATCATTGAAAATGTCCATTCCGTGGATGTGATCACTCCGATTTTTTAAGTAAAAAAAAATCCTGTGTTTTTTCTGTCAGAATAAATGAGTAAAAAAGATTGCTGATATTAATTTGAATACATTTACTAAATAAATACATAAACATATGTATCTAAAGCTACTTGGAGATACTTGAACACTTCACATAAAGTTTGTGATCACTTTTTTTTGTCCTTTCCATGGGCGTGTGTCACTCCAGTCATAACTTTAAGAATATTGTGTGAATGTCCGAACGAAACTATGTAGAGGCAAGGGTTGATCCGCCATCTTTTAACTCAGTTATCAGTTTCTGCCAGCATGCTAACATCTAAGAGATAATACATATTGTTTTTCTATTTTCCTCAACTCGTCGAGCATAAGTGGTCACAATCGTGTTGATCATTAAAGGTATGCAAATTAAAATTATGCCCATCTGTTTTTCTGGTTTAATGTATTCTTGCATCAAAAACACTCAGCTAAATTTGCAGGTTCATTCTTGATTTAGAAGTTATATTTCTATTATTTTAATGGCGAAATCTCACATCCGTGGACGTCACTTCTATGGATCCGTGGATAAAAATATACACACGGAGGTGACCTTTGACCCATGGAAGTGATTATTGTATGGGATATGGGTGTGGGTTTGTGCGGTTTGTAGAATAAGGTTGTGTTAATATTTGCGGATTCTTAGATCAGTTTTTTATAAAATTTATTTTACATGCCGTAACCCAAAAATCTTCCAAAACCTGCTGCATGTTACTTGTAAAGTTGGTCGAAATGTGATCTTAAATTAATTATCGAAAGGCTTTAATGATTTTATCAGTAAGTACCAAAGCCTGGTTGATATTCCAGAACATAGTGCAGAGCTTTTGAGTTCCAGATCAGAATTCAACATCAGATGAAAATGGTGTTCCGAATTCAGATAAAGATGCAAAGGATATTGTTCGTTCACGTACTACGAAAAGCCTTCGATTGATCAAGACATGGGATGTACTGTAGTCTCTCCAGCCAGCGATGCCAATACCTGTACATCAAAGAGCTGAAATTTTTGTACGAAAACGCTAGTGGCACTTTCATGTCAGTGTGACTTCAAGACCAGAACTCGAATCGATACCTATCCTACGTCAGCGAGGTGTGAGGCAGGGATACGTAATATCTCCGAAACTGTTCACCACTGCATTGGAAGATATTTCCAAGGTTCAGGACTGGAAGGGGTTAGGCAATAACATCATAGGCGAGCAGTCATCTTTGGTTTGCCGACGATATAGTCAGGTCATGGTCTGTAGAACGCTCAATCACCTTAGGAGAGCCTCCGAACGAGTTGGTTAGAAAATGAACATGGACAAGAGGATGATCATGTCAAATATCCACGTTGTACCCACTCCTGTAAACATCAGAGACTGCACTTACAATTTTGTTAACGATTTTGTTTACCTGGCTATCCAGTAAGGTAGGCTCAACTTAGAGAAAGAGGTTAACCGTCGAATCCAACTTGTCTGGACAGCTTTCAGAATTTCTTTTTGAGAAGCTATGTTGTATCTTCTCGTCCCAAATTCCGCATTGTCTCAAGACGAAAATCTTTAACCATTGTGTAATGTCTGTGATGAGGATGACATGCTGAATAGAGACGTGGCGTGGTCGCTCAGTCAAGCAGTCATAAAATGGGCCTCCATAGGCAATGGAGAGGGCTATGCTCCGAGTTTCCCAGCGAGATCGAATCAGAAATGAAGAGATTCGCAGAAGAACCAGAGTAGCCGACATAGCCCACAGATTTGCGAAACTAAAGTGGCAATGGCTGTGGTATATTGCTCGCAGAACAGATGGCTGATGGGGCCAAGTTCTCGAGGGCCGACCGCGTACTGGAAAGCACAGCGTGGGTAGGCCTCACAAGTTATACTGACGACCTGGCGACAGCGACGGCAACCCGTTTGACGAGGGCAGCGCAGGTGGTGGTTGTTGCGGCGATCGTTTGGGGAAGCCAATGTCCAGAAGTAGAATTCCATCTAGATGATGATGATTATGTTTTGCAAAAAGTGACACTTTTTTGTAATATTTCATTTTTATGCATAACAATAATGTAGGGAATGTCACTTCCATGGATCTGACGTCACTACCGTGGAGGACATTTTTTTTCAAACCCCTATAAGTAAGTCCTTAAAAGCCTGTGAGCTCGACGAGTATTTTTCCCGTATAGAGCAAGACCAAAGCTAATCAAATCCATCACCAATTATATCGGAAAAACGTTTTCACTCTTAATTTTTTTTTTGCATGCTTAAATGAGAAATACCCATATTGTGGCTGCTCATAGACGTGTACATTGATATCGTTGTGGCTGCTGAAAAATACTCTAGCAGTAAATTGACCACTAACTTGTTTTCAACTCAAGCAGGATCTTAGACCCCATCTGTTTTTTTGTGAAATGAGGTAATTATTTCCCCAGCAGTAAGTAAGTAAAGGTAAGGTAAGGCAGGTAAGTAGTTCCCGCTGGACAGACGACCTAAAAAAAGTAGTGGGGAGCGACTGGATGAGGAAGGCCAAGGACAGAGTTTTGTGGCGCGCCTTGGGAGAGGCCTATGTTCAGCAGTGGACGATGATAGGCTGATGATGATGATGATGAGCAGGCGCATCTCTGGGACATTGAAGTAGAGTCTGACCCACTTCCTCTTTCTCTCTGTGCGGCTTTAATAAAACTGAAAACTTTAAATAAAACGGACGACAAAAAAGCCCTTGATAAAATGCAACTCCCTAATACAACATATGAATCAAATCAAAGATTTGAATAGATACAAACCACAAGCAAGCAACAATTTCCGAAGCAATCATTCAATGTCATATTGACACGTCAGCGTTTTATCTCCCGCAGACATTGCTATAAATATGCGTGCGCGCAGACACGCGTACTGTCACGCCGGCCGGCGCACGCGCACGCGCTTAGGATGCGCGTAGTACTGGCAGACAAGCAGTAGTATCACATGAATAAATATCCCTACAGAATGAAAGCTTCATACAAGCGGCCGCAGGCGCTGTCGTTGCACTCACACATAGCGCGCGTCAGAAGACGTATGAACAGGTGCACACACTCAGCCGGGCTAAGTGCGCACTTCGTACGTCCTCTAACGATAACTGTGAATGAATGAATGAACGAATGTTGTATGTAGTAGAGCGATCGAAACAAGACACCTATTACATTAATCGCAATAGCAAGTTCAACGTAGGTTTCATTCAATGGCAGAAAATACCAGTTGGACGCAGTTTTGATTCGTTGCTTTATTAATCTAGATAAAATATGATACATAGCGATATGATGTGCTATGCGTATTTTCGATATGATATCATAAATAACAGAGGATCAGAGAAAGCCCTCCTGTGTTGTCATTTTGGCACGACCGACCTGTACTGTACCGACTTTCTGTGTACACAATCGATATTTTTTCAATGTCAATTTCACGCATAAAGTAACAAAAACAGAAGCACATCTCAATACTTTTCGGTTTCTCCGGGCGGCATGACCCACAGTACCTAAGTATAGTATCATTATTATTATAGAGCACCGATTGGTGGTAATGAGGTGACACCGAGGGATCGCACCGCACAGTCCGCACATCTCAGCCCTCAAAATAGAAGAGCCGAGGCGTTCTACAGCTTGAGAATATACTGCAACATCGCCGATCGCCGACCGCGTCTGGTTTATTTACGGTCAGTGTACCTGTGACTTTTTGACGTTTACTATTTACAGGGGTAATGGCCCTCTGCGATTTGTTTGGATTTGAAAGCTTAGGGTAGACGTATTTCGGGAATTCTATATTTTTTTAGAAATGTGTGAAAGGAAATGAGGGTTTGAGATACACCACCTATTAAGCAAAGAGAGCCAAAATATCAGTGAGCTCTCGACGCATAATGCGCTAAATTATTGACAAGAGAACTTAATTGTGTTGTTATGAATTTAGTTTTTGGTACTAAATACTAACCTAGGTACCTATCTATGATGATGAAAATAAAAATAAAATATTTAATAAAAAATCGTAGGATATACAGTCGGCAACGAAAGTTTATGGATATCTATCAACCTTTATCATGAAAATAAGATTTATGTTACCAATCCGCATTGGGCACGCGTGGTGGATTAAGGCCCATCCATATCCCTCCAATCATCCCCGAATTGGAGGCTTGTGCCCTGCAGTGGGACGTAACGTAACGGGGACGTATAAAGGCTGATGATGATGAAAAAGGTTCTGGTTTCAAATCGAATGTCGCACAACAATTTCAGCTTGCGTTTTCTGATTTTATTTGAGAAAAAATATGACCTTCCCTTTTAATTTAAATTCTTTATCTCTATAAATCTTTTTTTTAGGTAGGCGTGTAAGACAAAAGTCCAGGCAAAGACTGGAGAAGCGTGATAACTGATAAGCTTGTACCATACCTTATGTAATGAATGATAAAAGGGCCAGTACCTAAACGGTTATCACGAATCGATTAACATATTACCGGGCGGCGGCGCGGGAGTAACGCACAAAGATGTCAATAAATTAAAGGTTTTGACACTATGGTGACAGCGCATTATTAATACCTTGCAGGGCTGGTCAACGCTGGTTATCTCACGTACCTACGTAGCCCTTCGTTTGTTATACTAGCTAGCTTACAAACTCAGCTCTATCCACGTAAAACTATATATAAAATTCGGATTTATCCTACGCTTGGACTTCCATAAGAGTACCTACGTCTTTTATCCACGTATAAAAATAATGATAATGATTAATTTTAGGCATAAATAGTAGCCCTCATCTGTTTGCTAGTTTCATGTACACGTCGAGGTGAAGACGTACATAGGTACCACCTCCTAGTAATTAATATTTGTGGGTACCACTTAGCAGTTTAGCACGTACTAGCAGTCTAGCACTGCTAAGAACATTTTTCCTGAGCTATACCAGACCACCGGTCATTCCAGATAATTATATTATTATTTACCCATATACCTTGGGTGTATACCTCCTTGGGGGTAGGCCCGTGTCCTGCAGTGGAACGTATACCTATAGGCTGATGATATTTTAATTTTATTGACACTTCATGGTTCAAAATTCAAATTAAGCGAAAATTCGTGTAATGTTCATGCTCTACGCTGGGACATCCGAAATCTTTACAACTTTTCTACAAACTAGGTACTCTTTTTGCCTGCAGTTCTATAAGGTTCACTTTTAGCATACATTTTTAGGTTTAGGATAAAGAGAGGCCTAGTTTAGTATGCTAAGTGCTGATACTGACAGGGTACGAAAAACTCAAATCTGATCATTACGCATCCGAAAGCTACTATAGCACCATACAAGAGTGACTCTTGAAGATGCAATTGCACAGCCCTATTACATATGTCGGTATCAGCAGAATCCCCATAGGTCAACCAGCAAGCACGCGATGGGAAGCTTTATCGAGTAATAAATTAATCTCGCAATTAACCACACCATAATTGGCTAGCACCTTCGAGGTGTACGATTTAATGGTGTTTCGAAACATGCCTTTCTTTCTACGGCTGTTTCTTCATCGCTGATTGGGAGGGACGTCCAACGTGTTACGAAAGTTGGTAAGTTGATTAAATACTGTAATTATTTGCAATCTACAGTGAGGGTCTCTGGTCAAAAATTGATGATATTATAACAGGATCGTGATGAACAGCGCTGTTAGGGGGAGACTTGTGCCCAACACAGTTGATGTGGGCATATTTGATTGATTGTGGGTTACGGACGGCGATCGACAGTTTTTCCATACAAAAAGCACGAATAGTACTATGGGACGTCGTTCGCCACGTCGATGCGAAAGGATGCGTACGTCACATACCAATCGTGCTTTTTGTATGAACAAACCGTCGATCAACGCCGTCGATTGAATCTGTAGTAAAAGTTTTTGATTCGGCGATTCAGTATTTGCTTGCCTAGTTATACAGATCACCCCCAATAGATACCGCGTACAGGGCCGCCGACGCGCACCACGCATCTATGATTTTGCACTGATATAAGAAACGGGATAGAGCGAGATCGGAATAGTGCGACCTTGAAATGGCCGATCACGTTGCATTGTTTCGTGCCCCGCTACCCGCACCTACCGCCAACCGCCAAAAATGGTGACTTCGAGCCTGTACGAAATTTTCATCATGCGAAATCTTTGCAACATTTCTACAAACTACTCGGGGTAATACTTTTGTATGGCTCTAATAATATGCACGTTACTGCACCTAATAAAATATCCCTGCTACTACTACCGTAAGCTTCCTCATCCATTTACCAGTCCGACACATTTCCCTAACGACCTATAATAGTTTATCCTACAACCGAGATGATTTCGAGTAATTTCCTCACACCAACACATAGCATGAAGCCATGATCTAAAACTCACGCTTCTCCGTTCCCCTAAAGGTAATGTACCATAAACGCTGCGAGTTTACAAACACCCCTGAGGGGTTAATTTTAACCTGAAACCTAACTACCAGTCTGTCTTACCATCCTAGTTGAAGGATGCAATTTAAGCGGAATCGTGTTCGGAGTAATAAGTGGTATTGCGTTGTTTAATGGCCTTCTACTCTGGTTTTATTCTATTACATTCAATGTACTGTTTGTTCTATAATTTCTACAGATGTAGGTATGATAGTAAATCTGTACCTAATTAAGGTCTTCGGCTTCTTCTTAGTTCCAAGTTCACAAAGCTGTCGTAACTGTAGGTTAGGTTAGGTTAGAACGATGGATCCCGATGGATCACGATGGTCCCGTCCTCCAGCCATAAGGGCTGGGGGACGGTACCATCGTGGGCCACTTGTGTTAACACAGCTCTCCAGGCCGCTTGATCTTGGCCCAAAATAGGTCCCAGTCGCGCACACACATACACACGAACATACGGTCTTCTTATATTATCTTGTTGTGGGGGCTAGCAAGCCAGGAACACTTCGACCCAGTGGGATCTTTTGTGTTACCCCAATACTTTTGCTTTCTTCAACCTTCAAAATACACGGTCAATCAAGGAGGCAATTCCATTGAGGGGAAGAAGCCTTATACCTAACTAACCTAACCTACACGTACGGTCAGAAAATTAACTTTGAATTACTTGATGAAAGGTCGCCCGTACGTAAGCGTCTGTTTCGCTTGTTGCGTGAAGCCCATCCATCTGGGACCTATTTTGTGATCTTTGGCCTGGAGTATGCTGGCCTGTAGTGATGCCTCGGCAATTATGATGGGAAACATTAATTTCCAGGCAGCAGGCAGGCAGGTAACAGGCGAGAGCTTGCACAAGCTACGCTCTTTTGTGTCTGAGGCCAAGACTCACTTTGGGTCGCTGAGCTTGGTTTCAATAGGTACTAATAAATTATCGTAGCTAGCTACATACGCCTGTCTCCCATTGGGGTACCTAGGCAGAGAGCTTTATGGAACAAATCGGAATTGGCAGGTCGTTTCTTTCAACATCATCGGTATATAAGACACTGCACATAGACCTACCCCCAGGGAGGGCGCATGGTCGTTAGTCCACCACGCGTGCCCAATGCGGATTGGTAGACTTTACACACATATCAGAATTTCTTCTTCTGCCGTATGCAGGTTTCCTGATTTCCTCACGATGTTTTCCTTCACGGATTGAGCTAGCAGTCAGTATTAGCGCGTTCACACACGATGACGCACTGACGGAGCAGCAAACGTCAGTCCGTCATTTGTGAAGCAAGGAGTTGTATGAAACCGCATGTAGAAGCACACGGTGACGCATTGACGCACCGGGTGTGGTTCTATGGAATGACATCTGCCGCTCCGTCAGTGCGTCATCGTGTGTGAACGCACTTACGTACATAAGTGTCCCTAGATTATTTTAGTTCTAATTTCGGCTCCACAATGTAATCGTATCGATGCATTGCATTTTAGACGAATAAAGGCTTCCGCACATTGCAGCGATATTATCGACAGCGATATCGCGACACCGTACACACTGCAGCGATTCCGCGATTCGCGTCACGCATGCGCCCTTCACTGAATGTAGTAGAAAGAGATTGCGTCAGGTTGCGATAATATCGCGGCATGTGGGATCGAGCGCGTCCCCATACAAAATGTACTGAGAACAATTATCGCAAAATCGCAGCGATATTATCGCTCGATAATATCGCGGCAGTGTGTAGGATCGCGCGCGTCCCCATACAAAATGTACTGAGAACAATTATCGCAAAATCGCAGCGATAATATCGCTCGATATTATCGCTGCAATGAGCGGAGGCCTTAATTTACAAACATAATCAACAGCGGTGTGGAACCGGGAAGGTATCGTATGACACCGTCACGTCCCGGCCACATTCTTGCAGCGATCTGTTCCCGGAAGGGAAGCGTGGCGATAGGGTTACGATTATTGCGTGCACATTGCTCTCTTGGTCTGATCTGATCGCTATCTGTAATGTCGGTTGGGTTGCTACGTTGCCGGAATGAGCGTTTTTCTTTTTGTTTTCTTGGGGATCGATAGATGGCGCTACGGTCTGTGCGAAGAAACGTCAACATTTCAAAAAGTGTTTCTTTAAAACAGTAAAGAGTGAAAAGATGATCAAGAAGATGCCGAAGAAGATGAAGACGCATCTTTTAATGACATATTTCATTATTTACTAATCATTTTAATCGAAAATTCTAAACTTTTACGCCTGACATGGCTGAATGGGCTCGATCCCTTGGCATTAAAAAAAAAGGCAGGCACAGACATGACCAGCATAGTTAGCATGCCGCAGTGATACAGCGCTATCACACCTTCGCTCTCTTTCTATTTGCGTGCGAACGAACGAGATAAAAGACGTGATACAGTCGTATCACGTGTAGCATACTACGAAGGCTGATTTTGACAGGATCTCGCTTACGGCTCTATGGGGCGATAAACATGTCATCTGTCGAGTTTTTTAGGAACTAAATTTAAAAAAGAAAAGAAAAATGCAAATTTTTACGGGAGTGTGGCAATACCGTAAGAATTTACCATTCTTATGGTAAGTAAGTAAGTTATAGCCTGTAGAATCCCACTGTAGCTCAAAGGCCTCCTCTCACGAATAAGGGTGAGAGGGAGTGGGCGATACTCCAACACGCGGGCCCAGTGCGTGTTGGTGGAGGCAAGTTAGTGGTCAACTTGCAAAAAAAATCGGGAAAAATCGGTCGGTGCAGAGTGACCGCAATGGTGAGGTTCAAGAAAGCTTTCGAAATAGGTACCTAGGTTACCTACTCGTACATATTGGGCTTACGGATGAAATGGGATTATTTGTGACCAATCTAGGTAGGTAACCTACTTAAGGGGCTACCTGCCGGTTTTGGGTAATTTTGTAACCATTTTATTCATTAACTATGGCACTTTTTGAGCTGTAATTTAAACTGAACCATCTACAGGATATGAGAAGTGATGTGGTTTTTCTAGAAATCGATTTTAATGAATAAAACCGAAGAAAAGGGACTCTAAAGTCACCCCTTTTTTTCCAGTTGTAACCATTTTACTCTTACATTTTTAATCGGAACTAAATGAAAATTTACTATATTGTTCACAATACAATTTAGAATGATGTGGTTTTATTACTTTTTCGAAATTAATAAAAAATCATCGAATTTTTCAAAGAAAACAGCAAAATTCTGACCGGAGTCACGCGCTCTTTCTCATCGATTAGTATGGAGTGTGAGTGAGAGGAGAGTGGTCCACGGCTGATACGCCTTAAACCAACACCTTTGCAGCTTTTTGTTCAATTATCTTGTTGCACATCTGAAGTAAATTAAATTAGGTAGATAAGTAGGTTACTTAGACCTATACAAGGTGTTACAAAAATACAAATAAACCTTTAAGGGGGTGGTGTAGACCATCAAACTGAACAACTATCACTATGGGACCAATATCGAAATCGCAATATCTACAAATCGACTAGAGCTAAAATATGTAAGTATGGGATTCAAATTTTTTTTTCGCGATTTTGATAGTTGGTCCCATATAGAAAGTTGTTCAGTTTGACGGTCTAAACAACCTTAAGAGTTTTAAATATTTATTGTTACTTATGAAACATCCTGTATATTTGGCTATTTGTTTATAACATGTCGAACGAAATCGTACGTCGGTCAGCAACATGCCTTTTTACTGGAATCGAAATGCAGTGTAACAGGAATCCCGGTGTTTTGGGACCTTGAATTTCTTTCGATGCAATCCCCAGTTGGAAATCATCGAAATGCTGCGGCTCTTTTTGATGTTGGTGTAAATCTGGAGCAATTTTGGTGAATGGAACCTGTTTATTTTGACGACTGAACCTGAAGTATAAAAAACCGACATTCCTGCCTATCTTCAAATCTTGTAGGTAGGTATACAAATTCATAATGAAATACAATTAGGTAGGTAAGTACCTACCTACACACGACGACACATCAAGCTACGAAAACCAAAATAAGCTGGCCGCGCGACGTTATACGTTATTCACCCTACGCGCGGCCAGCTTATATTGGTTTTGCGTAGCTTGATGTGTCGTCGTGTGTACCTAACTAAACTATTATCAATCTTGTATCTTTTATATCCAGATGACGATTTCTTTCAGCACACGCTGGTCTTTAGAAAATCTTCTCATAATTCCTCCGCTAACCTTTGCATAACATGGTCACAATAAAAAAATCGGAGTTTTCTTTTCTAAAGAAATTGTGTTTTTGTATCTGGTGAGTGGTAACCCTACTACACATTAGAATAGACTATGTTTGTCATTAAAAAAAAATAGGTCTTCGATAGACACTACACGCTGTCCCAGGTAAAAAGCTTAGACCATAGACCATAGTAAAAAGCTAAGAAAACTTAGAGAATACTTAGTTTTAATTCAACAAACCTGGCTTATGATGCCGGTGTTTCTTGCCCTTGCCGGCGACTGCTGCCGCCAGCAACACGACCAGCAAACCTCTCCACCTCATGTTTACACCACCATCACACACTACACAACACCAAACACCATGATTTGCACTTCAAAAACACGAGAATCGAGAACACAAAACTTTCAATTGCGAACCAACGTTTTTTTGACTTTGGAACAAAAAGAAAAACTAATTAACTCAAATTTTAAATATCTTTCATTGAATCGACCAAAACGATCGTGAAAAATTCTAAACGCTTTAATAAATCACAAATTTAATATTAATATTTACTGATCCACTAAAAATTCAAATTAAAAAATATGTTTTGACTACAAAACAAAAGCACAAAAGCTCGATTTTCACGCGCGAAATTACGATCGTAAACGGGAACAATCGACATCCGATACACGCCATGCGAATGACCGACGGAACGCGACTGACGGACGGACGCACGGACGGACAACGAAACGAACGACAAACAAACAAAACAAGTTCGAGTCGGTTCAGTAGCAAAGACCGGCCATCAAGAAAGCTCTCTTCTGTAATTATTACTGAAAAATTAAGTCTCGGATGCAATTTTCTTAGTTTACCTACTAAACTTAACAAATTAAAGAAAGTTTTTTATACGTATTACTTATTGTAAAGAGAAGGAATAGAACTTAAGTACAAGTTTGACTAAAAAGCTTTACAGAGCTTTTGGTGAGCAAGTGGTTCAACTACTCGACAATAGATGGCGCTTGAATCAAAAGTGTTTTTTTCGTAGTGTTTTTAATTAACTTTAATGTGTATATTTAGCTGTTTGCATTGCATACTAAATTTATGCCATCTCGTTTTACAACACACACCATCGGTTAGGTAAATTAAAATTAATGTTATGTTAGTACCCAAAAGTTTTTATGAATTTGCTTCTGTAGTTCAGCTACTAGACACTAGATGGCGTTGTTACAATATTAAAACGATCGGATAGAGGTTTTTTTACGTGTCCGTATAGCCAGCGTACACATGAAAGGGATTGGTCTAGGATTAGTACCAATAAATAGTGCCTAAATAGTGCCTAATTAGTACCTAGGTCAAATAAATAGTGCCTCTATACTTTACGAGATATAGATTTTTTTTACCTGGTACGCTAGCTTGACGTCAAGGTAGCGTACACATTTTCTGTGGCATAAACGGCTTGCATTACAGCAACCATTTTACAATAAAAAAATAGTGCTCAAATAGTGCCCTAGGGCATCCAAAATCTCATGAGGCTAGGTCTTCAGGGAACGGAGATATAAATAAGTCTTTTGAATGAAACACGGAGCGGGCGTTGCGCTAGCGTACACATGACTTAACACAACAATTCTTACAGAAGAAGACGTTTCTTTTTATAAAAACTATATCAAATAAATAGTGCCTGAAATAGTGCCTCTGCCAGTACTAACATTTTAAGTAAAAGTGTATTGAAACAATATAAATAATCAATGCAAAGTTCTACGTACTAGAATCTTCTATAATCTTAGTAAAATCTCATACCGAGAGATGGCGCGTTATTTTCATTCAAGCAAGTTTAGAGTTGGCTTATTAGTAATTAGGAGTTAATAGAGTTCATTTTTGTGTGTTATAAGCGATTTCACAGCATTGAACTGCCAATACATTTGTACGTAGAACTTTGCATTGATTGTTTATATTGTTTCACTACGCTTTTACTTGTAATATTGGTACTGGCAGAGGCACTATTTCAGGAACTATTTATTTGATGTAGTTTTTATAAAAAGAAACGTTTCCTTCTGTAAGAACTTTTGTATGAAATCGTGTGTACGCTAGCGCAACGCCAGCTCCGTGTTTCATTCAAAAGACTTATTTATATCTCCGTTCCCTGAAGACCTAGCCTCATGAGATTTTGGATGCCCTAGGGCACTATTTGGGCACTATTTTTTGAGTGTAAAGTCGTTGCTGTAATGCAAGCCATTTTTGCCACAGAAAATGTGTACGCTACCTTGACGTCAAGCTAGCGTACCAGGTAAAAAAAATCGATATCTCGTAAAGTATAGAGGCACTATTTATTTGACCTAGGTACTAATTAGGCACTATTTAGGCACTATTTTTTGAGACTAATCCTAGCTTGATCCCTTTCATGTGTACGCTAGCTATACGGACACTTTTTTACGTTACAATTAAGACTTACTTTTCTTCTACCACGATTAACCACTTTCAACGGAAATAAAATAAAGTTTTGACCTGGAATATGCAAGGCAAAATACCAATAAGGGTGGTACCTACACTGTACCACAGTACCACACAGGAGTGCGATTTTTGAATCTCATTCGGTGAGCTCAGCAGTTGAAAATGTCAAAATTACTACGGAGATACGCATCTTTCTACTGCTGATTTGACGTTCAAAAATCATACTTACGAACCATAGTGTTCTGGCAGAATTAACAGCGCTGTAGCATTTGCTTCAGCATAAATGCTGAGTCAGAACATTTTTCATTGGCGCAATACGGGTCGCACGGTGTCACATATTCCAACAACTATACCTAAAATATATTGTTTTATTGATTGATCCGTCATGGGAGCTCCCTGTTGCTGCTGCGGCTTTGCACGGACCTCCTTATGCGGATTATATTGTATAATGTTACCTACTGCCTTTGTCTGTCACAGTTTGTCCTGTATTGTTCTGATGAAATAAATGAGTTATCTATCTATCTATCTATCTATCTACTTCGGGAGTGCGATTTTTTAAAGCCAAATCAGCAGTAGAAATATGCGTATCTCCGTAGTAATTTTGACATTTTCAACTGCTGAGCTCACCGAATGAGATTCAAAAATCGCACCCCTGCAGTTGAAAACGTCAAAATAACAATGGAGATATGCATCTTTCTACTGCTGATTTGATTTCCAAAAATCATAATTCAGGTGTGCGATTTTTTAAAGTCAAATAAGCAGTACGGTAACTAGAAAGATGCATGAGAATGCTTTTGTATGAGATTTAAAAACCGTTCAAGCTCACTGATGACATTCAAAAATCGCACCCCAGGAGTGCGATTTTTGAATCTCATTCGGTGAGCTCAGCAGTTGTACCTAAATGTCAAAATTTCTATGGAGATACGCATCTTTCTACTGCTGATACTTTAAAAAATCGCACTCCTGATGTATGATTTTTGAAAGTCAAATCTGCAGTAGAAAGATGCATATCTTCATAGTAATTTTGACATTTGCTACTGCTGAGTTCGACGTATGACATTCAAAAATCGCACGCCTGCTCCAAGAACAATTCATTTTCTATGGTGTCTGTGGAATTCCAGCATACGAGAGGTTAATAGTGTCATCGATTAAGAGTTAGGTAGGTACTGTACATAAGCATAAGCATATGCTCACGACTATATTCCCCGAGGGGGTAGTCAGAGATATTCTTAAACCTCAGAACATCCACGTTTCACCAGTAGTACCGAAACTCTATCCAGTGTGACAGGGGGTGAGCCCGTCGCCACTTATAATGGACAGTGGGTACAATACATGCCTCGAAATTGAAGCATGCAGGTTTCCTCACGATGTTTTCCTTCACCGAAAAGCCAGTGGTGTAACAAATCGTACATAAATTCCGAAAAACTCATTGGTACGAGTCGGCCTGGACGGGGATCGAACCATCGCCTCCTGCACAGCAGGCAAGGTTACTCGCCGCTGGACCACCACGGCTTTTTTTTTTTTTTTTTTTTTTTTAGTTTAGTTTAGTTTTGTTTGGTAGGTACTGTAGTCTGTAGTAAATCAAACTCAAACTTCGCACTTTCTTAGATTGTTCCTTAATGCATACTAAAACGGGAACTCGCCAACACTTTGGATGAACCTTACTTGATCTCATCCCATACGATAAAATCGCATATCCCCTCCTGTACTACAGTGAATAAGGAACAGAGGATTAGGGACAATAATAACTCAATAACATACGAACAATAAGCCAAAAATGTTTAATGTCATATCGATAAATTTACATTGCGTTTATCGTAAACACCAAAAACTGGACACCCACGACACGCGTGCGGCGTGACTGACACACCTTCCACTAAACGAGTAAAAATTCACCTAAAAAAATCCTCGCTAAAATTAGATATTACATACATAGATACGTTCGGATAGATCCTCTGGCGTGCGGTTGCGCTCGCACCTACTAGATGGCGGCACCAGCGCACGCCTCAGAGCGAATATACCATAGAGGTGACTGATATATGTCACGTGATATTTCACGATATGCGTAAGTAGCAGGTCACAGTTGATATTTGTGGAAAAACTATTCAATGACACGACGACACGATATACCATTTCCAATTTAACTTATTAACTATTATAGCTATTTATTGAAGACATTGTAGTTATTATTAACAAAATTACAAAAGACGATCGATCGATATCGCTTACTCGTATTTAGACGCGTAACCGATATCGATATTAGGCTAGTATTGTTACGTAACGAGTCAGAAATGATATGCGTATCGTTGTCTATAACATCGCATACAACACCGCGACAAGCGATCACCTGTCACAGATACAAAGTCACTGGTACTAAAGTGATATTTTCATCACACACTGTGTCTCATCAATCATGTTATTTTGAATTCGTATCACCGGTGTATCCCCGAGCGCGTAAGGAATCCTCTTGATCTCCAACACTTTGTACACCTTAAGTCTGGTAACAGTTGCCAAAATCCACTGGATCTTAATTACGCAGATGGTCCCATCCAGTTAACAAACTCATCTCCAAGACTGTACTCGTAAGAATTATAATACAACTCTAAATTCCAAAAAATGTTTCCTGTCCCCATATTTGTGTACTATTTTGATTCGTCAAAATAGCACGTGGTTCTACTTCATAGGGGGAGATGAATTTTTTTGTTTCCTTCGAGTACAGGGTGAAGCTTCAACCGACGATTAACCGGTGGATTTTGGCGAGCGTCGTCCAGGGGTGTAGGGAGTGTGATGGGTGTTTCGGAAAGATTCCTCGCGGGCCGGGGTCGCTATGTGGCGGCGGCGAACGGAGACCGGGGGCCGGTACGGGGCCCCTTCCCTGCGGGCCCGACCGGGCCGCCTCAGACGAACCACTCGTCCTTGTGCGGGGCGCTGCTCAGCGCGACGCCCGCGCTCTCTGGCGGCCCGGGCGCGCCGCCCTGCAACCATACACAAGCAAACGTTCAGTATCTGCCAAATCTTAGAAATCAGTATCCCCATAACCCAAGAGGATCTTATGAAGAGGCAAAGAATGAATATCTTCACAATGGGGAAAAACATCGGCCAGGGATAAATTAACAGGGCTTAATAAAACTGTGTCCGATGGAAAGATGGCTGATAGATGTAGCAATGTTTCTGACTATCCCGAAAGGGATTTTGATTTCTAGTTTAATGGTCGTTGTTTCTGGGATTAGCCCTAGTGAAGTTCAGAAAATCCTAGAGAGAAGTTATTTAAGAATTGGGAGCGAATCAAAAGAAGAAGAGGAGTAGGACAACAAAGATCACTAGAGGCATCCAGAAGAAACACGGGGATAATCAAAATCCGATTTGATAACTGTTCCGTCTTCATATTTAACTAATAAAGGCATCAAGACACGTTGATAGAATGGAGGAAAACAAGGCGCCCAAAAATGTGACTCACTGGAAACCGGAGCGGAAAATACCACGCGGGAGACCGAAAAAGAGATGGATTGAAGATCTGAGGGCCATGGGCAACTTTAACATCTGGAGAAGGGAAGCCGGGTATCGTGACAAATGGAATTCAATTGTAGAGGATGTCAGGACATCAAGGGTTGTAGTCCCGCAGAAAGTTAAACAAGTAAGGGTCATAATCATCCTTATCATCTCAGCCGATGGACGTCCACTGCTGAACATAGGCTCGCCATAACGACCGGTCAGGGTGAAGGTGGCGGGAACCCGTTGGATGAGGGCAGCAAGTAAGGGTATCAAGACACAAGTGTGTTACCTGTACCCGCGCGGGCCCGCAGGGTGCACCCAGTTTCCCGGCAGCCGCGTCTCAGTGCCGCCCGGCGAGCCGCCCGCCGCCTTGCCGCCGGCACCGTTGCTGCTCGCCATTTGTTGTACTGCAACATTAACACAACGTCTTTCACCATCTCTGGACAGAGCGCTGAAATGAGTATCATGCATGAGGTCTTCATGGTCCCTAACGAGGACCTCCTCGTAGTAGTAGTACTTAATGGCTGGGTTAGGCAAGAGACTAGGGTGCGCCATTTACTAAATTTTTTAGACAGCGTGAATGAAATTCTTTCTAAAACAGTGTGTATTTAGTCTTCCTATTCGATTGTGAAATGTTCAATTGGGTTTTGACTGAAAATAGGCATGTAGGTACCTATGCTGCTTTGCTGGGATGATACAAGTCTTTCAATCAGTTGCTGAAAAGCGCATCAAAATGAAACCACCATGAAAATTAACGTGCTAGCTTTAACTACATCAACAAGACCAAAAGTAACAGCAAGAGATTTAATGGAGGATTAACTCCAATGAGTGTTTCTGCAACTGAGAGTTTATAACACAAACGGAATCTTGAAATGCATTATTAATAATAGTTACCGATCAAGTTTAGTTTAAACCCGACTACTGTGTGTAAAAAATACAGAAATCTGTCCATCTCGTTGATGAAATTTCAAAGATGTGTTATGACGTTGTATTAACTTTTCATTATAGGTACTGGGATTACAGGTTTTCTGGAGTGGAAGAAACATGATGACTTACAGTGTAGATGTGTACGCTGATTAGCGTTGCGGTGGCGGCAGACGCAGCAGACCGCGGCGGCCGCTATGAGCGCCGCAAGCGCAGCGCTGCCAGCGCCTACCACCACCCACGCGCCACTCGCGCCTCCACCACCGCTCTCTGAAAACATTTACAACATCTCGTCAAAAGACATTCAGCAGAGTCAGCAAGCGTGAATGAGGCAGGGTTCGGAGTCGCGTTGTAGGTCTGCTATAGGATAGTCGCATCGCGAGTCGATTGTTGGTTGCCCCCTCCCCGGCCTACAACGAAGCTCCAGTGGTGGCTCAAGATAGTGTTCTTTTCGAAAAACAATCCTTGAAGTCACCAAAATACATAAGTTACCGTACAACGTCAAGCACTCTTGCTACAAAAACTAGACATTGGCAAAATCATCACATACCCAAGATGGCAGCCATTTTTTAAAATATAGAGGCAGGGTTCACTGGCATCCTGTGATATATATTGTTTGTCATCTGGTCTAAAATACACAAGAAGCCAATAGGGTATAGCATACTCGCCAAGAATTTGTCTAAAACCTGATTTTGAATTGTCCAGATAATTCGAATAACTTAACACTTCTATCTTCTATCTTCTTCTTCTTCAGTGTGTCCATATTTTTTTCGATATCACTACTATTTAGTGACTTTATTCCTTCAAGCCTTGATCCAAAATGTAACTACCTAAGCAACATACAGACACATAGGTACATAAACTCAGGACCAAAATCCCTCGCATGTTGGTCAAATCAGAACCTTTGCTACAACAATCAAATATCTTTTAAGGATGCAGTTGTGGCAAGGATCATACTAAGTATATTGAAGGTTTCAGGATGGAATTACGCTTCATTTCGCCCAAAACCACTGCTCAAGACCCCCTTAATCTTTCAAATAGTAAGCTTACCGGGGCAGGTGGTGGCATCTTCGTCGGAGCCGTCAGCGCAGTGATCGACACCGTCGCACGTCAGGTCCGAGCTGATGCAGAACTCGCGCTGTTTGCAGCGGAACTCCTTGCAGCCGTGCTCTGGAACAAATGGTAGAGGTGGGTAAGATAAAGAAGATTATGAAGAAGGTGGGGTTAATTGACCTTTATCAGGAATAATTAACATCTATTCGACCAACAAATAAATGTTCAGGTGCAAAATAAGTGCCGAAACACAAAAGATATTATAAGTTGAAAGTAAGAGCATCTTTTAGTAAGTAAGGATGGTAGATCCAGAGTTGAGGACTAAGGTTTGTACTGATTTATGGCCTAGTATGAACAACGTCATATTTTGGGCATAACTCACGCAGGATTTGTTTATCACCCGATTGATGTGATGGTTACGGGAGATCATAAGAACCTAAACCCGACATTCCCTGAAGTAGAAAATCTGATCAATCTGATGGGAAATAGCGAATAATCAAATTATAGGTCGCCCCATTTTCATCTCAAAGGGCCGATTTAAAAACACAATTAAACCGCTGACATCAGTGTAGAAAATTTTCAAATTTATCCTTGTCAAAAAATTTGCCAAACAATAGAAACCAGTTAACGAGCTCCCAAACAAGATTCACGGATGATACGCATTGACGGCGAACAAGTTAAATTGTGCTGATGAAAAATTCTAACCGTGAAACGCTTATTATTTCTAAAACGAGGAATAAAAGGATATAAGACAAGCGCGTTTGGGGAGGAGACACCCTCGCGAGACTCTTTTGATCTTCGACAGAGGGCTCTAAAGGGATTGTTTCTCCCCGCGACGTGTACAAGTCGGCGCGGGCTTGGGGCGAGGATAGTAACTCAGAACACAAGGAGGCATGTATGCGACGCATTGTTTAAAAATGTATTCGAGGCGGGTGTCTCGTCGCACGTTTTTGTTGCATAATTCAATGGCGTGTAAGCGTTCAAATATATCGTCCTTTGTGAGCCAAGTCTCGCGTGTCGCGGCGGGAATTTTTAAATTAGCCACGTTATACGTGAATTTGGTAGTTAGCTCAGGCACGCCTACTATTTTAAATGTATTGTTCGCAGGGAAATGCGATTACGGTGAGAATGTAAAACAATGTGCCACTATCCATCCGGTGCAGTACACTTTAGGTCTACCAAAATGTTGAATTTATGCAATCTTTTAATGAGGTTCTGAAATCGTTGGAACTATGAAAAGTGTACACGATAAAACAGCGAATCCAAAGGAAAATCGTTCGATGGATAGACAATTACCTGACATAATAAAAATGTATAGGCTGAGTAAAATGTAAGTCAGTAATTTGTTATAGCTTTTTGTTACGCCTGTTGTCATCGTACTTTATAAAAGTGGGTGTATTATAGCGCTTTTGCATCCAAAACTTTAGAGATTGCTGCCCCGGTATCTGGAGGTTAGGACTTGGGAGTGAAGTTCCGGAGTTCCCTGGAGGTCGATTGCAAACTGCCGTCTTAATGGGCCAACTTACCCAAGTTCGGAACAGGGATCATTATCAAGTACACTAGGTACTATTAACATCTTAATAGCAACTAGTGGATTTAATATTTTATGAGTATCAGGTTTAAACAGTGTGGCGGAACTTCGGAAGGTAGGTTGAACAGTTATCAAACGATGCACAAAATAATGCTAATATGACGACGAAACTTTACCATGCCATCAACTACCATGTAAAATGTATCGTCCTTTAGCATATTTTGTGGAATGACGTGTCAAGTGATGGTAGGTAAAACCTCACGCTCACGACGGCAACTAAAAGATGATTAATTAAAATGATATATTGGTATCGATTCGGTATTGCCACGACTTAACTTAACTAAATTTATTCCTGTCATTTTCTAACATTCGACTAAGAAAAGAGACAGAAAACCAACAACTGACTTTAGTGCTGTCAAAGTGACGCTACACGCCCAAAAACGACTTAAATAAGATGGCGTGCATTATGATGCCATCTTATTTTGGGCGTGTAGCGTCACTTTGACAGCACTAAAGTCAGTTGTTGGTTTTCTGTCTCTTTTCTTAGTCGAATGTTAGAAAATGACAGGAATAAATTTAGTTAAGTTAAGTCGTGGCAATACCGAATCGATACCATTATCAATCAATCTACGTAAAACAAAAACCAATCAATCGCAGAAGCTATTGGATAGAAAGAAGAAACTCAATAAGTACTAAGGGTTAGATGTCGTACATAAAAATATTACGACGACCCATCTCCGCGGGATCTCTCTAATGACGGACTTTATTTCCTCGATAAATGCCACTCAATGCTGCCATATTGCGTATAATACCGTCCACGATAAATGAGGCTACTTTTCATATAATAACTCAAAGTCCGAGGATTTCTTATAGGCCTTCGACTACTGCGATCATACATTTCTATGCTAGCTGTAATGAATTGAAAATAATAAAGTAGAATGTAACCGTAATTCTGTTGTTTAATTCTTTAGGAAAACCAATTTAAAGAAATAAAGAAAAAAAAAATTATTTGCACAAATGAAAATCGGTACAGAATACAAAAAAGGAGAAAAAAGTGGACAGCAGTTATTACATTAAGATTGAGAGTATTGGGATGAACAGGAATATTGTAGACTTCATTCAGATAATAATGGTGTCAGTCTAGGATCAACAATGGGTCTTATTCCCAAAGAAAGTATAAGTATATAAGGATGATACTCCATCGGGCGTGGTTTGGTGGATAGTAGATAGATTACACGCCAAAACAAGAACGAGAATGGCAAGAGTTAAAACAATGAAATATATAGCAATATATGCTCACGGCTATATTAGTCCTAGTTATTATGGAGATATTTTAAGGAAATGCTGCACTTTGTGATGGAAGCAAGCCGCTTTGCATAGTGATAGAAGGGACCAAAATAAGCGATTTGACCCGCAGCAGCGCAACTTTCATCCCTTAGGAACACAGATGGCGCCACTTCTTTACCTAAAACTTCAAAAAATTCTACAAGCCTAACGGCTTCACCGATTTCATTGTTAAAGGTGTCAGTCGAAAGAACATTTATTAATTTATAATAAAAAAAATCAAAAGTATAAAAATCTATAATGGCTGCAAAAAGCCATGCATTTTTGTAAATTTTTTAAAGTTATTTTTCAGTTTTATCTTAATAATATTTAAAAAATGTATGAATTGGGTATATTTTTAATTATTTACATTGTTAATAAATCAATAACACCTTTAATAAAAAAAACTGCATGTCAATATCTTTAATAGTTTGGAAAATATTTAAGATTTCATAAGCAGGCACGGTGCGCCCCAGTCATAGTAACTATGAAAAAAATACAGAATTTTGTGATGGAAGCAAGCCGTTTTGCACGCAGTGATAGAACGGACCAAAATAAGCAATTTTACCCATGGCAGTGAAACTTTCATTCTTTAGGATCACAGATGGCGCCACATATTTTAACAATCTTCAAAAAGTTACAGAAACTAAACAGCTACGCCGATTTTAATTATTTAAGTGTCAAAGTTTATTAAGTTTCAACTTAAAAAAATAAATAATAAGTCAAATATTTTTGAAAATAAAGTGTAATATTAAAAAAATATGTACTAAAAATTAAAAATTACTTACAAGTTTTCACTAAACTACGTTGAACAATGTATGAAGTTTGTATTTTTTATTTTAGACATCTATTTTGAATCTAAATTGAAAACTGCATCGAAATCGGTATAGTAGCTTTGTAGATATTTGTACTGTCTGCCGATAAACGTCCGCTGCTAGACATAGGCCTCCTGCAAGGATCGCCACAACAGGGCCGGTTCTGCACTACCCTCATCCAACGAGTGTCCTCTACCTTCACCGGATCGTATACGGCTGCGCGGTCGCCCCTCGAGAACTTTTCAGCCCCATCGCCCATCCGTACTGCGAGCAATGTGCCCAGCCCAGCCCATTGCTACTTTAGTTAGCAATTCTCCGGATTGTGTCGGGCTGTCGGCAGGATTTTTTTACACTACAGGGCGGAAGCTATGTCGACGCGTCGGCAACCACAGCGCATTGTGTCCGTCACAGCCTGATGTATAAGCGCATTGGTTGAATAATGTTTTCTATTTAATAGTTCCCATAACATGTCTATCTTTTTATTTTAGGGATGTAACAAGACCTCCTAAGATGTACGGACTCCACAATAGTCAAAATATACAATAGTCGTCGCAGCCTGATTTACCTACAGGGTGTATTAGTTGAAGAGGGATAATTCTGACCAAATCGCAGTAACTTTTGGCCATTGTGGAGTCCATCGACCTTAGGAGATCTTGTTACAACATCATAAAAAGATAGACATGGGATAGGAACTATTATATTGAAAAAATTCTTCGACCAATGCGCTCGTAAATCAGGCTGCGGCGGACACAATGCGCTGTAGTTGCCGAAACGTCGACCTGGCTTGCACCCTGCAGTTTAAAATATTCTGTAAAAGCGGCTGTGGGAATCAAACTTAAGTACCTAGATATATTTTGAAATGCTATACTAATGTATTACAATAAATTATGCTGTTACGTGGTCTATCACTAAATGAAGGCATAGTTTAAAGGCTGAAAGTCAACCTAAGGGCAAATCTCCGAAATCGAATCAGAAATTAAATCGACACAATCAAGAATTGCTAACTAGAGTGGCAATGGGCTGGGCATATTGCTTGCAGAACGGCTGGCTGGCAGATGGGGACGAAGAATTCTTGAGTGGCAACCGCGCAGCCGCGTACCGAAAAGTGTATCGTGTGGCCTCCACAAGGTGGACCGACGATCCGGTGAAGGTATACACTGGTATATATATATATAAGGTGGACACTCGTTGGATGAGGGTAGTGCAGAACCGGCCCTCTGGTGGCGATCTTTGAAGGAGACCTATGTCTAGCAGCGGACGTTTATCGACAGAAATAACTAATATCCTTAGATCAAAATAAATCTAAGCTATTTATATTTCGATGCAGTTTTCATTTTAGATTCGAAATAGATCAGTCTCAAATAAAAAATACACAAATCATACATTGTTCAACGTAGTTTAGTGAAAACTTGTAAGTAATTTTTTGTACATATTTTTTTATTTTTGCACTTAATTTTTAAAAATATTTGACTTATTATTTATTTTTTTAAGTTGAAACTTAATAAACTTTGACACTTAAATAATTAAAATCGGCGTAGCTGTTTAGTTTCTGTAACTTTTTGAAGATTGTTAAAATATGTGGCGCCATCTGTGATCCTAAAGAATGAAAGTTTCACTGCCATGGGTAAAATTGCTTATTTTGGTCCGTTCTATCACTGCGTGCAAAACGGCTTGCTTCCAACACAAAATTCTGTATTTTTTTCATAGTTACTATGACTGGGGCGCACCGTGCCTGCTTATGAAATCTTAAATATTTTCCAAACTATTAAAGATATTGACATGCAGTTTTTTTTATTAAAGGTGTTATTGATTTATTAACAATGTGAATAATTAATAATATACCGAATTGATACATTTTTTAAATATTATTAAGAAAAAACTGAAAAATAACTTTTAAAAATTTACAAAAATGTATGGCTTTTTTCACCCATTATGGATTTTTTACTTTTTATTTTTTTTATCATTTAATAATAAATGTTCTTTCGATAGACACCTTAATTAATGAAATCGGCGAAGCCGTTAGGCTTGTAGAATTTTTTGAAGTTTCATGTAAAGAAGTGGCGCCATCTGTGTTCCTAAGGGATGAAAGTTGCGCTGCTGCGGGTCAAATCGCTTATTTTGATCCCTTCTATCACTATGCAAAGCGGCTTGCTTCCATCACAAAGTGCAGCTTTTTTTTCATAATTACTATAGCTATATTCCCCGAGTACCCCCTCGGTTAGAGATATTCTGAAATCTCAGAACATCCACTTTTCACTATTATTTAATTATTATATTTTATATTTACATGCCTCGAAATCGAGGCATTTAGGTTTCGTCACGATGCTTTCCTTCACCGAAAAGCCAGTAATGTTACAAATCGTACACAAATTCCGAAAAACTCATTGGTACGAATCGACCATCGAACCATCGTTACTTAAGTTAAGGTTACTCGAAACTGGACAACCACGGCTTTTGTATTATACAATCCCATATTGATAAATAAGAAAAAATAGTAACAAAATAATTTGACTCACAACTTCTTCGAACCGAAATCACCCACCAAATATACCTATATATTTCCCCTAAACAAACTTTGTAAATATGATTACACGCTGCTCCCAGGAGATTCCAGTAAGACCCCGATGAAAGTTAGAAAATCCCTTGCAGTATGCTTGTATTTTTCCACACAGTCGAGCGGATAATTTAATTGGTGGTGCTTTCAGAAAGATGTGTGCAAATGCAACAATAGGTTTCGTCTCGGGACCGCTAGCAAACATGTGGAATATTTAATTGAGGCCTTTGTACTCTGTTAAGGCTTTTTGTGATTTATATAAAGGCTCAGTTTAAACATGTGTCTGGGATTACTACTTATGTGTTCATCTATCACTAGCTTTTGCCCCGTAGCTTCGGCCACTTTGCCTTAGAATTTTATTGTTTTCGTTTTTGAGATGAGATTTTTTTTAATTACATAATGGGTCTGCTCTTGACATCAATCCAGTCCTCAGGGCAAAGATGGGGTCGAAGATGTAGCGAGGTTACCCAGAAGAAGCCTATTCACTCGCATTTTAAAGGAATACGGGTTGTATTTTAAAATACAGTTTTAATAATTTCTGCCTGCGCATGCTATACCGACGCTATCAGAATTGATCTTTTTATGCGACTCATGGAAGTGGAGCAAATAAAATAAGTCTCATCCTTTAATAACTTGTTCAGGATTATAGGATCAGGTTTTTTATTCTCCATTTTTTGTCATTTTATCATCATCATCAGCATCTCGGGCTGACACGAAAGATGAAGATGATGATTTGATAAGACTGTGTGAAGTGCGCCAAATAGATTTATCATTATTTTCCATTCCGAAGCTATTCGAGAATAGATATAATATTTGAACCAAAACGTTCACGATATATCGAAAATCTAAAGTCCAAAGACCCAATAAATTCAAGAAGCTAAAATGTTGCATCCCAAACATAATAAAGTTAATGGCTGTAATTATCCTTCGAACAAAAAACAGATCTAAGGGGTCCAAGGGGCAGTAAGTTGAATAAAACGTAAAAATATTTGAGGGTCGGTACAGGACGTGGATAGATATTATTGCAATACTCATTACGACCCCAATAACAATTTTACAGCCTCCTCTCCTGAAATAGGTAATAAGAATATTCCAGATCTATTACATAAACATAAACTTGATAATATGATGAAAAAGGAGAATGAAAAAATACAATCATAATTTTTTACTCCTAGTCTTGCTAGTTTTCTTCTTTGTATAAGTATGTATGTTTGAAACATCTTCTTAACAGGAAATAAAGGCCCATTATGATTCATCATCATCATCATATCAGCCGTTAAACGTCCACTGCTGGACATGGCCACCCCAAAAATGGGGGGATTTGCCATAATCGCCACGCTTGGCAGGCGGGTTGGCGATCGCAGTTGGATTGAATGTGTGTATTCAGAGGATGCTGCTGCCCATCCTCCGGTAAATCCCTTAGTCGCATTTTACGACACCCACGGGAGGAAATGGGATGGTGCTACTCTTAGCCGACACCACACGGATTATGATTATTATTATGATATTGATGATTATAAAAATTTCATCTGTGCTCTTTAATAATTGTACCTACATTGTATGCCTAGGTTTCTTTTTTAGGATTCAAACTGACAGATGTTCTGTTGATCACCAGAACACTGCAAGAGAAACTTTATCCGTAAGACGCATACTTAATCAAGAACAATTGAATGGCCTATTCTAAGCCCAAAATCCCGACTAAAGAAAAAACCATAAAAACTACTATCAAGTGAGCAGAAGCTTGTTGTTTTCGCAGAAAAAATATGAGAGCAATTCAAACCGTCTGTTTCTCTGTCATATACAATCAAACATCATTATGTAAGGAATTTACGAAACACATGGCAAGACACTTGAATATATGAAAGTCACAGTCGTTCAACAGGTCCTACCAACGAGGGCAAAAGACGCAATAAAAAATATATAAAAGGGTGGAATGTGTAAACGAACTGTCCTGTCGGCTGTTTGTACGAATAAATAAACATTTGGGGAAATTAAAGAGGGTGATGAAAAAGGGTCGCCGGCGCGACCTCTAGCCCCTTAGTGCCTTCGTTTTAATAAATTCACAGTGATTTGCTTTGTTCTGGGAACTTAGGATAACGATGTGAAATAGATTACAGTCAACGGATGCTAGAATCGGTGTCTGAAATAGGGTAGGTATTCCAAGAAACCAGAAGTGCAATTCTCTAAGCGCAAACATCATCACAACCTTAAATTTGTTGTTGATACATCGGCGAGCTGTTAATTCGGTATATTCTCATAATTATATCATGTGATAAACTTATATAATAAATTTTGACGATACGCATAGGTAGCATGACACCGTGATAAAGCGTTATCACACCTCCACTCTCTTTCTATTTGCACGTGAACTGGAACTGGAGTGCTGGAGGATGCAAGAAGGATGTTACATTTGTTAGTTCATCGATGTTTTTGACAGAAATTCAGCGTCCTATTCAATCCACTGGTGGATCGAGATAGTGGAGCCTACAGGACAGAGGGGACTGTTCGTAACTTTTGACGTGATAACGTCTTATAAATTGATGAACTCCGTCTCCACGCACGAACAAGTGTCACGTTCCGCGTGACGTCAGAGCTAGCAGTTCTCATCAATGTTTCTTTATGACGTTATCACGTAAAACTATCGTCCGTAAACCGACTTTACAGAAACCATTTTTTTTTTGCCCAGTGGAGCTTTGCTACCTGTAGCATCGTATCTTTACGTGTAACTGCGAAGCATCAGGAGAAGTTAACTGAATCAGGAAAAAGCAAAGCAACCTTGGGGAGGCGAATGAAGGTCTTTTAGAAAGACTTAAGAACCTATGTGATATGTTCGATCGATATAACAGGAACACCTCACTGTTCAGAGCCGCAGTCTTGGGCAACCTTTTTTTAAGCTCCTAACTATGTCATTACCACTGGAATACCATCATTGCCTAAACATATGGGTGTAGAAAATGTAACGTTATACTTATTAAGAGGATAGACGAGTACAGTTTTCTCCATACAAACGTATTCCCCTGTTTTCTCCCTGGATAATAACACTAGAGTCAATATTTTTTTACCATACAATCTATGTCACCTCTGCCATGTCCATATGTTTTGCTTTTTTGCATAAATTAATTACTGTATGAACTAGGGACCTTCGAAAATGACCAATTTTACAGCCCGTTTTCAGACATCCAGCAAACAAATTTGACGAATATAAACAAAAAAAGCAAAACGTACAGACATAGCCCAAGTCCTTCTCATATTATTCTTGAAAGAATTATTAAAATCGGTTTAGTTTTGGGGGAGAAAAGAGGGGAATACGAAATGCTGTTTTCGTCGATTTTATGTAGATAAAATCGGTCCTAGCTGCAGTTGTCTCTTTCACACGTTAGTCGGTAGTTTATGGGTGGGGCGGATAGGACAAATATGTATACGGTTGGAAAAGTGACCTATTCTCCAAATTAGCATTTCAGCCCGTCTATCCTCTTAAAGAGGTCCCGAGGTCTGTAGTATTGTATTCAGTTATCCCTTTTTTGGAGTCTTAAAATTTTAAACAAAACTTTCTTCAGACGCCCGAGGAATTAGGAGTTGGGAATTCGACCCGGATCGGATACAATCGGAATTTTAAAAGGATGTTAAAGTTTTCGAAATTCATTTCCCATTTTTGTGCCTTACAAGTTTCGTGCTTTCGAGAAGGAATGTTTATTATTGTTTAATAGAATAATAAGCTAGCCGTATGTGCTAGCCGTTGTAAAATATGAAAAGACAGCAGACACAAATTACCTTTTAATAACTTAGTTTAAAAGTAAAGCAGATAAACGAATCATCATCAGCCTTTAATCTCAATGGGGTTAACAAGCCTAAATAACGACATATACAAAATTACCTGCCGTTAGGGATCGCTATTATTACTGATCCCAACTTACAACAAGCAAACCTAGACCACAACACCTACCAGCCGCCACCACAACCTAGTTAAAAATGATTATTTCTCCCGAACCTAAGTGTGATGTGGTGAAAGGCAATAATAAAACACCGTACAGCGCAGTGTGAAAATAAAGGAGAATATATAATTAGTTCTTTTAAACCTCTGCAGGGTAGGTAAAGTACACAATAGTAGTGGCATGATAGGTATGATTGCACCAAGTGGCATCTTTCACTTTGGTCATTGTGCTCATAATCGGAACAGTTGACACGAATAAGAAGGACTGTAGGTAGCAAAGAGCACAGGTGGCGCGTTGCGGAGAGGTAAGTTATAGCCTGTAGAATCCCACTGCAGGGCAAAGGCCTCCTCTCACGAATAAGGGTGAGAGGGAGTGGGCCATACTCCACCACGCGGGCCCAGTGCGTGTTGGTGGAGGCAAGTTAGTGGTCACCTTGCTGTCAGAGAATTTTCAAGCCGCCAATAGGCCTCTGACTTGGCTTAACGAATAGTTACAACGCCATCTGACGGAACTATCCGAGACCAACTGCTTAACGTGCCTTCCGAAGCACGGAAACGCTCGATATGAAATACCACTAAACGGTCACCCATCCAAAGACTGATCGGACCTGACGTTGCTTAACTTCGGTGATCGTTTCCAATACCGAAGCTCCACTACGCCAACGAGCGCTTCGCGGAGAGATATGGACACTCGATCCTGAGCGTCCGTGTTCGAATCCACACGGGTGACATGCTAAGTACCAATGAGTTTGTCTAACTTATGGACGTAATACCGACTGATGCTCTCAAACGATGAGGAAAAAACATCGTTAGGAAACCTGCATACGCTGAAGATGGAATTCTGATGCGTATGTGAAGTCTACCAATCAGCATTGGACACCGCCTTTGCCGTGCAGTAGGACGTAATAGGCTGAAGAAAATGGAGGTTCAAGCCAACACGTTTACGAACGATTAAACTTCGCCGCACAATGACCACTACACAGGGGTCACCGGCAACTCGCAAGAATAAAATGCAAACTAAAGATTTCACACATTGTATGGACTGGCTGCACACGTGAGTCTAGTGGCCTACGAGTGACAGTTGCCAGTGGCTCGTGTGGAAAAGAGCCTTAGAGGGGCAATAATGAGGATTAGAATGAGGCGTTTTTCAAGACTTTACTAGGCTTGGAAAACGAGAGATTGGGGTTGCAGAGCCTCGTGGCAAGCAAAAACGCGAACCGCGCGAACACCAAGTGAAAGACAAGCGCTCACGGCAAAACATGCGACGTCGTTACTCTTAAAAAGAATCAGTAGATGGCAATATTAAAAGTTTAGAAAAACCTTGAACATTGACAGTAAAAAGTGCTGTTTGTCCAGACAGACCAGTATGAGATAACAGGCGTGATATTGCCGTATCACGCGCAAAATGCTACGGCTTCTTAAAGGAATCAACCGATCTAATTTAAATGCAACTGCTGTGGCATGCCAGAAAAGGTCAGAGGCTAACGCAAAACGGATTAAAGCAAGAAATGAAGGCATTCAACAAGTAATTACGTCTTCAGTTGAAGCGAAGCATCGGAATTTAATTATTTTGCGATGCGATGCGATTCCAGAACTCAGAATATAGACAGATTACTGACTCTGTATTATTTACTGAAGCAGTACTAAACAGGAAAAGGAAAAACTATGAAATAATCGATGATTCTACAGGGTCAGCTCAGCAGTTGAAAATGTCTAAATTACTATGGTGATATGCATCTTTCTACTGCTGATTTGACATTCAAAAATCATACTTCAGGAGTGCGATTTTTAAAGCCAAATCAGCAGTAGAAAAGTGAAGAAAGTGCTCGTGAACAAGCTTATCCGGCACCGGCCCGGGGCCTTTATTATTGTTGGCTGGGCTATTGCAAGCAAGGTTCGTTAATGTAACACTGCGACCATGGCTGATCTTTTGTGTTCGCCCCAAGCTCACCCATATTTTACACATACAACCGAACTAATTTTTTTATTATTCTCGGGTATGCAGGTTTCCTTACGATGTTTTCCTTCACCGTCGAGCTAGTGATAATGTTAAATACAACCGTACATAAATTCCGTAGAACTTAGTGGTACAGGCCAGGAATCGAACCGCCGCCTGTTGATTGAGTCGCTAGCTCTCTTCCGTATGGACTATCATCGCTCTGAAGGGGCCTTACGGTATATCTCTTTTTTGTGCCTAAACGAACCAAGGAACAATAAAAAACTCTCCTTACCTATGAAATATTGAAACTAAAAACCTACAAGTTTAATTGCGAATGAATAACAAAACAATAACTATTGTAACAAGGTACAATTAATTTGATGAAACTATTCGTCGAGGAAGAAAGGGGAAAATTAAATCAATTTGAACCGTAACTACAAATTAACAGACGCTTGTTGTCAAGGGTCTTTCGTTACGGGCAAAATACACCAAGCAAGCAGTATCGACACCATCCAGATCACGTTAACGTAGAACAAAACACGGTCCACCTACCCTAACAGAGGAAAAGCATTTGAGCTCGGAAGCAATCCGTGATGTAGCTACGAAAGTAATCACAGACATAGATTTACCATTATTCGGTATAATATTGTAGAATTGTCTTATGATATGTACCAAAAACCGAATTAAAAAGTGTACATTTATTAACAAATTACTCACAAAGACAAAGTGTGTACCCACACCTAGTTCTGGTTCTTATCGTGTAGGTATTTCATTTTTGTTGAAACTTCTAAGACCGTTGCAAAATATAACAGGGAGTCGATCGCGGTAATTTAAAACATTGATAACTTCAATGCAGATTCAGTTTTGGCTGTGATCCAGTATCGATTCCGCTGTGTGGAATTTGGTATCACGTGACATATCTTAACTATTATAAAACCGTAAAACCATAAGGAACAAAAAAGTAGCGGTTCACTTCATATAAATTCAAATGACATTCGATAGCACGATTTAAAAGACTTGCAGCGCCATCTATTGACAAAATAGTGTGTTTGTTTGTTTGTTCGCGCATCACGCCAAAACTACTGAACCGATTTAGATGAAACTTTTTTTGTTTGATAGCTTATGATCTGACTTAAAATCTGGTATATAATTTGTGCGGACGAAGTCGCGGGAAAACACTAGTTTACTATATGATTGACAGCGGAAATGAATCAGTGGCGATCGAGTTGTTGTCAAATGATTTGCGCTATACCGAATGAGGAAAAAGTGGTCAGTGGTTCGGCAGCCGGTCAGTGATGATTCAGTAGACAATTATGTAGCGCGATCAGCCACCAGATTATATTAAACATTTCATAACACACTTTCGTTTTTGACTAAATATTCTATAGATCCGTGAAGTTTCTTTCGCTACTGCTTCAACAGTGTATTTTTACGAAGGTAAGAGTTACGGTTTTGATATTTGAACTAATTTCCCGGGGCTATTGTTATGTAATTAAAACCTGGGCGAGCGTTTGATAAATTTGGTAGTATTCGATACGAAAACCGTGTTCTAGAAATTAATTAATGGTACCTAGGTATATCCAGTTAGATAGGTATGTAATATGTAGTTATGTACAGTACCTACTTTATGTTCAAAGTAAAAATGAGCATGGCCTTAACCTCTTGTCTGTGAGGCAACCAAAATTTGTCCAACTGTCAAGTGCTGGGTCTGTGAGCGGGCAAAAAGCGGTGATGACGAGCTTGAAGCCAATGGCGTCGGTGCCCCTGATGTCGGTGACTTGCTGCTTGGTGATGCGTTGCGTTGTGCTGTTTTCTGTTATGTTATACTATTTAAACACTCACTAGGGTCCTTGACGGCGGTGATGACGAGCTTGAAGCCGTTGGCGTCGGTGCCCCAGTTGTCGGTGACATACTTGAGGGTCACGAAGTTGCTGCGTGTGAAGAGGGCACCGACTTGCTGCTTGGTGTTGCGGCAGGACAGGTCCGCCTGTGGGGAACGTTTGTCTTTCATTAGTTTTACTTTTAGTACACTCAGCGAGCTGTGGAGAGAGCTATGCTTAGTGATTCTCTCATCAGGAATGAGGTGATGCCTCAAGATAACTAAAGTGGTTGGCATTATCAACATCACAGCCTATATACGTCCCGCTGCAGGACACAGGCGTATCCTCAAGGAGGGTGTATAGGCGTAGTCCACCACGCATGCCCAGTTCGAATTGGTAGACTTCACATACCTACGCATCGGAATTTTTAGCGGAGTTTTGCGAATGTTAACCACACACTTGAGCTGTGTACTCATTGGGGTTCGAATCCGCACGGACGACATGCCATGTACCAATGAGTTTTTCAAACTTATGTTGTACATTATACCGACTATTCTCAAACGGTGAATGAAAACATCGTGAGGAAATTTGCAAACGCTGAAGAAGAAATTCGAATGCGAATGTGAAGTCTACCAATTCGAATACGGTACCTTCCGTTTTGTCAAGTGGTAATTGGTGGTTACCATTTCGCACAAAAACACCTTATTCTTCTTAAAAAATGAATCAAGAATGTACAATAATAGGTACCGTCAAGACAAGAAATCGGAAAGAAATCAGATCCAAATATCATGTTTATAGGCAATATCTTTCACAAGATCGCACGCTCAACATATCCTTCACTATATTTATTTTATGTTCCTATGTACATTGTTTAGGGCTGCCTCTATAAAATTACTGAACCAGCTCAAGGACTTTTTAACCTGATTTTTAACGCCCAGTTTGATGGTCTGGTGCATTTAAGTTTACACTCAGACACAGTTCGACATTTCACAATATTTTTTCGTAAAAACTGAGCAATAAATGTAAGCAGTTTGTTTGTTTTATCGACTTTTATTAAAGATTTTAAAAAACACCTACGGCGGTATGAAAAAACTCTGACACCAGGGCTTACTGCCCACACAATAAGAAGAAGATTCAAGATTTTTTTCATCACTAAATAATTTAAAATTCAGTGTCAATCAGCAGCAGCTCACGACTATATTCCCCGAGGGGGTAGTCAGATATATTCTGAAATCTCAGACCATCCTCATTTCATCAGTATGTACTGAAACTCTGTCCAGTGTTACGGGGGGTGAGCTCGTCGCCACTTATAATGGACAGTGGGTACAACATGACTCGAAATTGAAGCATGAGAAAAGCCAGTGGTGTTACAAATCGTACATAAATTCAGAAAAACTCATTGGTACGACTCGGCATGGACGGGGATCGAACCATCGCCTCCTGCACGGCAGGCTAGGTTACTCGCCACTGGACCACCACGGCATGTCAGCTTCATCGTCTTTCTTTGCAGTTGGTTGTTTTTCCTCCTAAAGGAGCGATGACATCGCGTTGTACATGGCAGCCCTATGTAAGTATATCCAGGTTGAGCTGCCAGGCGCCGGCAATATTTTCTTCATCGAGAGGCTTACTGAGCGATGGCCGCATTACTTCGTGTCATATTTCAGGGAGAGCTATCGCGGGGACGTGACCGCCGTCTGAGGGTGTTCTCCGTCGCTATACATCACTCGTTAGCTCTGACGTTTGCGGTGCAAATTGACAATTTGATTTTGTTTTTTTTCTGATAATTTTTCGAATGAATACATAAGTAACCTGAAAGAATCTTAGGCTGGATCTAGTGCACGGCAGACAATGCTTGGACAACGACGGCGGATTAACCAATGAAGGGACGCGGTTTAGTGCGGCGCTGACGAATTGCGCGCCGCTAATTGGTTAATCCGCCGTCAGCGCTGACCGTCCGTCGGTCGTGCACTATATCCAGCCTTATACTTATCTATAAACTGATACGCGTTTGAAAGATCTTAAAATTGTTTTTACCTTAGGTATACTATTGGTAGGTAATTGTTTTTTTTTAAATCGATAGATATACATAACCGATATACCGATACTCTTTTATGAAGTTAACCCAATTTGCTATTCGAATATTGGTTCCATTCTGAAAGCTGTTCAGTTTGATGGTCTAAACTAAACCACCCCATTTAACATGAAACGCCTTTAAGATAACAACCTGTATACATACACTCACGGCAGTATTCCCTTTAGGGGTGGAAAGAAACTTTGCAATAACTATGAGCACAATACGAAAGTTTCGGAATGAAGTGACGTGGCAAGCGATATAACTATAGCTAGCCTTTGACCCACAAAACACTCCAAACGGAATCATATCTCTTAGTTGCACTGAAAGAAGAGGTACCGTCTGACCTGACCATCGAGAAGGATACGGCTAACCTTCATTTAATCAGAACAAAAGGAAAAACAATGTAAGAGCGTATAAAGCAAAGCATTAACAAGCATCTAGGTACATAATTTTCATAACAAAAAGCTTTTTTTATATTTTTAATGCCCGACGCCCGGACTGTAATCTACAGCTAAGATATTCCGAGGAATTTTTTAATATCAACCCTCTCCCGATCTTTATTAAACTCAAAGAATATGAACTGCAAAATTCCACTGCAACGCCTTTCGATTGTGAAAGAGTAAAGACCAGCCCTCCCCCCCAAGAAAGGAGGGGTCGGTCCGGCGAGACGGACATCGTTAGGGTTGCCATCAGAATGTAATTTTAATAGTTAGTAAAATAGTTTGCTGAAAATACATTTTCTCGCCGGTGGCGCGTTGCGGAGAGGTATGGACACTCAATCTTGATGTGTGGGTTCGAATCCGTATGGCATGCCAAGTATCAATGAGTGAGAGATAGCGAATGTATGAACGGTGAAGGAAACCATCGTGAGGAAAACTGCATACGCTGAAGAAGAAATTCTAATGCGTATGTGTAGTTCACTCATCCGTATTGGGCACGCGTGGTGAACTGACAGTACACCCTCCCTAAGGGTAGGCCTGTGCCCTGCAGTGGGACGTATCACGTAATATAGGCTGTAGATAGCACCCTAATTTTGAATTTGTAATGTAAAAAACACATGGAAAGGGGGTTTTTTGGTATTATCTTTCTTAAATATTCCTAGCATATAAATACGAACCAAATACCTACCAACGCCCTCCCCTCTCCCCATCTCCTCTTAGGGGGGATTTATGGACTAAAAGATTAAGCCCTTTTTTTTGGTGGATAATCTATAATGGTCCGTAACTTTTGATACCTACCTACTTAAAATAAATAATGGTCTGTACCGTAATTGTTGATAGGTACCTATACAATTACCTAGGTACTTATAATAAATAACCAACATTTCAAAACGGACTTTTTGAAAATTTTCGTTTCACTTTTGAACTAGTAAACACACTGGCCGAGATTAAGGGCCTGTTTCACCACTTCTGGATAAGTCTATTCTATTTTTAAAATATGGCTGCCATCTTGGTTTGTGATGATTTTGCCAATGTCGAGTTTTTGTAGCAAAAGTGCTTGAAAACGTTGTACGGTTATGAAGATATTTTGGTGACTTCAAGGGTTGTTCTTACAAAAGAACACTATTTTGAGCCACCACTCGATAAGTCATTCTTAGCTTAAATGACAGATAATTTAGACATTTCTTTCATAAGAAATATTTCAAACAATCTGTCAACTAAGCTAACAAGGACTTATCCAGAATTGGTGAAACAGAGGCCCTTAGTAGAATTACTTCCGCGGTTAGGTAGTACTTACAAAATAACTCCGAATTGTGAATATCGCCGGCATAGCATTATGAAAAAAGCACAACACGCGTAATTTACGTCGCGTCATTTCAGCAGGTATGTTCCTATGTTCCCACATTTTTTTTATTAAAGTTTTTGGCCTGAGGCTAGGCCTGATGTCATGTTGCTCTGTAGGCTTCTCAAGTGATAGGTTCACAGACATTTAAAAAACTAGTAGCTACAGGATATAAAATAAACAACTAAAAATATTATTTTTCTATAATGGAATGAAGTGCCTTGGCTGCAGCCGAGGTAGGTGTAGCCAAGGCCGATAATAAAAGACGGCAAGCCATCAAACACCTGTCTCCAGAGAGTCTCGCACCGCCACAAAAAATATGAATAAGGAAACATTGGGTTATTATTTGCAGAACCCTGGTGTGGGACGCTACTTGCGTCGACACCGTAGCGCCCTCACACCTCTCTGCTACTTCTCGAAGAGCTGGCTCGGCAGCGGCTGCTGCAGAGAGTGATAAGCGGCGCAAATATGTGACCCTCGGCGAGGGCTACCTATTGGCGCCGTTTGGTGTGGAGACTCTGGCACCGTGGGGACCGGCCGCGCGACAACTCTTCAATGAGTTGTCGTCGCGACTGGTCGAAGTGTCCGGCGACCGAAGGGCTGGCGCTTACCTCGGGCAACGCATATCGATTGCCATCCAGAGAGGTAATGCCGCCAGCGTCGTCGGCACTCTCCCGCAAGACGGCAGCCTCGAGCACATCTTCTATTTAGCATGAGCCGAGTAGAAGATGTGCTCGACGGAGACTCATTTTAGCTCTCTGTTTGTTTTTATTCCTTTTTTTTTTTATGTTTTTTTCTTAGTATAATTTTTAAGTTAGGTATTGTGGGGACTTGCCATAGATGTCAACACCCACAAGTTATAGCAAAGAAGCTAACAGATGGCGATACCGTCGCGCTCAGAAATATGCTCCATACAAAGACAACGTTCACCGTAAATACGTAACTCGTAACCTACTACAAATAAGGTTCACAATCGAATGCGAGACATAAATCGCGCAAGAGAAATAATCACAGAGATTCGATATATATACAAGGTCCAACTAAGAACTGTTGGACCACGGCCGGTCCCCAGGCTTCACACTAAGCCTGGTGGAAGATCTTCCCTTTTCAATGGAGGAACATTCCCAAGTACCACCTCCATATTGGTGACCCTCGACAAAGAACATCGCAACCTGAACACCGCAGAGCAGCATCAACACAGATCAGCAACCAGCTTCAACCAACCCTTCACACCCCTCGACCAGGTCAAACAAGCAGCAGTCACGCCATCAAACCGAAGCCGCACCAGGTCCATCGCAGCTGTCTTCACACCGCTTCCTGGGCCTGCAGCTTCCTCAACGACAGTCAGCGTCTGCATAGAAGGATCTCCCGCAGCCCACGTGTCTGAGCTCACCTCCACGTGGCAGTTCTGCTCGCCTTCTCCACGCCTGTCACTCACCCGCATCACATCAGGACTGGACTCCCTGACAGATGCACACACTCGCAGCACATCGCTCGTCAGACTCACTTGACTGGAGCCCTGCACCTACATGGATACAGACTGCACACTTCGAACAACTCAACGACCTCCGGTCTGAGGGGGGAGTACTGTGGGGACTTGCCATAGATGTCAACACCCACAAGTTATAGCAAAGAAGCTAACAGATGGCGATACCGTCGCGCTCAGAAATATGCTCCATACAAAGACAACGTTCACCGTAAATACGTAACTCGTAACCTACTACAAATAAGGTTCACAATCGAATGCGAGACATAAATCGCGCAAGAGAAATAATCACAGAGATTCGATATATATACAAGGTCCAACTAAGAACTGTTGGACCACGGCCGGTCCCCAGGCTTCACACTAAGCGTGGTGGAAGATCTTCCCTTTTCAATGGAGGAACATTCCCAAGTACCAACTCCATAGTATTATTTAGATTTAAACATCGTGAGGAAACCTGCATGCTTCCATTTCGAGGCGTGTATTGTACCCACTGTCCATTATAAGTGGCGACGGGCTCACCCCCCGTCACACTGGACAGTGTTTCGGTACTTCTGGTGAAACGTGGATGTTCTGAGGTTTCAGAATATCTCTGACTACCCCCTCGGGGAATATAGTCGTGAGCATATGCTTATGCTTATTTAGAAGGTATTATTTAGATGAATTTTAGAGTGTCTTTATTAATATTATGTTGTAGTGTAAATAATAGGAAACATTTAGCATTTACTCCTCGAGATAAACTACAATCTGAACTACAACAAACTCGAACCATGTTCATCAGAACAACTTAAAGAACGCTAACACTTCATAACTGAAGCACGTACAAAGTTCGTCACGACTATGAGACCTGTCATCTAATGAAACTCCTCAACTCTGAGCTTCAGGAATAGTTGCAGATAGTTTGTGCAGGTGGTCAAAAGTTCGCCCTTTGTCCGGCGGCTAATGATTCCGTGGACATTGTTTCTGACGGTTGTCCGCTCCGTTCAGCTATTTATTGTTTTGTTACAGTTTGCCGTGTGGTTAGGGCGTATTCTGTTTTGTCACGTCATCTACATAACATTAACACGTCTCGTAAGGTATGGTGGACGTGAAATAGCTTAAAATGAGCATTGTTAAAACTGCATGCTTCAGAAGATAGTTCGTAAGTAGTAGTAGCAAGCAAAGCATCCGGCCACTTTATTGTATTGTATTGTATTTTATAACACATTTGCTCGTAAAGGGTCTAACGTAATGTATCTCATTACGGCCAAGTAAAGTAAAACGGACGGTTGCGTCTAAAACGAACGGTACTTTTTTAAATCTTAGCAAAGAGTTTTTATGTCAGAAAAGTGGTCAACATTTTATGAATAAAATTAACTTTGAGAGATAAAATATAATAAAATAAACATTTAATTCTTTAATTAACTCAATTAATTTTGACAATAAATTACAACCATTTATGTGAAACCTAAACAAACAATATTTATTTACTTTATTAGTAATACTGGCTGTTTTTGTGCCTTTGCCTTAAGAAAAAAGAAAAAAGAAAGCGCTGCAATGCGCGCGCATCGCTAATTTGTGAACAAGTAAAAATTATTCCGCGCGCTTTTTTATTGCTATTTTTTTTAAAGATTTATTAGTAAGTATATTATTGTCAGAATTTTATTTAATTTCCTTGTTTCCTCGCAAATATGTTATAAAACGTCGTATGACATACGTGCGCTTTGATAATTACAGCCTCAGCTTTCTTGTAGACCTCGCCTACGGCTGGGGCTAGCAATAACGCCTCGGCTGTAATTACCAACTCACCGAACTTGTATCATAATGTACTAGTATTCAATTTATTGCATTTACTTTAGTAATCCATATTTTTTTTATATGGAACCTCTATAGGGTCCTTCTTAATATGCTGACACTTTTTTAAGGGAAAAATTCAACTGCAAACCTACTCGACCCAAATGTATGGGACAGCTGATTTTTTTTTCGCGGTTTCGATGTTGGCCCCATAGAGAAAGTTGTTCAGTTTGATGGTCTGATCATCCCCTTAAAAAAATGTCAGCTTAAGTTGGACAACTGTAATGCCCTGTAATATCTAAATCTTGAAAATAAAATTAACTGTCCTATACATTTGGGTCAAATCTATTTGCAGTAGGTACAGATTTTTGTTCGCGTTTTCGATGCTAGCCCTATAGAGAAAGTTGTTCAGTTTGATGGTCTGTTGATCCTCTATAAAACCGTTACAAGTAACTTGAGATGGAAATACGGTGGTTTTGGTAAATATCTGGTTGAAAAGTTTCTGGTTTATGACAGATCTCAACTTCGGTTGTACGGTTCAAAGTTTTAACGGGCGTTTTATTGTTAACTTCGCTCGTATTTACTGCGGTTAGCAGGTCGTTTGAGTTGTATTGTCGCAGTACCTTTATGGGTTAAAACATTTATTTCATGTTTTAACGGGGTTTAAAAGCGTATTGGGTTTACAATGTTGTCTCTAAGAGAATTATTACGATTAACATAATATGTATGCTGATGAGATGCTGTGGTGGTCCAGTGGCGAGTAACCTTGCCTGCCGTGCAGGAGGCGATGGTTCGATCCCCGTCCACGCCGACTCGTAACAATGAGTTTTTCGGAATTTATGTACGATTTGTAACACCACTGGCTTTTCGGTGAAGGAAAACATCGTGAGGAAACCTGCATGCTTCAATTTCGAGGCATGTATTGTTCTCACTATCCATTATAAGTGGTGACGGGCTGACCCCTGTCACACTGGACAGAGTTACGGTACTATGGTGAAACGTGGATGTTCTGAGGTTTCAGAATATCTCTCACTACCCCCTCGGGGAATATAGTCGTGAGCATATGCTTATATGTTTAATATGTATAACATTGGCACAGCAAAAAGGTACGCACATCAACTATATTATATAAACGAATGTATTCCTTTGATTTGACAATAACTTCGCTACACTCTATACTTTTAAAACGTTTAGCTACTTAAATAATTTATTCTACTTTTGTAGGTACTTATAGAAGATCCGAAAAAAATTCTCGTTTTTCGGTCCATCTTCTTCAGGAAAAGTGATATCCCCAGCAACTCGATAACGAAGCGGTGGCAGTGATTTTGATTCCTGGCTGGTACCACTAAGTTATACGGAATTTATTCACGGTTGCATTTGTCGTTATCACTAGCTCTGCGGTGAAGGAAAACATCCTGAGGTAGATTGCCTTGCCATACCTACCAGAGAGTGAAAAGAAAATACCATAAGTTCGGCTACCTCCGAACGAGTAAAATATGAGCAAGCTTGAGGCGAACACAATAGATTAACTATGGTTGCAGTGTAGTAATATCCCATGTCATTGAATAGCTCACTCAAATTAAAGTTACTTAGTTTCGTTAAGCAGTAGTAGTGTCATTATAGTGCCTACCCTCTCGCGAGAATTTCTCGGCGACAATTCTTGGCAAGAACATCCAAGGAAAATTACTACGGCTTACGACGCCACGAGAACAATGAAGGGCACCCACGCTCTTGTTCTCGGCCTTTCTCGTCTGTTCTCGGCGAGAATGAAGCGCCTGCTTTATCTGAAAACGCCCTTATTTTTCTAGTACCTAATTTAAAATAAAGTCGGTCAAGTGCGAGTCGGGATACTCACGCACCGAGTGTTCCGTACCACACCACAACACAACACAACATTTATTAAATTTAAAAAAGTTTTTGTCCGGGACCAATAGCGCAAGACGGACTCACACTTGGCCGGTTTTTATTATTTTTTGTTATACTGTAGAGTTTTCTCTATAATCACACCAAGTTTGACACTTATATGTATTACCGTTTTTACAATAGAGCGAGAAGAAAAAACGTCGATAAAAACTTGTTTCTTGTTGAGAACCCCCCTTAATTTGTAACTTTTTGAAATGTGTATTATTTGTTAACAAATCCGCTGTAATAACGAATATTCCGTGAAAATTTAAACAATGTAGCTATTACGGTACAAAAGTTATAGCCCTAAATAGGTAGGACGGACGGACGGACGGACGGACAACGTAGGCTTAGTAATAGGGTCCCGTTTTCACCCTTTGGGTACGGAACCCTAAAAAGTAACCTATCGTAGAGACACGATGGAAAGTGACACTACCGCAGCTGTCAAATTTAAATTTCGAACTTCCGTTACACAAAAAAGTTGCCCTCCCTCCCATCTTGCCCTCCCATAAAAAGTTTCATTTAAAAAAATTATAGTGTCTAATTCTAATTTATTATTTTTACATGTATGCCATGTTAGCTTAATCAAATTAAAGATTGAAAAGTCGGGCGGCGAGCGGGATTCGAACCCACCACCTGCCTATCCGGGGCGCATGTAAGCAAAATCCACTACGGGAGTTTTTGACGCGCGCGCTGATTGGTCAATAAACTCCCGTAGTGGACTTTGTCAGCAAAATCCACTATCGGAGTTTTCCCGTAGTGGGTTTTGTCAACAAAATCTACTATGCGAGTTTAGAATACGGGCTCTGATTGGTCAATAAACTCCCGTAGTGGACTTTGTTAGCGAAATCCACTATCGGAGTTTTCCCGTAGTGGGTTTTGTCAACAAAATCTACTATGCGAGTTTAGAATACGGGCTCTGATTGGTCAATAAACTCCCGTAGTGGACTTTGTTAGCGAAATCCACTATCGGAGTTTTCCCGTAGTGGGTTTTGTCAACAAAATCTACTATGGGAGTTTGAAGACGGTCTGTGATTGGTCAATAAACTCTCATAGTTGATTTTGTCTGCAAAACCGAGTTTGAGACAGTCAATGAGTACGCTCGATTCTGATTTCCGCCCCACCAAACTTACATTTTTACTCATTTTAACTGAAAATATATTTATTCCATCATCATCATCATCATTTTCATTTTCATCACTTTACTTGTTCTTTACTTTTCAAAGGAAAACATTACTATATGATACATCATCATCATCTTTATTACACAGGTAGGTACCTACATTATTATTACTCATTTGAAAAAAATCTTATTTGATATACAGGGAGTGAACTTAAATTTTTTTTTTGCTATTTCGCGATTTTTCGTAGAATTTGTTTAGTTTGATGGCCTAAACTAAAGGATCCGCCTAAGTACTTATGTAACTTATTTAAGTTTACACCTGTATATTAAACAGGATATAAACGAACACAAATTTAAAAAATCTGCTGTCCCATACATTTGGGACGAGTAGGATTGCAGTTTTGTATAAAACAGCTGATTTCTTTTTCGCGTTTTCGATCTTGGTCCCATAGAGAAAGCTGTTCAAATCAATGGTCAGATACGTGTTAAAGAATAATCACAAAACTAGAAAGTAGGTTGCGCTTATTCAATAACACGTTGTATAGGGTCATGCTCTTCTCCAACAGAGCTGTCCAATTGTCCATGTGCTGTGTGCTGTGTGAGCTGCTGTGCGTGGCTTGCGGGGCGACGACAGCTCTGTTGGAGAAGAGCATGCCCCGGATAGGCAGGTCGTGGGTTCGAATCCCGCTCGCCGCCCGACTTTTTCAATCTTTAATTTGATTATAGTGTCTAAGTCGAAAAAGACAAGGAATGGGGTAACTACGTATCTTTAACCTCCCGCTTCCATCTTTACTGAAGTCAGACTAAAATTCGAATGAGCCTTCAAACTTCTATCCATTCCCAATTACAAATAGTAATTTCAAATAGCTCCCTACGAGTGAGTGAGAGGTACCCAACTTTAAAGTTGGAACGTCGAGGGTAATGCAAGTTGGCAACATGGAGCTGGCAACTTATCCGTTCAGTTGTCCTGTCCAGTTGGCACTGTCCGCTCTAATAGAAAACATTGGAAAACTTTTGTCATACTTAGTTCTGCGATATTAGTGTGGTTATGGTACTTTCTCCATTTGATGTCGTATAAAAGACTGCGTTATATTGCCAAGAAAGATACAGGATGTAACCAAAAACCCTTTTAAAAGCAAAAATATCAAGCAAAATCCGAAAGCACCTCATTAAAGGAGATCGAAATCGAGACAGGCTGGAAGCTTTTGAGATGTGTTGTTGGAGAAGAATGGAGGAGATAAGTGGACAAAACGAATAACAAATGAAGAGGTGTTAAGCATGTATGGAGGTGCTACTTTGGAATGTTCCTCCATTGAAAAGGGAAGATCTTCCACCAGGCTTAGTGTGAAGCCTGGGGACCGGCCGTGGTCCAACAGTTCTTAGTTGGACCTTGTATATATATCGAATCTCTGTGATTATTTCTCTTGCGCGATTTATGTCTCGCATTCGATTGTGAACCTTATTTGTAGTAGGTTACGAGTTACGTATTTACGGTGAACGTTGTCTTTGTATGGAGCATATTTCTGAGAGCGACGGTATCGCCATATGTTAGCTTTTTTGCTATAACTTGTGGTTATAGCATAGCAATGGTTAAAGAAATTAGAAATATTCTAATAAAAACAATCGAAAACCGGAGAGGAAAAATGATCGGACTCTTGATACGAAACGACAATTTCTTTAAAACCATACTGGAGGGGAAGATAGAGGGGAAGAGAGGCAGAGGAAGACCCAGACAGAGTTATCTAGTCCTAGTGAAGGAAAATGTTGATGTCCTGTCGTATCATGAACTAAAGACACTAGCGGAAAACAGACAAGATTGGCGAATACTCCAAATATTATGATAACCAAAAACCCTATAGTAATATTCCAAGGGTTGGTTTAGTTAGACCATTAAACTAAACAACTTTCACTTTGGACACAACATCTAAATCGTGAATGCATTTGTTTCATACAAAACTGCAGTATCTATTCGACTGAAATGTATGGGACAGCAGACTTGTTTCCACTTTGTCTCCATAGGTGAAAGTTGCCAGTTGATGGTCTAACTAAGCCAATTAAATATTACTACGGTGTTTTGTTACACCTTTTAAGAATTGAATTTTCATAAAGGAGACAGAAAAATCATGTCAGAAAACAGCAGTATGTGCCACAATCCTCAAATCATTGTATTTATGTTGTTTTGTTGTTGTATGAGTACATTGTAAGAGTTTTGGCCGCATCTTCTCTATAACGGAAATATTCGGACGCGGTGCGCGGTGGTAGAGTCATTAATTCTAGATTAAATAAAAACCACGTTACTCTTATAAACAGTAGTATTAATAAACCAAATTATATTTGCGAGTTACATCCTCTGCTGCATCTACTTAACATTAGGTGAGTGGAAGCCAAACGTAAACGGGAGTGCGATTTTTGAATCTCATTCGATGAAATCAGCAGTTGAAAATATCAAAATTTTTATGGAGATATGCATCTTTCTGATTCGACTTCCAAAACAATCATAACTCAGGAGAACGCTTTTGTATGAGATTTAAAAACCGTTCAAACTCACCGATGACATTCAAAAATCGCACCCCTGATTATAAATGAAAATGAAACTCTAAGATGATGACTTGATGACCCAAATCCAGAAGACATAAACAAAGACGTCGTAATATAAAACAGGAAGCGAATCGATTGAGCAAAACTTATTCAAGTCAACAATACAATAACTCGAAACTCAGCAGAAGACCATTGTTCAAAAGACCCGTTGTGACCGAAAGTTTGCGAATTTGAATTTAAAATTCCTCAACTCTTTGTAAATTCTGACTTTATTCGCGTGTTAATTATTTAGAAGTTCGAGTTGAGAGGCACCTGACAACTTGGCTCGAGTTTGCAGACTTGGATATTATTATCATTAAACTATTTCGACGACCCGGTTGGTGTAATGGTTACCACGCCGGACTGCCAAACCAGGGTCCTGGGTTCGAATCCCGGTTCGGTCATGGATGTTATATGTTCGTGCCGTTGTTGTATGGTTTCCATAATAAAAGCCTTTAGTGCTAGTTTGGGATCATTGCAATGTATGTGCCTGTGAGCGTTTATTTATTTATTATTTATTTATTTATTTACTCAATTTCAGCTGTCAACCGAATCGGAGAAAATAATAATTAATAATAATACACCACCTGTTTTAAATTACTAACAAAATTTTAAGTGTATAAAAGGTCGAAAGTGAATATTATGTGGACGTTTACCGTAAGCCAACGCTGATATGATGATCGAGATCAACAACACGGTCTTCTTTCGTGTCAGCATAAGCTATATATAGCATGACAATCACTAACTTTTTATGGATAAATATTTAGATCGTTAGATCAAAATAAAATTAATGGATAAGCCTAAAGCGCGGTAAGTTGAAGCACACTACTGGCACAGAGGATTGTACAGAGCAACAGCTTCATAGGAGCTTCGATTACATTAGCCTATTCTTGTCTAAAAGGAAATAAATTTGATTGAAGAATGAAGGATAATGTTTTACAATATGTACTAGGTTGTAATCCTCTGTGCTACTGGTGCACTTGGTCCATACAAACCATTATCTGTCAAATCTAGGGCACTTGCATCTTGCATACAAATTTGAAAGAAACCCTTCATTTGTTTAACCTCATTTTTATTCATTTTTATTTATACTGGTTTGAAATTTTCGCGTAGCCATCCATTCATTTTATTTTGATCTAAGGATAAATAGGTACCTAATTAATGGAATTTTATTAGAAAATGTTCAAAATCGTTACTACACCTAACTACCTATGCTTTATTCAAGGGTGCAATATTTTAGCAAGTTTCATTTTTAGTTTAAGATCTTTGGATGGAATCACGTATTCACATGAAAGAAACAAAAGATCCCTGACCTATCTACGAGTATGACACTTGATAGACATAGGTACCATTTACCTTCGTTCGATAGAAGCTAGGGATTCCTTTATAGGTCTCATTACCATATCGTCAGACGCATCTTTAATAAATTAACTGCGATCTGCGCCGCCTCCTTGATCGGGAATAAATGATGGTTACCCAGGATTGTTGGGGTAATTAGTATTGGAAAATGTCCAATTAGAATGCCGACTAGATAAGAATAAATAACTGAGTGTATAACGATCATGAGAAGATTAAAACGAGATCAAAATGCTCGCTGAGATCAATTTGTATGCCGACTTTATTTTCAAAAGGCATTTCGAAGTGTAGTAACGGCTGACCAAGTAACATTGGACTGTCGAGCCACTGGCAATAGCCATCGGTGATTGTCGCGATTGCAGACACTGATGTAGCGTCCCTACACAGCGTCCCTATAAAATTTATGAAAAAGCGTGTGAACTGCTAGTCGGTGGCCACCGGTGGCTGCGGCTGGTGGCTCGTTTGCGCCAACCTTATATCTGTGGATCTTTACGCATAAAGGCATCAGTCCCCCAATGTCTTGTGACTTGGTTGGACTTGCGCCTAAATGCCTCTCGGTTTTCCCCATTTACGTTTATATGACATGGCATTTTAAATATCGAAGTAGATATGTAAGATAACATGATAAAGTGATAACATAATCGTTGGTTTTGAATATTTTCAATTAGAAGGTAGGTGTATAGAGGATACCAGTTTAAAATTATACAGGATGTCCCGTAATTCGACGTCAAGCCGGAATCGGGTGATAGGCCAAAGCATAATAGTTACCAGAAAAATAAAAAATTAATCTAAGTCAGAAATTTTTTAAATTACTTGATGGTTTTTTTAGCTTCTTTTGCTACAAATCTTAACTTTTTTTTTCCATTTTATTTTTCTTATTTAATCCTGAATAGTGCTAATCTAACCTGTTGCTTTGAATTCACTGGGTGTACATTTTCTCGAAAAAAAAAAATTATGACTTAGATTTATTTTTTATTTTTCTGGTAACTATTATGATTTGGCCTATCACCCGATTCCGGCTTGCATATTAAGTGAGATCGTCCTACCTTAGGTGGTGCAGTGGCATGAGCGCCATCATAAACATAGAGATGATCGTTGCAGTCCAACTGCAGCAGATCAAAGTGAAGCATGAACCGCTGCAGGATGCTGTGCGTCTGGAAGGTCACCGTGCAGTCCAGGTTGCGCTCGTTGCGTGACCACAGCACCCCGCCGTCAAGCTTGCGGTACTGCCGCTGAAGAAAGTGGTCCTTGCATAAGGAGTCCATGTAATCTGTCGACAAAGAGGGAATTTGATTATAGCAGAGGTATAAGCACTTCATACGGCCACAGGCGTAATAATAATGACTCCTGTGGCTGTAGTATTATCATCAGCAGCCTTTATACTGACCACTGCAGGACACAGGCCAACCCTCAGGGAGAGTGTATCAGTCCTGCGTCCTACTAACATGCTACGGCCTCTGGCAGAGTCATGTTATGTGTTTATTCTGGTAATAGGCGAAGTGTTAAATGGTGTTGGTGGTGACGAGCATTTGAGATACATGGGTGCCTAACAAACGATCGATATTAATTTGATAATAAGCACATGATAATTTTGCAGTTATTTGCTCTCGGGGCCTCGGGGTACTAATAAGTAGAAATTTTAGACAATTATTTTTGATGACCGTGAATTATAAAAACATATCGATATTTAATATTGATCAATGATCGGTCAGTAAGAATACAAAAATTATGGATTCGATAGCACTTTATTAAATAACAATAAACATAGAACATTTATAATTTATATGACTAAATTATGCTAAATAAAAATGCTTAAGTAGGTATCCTCTGAACAAACTTGATACTAAGCCCTGGTGCATAAATAAACGTCGAACTAGGGGCACCTTTTTTATTATTTTAATAAGGTTCCATTATCAGTTACATACGAGGACCCGGTAATACTCCTCGACTTGTCACTGGCCAAGAACATCGCCAGCTCTGCAACTTCTTCTGGTTCTCCAATCCGTCCTAGAGCTGTTCCTTTTAACAACACATCCCAAATGGCTTGTTCTTGTTCTTTCGTAGCTCCCATGTTCTCAATGCCATCAGTTTTCACTGGACCAGGGTTAATAGTGTTCACACGAACCCCCTTCGATGCGAGTTCAAGAGCTATACATCTTGTGAAGTGGTCTAGTCCAGCTTTGGATACGTTGTACGCAAAACTAGATTCGTATATTTTCGTTGCTGCAATACTGGATATGTTGATGATGTTGCCTTTTGTTTCAATGAGGTGAGGCGCCGCCAGATGTGTAAGGACTACAACAGCTCGGAGATTGACAGACATTACTTGATCGAAAATTTGTACAGTATTTTCAGAAAGTATAGAGTTTTGTGTAGCATATCCTGCATTATTCACAAGAACATCCAGTTTTCCGAAGCGATTTAGCGTTTCAGCGATTATTCTTTTTGCATCGTCATCTTTGGACACGTCAGCAACAATCACCAGGGGCTTGCTGCCGATCTTCTCACATTTCTCAGATACGTCTTTAAGTTTCTTCTCGTTTCTTCCAACCATGGCTACCTTAGCTCCTTCTTCTGCGAATTTCACAGCGATGCCGGCTCCTATGCCTGAACTGGCGCCGGTCACTAGAACCACCTTATCGTTGAAAATCATGTCGTATAAATAATATATAGATATTTTAATAGTAAAATATTCGCATAGAACAACCAACTGTGAATGATCAACTAAATTTAAATCAAGAATACTATATCGGTGAAGAAAACAATAGTTATCTTATCTCGAATGTTTGTCGCACAGGATGTCAGGATGACTGTGCAGGCACTTATCTGTTATTTTTAGAGTTCCATACCTCTAAAGCAAAAAACGGAACCCTTATAGGATCACTTTGTTGCGCGTCTGTCTCGGTCTATCCATCTGTCAAGATCGTGTTCTCAGGAACGGGAAGAGGTAAGTACAAGTTGAAATTAATACCAAATATTAGTCTACGTTCCCTTGGAGGTAATACAATTCAAATTTCTAAGTCAACGCAATCAAAAGATACGGCCATTTATGCTTTATTTTGACACTTATAACTTGCAAATCGAAACGTGTAGGGTACTTCCCATTGATCTAAAATCATGAAAATTGGCAAGAATGTCAAGGTCTCACAACACAACACATGCATACATAAAATCACGACGTAATCCCTTTCGGGGTGAGGTTGTTTTACGTGATATAACTGACATAACTGTAGATGTATCTGAAACATTTATTTTCCACTGCAAAGATAATTTACCTACCTAATTATCCTTCATAATTAAGTTTGTACGGAACCCTATTGGCGCGAGTCCGACTCGCACTTGGCTGGTTTTTTTCATGTCTAATTATTTGATGGGTTTTAATTATAACTTATCAATTATCTTTAGACTTTTAATACAAAAATTTTTTTCTTCAGTTTTAATTTAGCTGGAGAAACGGTTCTTTGCTGTGATTTGAAACAGCTTAATTTATATTAAGCTGTTTCAAATGACAGAGACTTTTAATAAAAAAAAAAATCTTCAGTTTCCATTTAGCTGGAGAAACGTTTGCTGTCATTTGAAACAGCTTAATGACAGCAAAGAACCGTTTCTCCAGCTAAATGAAAACTGAAGAATTTTTTTTTTTTATTAAAAGTCTCTGGACTATACGGCCACAGTAAGTATAAGAAAGAGTACCTACCTATCTAGCAGGTACTAAATGTATGGCGATCAATTTAAAAAAAAAAGCAAATTATTTAAAATCTTATTGCAAGATATACGATCCTTTCAATATTCAGATGCCCATTGCCCAACAGTATAATTAAAAGTGAGTCTGCGAGACAAATCGAAGGTCGTGGGTTCGTATCCCGCAAATGATATATTTTTTATTTGTAGGGGAAAACAAGTCATGGATGTTTGTAATAAATCGTTAAATTTAAATCTTATTCAATTAGACAAAAAACAAAGGCCAAGCTAAGTTTCAAGTCACTTAGAATTTCCCTGATTATATAGGTAATTGTAAAAACATATTATTATCGACCTAATTTTGATCGATGCTCGGTCGGATATTGTATGACGGCACTATTTTCATAATATTGCAAAAATTACGGATTCGATAGCACTTTATTACATATAACAATAAGCATCATAGGACGTGCAATTTATATGTGACTAAAATTATGGAAAATTAATAAACATGTTGTGATATCTAATAATGGCGAACAAGTTAAGGTCGTGCAAGGCGAAACTTGTATTAATTATTTTAACAAGGTTCCATTATCAGTAACATATGAGGACCCGGTAATACTCCTCGACTTGTCACTGGCCAAGAACATCGCCAGCTCTGCAACTTCTTCTGGTTCTCCAATCCGTCCTAGAGCTGTTCCTTTTAACAACACATCCCAAATGGCTTGTTCTTGTTCTTTCGTTGCTCCCATATTCTCAATGATATCAGATTTCACTGGACCAGGGTTAATAGTGTTCACACGAACTCCCTTCGGTGCGAGTTCAAGTGCTATACATCTTGTGAAGTGGTCTAATCCAGCTTTGGATACGTTGTACGCAAAACTAGATTCGTATATTTTCGTTGCTGCAATACTGGATATGTTGATGATGTTGCCTTTTGTTTCAATGAGGTGAGGCGCCGCCAGATGTGTAAGGACTACAACAGCTCGGAGATTGACAGACATTACTTGATCGAAAATTTGTACAGTATTTTCAGAAAGTATAGAGTTTTGTGTAGCATATCCTGCATTATTCACAAGAACATCCAGTTTTCCGAAGCGATTTAGCGTTTCAGCGATTATTCTTTTTGCATCGTCATCTTTGGACACGTCAGCAACAATCACCAGGGGCTTGCTGCCGATCTTCTCACATTTCTCAGATACGTCTTTAAGTTTCTTCTCGTTTCTTCCAACCATGGCTACCTTAGCTCCTTCTTCTGCGAATTTCACAGCGATGCCGGCTCCTATGCCTGAACTGGCGCCGGTCACTAGAACCACCTTATCGTTGAAAATCATGTCGTATAAATAATATATAGATATTTTAATAGTAAAATATTCGCATAGAACAACCAACTGTGAATGATCAACTAAATTTAAATCAAGAATACTATATCGGTGAAGAAAACAATAGTTATCTTATCTCGAATGTTTGTCGCACAGGATGTCAGGATGACTGTGCAGGCACTTATCTGTTATTTTTAGAGTTCCATACCTCTAAAGCAAAAAACGGAACCCTTATAGGATCACTTTGTTGCGCGTCTGTCTCGGTCTATCCATCTGTCAAGATCGTGTTCTCAGGAACGGGAAGAGGTAAGTACAAGTTGAAATTAATACCAAATATTAGTCTACGTTCCCTTGGAGGTAATACAATTCAAATTTCTAAGTCAACGCAATCAAAAGATACGGCCATTTATGCTTTATTTTGACACTTATAACTTGCAAATCGAAACGTGTAGGGTACTTCCCATTGATCTAAAATCATGAAAATTGGCAAGAATGTCAAGGTCTCACAACACAACACATGCATACATAAAATCACGACGTAATCCCTTTCGGGGTGAGGTTGTTTTACGTGATATAACTGACATAACTGTAGATGTATCTGAAACATTTATTTTCCACTGCAAAGATAATTTACCTACCTAATTATCCTTCATAATTAAGTTTGTACGGAACCCTATTGGCGCGAGTCCGACTCGCACTTGGCTGGTTTTTTTCATGTCTAATTATTTGATGGGTTTTAATTATAACTTATCAATTATCTTTAGACTTTTAATACAAAAATTTTTTTCTTCAGTTTTAATTTAGCTGGAGAAACGGTTCTTTGCTGTGATTTGAAACAGCTTAATTTATATTAAGCTGTTTCAAATGACAGAGACTTTTAATAAAAAAAAAAATCTTCAGTTTCCATTTAGCTGGAGAAACGTTTGCTGTCATTTGAAACAGCTTAATGACAGCAAAGAACCGTTTCTCCAGCTAAATGAAAACTGAAGAATTTTTTTTTTTTATTAAAAGTCTCTGGACTATACGGCCACAGTAAGTATAAGAAAGAGTACCTACCTATCTAGCAGGTACTAAATGTATGGCGATCAATTTAAAAAAAAAAGCAAATTATTTAAAATCTTATTGCAAGATATACGATCCTTTCAATATTCAGATGCCCATTGCCCAACAGTATAATTAAAAGTGAGTCTGCGAGACAAATCGAAGGTCGTGGGTTCGTATCCCGCAAATGATATATTTTTTATTTGTAGGGGAAAACAAGTCATGGATGTTTGTAATAAATCGTTAAATTTAAATCTTATTCAATTAGACAAAAAACAAAGGCCAAGCTAAGTTTCAAGTCACTTAGAATTTCCCTGATTATATAGGTAATTGTAAAAACATATTATTATCGACCTAATTTTGATCGATGCTCGGTCGGATATTGTATGACGGCACTATTTTAATAATATTGCAAAAATTACGGATTCGATTGCACTTTATTACATATAACAATACCTAAGCATCATAGGACATGTAATTTATATGTGACTAAAATTATGGAAAATTAATAAACATGTTGTGATATCTAATAATGGCGAACAACTTAAGGTCGTGCAAGGCGAAACTTGTATTAATTATTTTAATAAGGTTCCATTATCAGTAACATACGAGGACCCGGTAATACTCCTCGACTTGTCACTGGCCAAGAACATCGCCAACTCTGCAACTTCTTCTGGTTCTCCAATCCGTCCTAGAGCTGTTCCTTTTAACAACACATCCCAAATGGCTTGTTCTTGTTCTTTCGTTGCTCCCATATTCTCAATGATATCAGATTTCACTGGACCAGGGTTAATAGTGTTCACACGTACTCCCTTCGGTGCGAGTTCAAGTGCTATACATCTTGTGAAGTGGTCTAATCCAGCTTTAGAAACGCTGTACGCAAAATTGGATTCGTATACTTTCGTTGCTGCAATACTGGATATGTTGATGATGTTGCCTTTTGTTTCAATGAGGTGAGGCGCCGCCAGATGTGTGAGGACTACAACAGCTCGGAGATTGACAGACATTATTTGATCGAAAATTTGTACAGAGTCTTCAGAAAGTATGGAGTTTAGTTTACCAAATCCTGCATTATTCACAAGAACATCCAGTTTTCCGAAGCGATTTAGCGTTTCAGCGATTATTCTTTTTGCTTCGTCATCTTTAGACACGTCAGCAACAATCACTAGGGGCTTGCTGCCGATCTTCTCACACTTCTCAGATACGTCTTTAAGTTTATTCTCATTTCTTCCAACCATGGCTACCTTAGCTCCTTCTTCTGCGAATTTCACAGCGATGCCGGCTCCTATGCCTGAACTGGCGCCGGTCACCAAAACCACCTTATCGTTGAAATTCATTTTATTTAAAATAATATCTACAAAAATAGTATGCGTACGTAGTACACCTAACAACTGCGAGTGATCAATTAAATGTCAATCAGGAAAATCAGCTAGGATTTGTTATCTAATCTAGCATGTTTGTCGCACTACACGACGATAAAACGCTCGAAGAAATGTCGATGTAATCAATGTCGTTATTTTATTGCATGTTGAATACCTACTTTGTTGGCGGTTATAAGGTGTTTCATAATGACGGCAAAACAGTTTTTTCTAGAACACAGGAAAATAATACTTTAGAACTGAAGTTTTGTATTGTGTAGAGTGGTGCCTGACTGAAGATACCATAGTAGTTCAGTAATAATATTATAGTAGTTTTCAACCTAACTACTATAACTTCTTTGTCATTGAATATACTGGTACTTTTTTGAACCTAAACATTTTACTATACCTACTGTACTTACTTGTTTTTTTTTTACTCTTCTCCATTATCGCAATACGATTATATTTCGTAGCAACAAGTAATAAATAGAACAATGTTATGTTTACTTCAGATAGGTATTAAAGAAACAATGTTTTCGTTACCACATATTTTTTTTCATTTAATTTTTTTACCCTAATAAGTTACATAATCTCTCAAAATTATCAACACGTCTATTTTATCGGCTGGTACAAACTCTACTTTCAAAAATATTATCATTTCCACAACATTCCATAATTCCATTATCAGCAGTGATCGGAATAGGTAGATTCGATTAGGGTAAAGGCGTAAAATATTTGTGTGATGAATATTAATGTTGTATTCGATTTTTTTCGACACCTTTACACTAATCGAATCTAACTGTTCCGATCACTGCTGATAATGGAATGTTGACTTGTTGAAATAGTAGTAGGCCGGAACGAAACCTTAAAAAATATTATTTAGTCTTAAAAAGCTTATTTAGGGCCTGTTTCACCACTTCTGAGTAAGTTCTTGTTAGCTTGTCCGACAGATATTTCGACATAATTTCATACAAAATATATCTCAAAATATCTGTCGGATAAGCTAACAAGAACATACTCATAAGTGGTGAAACAGGCCCTTAGTCTAATCACGGTCATGTGTAGGTATTATTATAACTGAGTACAATTATTTGATCATGCTTGTAATTTCGTACCGTAGCTCTATTCAGAATGTCAAAATCCATAATCTTATGTTAAAAGATATCCATTGTCAGTAACTAACGATGATCCAGTAATACTCCTCGCCTTGTCACTAGCCACGAATGCCACCAGATCGGCCACTTCAACCGGATAAGCTATCCTTTTCAATGCTGTTTTACTTTTCCCTATTTCCCAAACCGCTTTCGTCTGTTCCTCGCTCATGCCTAAGTTCTGTGGCATGTCAGTTATCACAGGTCCAGGGATAATAGAGTTCACACGGACACCTTTCGGTGCTAGTTCTAATGCTATACATCTGGAGAAGTGATCCAACCCTGCTTTAGATGTGCAGTACTGGAAAACACCGACGTTGTCGTATATCTTCTTAGCAGCTATGCTCACTATGTTGATGATGTTGCCCTTTGTTTCCACGAGATGAGGCGCAGAGAGGTTCGTGAGAACTACTGCTGCTCTGAGATTCAGTGACATTACATCATCGAAGATTTTCACAGCGTCTTCTGATAGAATGCTAGCTCTCGGGGCGATTCCTGCACAATTGACGAGCACATCCAGTTTTCCAAAATGTTTTACAGTCTCGCTAACTATTCTTTTAGCTTCGTCGTCTTTGGTGATGTCGGCTGTCAACACCAAAGGCTTGTTGCCGCTCTTCTCGCATTCTGCAGCTACATTGTTGAGCTTCTTCAGGTTTCTTCCGACCATGGCAACATTGGCTCCTTCTTCTGCGAATTTTAGTGCGATGCCAGCACCTATGCCAGAACTGGCTCCAGTCACTAATAACACTTTCCCGTTGAATGTCATATTGTACAATTTGATGAAAGTAAACGAAACGTAAAACGGTGTGTATCAACCGAAGTTGACAACCTAAATGTTGAATTACATATTCAGTTGACTAGTAATATATTGCCAAAAAAATGCTAGTCATGCACGCAGTGATAAATAAAGAATACCGGACTAAGACAAGAAAAAAAATGCAAAACAGAAGGAACTATTTTCGAATCGGTGATAAAATAATTTGTACTTATCTACCATGATACTTTTAATGGAGATACATTTTAGCATATTATATACCTAATGTGGTTTTACAGAATAAAATTAGTGGTCTTCTGTCCTCAAAAACACTGCAAAAGAAACACTAGCTCTTCATTTTATTCAAGCACCTAGGAAGGTACTTACAATTTGTTTTGTCAGTGGAATCATTAACGAATTGGCGAACTCAGATTTAGCTACCTATTCGAAACTGTACAGGCAGAAGAACTTGGTATGAGTTTTAATAATGGTTCCCCTCAGTCCACACTTATCTATTAACTCACACAAATATTATGTAAGTAAATATTACGTAATATTTTTAACACAATAATAGTTAGTGATACTCGCGCGCATTGGGTTCCATTCGTTTTAAATATATTAGGCAGGTACCTAATATTTTTTTTTCCATTATAAAGGGTGAAATTGATATCATTTGCATCCTTCCAAACTAAGAGTCTACCCATCAAACTGAACAACATTTACTATGGGAACAAACCAATAGGAGCAAAAAAAAAATCTGCTGTCCCAAACATTTGAGTCATGTAGGCAGCGGCGGCGGGTGCAGTTTAGTATGGGACAACAGATTTTTTTTTGCTCCGATTGGTTTGCTCCCATAGTAAAAGTTGTTCAGTTTGATGGGTAGACTCTTAGTTTAAAAGGCTAATGATATTAATTTCACCCTGTATAGAACTGTAAAGTTTTTTTTAATCTTTTAAGTATATAAAAAAAATGTTTTAAATAGACGATACCTAATAAAAAAATTAATCAATCAATGTGATAAGTTACATAATTAGGTACGGAACCTTAAAATTATAGTATTATTATTTATTATGTAATAACTTAAACTCAAATACCTTTGATAACGCTACTCAGTGATTCAATAACATTTAAAGTCATACGCTCAGTTGCAGAAACACTCATTAGAGTTAATCCTCCATTAAATCTCTTGCTAGCTTTTTCTACGTCAACAAGACAAAAAATGACAGCAAGAGATTTAATGGAGGATTAACTCTAATGAGCGTTACTGCAACTGAGCGAAATTCATTTATTGCATTTGTTTTTTTGTGATATCATTGAATATTTACACATTGCGGTCTGTCATTGCCATAGTGACGAAGTCAGGAACATCAATCAGGTGGAAAATGTTGCTTCTATACAAGGGCAAGTCTATCGCAAGAGTTTAAGTCTATGGGGTACACTAATAACGGATTTGTCGATCAGTAACCTTTAAAGCGGACGAAGTCTCGTGCAAAAGTTAGCAACATTGATATAAAGGCAAGCAACTAAAAAAAAATGCTCACTTATCATTATTAGGCATGATAGATAAGATTTCTACGTCCGCTTCAATTCATTTAATTCAAGTGTTATCTCCATACACAACGTACAATACAACACAACCATGAGTTTTGTTAATAAAGTTGCTTTAGTGACAGGAGCTAGTTCCGGCATAGGCGCTGCCATCGCCCAAAAACTCTCAGCACAAGGAGCCAAAGTCACTATCGTTGGAAGAAACGCAACAAAACTCAAAGATGTCTCGGAAAAGTGTGAACAGAACGGCAGCAAACCTCTAACAATCATCGCTGATGTATCCAAAGACGAAGATGGGAACAGAATGATTGAAGAAACGTTAAAAGTTTACGGCAAACTCGATATTCTGGTCAACAACGCTGGCATGAACAACGTGGCAAGTATTCTGTCCAAAAACGCTTTGCAAGTCTTTGATAACGTTATCGGAACTAATCTTAGATCTATTGTTAACATAACCAACCTCGCAGCAAAGCATTTAATAGAAACAAAAGGAAATATTGTCAATGTATCATCGGTAGCATCTACCCGAGCGTATTCAAGCACAGGTTTCGCGTACGGTACTTCTAAAGCTGGTCTGGATCATTTTACAAGAAGCGTGGCTTTGGAACTTGCGCCCAAAGGAGTAAGGGTCAACGTTGTGAACCCAGGGCCGGTGAAAACAGATATCGGTTTGAACATGGGCCTGCCTGATGATCAACTTGACAAATTGTGGAGTGCTATGTTGAAGTCGACAGCTCTTTCTAGAATATCGGATCCCGAGGAAGTGGCTGATCTTGTTTTGTTTCTGGCAAGTGAGCAGGCGAAGAGTATTACGGGTGCTTCTTATGTTGTTGATAATGGAATTCTGTTGAGATAATAATAAAGTAGTTTCCTAAAAGTACCTATTTGTTTTCGATTGTTCCTGGACCATTTTAACTACTCTGCTCCCCGACTTCATGTTTCCCCAGTGCTGGGAGCGTATCTTCTGAATGTCATCAGCTAACTTGTAAGTACTGTAGGGGTAGCATGCCACCCGAGAAAACGACAAAAATCGAGACGTGCCTCTGTCTTTGTTACTTTACTTGCGCAAGACGGTTTTCTCGTTTTGCTCTTTTTGTCGTGCGTGGCATGCGCTATCTACCGGAAAACGCTTCCCACCTATGTACAACTCTTTTATCTTAATATCTCGGTTACCACACGGTTACTTACGGTAGTAATTATTACTCTGTGCGGTTACAAATCTTTAAGTACTCCACCTGCCGATAAATTTTTTATGTTTTTAGTCTTAGTTTCATTGTGAACTACATTCAGTAGTAGTACTTTCTACTACAAATAGATGACGCTACCTACATGCTTGATCTTTCTAAGGATCAACTTTAATCAAGCGTGTAAATAAAAATGCGGCATTTTCGTAAACCTTATCTTTTTCCCACGTCACAGATCCAACTTTCACATCCGAAAGACTTCGATAATGAACTCTGTCGTCTAAACTTTAAAACTCAATTTCAGTGCGACCTAGTTACAGATATCGACGAGATTTGATATCGTATCTTTAGGATGGTTAATCTATACTTAGTTTTGTCAGATCTAGCGTGCTGATCTAGTGGTGTGTGATATCCATAACTTAATATTAATAGTGAATTTCGTTTGCCCCAGCCATGTAAGTAATTTGCTTAATTTTTTTTCAACGTTCACAGCTCCACCTTACATCCTCAACTGTAACTTCTGTAAACCAGGATCAACAGCGGTAACTCAAATCACTGGACAATGATGTCCAGCGAGCCCGGGGGATGACTCTAATCGTTCTTGGCACCCCCAACTATTATATTCTATTTTTTTTAAATGGCTGCCATCTTGGGTAGGTATGTGATGATTTTGCCAATGTCTAGGTTTTGTAGCAAAAGTGCTTGACGTTGTACGGTAGTTTATGGATTTTGGTGACTTCAAGGATTGTTTTTCGAAAAGAACACTATCTTGAGCCACCACTGGAGCTCCGTTGTAGGCCGGGGAGACTCGCGACGCCACTACCCTATAGCAGACTTGCAACGCGACCAAACCCCCAACTAAAGATAGGAGTAGGAAAAATAGTTCTTATCGATTTGACGACGAGGTACACCCTCGTATTATGAGGGTAGGCCAATGCCCCAGTAATGGGAGCTAAACCGGTGCTGTTGATGATATAAGACGCCTGATAATTGTACTAACTGTTAATGATGAAATTCAGATAGTCTTATCCAGGCATGTCAAACATGCGACCGCCACCGCATTTTCTTGCGGCACGATCCAATTTGAACAACTTTCTCTATGGGACCAACATCGAAATCGCGAAAAAAAAATCTGCTATAGGTATACAAAACTGCAAACTACTCGAGCCTAATGTATGGGACAGCTGATATTTTATTAGCGATTTCGATGTTGGTCCAATGTAGAAAGTTGTTCAGTTTGACGGTCTGATCATCCCCTTGAAAAAATGTCAGCATATTAAAAAGGGTCCTGTATAAACTTACCCTTTGAGAGTTGTCCGAAACTTTCCATCTACCAATAAAGTAAAGTAGGTATCCTTTTTAACGTAGGTATATGTATACCTATAGATGAAGCAACACGGTTTACGGTTCGGCTCTTCTTCTCAACGATTTTAAATGCTCTTACGAATTTCTTAATCGGTTTGTAGAACCCTGATTTATCAAGAAAAAAGGGAATTTATTCTCATCCTCTTAAACGAAATAAGTCCCTAGATTCTATAGATAATTCGAATTTTATTTGGGTTTACTGGCAATAGCCAGAAGGCAAAAACCGAAAATTATTCATGTAAGATTTTCAAACCTACCTTTTGAATGTACATCAATTCGTAACAGCAAAGTACCCTGAAGGCAACAGGAAATCTGCCCAAAAGTTTTACGAGCAAAGTTCAAAGATCGACCCAAACATCGAATGAAAATAAAGATAGCAGTAGATAATACACTCAGCATGAAATGTTTCCCTAAAACCCACCTTCAAGGGATAAAGGAAAATAGACCAGTGGTTAGATGAAAAGAGAACCTTTTCCCTTTTTAAATAAAATGTATACAATATAAAGTTCTACAAAATATTATGCTCTTTAGAGGTGCTGTTTACTTTTCATATAATAGACGTATTTTTTTACCTACTATTCAAATGCTAATTTATCATAGTACCTATCTACGATCGCCTTTAATGTTATGAAAGGTTTAGTATGTTTAGGTATTTATACATTTCGTCAGGTCGTGAGTTTACTACTGTATCATGAGTCATGACTGAAAAAAAAATGAAAAATGATTTATTGCCAATAACTCAATCAAGAACATAAAAAAAGAAAAATGATGAAAATGATCAGTTTATTGTGTACAAAACATTTATAGCAATACAAAACAATTTAAAAAATCTAAATACATTTTGAGTCGAGTACTAGGTCTACCGAAGTTTTGAATGAATCTGTAGTTTTTTTATTTTATTTTCTATAGGTACTGGGTAAATTAAGCTTTGTAAAAGTTGTTTAGTTTGATTTATTTATATCATTATTGGGAAAATCAACAGCCTAATACAAATAACTATTCCTTAAACTAGGATAAATACAGGCCAATTACAGATTTTCGTCAGTTAGTTTAAATTACATTACCTATAACTGAGCTAACGTATTACCTGCAACATGTTACATCATATTCATTATTCATAACAACAACAAAACATTACAACCCACGGAAGAAGATAGCCGAAACCTGGGTATCTGGTCTAAATCACCCCTTTAAATATTACCTAGGATGTTTTGTAAATCCTTCAGGACTTTTTTTTAAATGCCCTTGAAATGAATGAAAATTCAACGTAGGTAAATGGAAAAGATTAATTTTCATGCCCATCTGTACCTATAACGAGTTATCAAATAAATAAACTAAGAAAGTATACTACGAAAAAAAAATAAAGTTAGATACATAAATAAATAAATAATAATACATAAATATCTTGTACATTGTCATACAAATTATCTAGTCACATTTAAAGTTCCAGAATCTAGCCTTGGACTATGGTAACTAGACAACGTTATAGAATACATAATATATAGATACAAACATCCATGACTCGGGTATAAATATTCATATTCATCATACAAATATTTGTCCCTAATAAATAAATAAGTTAATTATTTTCAGGAGTGGCTGTGGCGTCGTGGCTGCCCTCACCTTCCTGGTCACCTTTCTCCTCCTGACCACCAGCACATCATCAGCTCCTGCCGCAAGGACCCTCGGCTCCATGGTCTCAGGAGTCACGACGGGACTTGAGGTCCCAAAAGATCTGATAGCCGGCATCGGGGTCGGAAGCGGAGCCATACAGTTGGTAATAAATGTCCATACTGATAGCCAGGGTAATATAGAAGTTTATACAAATTAGACGGAATAGAGGAGGAATGAAGAAAATGAATTGAAGAAAGTACGCCCGGTCTTATCGAAGAGAGGAATGAAGGAAGCAAACGTTGGAATGTTGTACAATGAATCATGACGTAATTTTGGAATGGAAGAATGTGTCAAAAAGTGCTCTATTTCTGAAGTGCTAGATAAGATACCAAATGTACGAGTAAGTAATAGAAAAGTTAATAACAATAGACATGTTTAGCGTACAATCATCGCATCTAATATGCTTGAGGCGTAGTTTTGTATACAGGATGTAACACTTAGTAATACTCAAATCGGTTTTCAGAACATCAAACTAAATAACTTTCACTATGGAACCAACATCGAAATCGCAAGAAAAAATCTGCTGTTTCATACAATAATGCGATACCGACTCGACTCAAATGTATGGGACAGTTGTATATTTTTACGATTTCGATGTTGGCTCCATAGGTAGTAAAAGTTGTTCAGTTTGATGAGTAGGTAGAATACATGCTGAAGTTATCCGCAGTGATATAAAATTACGGGTAAAAACAAAGTAATCGAAGCAAACAAACATAAATTTCATAGAAAGGACAAGAAAGCACTAACAAGGCAAATTCGCTTCGTTCAACATTTTCTTTGAAAGTTATCGCTATACTCGTATCTCGTATCAAAGGAGATAAAAAAGGAATTTCTTTCTAGTACTCAACAAATGACACATGATAGTAACGAATCGACCGATTTATAGTGAGTCTTGGATCAAAAGATGAATGAACGAATGAATGGGATATTATAGGGTCATTCTTAATAAACTGAAACTTTTTATTCTCTATGGCACCAAAATCGAAATCGCGAAAAAAAATCTGCTGTTCCATACAAAGTTACAAACCTACTCGAGCCAAATCTATGGGATAGCTGATTTTATTTCGCGATTTCGATGTTGGTGTCATAGAGAAAGTTGTTCAGTTTGATGGTCTGATCATCCCCTCAAAAAAGTGTCAGCATATTAAGAAGGACCCTGCATACAGGATGTAAACTTAAATGCGTAACATTCAGATCTTCGAACTGAACAACTTTTACAATGGGACCAACTTTGAAATCGCAAAAAAAAACCGATTGTTTCATAGAAAATGTCGATAGCTAATCAAACAAATGTGTCCCGTTGTATAAGTTGTTCAGTTTGATGGCATGAAGCACCCCTATAATTACTTATGTAACACGCTTAAGTTCACACCCTGTATACGGTTTCTTTTGTAATTCAAAATGTTTGAAAAGTTATATCACATATTTATTAACTTTCTTTTGTTCATGATAATTAAGTCCTGGTGGTATAGTGGCCGGTAGCTTTGCCTTTCCTGCAGATGGTTATAGTTCGATGCCCTGCCATGACCGACTCAGCCACTGAATTTTTAATGGAAACTTCCCTAGTAGCCAACACGCTCTATAGTGGCAATACAGGGTGTAAACTAAAATGCTTGACATACTTAAGGGTGCTTCAGACCATCCGACTGAACTTTGACTATGGGACAAATACTGAAATCGTAATCAGCTGTTCCATAAATTTAGGTCGAGTCGCCATTTACTTTTTCTATGGAGCAACAGATTTTTTTCGCGATTTCAAAGTTGGTCCCATAGTAATACATTTAGTTTGGTGGTCTAGAGTAGAGCTCCCCACTAATGATGTAACGCGTTTAAAGGTATTATTATACAGAATGTCAGGAAAAGTACCATGAACCTTTAAAACACATATTCTACCCAATCAAACTGAACAACTTTTATTCTGGAAGCAACATGTCAGCACGAAAAAAAACTGCTGTTCCATTCAAAACTGCAATGCCTACTCGACTCAAACGTATGGAAGAGCATATTATTTTTTGTTCTGCCTGTCAGTTGCTCCCATAGTAAAAGTTGTTCAATTTAATGGGTAGAGTATGCATTTTAAAGGTTAATGATACTTTTCCTTACACCCTTTATGTAACCGTTATCGGTGAAGGCTACGAACAAATAAAGGAGAAAAATCGTAAGGATACCATTTTTACCATGGTTTTACCTTTTCTAGTATTACCCCCAGAGAATTTCGTTCTCAATTTAAGTATAAATGACGTACAGTCATCGCTAAAACAGTTTAAGGCTATTAATTGTCAGTTGGACAGACATAAGTGTCTAAATATAGACTCTATATGCAGGACGGAAGGCTGAAAATATGTGCATTTGGACGTGAGAATAGATCAGGCAATATTCGTTAACAAACGAGTGTTGTTGTGGCTATTTCTATCACAGAATGTAGATTGATTTCTTGAAGTGACTGATGCGTTTCAAGAATAATAGGCTACTTGACAATTAGTCAAATCAGCTACTCTTTAGGCCCATCACATACATGCGGAATTGCGATTCGGAATTCCGAATGCAAACCGGTTTTTTGTATAGGTTTGAAATCCAGTTCGGAAATCTGGAGGGGCGAACCTCCATACGAAAAACCGCAAACCATTCGGAATTCCGAATCGCAATTCCGCATGTATGTGATGGGCCTTATCGGACGACAAAACGTGCGCTTTGTATGGTAATCAATTCTGATTTGTGACGTCATTAACAACTCATTACCTACTTATTAATGTTTATCTTGATATTAAATATAGTACTCAAGCTAAAAAAAACTCAATGAAAATGGGAGTTTACAGTTATTTTCTAACCTTTTTTATTGAGAAGATAAAAATAACATTTATTGTAAGTATGTAGGCAAATACCCAATTGTCGTCATTTGTCTCACTGGACACAGGACTGTCCTGTCACAAATAAACCAGAGCATGCTATTCAGGGTGTAAGGGATAGCCCGCCGCAGACTGAAACTGTGAACTCAGACCAAAACTGAGCAATTTTCACTCAAAGTCAATGTCAAAGTGGAGGACACGTATCTATAGTGGTCAAAATGATGTCTGAATATTATTGAGTGCCTCTATAGGTCTCTGCCCTCTGACGTCACGAAAAGGTACACCGGAAATATCCAGGACAAACTGCTTCCGAAGTAAGGACGACAAAAATAGCAGTTATTGTAATGCTAGATCGTTCTAGTTGTATGTCATCACGATTATTTCGATTAAAGTTTTTTACTAAGCGCTTCGATCAACAATATACAACTAGATAACGGGTCGCATACAAAATCAAAGAGAAATTTTGTCCTCGTAAATATACAAATTTTTTTGTTAACAAACTGAGAAAACATTCCTAATACATTATAATTTCGACCTCAAAGCAACCATAATTCCTAGTAATTTTTGAAGGAACACTGCGGCATTGCGAGACGTGCTTACGTTGGCTTTGTTCGAACGGAACTAATTCAAAATAAGACCTCACTCCAATAGTGAGGCGTTATTTGCCGGGACATGTTCTGAGCGCTGACGCGTTATCTAGTTGGATATTGTTGATCGAAGACTAAGCGGTTAGAGTTGCTTTGAACTGCTTTAATAGTTTGTTGTAGCAAAATTTCTGACCACACCGATAGGGATTCTGTTTGAGAGTTTATGCATGTGTGCATAGGTTAACAATACGCTGTATTTATGAAAAGTAGATTCGCAGGCTTTATAAGCAATAGTAAGGATTTTGTGGATACGCCCCATGGCTTGCTGTATTCATTTACGAAATAAAAAGAGGCTGTACCTGAATTTTAAGGGTATATTACCGTTGGCGCGCTCCATACAAACGTAGTCTGGTTATATTTTCAATACTATCAAATTAAAGTCAACGAAATTTTTCAGAAACAATCTAGAAACTAATCTCAATGTCAGTATGAATTCAGATTTTCGTTAAAATGTTTTAAAGTTACAGTGCCTCAAAGATTTCCATACAAATCTTGAATTAATTCTAGCATTAAAACGACGAGCATTAAAACTTCATACGAACATAGAGATCAGTTTTTAGATTGTTTCTGAACAATTTCGTAGACTTTAATTGGATAGTATTGAAAATATCACCAGACTACGTTTGTATGCAGCGCGCATTTGCGCTCTCGGAATAAACTTCTCTTAAGAGAATATTATTCCGAGAGCGAAAATGCGCGCTGCATACAAACGTACTATGGTGATATTTTCAATACTAACCAATTAAAGTCAATTAAATTTTGCAGAAATAATCTAGAAACAAATTTCTATGCTTCTATAGAGTCAGATTTTCGTTAAAATATACAGTTTCAATGCTAGGATTAATTTAAGATTAGTATGGAAATCTTAGATGCACTGTAACTTGAAAACTATAAATTTTAACGAAAATCTGACTCCATACAAGCATAGAAATTTCTTTCTAGATTGTTTCTACAAAATTTCATTGACTTTAATTGGTTAGTATTGAAAATATCACCATAGTACGTTTGTATGGAGCGCGCTCCGAATAATATACCCTTAACGATGATGATAGGCTAGTTAAATTTACCAAAATGTAATCCATATAGTAAAGGACGCATCCATATATTACCTAATGGAACTGTATGGATTGATGAACCGTGTTGTTGTAGAGTGCCACTTGAAACAGCATATTGCAATTTTCTAAACATAGGCAGTTGCCCGCGATATTTTGGTAAGTTTTACTGCCGCCATAGTACGTAGCTACCTAGGTATTTACGTCTAGAAACAAGACTATCTGGGCATACATGTCTTAGAGAATTTTATTCCGAGAGTGAAAATGCGCGCTGCATACAAACGTACTATGGTGATATTTTCAATACTAACCAATTAAAGTCAATGAAATTTTTCAGAAACAATCTAGAAACAAATTTCTATGCTTGTATGGAGTCAGATTTTAGTTAAAATATACTGTTTCAAGGCTAGGATTAATTTAAGATTTGTATGGAAATCTTTGAGGCGCTGTAACTTGAAAACTATACATTTAAACGAAAATCTGACTCGATAAAAGCATAGAAATTTGTTTCTAGATTGTTTCTGCAAAATTTCATTGACTTAAATTGGTTAGTATTAAAAATATCACCATAGTACGTTTGTATGGAGCGCGCTCCGAATAATATACCCTTAAACATACCTACTGATATTTAAAATGTACCTATGGTTGAAGAAGGTAACAATTAAAAAGTTGATAATATTAGGTACCTAAGTATCTCTATATTCTTAGGTCTCTATAATTTGTTTATTTATATTGATGCATAACTTTTTCTTTATTAATATTGGTTTAATTCTGTAAGTACATAGTTTTAACTTTATTTTTTTGTCTTTGTGAGAACATCAATTTGTTAAACTTTTTTATATTTTAATAAATAAGTTATTTGCTCAAAACTTTTATTGAACTTTAGTATTTTTTGTGTTATACATAATAGTACATTTAGAATGTCTCTGCCTACCTTGGGGAAAAACGTTTACTTTACCTTATGCTCACGACTATATAGTCGTGAGCATAAGGTAAAGTAAACGTTTTTTTTAAATCACCAACATTCAACTAAAAGTAAGTCTTACCTACTTAAACTGATCTACTAAAAGTGAGCCTTTCTACAGTTTATATGCTAAAATTGCTTGCTGCAACTGCATAGTGAAATGATAGTAGTGTGATACAGCAATTCAGAACACCTCTAATGTTTTGGTCGTGCGTGTATCTACAGGGTGAAATCGATATCATTAGCATCCTTTTAAACTAAGAGTCTACCCATCAAACTGAACAACTTTTACTATGGGAGCAAACCAATCGGAGCAAAAAAAAAAACTGCTGTCCCATACTAAACTGCACCCGCCGCCGCTGCTGACACGACTCAAATGTATGGCACAATTGGCACAGCAGTATTTTTTTGCTCCGATTGGTTTGCTCCCATAGTAAAAGTTGTTCAGTTTGATGGGTAGACTCTTAGTTTAAAAGGATGCTAATGATATCGATTTCACCCTGTATCCTGTATATAGCACTACGATTTATCAAGAGTTTTCCAGTGTTCAAATAAACATAAAAGCTATTGTAATAAAAAAGCTTTTCAATTGCTGTAAGCTTTCAGGTGACACTGTGAAATACTCGTACATTATTGGATTCATGTTTTTCTGGAACGTTTTCATTCTGCCCGATAATCCTTTTGATTGGGTGCTAACGTTATTTCTAAAATCAATTTTTATGACACAAAGGGTTTAATAATTGAACGCAATGGGTTTGTGTTTGTACATAAACGATAACTGGAGAGCATTGATGTGTTAGGTATCTTCATTGAGAGAATAATCCATCCATATTTTCTATAGCCTTCCTCTCCTGACGCATTCATCACATTAATGTTGGTTGATAGATTGAAATCAAATAAGTATAATATATAATATTTATTTTTATTTATTTCCTCAAAAGTACCGTAAAACGAGGTGACTTTGATTAGTTTTGAAATTCAAATGGATGTATCTTTCATAATTTTGATTTTAAAAATTAGACAAAAATACAGTAGTGACGACTAGCTTTATGATTATATTTAAAATAAAAATAAAAATTATGTAGGTATGTTTAATTTCGGAGAATAAAAAAGAAAAACCAGCGTAACAAAGCCCCATTGAAAATGGGGCGAAAAGTCACCCCTAACAGGAAACTTTTTTCTGCTAATATGTAAACTTTATCCAATTATTTTAACCACTCAGCCTCATGTTACAGCCTTGAAGATTTGGTTAAAAATGGATGAACTATCAATAATGCCAACACAAAAAAGAATATAAGGCTGCGTTCTGTTTTCGCAGAGAAATTTACAATCATGTTGCCATTTGGAGTTATCATCAAAGTCGCCCCAAGTCTCAAAGTCACCTCGTTTGACCGGTATACGACATGCTACAACCATTTTGCAATTACTGTTAAGTCCCTGTCTCCCGATATTGTACATACTACAAGTAGTCTCAGGAACCAGAGACCTCCCCAGTTTAACAATTGAACTTAGTAGTAAGTACATGCTAGTTTGCTAGTGTATGAACATGAGAAACATAAATAAAGGAAAGAAAGAAATAAGAAAAACAGTAGTAGGTAGGTATGTATTTTTTTCTAACGATTCTGGTTTTTGTAACATTTGATTTGGAAATTTAATATGATGTAGTTGACGAAACAATACAATAAAAATACTTCGAATCGTTGTTTGAGAAAGGAAACTGTGGTGCTCATTTGGGTTGTTTATTGGCAGAAACTTGCGCAGCGCTACCCCCATGTATTAAGAATCGCCTAGAACGAGTTATAAACACAATATCGACTGGATGATCCGCAACTTACACGATATTCCCCTGGTCCAGCCAGACTTTGAATAACAAAAACAAGTGACGGCAACATAAAGCCTTCGCAGCGCCTCCCCAGCTTTGCGGCTTGCTCGGCAATCCCGTCTGCCTCCAGATATACTTTATCTACAATCTGTGGGACATGTCTAAACGTACTTGCTCGTTTATAACTGCTTCCCCTAGCGGCGTTTGGTAGCAAAAACTAGATGATGTATTCACAACAACCTCCAGTGTTCCTTTTGTGTTAGAACTGCCTCACAAAAACTATAATTAAGGTAGTATATCTCACAGACTACCATGTGTTCACTGTACTTTACTACCTACTATAGTTTTCATGTACCTACCTTTTAAAACGCCTTATCAATAAACAAAATAAAATACAGTAGTAAGTAGTTTCTTCCACGCTAAACTGGGAAAGAACTCTACTAAAACTTGCTAATTTAGTCAACAATTACTTCGGTCTTCCAGTTTGCTGTATCTGAGGACCTGTTCTCCTCAATAGGGATTATGAGCGTGAGTATTGGTACTAAATCTTCTTCATATTGATCGGGTTCAGAGTGGTACGCAAATCTTGAATTTGTGTGGAAGTTTCATCTCTAAGTCTTGTTTTTTTTTTATCTCAGCCTAAATCATCCCTCTCCTCCAACCATCCCAGTTCTGGGCAAACATTGGCTACTTGTCATCAAAAGAATCCAGGTCATTCCTCCCCCTTTTTCTAGGACGACTTGGTCGCTGAGGACGACTATTTTGTGGGATCCAAGGCGTTCTTGCCCATCTTTTCAGGTGCATTCGATTTTAAAATGAATGTAAGTACCTAGATGAAACACCACACTGACATACACATACACACATGACTTTCGACCACTGTGATTTGGCTAGAATACGCTTTACGTATAGCAAAAAACAACCTCCCTCTAGACATAGATAAATTTCCAGACCCAAGCAATGTCAGATGCACCGCCTGACTGACGAGACTTGAATGGTAATTTGTTATCGGTGCGGTGAGCTAGAAATATCTAGGTTTAAATAGATCCTCTAAGACCTAAGTCTAGACTGGATTACTATAAATAGACTGAGAGATGTTTAAGACGGATTACAGGGGTCTTATCGAGATCGCTTTGTTAAATTGGTCCAATAAGAGGTCAATAGTTTTTCATATTATGCTAGCTCGAGTCAATTAAATATATTTCAAAAGTTGAAGAACTTTCTGGCCTCCCTGTTATGTTATTATAGTCTTCAGTTTATGTATGTCACCCAGGCATAGATTTAAAACTTTTCGCTTACGCTGAAAGATGGAGCCAAGAAATCGAGAGCGAAATAGCCAGTTGTGAAACCATTGTAAACAAAAAAGACAAAACATTATTTTTTGGTTCGATGGCCGGTTTTTGTGTTTGGCAAGATGTCAATCCTATAGAATCATTGCCAAACAAATCGCCCTTTAGTATGCAAAAGTCAAACTATTGCTGTTCCATGTGCGGCCACAATATTTTATTCCGAGAGCGAAAATGCGCGCTGCATATACAAACGTACTATGGTGATATTTTCAATACTAACTAATTAAAGTCAATGAAATTTTGCAAAAACAATCTAGAAACAAATCTCTATGCTTGTATGGAGTCAGATTGTCGTTAAAATATACAGTTTCAATGCTAGGATTAATTTAAGTTTTGTATGGAAAACTATACATTTTAACGAAAATCGGACTCCATACAAGCATAGAAATTTGTTTCTAGATTGTTTCTGCAAAATTTCATTGACTTTAATTGGTTAGTATTGAAAATATCACCATAGTACGCTTGTATGGAGCACGCTCCGAATTATATCCCCTTAATCTAGAGTTTATGTCCACCGGTGTATCTTGATCTTGTAGCATCCTTCAGAAGTAATTTCGCTCAAAAACATCTTTAGGTACACAAAAAAGTGTAATCACAACTTTTTAAACCTAATCTCTGTTGTGTCCATCAAAAACGTAGAAACGGGAAATGAAAATGAAAGAGCCGACTGTATCTGGCGTCCCTCTCTGGCAGGGTTAATTATCCGCCGACAGTTTAGGGGTTGAAATGTGCTTCGGATGTGAACCGAGGGCGAGTCAATTGTAGCCGATGAAATTAAAATTTATTGCTTGTTTTTAATCTGAGGGAAAATAAAAATAAAACAGCTTCGGTTATGCTTTTGTGATAAATAAATGATTGTTTGTAGTAGCGTGATGGAGTGTGGTACACTCTCCGTTATCTTTCAATCAATCAAACACCTACATGGTCCTTCCTAATATGCTGACGGTTTTTGAGATCATAAAACTGAAAAAAAAATCACCGGGACTATACAGGAAGGAGGAGATGTTAGGAAAAGTATCATTAACCTTTAAACATGGATCTAGAATCATAAAGGATCCCACTCTTCCTTATATAGAAGCATTGATTCAAGATTCCAATTTTACGTGTGTCCCTTTCTATCCAATGACGTCACAACGACAATTGAATGACGTCATTTTTTGACGTTGGATTAGAAAGGGACAGAGCTAGGACAAAGTTCGTAAAAAACGTCACTAAAAAAAAACTACGGAGAAGAACGATCCTTACCGACCACAAAGGAGTATTATCATGTTTCCCGTCTTGTTAGGCAGTCTGCACTCCACTATAGAGGATTCCAAACTTCTTGCCTTTAAACCACATACTCTACCCATCAAACTGAACAACTTTTATTATGGGAGCAAACCTGTCAGGCAGCGCAAAAAAAAAGTCTGCTGTCCCATACTAAACTGCAATAGGTAGGTGTACTTTACCTTCTCAACGCAATCGTATGGGACAGCAGATTTTTTTTGGTTTAAAGGTTAATGATACTTTTCTTAACTCCCTGTATATTCTTTGCCGGGAAAAATCGAAAAAGCGAAAAGAAACAGCCGTTCATTGGGGTACATTGGATATAAGAGTACATTATTGGGGTCAATGTGTCGAGATTGTCGGGTCGAGTAGATCTGCAGTTTTGTATGGAAAAGATGTTTTTTTTTGCGTTTTCATTAATTTTTTCATAGTGAAAGTTGTTTGGTTTGATGGTCTGATTATCCTCCTTAAAAAATGTCTCTGCATAGTAAGAGGGACCCTATATTATGCTTTTTTTTTCGCTTTGGGACATTGTCATATCAAAACATCGTGACAAAACCTGAGGACAGTGTACGTGTACGTGAGGACACCTGCATATGCTGAAGAAAAAATTCTGATATGAGTGTGAAGTCGACCAATCCACATTAGGCACGCGTGGAGGACTGACGCCCGTATACGCCTTTTTGAGGGTAGGCCTGGCAGTGGTACGCAAGTATTACACCCTTGAGTATATTACAGTCGTGAGCATATACCAGTATACTTCATCATCTCAGCCGATGGACGTCCACTGCTGGACGTAGGCCTCCCAAAAGAATCGTCCCAACGATCGCTGCCCAACGCTGCCCTCATCCAACGGGTTCCCGCCGCCTTCACCAGGTCGTCGGTCCACCTTGTGGTCCTTGTGGGGGGACTACCCAAGCTGTCTAAGTACTCAGTTGTCATTTGAAAATTCTTCAGCCCCAGTATACTTACAGTAAACATCCCTTTTATTTTAATACGAAAGCCAAAAATGTATACAAAATAATGAAACCTACTTAATTCAGTTTAAGTATCCCGCTAAACACATTACCCTCTTTTGACAAACGTCAAAAGATAATACAATGAGACTCTTTTGAAAGTTTGAAGATCTATATTACTTGGACCTTATGCCTTGGCAGTAGGGGTGGTTTTTGAAGTAAAGTGCTGGGTACCTACTTTGGCCTGTAGACGGGCACTTAAGAGTAAATTATACAAATGACATTCCGCCACACTTTGAGTGCTCGCACCCTTAGGAGCAAAACACACGGGCCACTGCGCCTTTGCTACTTTTTAAGGATTCAGTGGACGTATCAAAATGCTAAAAATTTTTTTCATTATTATTGATTATTAACATGTTACAGCCATGTTGTGCGTGTTGTGTTGTGCTATGTTGTGCGTGTTGTGTTGTGGTGTGTTGTGTGTTGTGTTGTGTTGTGTTATACTGCCAGTAGATGGCGCGCACGTCCCCTTAAGACATAACAGATTGAAAATTTCCTTCTCTGGGTAGTGGGCTCGGTGGTGTAATTGGTTAGCACGTTTCCCCAGTTTGGAAGAGCGTGGGTTCAAGCGCCCGAGACAAATTTTTCAATCTTTAATTTAATTTTTTCATTATTATTTAACTGTATCGTTTCTTAGGAAATGTTTAAAAAAAAATAACGATTTTTATTTATCCCAATTAGAATGATTTTCAAAATGTATTATGTAAGTTCCTATATTCGATTGACGAAGAACGTGCTAACTGCTTGTTTTTCTAGACATTTTCGTTTTAATTAATAAATAATTGGTTATTTATATGATAAACTACCAGGCTTATAACATTTTAATTAACCAGTTATTTATGACAATTGGCAGTTAAATCACAGATCAAACTGTTAATTTAAATTACTTAGATAAATTAAAAGTTAGCTACCAGGCGTTTCATGAAGGAAATCAATACAATAACGGCACAAACTTATCATCCGTGACCGAACTGGGATTCGGTCGAGCTTAAATATCACGTACTGAAAAAACTTCTTTCTGAAGCAAAGCTTTATTCGTTTGTTTCAAAATACTTATCACTCAAAACTTCTAAACAATGGAAAACAATTGGAAACTCGGTGATCACTCCAGTAATTACTTGAATTTAAATGACTCTTTTTATCCCGCTACGCAATATAAGGCTGATGACACACGGGACGGTGGTGTGTTCGCAGCGGGCGGGGGCGATAAAAAACCGTCGCGCCTCACAGTCATCACTCCCACTGCAGAGCACAGGCCTACCTTATAGTCCACCACGCGTGCCCAATGCGGATTGGTAGACTTCACATAGATACGCATCGGAATTTCTTCTTCAGCGTAAGCAGGTTACCTTACGATGTTTTCCTTCACAATTTGAGATCAGTCGGTCCTAAGTACATAAGTTAGAAAAACTCATTGGTGCATGGCATGTGGTCCGTGCGGATTCGAACCCGGACCTCAAGATTGAGTTTCTGACGCTCACGGCGGCGGCTCACAGTGTCACAGAAATAATAGTACAATTTCACTTCTAAACAACGCGCTTTGAAATCACACGAAAAAATATCCCTGCAGAACAAAAGTTTCATACAAACAGCCGCTGTCGGTGCATTCATTCGCACATAGCGTGCGTTAGTCATACGCACAGGTGCACACGCACAGCCGGTGTATGTGCGTCCAGTTTGTATGAGTTTTCATTCGGTAGAGATATTTATTCATATACTACCTACGAAATATAATGAGAGAAAAATTGAGTGGCAATCAACTGCAAGAACGTGCATCGCAAAAGGTAAATAAATATTACACTGAACCGGATGACCACACCATCAAACTGAACAACTTTCTCTACGACAACAATGTCGAAATCGCGAAAAAAACACCTGCTGTTTCATACAAAACTGCAAACCTACGTGACCTTAATGCACGGACTGACTTTTTTTCGTGATTTCTATGTTGATCCTGTACAGTTTGATGGTCTGATCAATCCCTTAAATAGTATCCGCTAATATTATTAGACCTTATAAAGCCTGACCAGGAAAATAAAAAACCTGGTTTGGAGGCGCTGCAATGTAAGTGTTCCAAGTAAGTACTAAAATTAGTTCCAATGATTTTCCGCAACATGGCGAGGTTTTTTAAAAAAATTTCTGGTCGGGCTTTACATAATATCTCGTGCATGTGGACGAAGCTTTAGGTCTATGAAAAAGCAATGGCGATGTTAGACGTGTCAAATTACAGTTCCTAATGGACTTTCAGACAAGACGGACCGCATTATACATTGTGAAAATTGTAATAAATGGCAGAAAGTTTTAAATTTTGATACCTTTTCTTTGGGTACAGATTTTAATGACGGTTTCGTGATGAACATTTATTATAAGTCAGTAATACAATAGAAAAAAAAGGGACACTTCTGTGCCTAGTTCAGACTACGTCAGTATTTTAATCGAGTGGCGAGTATTTTAGTAGCTACACAAAACATTTCTGACCCCAACAATTTAGTCGTGTGCTTTAAATTTTAAACTAAATTACTTAAAATACTCACGTTTTCTGAACTAGGATCAGTCATTCTAGTCATTCTATAGTCTAGTCTAGTCAGTCAGTCTAGGGTTAGTCAGTGCATCGCTGTCACAATCTTCTTATCGTGTGGGTGGCCAGCAGCAAGCCCTGGTGTCAGAATTCTTACAGACCACCTTACCAGCTAAAGTGCCATCCTAAGCACGGAACCATCTTTCTTTTCAGACAATCAGGAGATTCAGCCTGCAATGTCCTAACCAACTCAAAATTTTAATTTTTGACATAATTAACAAAGTAGCCCTTAGATATAGAAAACGACAGGTCGATGAAGATTATTTTTATACTTTAATGATCAACTAACTGCTTAGCAAACCATTCCTATTTAGGCAACCTCTGGTCGATGATAGAAAATGTATCTCAATATAAAGTGGCAACATAAGAAAAATGGAGTTCATTAGAATTTACGATACCTACATTTTTTAATTATCCAGGAAACATGTGGTTTCAAGTGTGAATGTAAAAAACAAAACGAAATCGCAAAAATTATCTTCAGCAACATTTTTATTTTGTACCTACGCAAAGTCGGGCCAAGTTAATAGATGACAAATAATATATTGATATCTCATCAAACGTAACCTTGTAACGGCGGGCATATAATATTGTTAATTTTATCGAAGTTAGAACTGCACAATTATTGCTTTACTTTTTTAAATTACGATTACACATTTATTGTAAACCAAAGAAGACCAAAGACCAAAGAACCAACGTTTGTTGACCAAAGAAGGTAATTTTACGATTTATTTTCACTAATACGACTACCCACTACCCGACTACTACCCGACTGTTGTTTAGCTGTAAGTTCTCCAAAAAGGAAATAAATAAATAATAAATAATAGTAATAAATAAACCATTCTAAAAACATAATAAATAAACAATTTCTGTTAAAGAACTGAACATCGTTATACTATGTTGCATCAGTGAATCCCTTTTCTTTTTTAACACTGGTTATGTTACCCAAAAAATCGATGTTAAACGTAGTTCCAACAAACCGCGAGATTCACATATAAATCAATTCACATGTGTTTGTAATCCGTATCGATTCATTCATTTAATCTATGTTTTTAAGCAGGTCACCTCGAAGCTAAAATGTGATCTATTAACTTGTTCTTTTCTTGAATTGATTTTCAGTGTAACAATTCTGACAAAATAGCCACAGCACAGACACAAAAACGAAAATGATTTAATCTCAAATCCGGACACCCGTACAATACTATCCTAACAATCAAACCGACGCCGGACGTCGCCCATTCAAATTATTGTTCCTTCCCCTTCCGACTAGTTCCGACACTCAACGCTAGAGAGAGACAGCATGTATGTAGGTCAGAGTGTCTGGGATTATATAGAATTGGGTTGACGTGTGAGAGAGATGTAAAACCTTTTTTTAAATAGTTTGAAACTGGCTCGGTTCGTTAGGAATTTGTTAAGGAATTTTTAAGCCTGTAACTTCAGGTTTCTGGTCAAAGTATCAAAACATTAAAACAATGGGGACGAAAGCTTCAAATTCTTGCCGCTAGAGACGCTACCAATGTACCTGTGTCAAATAGGTAAATAAACCCCACCTTTTAAATAAATAAAATAAACTTGTAACCTATCTGTAGGCCATTGTTTTGGCTTAATAAATTAATGAAATTATTATACTACTAGTGTTTTCCCGCGACTTCGTCCGCACAAATTATATACCAGATTTTAAGTCAGATCATAAGCTATCAAACAAAAAAGTTTCATCAAAATCGGTTCAGTAGTTTTTGCGTGATGCGCGAACAAACAAACAAACTAACAATTTTGTCAATAGATGGCGCTGCACGTCATTTAAATCGCGCTATCGAGTGTTATTTGAGTTTATATGAAGTGAACCGCTAATTTTTTGTTCCTCATGATTTTACGGTTTTATAATAGTTAAGATAATATTTCTAATAAAAAAAGGTTGATTTGGGGTCAGGGACCCCTACTAATTTTGTATGAAATTGTCAACTCTGCAACTTTTATTTAGACGGCCCGACAGCACAGTCTGTAGTGAACCTGTATGCTGTGTCGAGGGTCGCGGGTTCGAATCCCGTAAGAGACAAATATTTGTATGACGAATATGAATATTTGTACCCGAGTCATGGACGTTTGTCGTGTAGTTATCATAATACAAGTCCAGGCTAGATTCTGGAACTTTAAATGTGACTAGATAATTTGTGTGACAATGTCCAAGATATTTATTTATTTATTATTTATTTTAATAAAAAGATACACCTGCAAGTATTAGAAAACCTTTTATACAGTACATAAATTAATGATACTCGTAGGTATCTTTTTTCTATACAAACTGGTAAATCTACTAGGCTAATATTTTGTATGAAAAGTTGATTTCTTTTGCTATAATACCTACTAAAAGTTACTATCATACATTGTTTAGTAATAAATTTTATAATTCTCAACAAACGGATTTCAGGTTTTATGGCCATCAATAACATTATACAGGGTGACATTGATATCATTAGCATCCTTTTAAAGGAACTAAGATTCTACTCGAGACTAGTAGACTCTTAGTTTAAAAGGACTTTTAACTTTTACTATGGGAGCAATCTGATCGGAGCAACAAAAATATCAGCTGTTCCATACTAAACAGCAACGCGCCTACTCGACTAAAATGTACGCAACAGCAAATTTTTTTTTGCTTCGATCCATAGTAAAAGTTGTTCAGTTTGATAGTTAGACTCTTAGTTTAAAAGGATGCTAATGATATCAATTTCAACATGTATACGCATTGACTTACACTCTCGCGATAGACAGGCCCTTTCATAGAAGCAACATGTTCCACTTGAATGCTGTGGGCGCACCGCATTGATGTTCCCGAGTTCACTTCGTCACTATGGCAATGACAGACCGCAATGTGTCATTTTGTATTGTTTTGTGTGACATGTTGTTTGTTTGAACGAGCTTGTCTATCGCTAGAGTATATGTCAGTGTGTATACGCCTAAAATATTCTTTCCCGGACCTTCCATTGCAATGATCCTTAAAAATCTCCCGATAAAAGAGTCTACCTCGCTATCAATCTTGCATCTTGCGAAAAAACCTTGTTATCACCCCTGTACTCGATTACTCATTTAAATTACTCTCCAGTTAAGGGTTGATCCATTTAGGGGGTGAGGATTAAATTGAGAAATAAATGGTGAGTTTGAGAGCTTTCTCAGGACCTTGCTTTGCCACCTACTACACTTTTGAGAAAATTATAATTGCATAGTTATTGGCATTTATAGTACCTATTACAAGCAAAATAGTCATATAATATTGATTTATAAGCTCCACTTTCAGCTAATACAATTTATTACAGCCATGAAATGCGAATTATACAGAACCTGTCATATTAAACCATCTTATTCAGCATTACAGTCCAATTATTTGAATTAATTTATCTTTACTACTTTATTTATTGGTATTATAATGCCTGAGTAAACGTTACATTAATTCTGCTATCATATAATGGTATGCCAAAATTTAGTAGAGCTACAGTCAGAGATATTCTAAATATTGCAAATGGCAAGCAATAGCAATATTGCAAGTGTGTGAATTGCACAGACGTGAATTGTGTTTTTATTGTGTAGGTAGAGGTAAATTTGAATTATGACAATAAGTGCATATAGAAGATAAAATAAGCTTTAATAAGGTTTTATCGACGAACAAACTAGATTTGGACGCCTGCAAGCAGGCTAAATACAGCTACTGATCAATTTTGATAAACAAAAAATACCATGTCTGTTTTTGGGTAATTTTTTCTTCGAATCAATTTTTTTATAACGTGCATAAATTTAGGAGTGTTTGACACGATATATATCGTTTTTTTTAATGGGATGACCAGACCGTCAAACTGAACAACTTTCTCTATGGGACCAACATCGAAATCGTCGTCATTCAGACATCATCGTCAGACATTCGACAAAATTGTCGAAAGGATAAGAACTTTTATTTTTTGACTACGGTACCTTTTTTGGGTTCCGTAGTCCGATAATAAAATGTAGCAAAGTTAGTGACCACTCCAAAAGCTAATCTAGTCGTAAATACCAACATGTTAGTAACTATAACTAACGTATAATGAATTTGTAGTGGCGCTAATGTCTCTGCTATTAGTGCCTTAATACTCAACAAAAACTAAATGACATGAATAGACTATAACTTGGAGCATCTTAACTCATCCTAGGCACCGTCTAGAGGACGCCCTCCCCCCCTCCCCCTCTGCCCCCAGCGCGGGGGGGAGGGGGTGCAAGGCTATCGACCCACGCCATTACGCGGCGGGTCGTTCACCCCCCGCTCCCTCCGTAGGCCCCTACGGCTACGCCGTAGCATCGTCGTAGCCGAAAACAAGGCTTTTTTTTTACTGTTTTTGTTTCGATATTGGCCCTTTTTATCTGTTATTTGCTTTTAGAGAATTGTGTTATTAGAATTTTTGAGGCGTCTTAATGATTTTATTTAACGTTTTTCTTTTTTTGAACTCGATTTAGTTTGACGTATTGTGTTTTAAACGTCCATGTATTCATAAAAGATAGAATAGAATACCATTAAAGAGTCATGTTGCAAGTTTTGCTGCGAGCGGTTGTCTAATTCGCGTGATGTTCGCGCGGATCACGTTTGAGCTGGCCACGAGGCTCCGCCATGTTTTTTGCTCAAAAAACAATCCTTGAGGTTGGGATACACGCTTCACAAACTACTTGACACTGGCAGAAATGCAGTGCTAACGCACAAGCAAAAGTCCGTTAATTTATAATAAAACATTAAATACATAAACTCAAAACCTTGATTGCATTTTGGGGTGGTCAGAAATCAGAATCTACTTTTAAAATATAAATACTGTTCCAAAATGTGAGATAGGTGTCATTCTGTAAAAGTTAAATAAATGTAAATAAAGGTCTCACTAACTACCTTCAAAAGATACCCTTAAACAAGCAAAAATGTACGACCAGCATCCCTTTTAGTATGGTCAGAGACTTCACTACTACCTTACAACTATATTAAAGCGTTCAGTTTTAGCAACATTTAGCTGAATCACAGATTATATAATACTATACAGTGCTGAATATAATGATTTGGTACATTGCGTCGAGTAAGATTGCAGTATGGTATGTAATAGCTGTATTTTTTTCGCGATTTCGACATTGGTCCCATAGATAAAATAGTTTTTTTTTTTTGGCCTGATCTCCTTAAAAAACGAACAGCATAATTAAGAAGGGTGTAAGTGACAGCCTAGCAAATACTGAGACGGTGAAATCAGAATATCAAACTGAACAACTTTCACTATGGAGCCTACCTCAGAAAACACGAAAAAAATCATCTGTCCCATACATTTGAGTCGGGTAGGTACGGCAGTTTAGTATGGGACAGCTGATTTTTTTTCGCGTTTCCTGTGGTAGGTTCTATGTGAAAGTTTGATAGTCTGAGATCACCGTTTCAGTATTTGCTAGGCTGTCACTTACACCCTGTATGTAGGAACACCTATGTACCAACAAAATAACAATTCAAAGTGTTTTAATACGTTACACTCGTAGGTAAAACAAAAAAATATATGAAAACACAATTTGTTTCATCATTTTCGAATTCATCGCGAATGCTAAGTCAATTAACACGCTTCATGGTGCAAAAACTTTGTACGTTTAAAAAATGTTAATAAAAAATAAATCCACTCGCGTTTGGAAGCAAAGCCGATTCGACATTTCGAGGATATTTTTTTAATCTGTAGGTACTTAGCGTAGATTTAAAACAAGTAGTAATAAAACACCCTAGTAATATTTAAAGGGGTGGATTTAGGGTGGATTAGATTTAGACCATCAAACTGAACAACTTTCACACTGGAGAAACACACACACACACATCGTGCCCTGCGTGTCCTAACACCTGCACGCAGGAGGAGCTCATGACCGCTAGCGACGGTGCAGTATCGGTTGCCCACTTCTGGCAAGGTACTATTTAGCGACTTTGTTCATAATTTGAAGTCTACACGATGAGAAGAAGAAGACATTGGAGACAAAGCCGAAAACAATTTTAAAAAATCTTCTGTCCCATACATTTGAACACGAGAAACACGTTCACGCCTGCAGTCACATCACAAACAACGTAGTCACGCGTTTACAATAACGTTTGTATTCACGTTGTATTTACGACATACGCGGGGTGTTGGGGTTTGCAGCGTACATTGCTTACGTTACATACGGTCAAAGATCAAAATATACACCAACTTTAAGGATGAATCTAAACAACTTTCCTTACGAGAAAAATGTGTGTGACCTCCCATAGAAAATCGATCGGCCAATTCGCAATTTTGTACAGAAGATAAAAAGAATTTTTTTTTTCGTCCCATGGTTTTTTGGGAAAGTTGTTTAGATTCATGGTCTGACTACACCCTTAAAGTGTTGTTAATAATTAAACATTAGTGGTGTATAAGAACTAGATGTCTAATTAAAATCTTATCAAATTGTTGTCGGATCTATTGAGGACATATAATCGCGTATATGGGCTAACGCCCATATATCCTCCCTGGGGGTAGGCCTGTGCCGTGCAGTGGTACGTATATAGGGTGATGATGATGATTTGTTATTCTAATATTCTAGAGAATCAATTTTCAGATGATTCGTTTACGTCTTGTTCACAGTTGACACGAGTGTCTAACTAAATAAATAATACATGGTGTAATAATAAATAACGTTCCATACTTAAAGGGGTGCTTTAGACCATCAAACTGAACAACTTTCACTATAGAACCAACATTGATTTCACGAAAAAAAAGTCAGCGGTTCCATACATTTCGGTCGAGTAGCCATTGCCATTGCAAAAAACTGTCAGGACTCTGTATGTTATGAGACTCCGTTCAGTAAGTTAAACTCCATGCTAAAAGTAGAGGGTGTGAATCACATGTGAATCGATATGTGACCTCAAACTACCTGTCAGGACGTGACACGACTACCTAGTGAAGGGTTGCCTACCTGACGGTTTACCCTATAGCTAGGGTTGCCTCAATATACATTCGTAAAGTTTATAAAAGCGAAAGTATTGATGTTTATTTCATGTAGTCATGGATGCTTGTATCTATATATGTATTCTATATCGTTGTCTAGTCATCATAATACAAGTCCAGGCTAGATTCTGTTCTGGTACTTACTTAACTTGTGACTAGATAATTTGTGTGACATTTTCCAAGATATTTATTTATTTATTTCAGAAATAGAAATAGAAATATCAGATTCATGATCTTCTTCTTATCGTGTGGGCAAGCCCTGGTGTCGGAGTTTATTCAAACCGCCTTACGGCAGTTGACGTGGTTTTTATGTAACGACTACTACCACCAGAGATAGTAGCCGGGACAGACGGACGGACGGACATGGTGAAACTGTAAGGGTTCCTTGTTGACTACGGAACCCTAAAAAATAGTTTGAAAATAATAACGCTAAACTCAAAATTGTCAATAATTCTTTACCTTGAAAACTATCTTTATTAACCAACCAAAATAAACTATAAAAAGTTATGAAATGTTGATGATGTCAATAGTTACCTACTGTTTAGAACAACAGCTTTTCATACAAAGTGCGAGTTTTGACGTCCGATAAAGAGGTGGTGTCAACTAGCGGGTTTTATCCTGCGGATGTTAAAAAAATATTTTGTACCCAAACCACAGATTACTTATTTTACCTATTACTTAATAGTTACTCCCGTAACAGCAGGGATTCTGATACTTCTTCCTAGCGTAACAGATACTGCAAAAGTTTCACGCGATTTTTCGAATTTCGAACTTTGCGCTTCAGGAACGAAAACTAAAATGCGCCTTATGTCAATGAGCGACAGCCTGCATCTTGCAAGATGCACGTGACGTCACGACTTCTTCGCAGCTGTCAAACGGGAGTGACGAGGCACTGCCCAAACTCTGTCCAGTGCCAGTTGCAAGGCAATTTTCATTTTCCAATCCAACTATCCAAAGTGGTAAGTATTATTATAAATCAACATAAAGTAGAACAAACAAAAATAAATCATCCGTATCCGGCTATAGTTTACCAATCACCACCTCAAAAACCATTCAAAATGACATTAGTCAAGCGTGAACCGACTGCTAATGTACTTATACAAGAGCCAGAATTCGGGGCTCGCACGCACCCTCACAATGCTCCAATAAGGCAATATCAAAATAAAATAAATCTTTCTGTTATTTCCGTCACGTTCCAACTGTATCGGATGGAATGAGACGTCGATATTTCGATTATACGTGCGGTTCCTCTAATTTCTTTATAAATAGGAAGGAAATGATTGCACGGCTGTTGTGGAGCCAAGTTCTATCTTTCTACACAGCTGTGTAGAAAAGCTTTTGCACATTGATATTAGAGATGATGTAATTGATAAGCACCACTGACTTAACAATAGTTCTACCTTACAGGAAGAGTAGGTATAACTTTTTATGGTAGGAAGACAACAGTGTTTCATTTACAAACAAAATAGGCTCTAGACTCTGCGAATTAGTCTCAAAGTTCAAAATTTCAAATAAAAAACTCTGCATGATTTTTCTGACAACTAGTTTAAACTTTTGATTAATTATATGTCAAGATAGAACGTCATTCAATTAATGTACTAAAAACAATGGGCCAGCTTTCTTATGTTGGTGTACGTGAGGCATCATATAACTTATCTCTGTTTGCGTGTATATGGATAGGGCTTAGCGGACTTACCCGGTTGCAATTCGACGTATTCGTAGCTTAAATTGTGTATCTTAATATATAGCTTATAAAGGTTCAAACGTAGTTCAACATGCCTCGATAGATGGCGTTGACGTAATTTAGGCAGAAAAAACTAAAATAAATGCAGGTCACTGGTTCAAACGCATCGTTGACGGAGTATTACTTGTTTATTTAAAATAACTGTTTATAACTATTTTATAAAAGCAAGGTTGCACATCCATCTCGCATCAAATTCATCTAGAGCCATTGAAACTATAAATATTTTTTTAAAGGCTTTCAAAATATCCCTCATTGCAGCGTTTTTTCTATTTTAAATAAAACCATTAATGAATAGAAGATTTAGTGGACTATCAAACGAGAAAGGTTATCAGGTTCACCCAATGGAAGCAAAAGGTATCATAAGGAAAAAGAATACTGATAAACTTTTTTGTTAGTTTTATTTTACTCTACACATTTGATTTGCTACATCTGCTATATTTCTGTGATATATATCGATTGGCTCTGTAAAAACAGACCTGTCCGCCACTCTTCTTTACAAATTATCATACCCTTTACATAACGTCAATAAAAAAGAACTTTGACATATTTTACGCGCATGTTTTTATCGAGATTTTGATATTCGGGCCGCGGTCAGGGCCGGGCCGGGCTCCTTTGCTATCGACAGCGTTTTTGCCCCCAAAACCATGTGATTAATTAACCGCGGTCCGACCGTGATTAATGCCTTTTACGAAAAAATACTATACAAGAATCTACAGCAGCACAAGGGTTGATCTAATTTTGGAAATGGAGTAGGTTTTATTTAGGGACATTCGTGCTTCAGCCATTTTGATTTTGATAGTGGAACAGAGTACACAGTACTCTGTGGAGGAACTAAATTAAATACTGTCTGGTTTTAAGCTTAGAATAGATCTTTAAATTTATCGCGACTGAGGGTTGTACGAGGCGATTGAGGGATATTGTTTTTGAACAAAAGGCTAGCCAAATATTCAAGTATTGATCACAAATCATTCCGGCCCCTAGTTGTATGATGTACTTACTTACCGCAGATGCTTATTTTAACTTTTTTTATTACATTATGTGATATTATAGTATGTTTTTTATGATATTATTATTATACTGTGATAGAGGTCATGTGGAGGTACGCTACTGTTTTGCCCTTCATTCTTTGAGTTACTAAAACAGATACCACCTATCTACCAATCTGAAAATATTGTGAACAACAACTGTAATTACGATAAACACATATAATATTATCTTGATAAATTGCTAATATTTAAAACAGATAGCGTCCGATTATTACGGTATACCTACTAGTATAATTATGTATGTTTTTAATAAATAATTTTTTTTATATACAGGAGGTAGTTTTAACCGTGTTTATAAATGAACGTAACACCTGAAAATAGTATGTATGAAAACTGATCAACAATTCATACTTCTTTATGCTCTTTGTGTTGTACCAAGGCTGTCCTTTAAGGTAGAATGACGTGTCTTGTATTTCATCCATAAAACATAAAAATTTCATAAATGTAATCAGGATTAACTTTAGTCCTATCATCATGATCATCTTAGCTGATGGACGTCCACTACAAGACATAGGCCTCCCAAGGATCGCCACAACGAGCGGTCCTGCGCTGCCCTTCATCCAACTGGTTTCCGCCGCCTTCACCAGGTCTTTGGACCACGCTGCGCTTTCCGGTATGCGGTCGCCACTCGAAAGCTCTTTGGCCCCGTCGGCCATCGGTTCTGCAAGCCTGCCCGATGCCAACGTTAGTTAAGTAATTCCTTTTAAACTATAGTCCCTATAAATGGTTCATAAATAGTACCTACTAAGTACCTAAGTCAATGATCAAAGGCAACGTTAAATTTTAGGAAATTATTGAGATATTTTTACAAATAGAAACCCCCCTGAAACATACTTTCATGTAATTACACGCAACGTAAAAAAGGGCCCAAGTTCGGTAAAAAGAATGAAAGTAAACTGACAATGTCGTTGTTTTTAAATAGTATATTAATCTCTTTAGCCGATAAAATATTTTACATAGAGTCAAACAAATTGTATAGCTCATGTATTGTATTAAATCACCAACCAAAGAAAATAATAATGCCTCAATATTTGGGTTAGATTTATTTATCTAAGCTGCACTAAAAGAGGATTGTTTAGGACAAGTTTTATTTCACAGATTTATTTTTTATTTTATTTCGATGTATCGTTTATACATCGAAATAAAATAAAAAATAAATCTGTGAAATAAAACTTGTCCTCTGTGTATCTGTGTAACAATATTTTTTTTTATAAAGAATTAAAATAAATAGAAAAAGTAAAGAGTTTTTTTTAATTAAAATTATCTGAACTTGACTGGTGCACTACCCTATGTTTTTATAAACATAAAATCTAGATAGCGCAATCGGCACGATCTTTGAAATATATCCCCGATAAAAATGTTAGGTTTAGTGCGGTAGTGTTCGCGGGAGTCAGTCGGTCAGTCAGTCAGTCACCATGAAGGCTCTGAAGGTTGTGGGCATCACTGTCGGGGTACTAGCCGTGCTCGGATTGATTGCTGGTCAGTTGAACTACTGCTTTAGTATACCTACCTAAAACCGTTTTTAAGATTTTCAAATGGAGAGGCTAAAATGGTGTACATTTTCATTTGTTTTGTGTGTTTAGGCCCCATTATGGGACTGACTTAGATGTATGGATAAAATAAGAAAAATATTTTTTTACAACGTATACGAAGGAGTTTATGGAAAGTAATCGCGCTCTATGCAAAAACTCCAATCGTGTCTTAACAATATTTTTCCACAGCAGCAGATTTTAGATAGGTCTTACATTTATAAAAACCAGTCACCCAATTTGTAAAACACCTTGAACTTTTTCACAGCAAACTACCTATTTATATTTAAAATTAATTGACTATACCCGGTCCCTCTTAATATTCTTTTCGGACCATAAAACTGAACACTCTATGGGAGTATGGTCTCACTCTCATCCTCCCTTTAAGAAACCACCATAATCTTATTTGAGAGCCACATTCTTGTCAGTGGAGTATTCGCCAATCCTTTCTCTTCCGCTAGAGTTCTTGATACGACACGACATCCCATAAAGAAGAAACCGTAAGAAACCGTCAGCATATAAAGAAAGACCCAAAACCTTCAGTGTGTTGGCTTATTTCAGTGAGCGTCAGCTGGGCGGTCATAGCCACACGAGGGCCACCCCCTCCGGAGCTGAAGCCCCTGGACTGGTGGGAGCACTGCGTCCTCTATCAGATCTACCCCAGGTCCTTCAAGGACAGCGACGGAGATGGCATTGGGGATTTACAAGGTACGGTACGACCACGTTTGTTTGAGGTGTAGTCAATCTTCGTTCACGAAGACAGTGACAAACGATTCCCGATGATACCTGAAACCTTTTTATACTATAAATCAACTTGATGTTCATTGTTTTAAACAGGCAGTTTTTTGTGTAGACGAATGACCGAATGTCAATGCACTATGAGAAGAATTTTGTTGCAACTTTGTTGAGATAAATTATTAGGGAAATCAAGATATACCTAATATATCCAGGTACATTAAACGACCACATGAGTAAATATCCCTGGAAAACATGTACAAACAGTTGAGCAGATACCCCGCTGAGTGTGGGCATCTGTTCGTACGTCCTCGAACGCGCCTGTGTAAGTGAACCCCGGCAGCGGCCACTTGTATAAACCTTGGTCTCTGTAGATATATTTACTCATGTGACACAACTTCCAACCAACATGCGGCCCTAGCATGGCAGCGTGATATAAAGCCTTAGCTCTCTTTCTATTTGCGCGGGAACGAACGACATAAAAGGCTTGATAAAATATAGATTTATCGCACGCATCATGCTACGGCCGCTGGTGCTGTTAACCTTCCAATAGCAAAAGCACTTTGTCACCCACGCGTAATTGATGTTTTCCTGGCCTCCAATGTTAAACCAATTTGTACACAAGTCATTATTCACGCATCATTATCATAAGAGTTATAATGAGGATTGACATTCACTTGTCCATCAAATATTTTCAGCGTGACCAGGATCCTTATCGAAATATTAATCATTAAAATATGATCTACCTTACTCTACCTATAAAATTATACACACTGGTGGCATTAGGTTGAAATTACATATTAGTGCATTCTCAAGAATCCCTATCAAAGTTATGAAGGTTAAGGTCACTCATGATTTAGTGGAAAGATGAGCCAGTTAACAATGGACGTATCGGGGATGACTATCCAGGGCAATCAGGAAAAATTCAGTTTTCGTCACTCTGGGAGGCTGTTTCCTTGCTCCTTCCTAATGCGGTCTCCCGTTTTCTGTAGAAAGAAAGTCTGATATTTATTTCTCCTACTCCCCCTTTCTTCTTTGAAGGTTTTGTGCGGGCTCATTGGAACTTCAAGGACTGTATTCCCGCTGTCTGGACTTATGTCGTGATTGGTCGCCGTTATTGATCCTGGTTTACGGGGGTTACAGGAGTGGGAACGGACGGGGAAACAAGATTTTTTTCCTTCTGTGAGACTACAATATGTTTAGCAGTCGATTATAAACAAATATCTAACTAACTTCAGGTATAATCAGCGAGCTGGAGCACTTTGTAGACGCTGGGGTCGACGCTATATGGATGTCGCCGATCTTCGAGTCTCCGATGGTGGACTTCGGTTACGACATCAGCAACTTTTACGACATCCACTACGAGTACGGTACTATGGAAGACTTTGAGGAACTGCTGGAAAAAGCCCATGACTTGGGTAAGTGTTGTACACTTTTTGAGTTTGAAGTTTAATATCGGTATTTCATCATCTAATCTAATATAAACTATTATAAAACTGTAACTGAAGTGTGTCTGTACATTGAAGAGATTTCCAAAAAAAGATTACGATATGGTTTTTAGGTATCCTGACTCGAAATCAACCTTTTTTAGAAATTTTGTCAGTCTGTTTGTCTGTTTGTTTGTTTGTTTGTTCGCACATTACGCAAAAACTACTGACCCGAATTTGATGAAACTTTTTTTATCTGGTATATAATTTGTGCGGACGAAGTCGCGGGTAAACACTAGTCATTTTATATAAGAGCTACGATCTTGTCGGTGGAGTATTCGCCAATCTTGTCTCTTTTCCGCTGCTCCCTTGAGTTCTTGATACGACACGACATCAACCTTTTCCTTCACTTGGGCTAGATAACTCTGTCCAGGTATTTCTCTGTCTCTCTTTCCCTCTATCTTCCCTTCCAATTGCTTCTTCATAACGGTAGGTACCTACTGCTTATTAAATGAACCTATTTGTAAAGCGCACCGCAATGCTGTAGGAATTAAGCCCTTATCCGAGGCCATCACTTTTCAAACCGACACGGTTATTAAAAATACATCATAGATTAACGATAATTATACTTATCGAATGTTTTTATCAATAACGATTCAGCAAATAACCGATTAACCGGACACTTATGTGTAATTATTACCGTTTAATACCCCGCTGCCTACTACAGGGTGAAATTGATATCATTTACCCATCAAACTGAACCACTTTTACTATGGGAGCAAAACGATCAAAGGCGTACGCGCAGTGCGTACAGTACGCGGGCGCGGGCGGACATTGACCTCAGAATCATATGATCGAGCGGGGGGTCATTACCACGCAATTGTACTCAGTAACAGATACCAAATGTGTTTCTTAAGTTTCGCCAACTAATTAAATTTAACCTTATTTTATTTAGAATATCCTGACTACCTGGCACAGACCTCGTGGAATATAATCATTAACCATGAACTTACGCTATTGGATATACAGATTAAATATATTCCATATTTACGGGGTGGTTCAGACCTTCGATTAAAGTAACAGCTTCAGACCATCCACTTGTTCAACTTTCAGCATGGAACCAATAGATACCGCGAAAAAAAGTCAGTTCCTACATTTGGGACGAGTACCCGTTTTATAATTTACACCCCGTATATCACCCAAAATCACTCTCATTAAAATAGTAGGTTAACATGAAAACATAATACCCAAATCCAAATACAGATACGGTATCGGTGAACCGATTATGACATACATATTTGATGGTTTCCATAAATGTGATGGCACGAACGACCGACTCTGATTTTTTTATTATTCCTGCGACTGTTCTTTGACTGCTCATATCAGGATACTGAGTAATGTATGGATTATGATCGACCTATAAATGTTGAGTGTTCTACAACTTCATTTTTGTTTTATCTGAGGTTTGTTTTTCGAGACATCCAACTTTCAACTAGGAATGATTTACTGCTTAATCTTATTCGACTTTGGGGACTGGCTATCGCAAAGAGATTAGTTAAAAGAAAGAGAAAGACAGCCCTAAAATAAGATGCCTGTTTATTATAGAGGCGAGGGGTTATCTGTCATGCTGGACAGAGTGGGTTTAACTAGAGAAATGTATGGATGTAAAGCTTGAGTAGTTCGCCAAAGCTTACACGATAAGCCACTTTTGACAAAATTGATATTGGCTAGCAAGATGTCATGAAAGTAAGTAGTCAGCCTGTCGTCTATAGATAATTTGAAACACTTGCCTTCTCTCAGTCGATCAACGGCTCCTTTACGACTTATGTGGGATGATAAACTACAGATTCATACTACCCAATTTTTTTTTCACAACAGCACTACAGAAGCTCTAACCAAAACCTTAATAATTCCAGGAATCAAAGTCCTACTGGATTTCGTCCCAAACCACGCCAGCAATGAGTCAGAGTACTTCATCAAGTCACAGAATAGGGAGCCTGGGTACGAGGACTATTTCATGTGGGCTGCTCCTCTGCCAAACCCTGATGATTCCAGTGTTAGGCTTCCACCTTCCAACTGGGTAAGCTTTTCAACTTTCTGACCATACTGTGTTATCTGCGATTGCAAAAAGATGCAGATTGAAAATCAGTTTAATGCATTTCCACGATGTGAACAATTTCAGGTCAGTCAATTCGGTGGCTCTGCCTGGGAGTGGAGCGAAACCCGTGGACAATACTACCTCCATCAATTCGCTATAGAACAAGCAGACTTCAATTTCAGAAACCAAGCTGTCAAGGATGAGATGTTCAACATTATGAGGTTCTGGCTGGACAAAGGAGCTGATGGATTTAGGCTCGATGCTTTACCGTACATGATTGAAGCTGACCCAGCAGATCATGGTGGGAGGTACCCTGATGATCCACTCAGTGGCCTAGCCCAGTTTGAGTCCCACCAACTTGGATATACGATACCATTGTATACTAAGGATTTGATAGAGCTGTATGACATTATTTATGAGTGGAGAAAGTTTGCTGATGAATATCTTGAACAGAATGGAGGTGATACTCGGTGAGTTGACAAAATCTGCTTAATAGTTAAATTTTGAGGACGAGTCAAATAACAATTGTCCCTGTTGCCGACGAGCATGATCGATATGCTAGCTTCCTATGTAGATAGATTTTTAGTGTCATAATGATCATAGTTCAATTATAAATAATTGTGTATATTTTAACAATTCGTTTTAATATTTTGGACCAAGTGTCTTAGAAAGACATGCAATACAATGTATGTATAATTCCTATAAATTCCAGGGTTCTCTTCTCGGAAGGTTACGCAAACGTGACCATGACGATGCTGTACTACGGGAACGAGGGTGGGGCCGTCGGTGCACATTTCCCCTTCAACTTCGACTTCATCACTGACCTGTCCTCGGAGTCTAATGCTAGGGACTTCGTGTACACCATCCTTAGATGGCTAACTTATATGCCTCATGGTGGAGTTCCTAATTGGGTGGTAAGTTTAGCAGATTTTAAATATGAAATTAGAGTATGTTCAAGCATCAAATCCTTAATAGGGGTGGACTGTCCGGGAGCTTGACGTATAGCTTCCGAAGCACAAAGGCTTTCGAGATGAAAAACCACTAAAACGGTCACCTCTAAAACCTGTCAGAACTTTTTTTTTATATCTATCAGAAAACCCACATTACAAAACAAAACAAGAAGATAACCAAAATAAGCAAAACTTCTAGATTAATTTACGATATCGAAAAAAAGTGCAGTCGAGTTATGAAAAATATGTGCCATAATTAAGTTTATTACTCTCTGATTGATATAAATAGCCAACTAAACCTTGCAGTTCGGTAACCACGACAACAACAGAATGCCGACGCGGTTCCGTCACAACATGGTGGACGGGCTAAACGCTCTGAACATGATGCTGCCAGGAGTGGCGGTAACCTACCAGGGCGAGGAGATCGGCATGAGGGACGGATACGTCAGCTGGGAGGACACCGTCGACGTTGAGGCTTGCAATAGGTTACTCGATATTTTATTATGAAGAGACTATCAAAATCCAATCCTCTTTTGTTTGTTTCTTTAAATTTTTGGGGGTCTACTGATCTAATCGCGGTTCTTGACCTGTCACAAATTTTGAGTTAGTAACTGACTGGTGGAATACATTCCCTTTTCTAATGAGTGTTTTAACATACGAACATAAAGCTCACATCACAAAGCTCACAACAGTATTCCCTATCGGAGTGACCAGAAACTTTGCTACAACTATCAATTACTACAGTTTGCTGTTAGCCTATTTAAGGTTTCAAGATGAAGAGGCGCTTCAAGTGGTGATAGGTGGCTAGCTTTTCGCCCACAACAACAGAACACTGCAAACTCTAGCCTCGTACTACAACCCTTGGACAGAGATAACACTGTCAATTCTAAGCCAATGGCGAACCTATAACGAGCTCATCTGTTAACTCACAGAGGCGACAACGAGACCTACCAACTCTACTCCCGGGACCCGGCCAGGACCCCGTACCACTGGGACAGCTCCACCAGCGCCGGGTTCTCAACCTCGGAGGATACCTGGCTTCCTGTCGCTGAAGATTATATGGAGATCAATCTGGCCAAGCAGAAGGAAGATGCCAGGAGTCACTATAAGGTATGGATTTTCAATTATACTTATTAATGGACTGACAGATGTTACGCCAAAATCAACTTAACGGTAGATGATTAAAAGGCAACACTATCATCATTATTATAAAGTCCATTCTTCCAACTATACAGCCGGAAAAAAGCTGTGTCTAATTGTTTGTTCTTTTACTAAGAATTGTGTTGCTCTACATTAACAAAATGCTCGGCTTGGAAGCCGAACTCAGAATTTATGTCGTTACCTTCTTCCCAGGTCTACCAAGCGCTAACAACTCTCCGCGCAGAGAAGACCCTATCCCACGGAGAGTACAGCATCAGAGCTCTCTCCGACCAGACCCTGTTCCTCACCAGGAGTCTTCCGACCTTCGACACCCTCATCCTGGTCTTCAACGTCGGAGAACGAGCTGACGTCATCGACTTGAACAGGGTGGAACATTTGAAGCTACCGGCTACTGTTTATTTGGCCAGTGTTCATTCAAGTCGAAATTCTGGGTATGATTTTTTACACTCATACATAAACTCACGACCGTAACACCTTCGGGTGTGGTCATAGACGTTACTATAACTACCAAGTTTACTTTTGTAGCGTGGTTCACTTAAAGTCTGCAATCTAAAACACCAGATATGGTTTCAGGATGGAATGACGTATCAAGTAAAGTAGAGGTGGCTAGTTCTGGTGAACTACTTATAGTTGCATCCTACGGCACCAACTGGAAAATAGGGTGGTCCATCCTAAGAAGGAACCACATTGCAATAACAATTTAAACCAATTCTAGTTTTGTAACACAAAAGCCAGCCAGCTGGCTTCAAGCCAGACGAGGGGTTTCGCAGGATCTGGAAAAGTGGCTGTCTTTCGTTTCGGAGGCCAAAACTCACTTTGTCACAATATCCAAGATGTTTATTGTGAGCATCGATAGCGAGTTGTGGAGAGGTATGGATACTTAATTACGAGAGTCTGAATTTGAATCCGCACGGACGACATAACATTATACCAAACGTAACAATAACTCTGAAGGAATCCATATCGTAAAGAAACCTGCATATGTTGAAGAACAAATTCTGATGCGAATGTGTAGTGCCCGAACACGCTCCTTGAGGGTAGTCCTATGACTGGTAGTGGACCATATAATTGGCTGATGATGATGATGATCAACTACTTGGGGTCGCTAGTAAGTTAAAATAAAAGAATTATTGTTTTTCCAGTGACCGAATACAAGATGATCAGCTGACCCTCGCGCCAGGAGAGGCCCTGGTCCTCAGAGCACCGCCTGTCTGACAAACTACTTATTTATAATTGTAAATATTAAGTTAGCTATTTATTTACTCTACTTGTTAAAAAGGCTAAGAAATTGATTGAGTTTAAGCACATTTTTGTTTGTTTTTATTTAGTTAGGTAGAATATTCGATCGAATGTGATCATTGATCTAAAACAACCACTTTCTTAGCCAACTATGATTATGATGCGATGGATGATATTAAAATAAATTTTTCAAAAAGTAATGTGTTTGTTCCTTCTATCTTTGAAAATATAGGAAGGGAAAATATAGGAGAAGAGAGGAAAAGAGTTATCCTAGCACTATTGAAGAAAAAGGTTGATGTCGTGTAGTATCAAGAACTCAAGACAATAGCGGAAAAGGGGATTATCGAATACTCCACCGACAAGAGCGTATATATAGCTCTAAAAATTCGATTATGTTGGATGAATATGATTGAACTATACTAATTTTAATGGGGAATTTTACACGCGTAAAGTATGTAAAGACATAACAAAGGTTTTGAGTGATTTCATACAATTAGTAATTGTATGAAAATCTATGGAAAGGTGCCAGTCAGAAAGGCTCGGAAACTACACCCAACAATTGTTGATATCTGATCACGTTGTGTTGTTGCCTCAACGGCCCTTTATCATGCAGATACAAGGTCTAGATACAGCCTAGAACTGAGCGCATTGTAATGTATTGTATTGATCCTTATCACGACTGAATACAGTTTGTATTTGAACGTACCAAGATTCCAGTGTATTTCTTGACGCGTGTATTTTGTAGGAAGTACAGGCAGGTACTACGTTTATTTTATGCAGAGAACTTGCAGAGAAGCGCAGTGCAAAGGTAATATTAAACTCTATTTCTATACGAATACAGATTATATTAATTCGAAACTTGTGCACTAAGAAAATCGACCCCTAAATGGGTTTTCTAAAATCCACGGGAACGAAGTTGCGGATAAAAGCTAGCGGGCAAAAAGTTTGTATATACGAAAGCGTAGCAACGTAAGCACACACACACCCATAAACACACATATACGCGCACTAATTATGATATTTGTTTTTAAACATGCGTTTTAAAATTGTTTTCAAATGTTTGCCCAATAACCATTTCTCAATTGTTAATGTAAATGACTGTCTCAATGTAAATACAATAGGTAAGTTTAACGTTACAAAGCTAGGGCAGATTATTGAAACTTTTAAATCCGTATTTATTGTTTTATAAATAGTTTGTAGGTTTGCGGTTTCAAGCTTTATATCCAACTGTTCAGTTTTGTGGTAACGCGATAACTGTGGTAGCGGCGGTTACGGAACAATTCCAATCCATAATCAAAGTACTTTGCCATAATCTTGTAGTTTTTGTTTCATGATCAGCCTATACACATACGTCCTACTAAAGGTCACAGGCCTACCCTAAGGAAGGTTTTTGGGTTTATCCACCACGCGAGCACAATGCGGATTGGTAGAGAGTACCTAAGACTTATTGAGCAAAGCATGCTCAAATAGGTGGTCAGTAAAATACGTCCGACTGCAGCGCACCCCTCAAGGACACCATCCTCCTCCATTTTCTTCTTCAGCGTACGCAGGTTTCCTCACGATTTTTTCCTTCACCATTGAAGAGCATTTTGTACACAAGATTAAAAAACCTTATTGGTACATGGCATGTCGTCTGTGCGGATTTGAAACTGGACCCTCAAGATTAACTGTCTCTACCTTTCCACAACGCGCCACCGACGTCGCTAAACACAGATAATATTTGAGTGAACTGTCACGAATCACACAAGTATGAACATACTGTACATGTCAATATAAACTTTCCATGAGGAAGTTTGAGAGGAAATTGAGTTGAACCATGTCGACAACTCAGGAGCTTTCAAACTTGGCGTATTTTATGTCAGGCTCTGTGTCATAAAGTGGAGTCTTTGACGGATTCTTGGGTTTTTGCCACCGAACAAAGGATGAAGACCGCTCCCGAAAACAGAAAGGGGTGAAAGTACCCATCAATATGAAAATTGTTGACTATTGGACCAGCTATAAGAACTCAAAAAATATTTCATCATCAACTCAGCCGAAGGACGTCCACTATTGGACATAGACCGCCCCCAAGGATCGGCATAACGACCGGCCTTGCGCTGACCTCATCCAACTGGTATGCTATTTAATTCTAAAATTAAATAGGTACTAACGCCCAAAATGTACGGAGCAGTTTTTTTTTAAACACAGTAACCAGATGATCTCCGTATTATATTGCTATTCTTTTTACAGGTCAATAAAAAAATATAAGGTTAAATTTAATTAGTTGGCGATAATTAGTTACTGAGTACAATTGCGTGGTAATGACCTTCTGCTCGATTATATGATTCTGAGGTCAATGTCCGCCCGCGCCCGCATACTGTACGCACTGCGCGTACCTTACCACGATAATAATAATTTTGTTAATCATCAATACCAATTATAAAATGCAATCTGTTATCATAACAAGTGCCCTGGTTCAGTTTCGCCAACTAATTGAAAATGAATGAATCCCCATTCATATCTGTTGCCCCCAACAGATTTTTTTTTGTGATTTCGATATTGGTCCCATAGAAAAAGTTTTTCAGTTTGATGGTCTGATCATCCCCTTAAAATAGTTTCACCTAATTTTGTTAGACCTTATATAGAGTATTAACAATAAACTTTTTTTCACAATGGATAAACCTCTCAAATCTAAAATACAAAACAACATTCCCATAATAAATTCCTAGATAGTGCGTTTACACACGATGACGCATTGACGGAGCGGCCGTCAGTCCGTCATTCGTGAAGCAAGGAGTTGTAGAAACTGCACAAATGACGGACTGACGTCTGCCGCTCCGTCAATGCGTCATCGTAAGTGATCCCACTTACCCTCCTTTACACTAATTATAGGATGAACACGACTATTTACAGGCATAGCAAGATCGTAAACACCAAATTACAGAGCTGACAATAACAACCGTACACACAATATGGTAATTTGTACGCTGACAGACGGACACCACAATAGTCCTGCGTCACGTCCGGTGGACATAGTGATGTATGGTCACTTTTTGGTCTGTTAATGGTTTTATTCTTGTAATAATTTAACTTTAACTACCCTTATGGGCTTGTGAATGGTTGGTTACCTCGTTGTAAAATGGGTCTGAAATAGAGGTGATTTAAGCTAAAAATTAATTACGACATTCTTTCTCTAATATCTAGCAAATTTGATAAAGAATAGAATAGAACAGAATAGTTTATTTGCTATGAATTCTGATTATGTATTACAATGTTGTTACAATAATATTTATGTAGACATTAAAGTCGCCTAAATAGGTAAATAGTCTGAAACTAATCATTTTAATTGAAATGAATTGTTTCCTTTAAATCCTTTAAATGTTTACCGTAAGTGACACGTGTGTTAACATAATAATTATGTATTATTGAAAGCATAATATTATTGCCAAAGGTGCTTTGATGCTCCTATTCTACCTCTAAAATAGTAATTTAAATTAACCTTTGACTAAATGCCGAAAATAGCAATAATACCGTCCCATCACTACACCAAGGCTACAACTCAGAATTACCTTCTCATTACTCATTACCATGTGGTTCCCAACGCTTGTGCTAGCTGCAGTACTGAGGAGTACCGCAGGAGACGCGCCCTGGTGGTCCACTTCTGTTTACTACAGGATCCTGGTGGACTCATTCAGAGACAGCGATGGAGACGGTCTGGGAGATTTGAACGGTAAGGACGTTGGGTTAAAATTTATATTTGCTTGTGCTCTTTTGGAATACCTCAGGGGATGCATCTTGGTAGGTGATTCTTAATCCTTGTGTTTAAGTTTGGAGATAGTATAATGGAGGTGTCTTAGAGGATTAGAACGTTATGCATATTGGTGTATAACATAATATTTTCTCTTCCTCGACTCTTTGAAATACAGCGATGAAAAAAATTATAGAAATTTTTATTAACATCTCCCTACCTATAAAAAGAAGATGTACCTACATGTCTTACGATTGAACAGTTGTATTTGGCTTATCCACTTGTAATTATTTAAATGTTTATTGATCTTATTCCTGTCCCTAAACCAACGTAAATCCAGCTAAAATATAAGCACTGATATATTTTACACTTTATTTTATATTTATTCCAAATTCATTTACCTTATCATTATTGCTGTGAATGTCTTATTTGAATGATTTTTTTTTTGCATTAAATAGCGATGGTAGATAGAGCAGAAGGTTGCATATATTATAAGCCATATAATTAGTCTTGTCAATAGTCTTGTAAAATACTAATAGGGCCAATTACATTTAATACTATACTTAAATCAATTTCAATGAACGTTATGATTTAATTTTTTTTATTATCTGGGTATTCGTGAAAAGTGGATCCGTTATTTGGCGAGGCTTTAGAATGTGTGCGGCTTCTGAAAATAAAATGTTTAGAGCGTAAATAATAATTAGGTATGTCTGGTCCGAGGACGTCTAAATATATCTAGATCCATTAACTTTACGTATACAAATATTTAACTCAACGTCAATATCCCTCTCTGTCTCACTCTCTCTCTCTCTTCCTTGCTAATCCCACATGGTGGTGGGGTCGTCAGCTCTCCGCGTCTGTTCTCTCCACCTTGCCCTATTTCTGACGTCGTCTCGGAGACATTGCACTCAGTCATATCACTGTGAACTGTGTTCATCCATCTAGTCTATCTCGTCCTCTTGGTCTCTGTCCTGCACGTCTAGCATGATTTCTCTTCTTGCGTGCGAGTCGGATTTATTTCATACTTCTTGTCGCGGCAAGCGCAGCTTTCGCTCACCGAAAAGCGCCGGAACAGAGGTTATTGTCTATGAAGCAAAGGCGAGTATCGCGCGTGTAGAGAAATCATAATAGACGTGCTGGAATCGACAGTTGCAGTGCCATATTTCCTATCTCCTGTCTCATGGTTCAACGTCGATGTCCCGAATGCGTCAAATAAAAGACGGTTTGTAAAAAACAATAGTTCTGTTTATGCACGAATGGTGCTTTAATAACTCAATGGTTCTCTATCGGAAGGCTTATCTATTCACCGAAATTGTAAGTTAATTATAGCCTAAAGGATTCTACTGTATGACAAAGGCTCTCTCTAAAGAGGATGTCGAGCTGTAATGGGTATAAACACACTGACCCAACGAAAGTTGCAGCTGTTCTCTTCAGGTTAACGAGCAAATATTAAAGCATAATGTTAATGTTGTTCTAGGAGCAACAAAACAAATCAGCTACGTTCTGGCCTTAGGAGCCGATGCCGTTATCCTGTCTCCACTGTCTACCAAGAGTCCTGATTGCTCCAAGCCTGGCACCCTGGACTTCATTGAGATCGATCATCGATATGGAAATGTTGACAACTTCCTTGGTTTGTTGGAAAAGGCAAAGAAATTGGGTAAGTTTACACGATGAAGTACAGTACAGTGAAAATCCGTGTGACGAAATACAGGACTGGAATGATTTAGAATTACATTATGCTATCGACTCGATAGAAGAAGAAAGGAAATAATGATTCGACAAGAAACCAACACTGAAAGTGAAGAAAACTCATGTGATGAGATTGTTAAGAGAATCGGATGGTGAATTTCATTTTAATTGTTATAAAATGTAATTCGATTTATAGAATCACAATGCTTCACATCTGGAATCAACAGCCTTCTCTTTCAAGACGCACCACTGAGTCCAATCTTCATCTACCTACCTGTAGCTAGCTACGTCTAGACTCAAGGTGGAGTATTATTGTCAGTGATGTAATGTTTCTTAATTGTAACTAAATTGTTTACGTAAAACACTACGTAGGTAACTTATGTGCGTAATATCGACTGCTCTCGTGAAGAATCCTGCGTATACTAAAGAAGAAATTCTGATGTCTATGTGTAGTCCACCAATGCGCATTGGGCACGTGCGGTGGACTGCCCATCCACCCTCCCTGAGAGTAGACCCGTGCCCTGTGATTTTTTTTATTGTGGTGTCAATGTTGGTCCCATAGTCAAAATTTTTCAGTTTGATGGTCTGAAGTAACCCCTTCATTACATAACGCAATTAATTTTACACCCTGTATAGGCTGATGATGATGATGATGATGTAAAACATTTCCTAAACTTCATTGCAGAGTTGAAAGTTGTTATAACTCTATCATTACAAACAGTCAGCAGTTCTTCAGAATGGTTCAATTCCAGTGCATCCAGAACACCAGGGTTCGAAGACACAATCCTATGGAAAGATGGTACCCTTGAAGAACCGCCACAGGTACCAGCACAAGTTTTTAATAGCCCATTAAAACTAAACAGCCGTGCTGCCCATTAAGTAAGTTTTCAACTCATAAAATGTGTAGTCGAAGTTCACGATACCTTATGAGACTATAATTTTCCAGAATAAAGTTTTGATGGGCTTTTAATATAAGTTGTATTGCACAATATAGTTGTCAACGCGGACAATAAAATTAATGAAAACAATATCAAAGGAAAAGTTGAAAGTAGTCCCCGAGTTGACGGTCTTTGAAGCATAACTACTCCATCATGTCGATTTGGTCAATATTTGACTGTTGGACACTGATTGATGGAAACAAAATAATCTTGGGTCGGTATGACAGAATAAGCACGAAATTTGAATCCACGTAGTGGAAAAGCGTTTACTAAAAGTGAGTGTGGTGTCAATGTGAGCACAGATTTAAAAAAGTGTGAAGATGATTAGAAAACTTTAAATTAAATTAAATTAAAAAAAAAATGTTTATTTGTCTCATAGGCATTAGGTACAACATAAAAATTTATCACAGTAAAAGTAATATTGCACAATGATGACAAAAAGGCCAAGGACTCAGCATGGCAGACGGGGATGCCGCCAGCTACCGCTGTTATTCTGTCCTAGCCAAACCTTTACGAGTTGGCAAACTTGAATATTTACTCAAGATTGAATTTGAACCGTACAAAAAATGTGACTCAATTAACTTATTTTCATAGTCAGAAGACGGTGTCGATTGGGTGTGGCATGACACCCGAAACGCCTACTGGGCCTCCAGGAACAACGAAGCCGTCCTGAATCTTTGCTCAGATACTGCTACAACAGCACTCTCTGCAGCCCAGTGTGCCTGGCTGAGACGAGGAGTTTCTGGAGTACTCCTCAACCCTGACTTCCCTAGAGACACGAGCTGTGGAGAGCAGCTGCTGAAGAGGATGGCAGCTGAAGCTCTTAGCTGCGCAAGATCTGTCAATTTGGATGTTCCGTAAGTTGATAATTGTTCGTAATTTGTATGTGGATAATATTCTCATGACTATATTACTCGACTGGTAACAGAGGTAGGTATTCTAAATATAGTATATTCAAAATTTCAAAATTTTTGACAAAATAGTGATCCTGTCGCCACTTTATTTGACAGTGTGACCCACACTGACATATACTCTAGCGATAGACAAGCTCGTTCAAACAAACAACATGTCACACAAAACAACACAAAATGGCACATTGTGGTCTGTCATTGCCATAGTGACAAAGTGAACTCGGGAACATTAATCAGGTGCGCGCAACATTTAAGTGGAACATGTTGCTTCTATGAAAGGGCCTGTCTATCGCTAGAGTTTAAGTCAATGGTGACCCACACACACACAGTAGAGTTGAGTGGATGTTTATTTCTATAATATTTTATAATATACAAGGTGTTTCATAAGTAACAATAAATTTTTGAAACTCTTAAGGGGGTTGTTAAGACCGTCAAACTGAACAACTTTCTCTATGGGACCAACATCGAAATCGCGAAAAAAATAATTTCATATCCCATACATATTTTAGCTCTAGTCGATTTGTAGAGTATAGAACATAAATTTTTTTTTTCTCGATTTCGATATTGGTCCCATAGTGAAAGTTGTTCAGTTTGATGGTCTACACCACCCCCTTAAAGGTTTATTTGTAGTTTTGTAACACCTTGTATAACGAATTAATAAGACTAAGTAGACAATGTGCAAGGGTCAAGCTTATCTCTGAAACTTATAGATATGGTTGCATATGTCTTTAACATAGACCTATACTCTAGCGATAGACTTGCTCGTTCATACAAACAACATGTTCCAAAACTCTTCGGGAACATTAGTGCCATCTAGTTTATATAAACAGAAACTACTATAATTTGGTCAAAGACCATGACCGACCAACACAGATGCGACAGTTCATATTTATGTTAGGTATTATACCTATTATCTGAGAAAACAAGAATGTGTGTATGAATATGTGCAATGTTGTTTAAATACTAGTGGTGCCCTCGACTACCTACGCGCAGAACACTGAAATACGTACCTGAAACTTTAGAATTAAATACTTACTCATAAGTTCATAACTTTTGATTGTGTGAACTGTGAACTGATTGCTATGAAACAAACTTTAAAATGTTTCCCAGACAAATCCTTACACAGGGTGTAAAATTAAGTGCGACACATTCTTAAAGGGGTGCTTACATTTGAGTCGAGTTATGGTTGCAGAACTTTTTTTTTTGAGATTTCGATATTGGTCCCTTAGTAAAAGTTGTTCAGTTTGATGGTCTGAAGCAATCCTTTAACAAAGTGTCACATTTAATTTTACACACTGTGTACAGGATCCTTCTTAATATGCTGACACTTTTTTAAGCGGATGATCAGACCGTTAAACTGAATAACTTTCTCTGTGGCACCAACATCGAAATCGCGAAAAAAATCAGCTGTCCCATACATTTCGCTCGAGTAGGCTTGCAGTTTTATAATATGGAACAGCTGTTTTTTTTCGCGATTTCGATGTTGGTCCCATAGACAAAGTTGAAAAAGTGTCAGAATATTAAGAAGGACCCTATATAGGCTATTCATTTTAGATTTCAATCTATGGGCAAAACGGCAAAAGACATAATTACCAAGAAGTTTGGAATTCTAGATCCATGATAATTACTGACATAATTAATAGACAATGCGCTCAGAAAAAATATTCTAACAGATTTGTTTGGACTTCTGAGTCAAGTTCATTTGTTATATTTGTCTTATAGGGTTCCGTAGCGCTCGTTGGCGTAGTGGAGCTTCGGTATTGGAAACGATCACCGAAGTTAAGCAACGTCAGGTCCGGTCAGTCTTTGGATGGGTGACCGTTTAGTGGTATTTCATCTCGAGCGTTTCCGTGCTTCGGAAGGCACGTTAAGCAGTTGGTCTCGGATAGTTCCGTCAGATGGCGTTGTAACTATTCGTTAAGCCAAGTCAGAGGCCCATTGGCGGCTTGAAAATTCTCTGACAGCAAGGTGACCTGACCACTAACTTGCCTCCACCAACACGCACTGGGCCCGCGTGGTGGAGTATGGACCACTCCCTCTCACCCTTATTCGTGAGAGGAGGCCTTTGCCCTGCAGTGGGATTCTGCAGGCTATAACTATAACTAGGGTTCCGTCGCAAAATATGACTTTAATACCTAAAATACTGTTCTTACAGTAGTAGTAAATTCATAGAGTTTATTGAAGTTAACTTTGACCCACTATAGCTCAGAAATTAAGTCTTGCATGAAAATAAATACTAGTCCATAATTATTGGTAGTTTAATGAGGAACTCTTCAATCCTTGACCATTTTGTCCTAGCTTGTACCATTTTTAAGGAAATTAAGAAAATCTAAAAAGTGAGACACTTTTCGAGAGGGGGAGCGGTGAAGCGTCGCGCCGCCGAAGGGGAGGGAGAGTTGCTAATTTTAATGTACCCAACCAAGGTTATAAACCAGCAGCAGTTTCAAAATGTCTTTTGCCGCTAAAAATCAAGAATGAATAAATAGGCCAGTCATTTTAGCATGTTCAGTTTGGAGGAGGTCGAAGTAATCTTTATGTTTACTTTTAAACCGTAATTGGCATCATTTAGTGAAGAAAGTAAAGCCTGAAAAAAAATTAGACAAAATATTTGTATGGAACATAGAAAAAAAAATTAAAACTCCCGGAAGGCTTGTAACTCATTCAATAATAAACCTATAACGCTTATTTTAATTAGACTTAATAGTGATTTTTGAACGTTAAAATTTACATCAAAATTAGAAATGTGTTGTAAGTGGATTATTCGTTAAAAAATATTTTGTCATTTTATTTTTTTTCTAAGTAGATACAAATATAAATTCCAAGTGTAAAGCGTGTATAGCCTTATAAATAATAGTTTTACTCTATTTTATCATTATTAAAACGATATAACGATATATTCAGCCGTGATTAAAATAACCGAAATCATTATGTAGATAAGAATTTAAATGTATATTTTTCTTTTTAATAACACGTAGTATATTTATACTAATTATTTTGCATACATATTAAAAACATAAAGTGTATGTATGTAGTGTTAAAAGGATCGAATATCGACGATGGCTCGCAAGGTGCTCTCGGGGGTGCAGGCGGGGTGGGACGGGCGACGACGTGACCTTAGCGCGGCCCGCGCGGCCGGCCGGTGTTCTTGTGCGCTCGCGTCGGCACTACAAAGGCACTGCAACCCAATGCAATCATGCTGTGTTTTTAGCGGCGTTTTGCTTTTAAAGGACCTATTAATAAAAAGATTGGCTGAGGGCCTGTTTCGCCACTTTTTGATATGTTCATGTTAGTTTATCAGAAATCTCATTTGACACATTTTGTATGAAGAATATGTCAAATGAGCTGTCGGATAAGCTAACAAGAACTTATTCCGAAGTGGTGAAACAGGCCCTAAATCTTGTTCGTATACTATCACTATTATGAGATTTATAATAATATCAAAATCAATGCAGGTTACCACGACTCGGTTGGCCCAATGATTACCACGCCGGACTGCCAATCCAGACTTAGGTGACATCTTGCCAGTAAAAAATCTCGCCTCAAGGCGAGTTGCCACTCTTTCGAGTCGGTAGGGGTCATGTCGCCTTCAACACAGGGCGAGTTGGGTGTTCAGAAAAATGGGAGTGGTCGACCCGCCCGGATTGGTGAATAGGGCAAATTATGAAGGGGGGTACGTAGGTTTGTAAGTATGTCAATCAAATATACATTATAGATAAGTGTTTTTTTTAGGTATGTATTCAGTTGTGGGTATGTTATGTATGCAGTAACATGAACAACTTGGCAAACTCGAACAACATTAACAACTTGGTCAACTCAGTCAATATAAACAACTAGAACAACTTGGTTAACTCGAACCACTCAGGCAACTTGGTCAACTCGGACAACATAAACAACTTGGTCAACACGGACAACATCAACAACTTGGTTAACTCAAACAACTCGGACAACTTGGACAACTCAGACAACATGAACAACTTGGTCAACCCAGACAACACGAACAACTTGGTCAACTTAACCAACGCAAACAACACGAACAACTTGGTCAACTCGAACAACTTTGTCAACTCAAACAACTTGGTCAAATCAAAAAACTTGTTCAACCCGGACAACATAAACAACTCTAACTTGGTCAACTTGACCAACTCGAACAACATGGACAACTTGCTTAACTCAAACAACTCGTACAACTTGGACAACTCAGAACAACTTGGTCAACTCGAGCAACTTTGTCAACTCAAACAACTTGGTCAAATCAAAAAACTTGGTCAACCCGGACAACATAAACAACTCTAACTTAGTCAACTTGGCCAACTCGAACAACATGGACAACTTGGTTAACTCAAACAACTCAGACAACTTGGACAAATCAGCCAACATGAACAACTTAGTCAACTCGGACAACATAAACAACTTGGTAAACTCGAACAACATAAACAACTTAGTCAACTAGAATAACTTGGTCAACTCAGACATCATGCATAACTTGCTCAATTTGTTTATGTTAACCAAGTTGTCCCATCCCATGTTATTCGAGTTTTCCGAGCTGATCAAATTGCACGAGCTGGCCATGTTGTAGTGGCCCAAGTTGTTTGAGTTATTCATGTTGTTCGAGTTGTTTATGTTATCCGGGTTGACAAAGTTGTTCGAGTTGACCAAGTTGTTTATGTTGTCCGAGTTGTTTTAGTTGACTAGTTTGTTCGTGTCGTCCGAGATGATCAAGTTGTTCATGTTGTCTGAGTTGTCCAAGTTGTCTGAGTTGTTTGAGTTAACCAAGTTGTTCGAATTGGCCAAGTTGACCAAGTTAGAGTTGTTTGCGTTGTCCAGGTTGGCCAAGTTGTTCGTGTTGTTCATATTCTCCGAGTTGACCAAGTTATGTATGTTGTCCGAGTTGACCGAGTTGTCAGAGTTGACCAAGTTGTTTATATTGAGCGTGTTAGCAAAATTGTTCAACTTATCAAGTTGTTCCTGCTGTCTGAGTTTTCCGTTGACGTTGTTCGAGTTGTGTATGTTGTCCGAGTTAACCATGTTGTTCATGTTGTTCGAGTTGGCCAAGTTGACCAAGTTAGAGTAGTTTGTGTTGTCCAGGTTGACCAAGTTGTTCGTGTTGTTCATATTCTCCGAGTTGACCAAGTTATGTATGTTGTCCGTGTTGACCGAGTTGTCAGAGTTGACCAAGTTGTTTATATTGAGCGTGTTAGCCAAATTGTTCAACTTATCAAGTTGTTCCTGCTGTCTGAGTTTTCCGTTGTCGTTGTTCGAGTTGTGTATGTTGTCCGAGTTAACCATGTTGTTCATGTTGTTCGAGTTGGCCAAGTTGACCATGTTGTTCATGTTACTGCATAAAGGGTCCAACTTAATATGATGAAATTTTTTGAAGGGGATGATCAGACCATCAAACTGAAGAACTTTCTCTATAGGAACCGGTATCTATGCACCCTCTCCTCCTGGAGAGGACTCCTCTCCTCTCCTCTCTAGGTCTCAATAGGTATACCTACTGAAATGACGTAGTTTAGTAGAGGTGCGGCGGCTCTGAAGACCTTGACTGGTTGTTTGCTCAGGGAAACCTCTGGTCGGGGTGTCGCAAAGAGGGTCCCATACAAAAATAGGACTTAGAAAATTTTCAACAAAAAACAATCGCCAAAAGTAACATTCGGGATCCGGGGGATGTGGGAGTATTAGGTTGGGGGAACACCTACCGGACCTTCAAGGCCAATGACCTTGACTTTGACCTTGACCTTAAACATGAAATGGTTGCTTTTGTTTACAGGTTTTAATTGTCACCACGCGTGACCTCTGGTGACCTTCAAGGTCATTGACCTTGACCTTGAACATGAAATGGTTGCTTTGTTTACAGGTTTCAATTGTCACCACGCGTGACCTCTGGTGACCTTCAAGGTAATTGACCTTGTTCTTGAACATGAAATGGTTGCTTTGTTTACCGGTTTCAATTGTCACGACGCGTGACCTCTGCTGACCCTCAAGGTCAATGACCTTGACCTTGAACATGAAATGAAGGGTCTAATTAAAGGGAATGTTTTTGGGTAGACTGGTAAAACAGTAGCAATTCGGTTCTGGCACTCGCCGGCCGCTGCCGCGGCACCGCTCGCTCCGCTCGCTCGGCTCGTGCGCTGTGGTCGCAAGAAACCTAACGTGCTCGTCGCTTCGCTCCTCGCTAACCTAACCGACTGAGTTCGCGAAATGGCCAATTGCATTAGGCATTTCAAGAATTATTCCTTTCACGACTCTGTAGCCATTTCGCGAATCCATAGAAAAAAATCCTAAAATTATTAAAAAACATAATTTATTAAATATCTCGATAACGGTGCATCCTAGCGAAAAAATATGAATTTTTCGAACCCTGGGGCACTCCTAAACCTACCCTTCCGCATGCAAAAATAAAAAATAAAGTCCAGCCCCCATACAAATTTCACCCGAAAATTCGTCTAAGTCGATGGCTCATACAAAATCTAGTCTCGGACCCTTCTTCCGACACTATAAAAAACGATTTAGTCGACTAACGTCTAAAATGAATAATGACAAGGTATAAAAATGTCAAATGTCGAAGTCTAATAAAGTCGAAGTGTAATAATGACGAAGTATAATAAAGTCAACATTTAATAATGTCGAAGTATAATAATGTCAAAATATAATAATGTTGAAGTGTAATAAAGTCGGAGTATAATAATGTCAAAATATAATAAATTCAGAGTAGGTATACCTAATAAAGTCAAAATATAGTGCCCGCAGAAACTACGATAGATAGCCCGGATCAAGTTTTAAAAATTTTACAAGTCCAGCCCCCATACTAATTTCACTCGAAAATTCGACTAAGTCGATGGCTCATACAAAATCGTTCAAAATTTTTCTAAGTCCCAGGTCCATATAAAATTAGCGTAAAATTTTTCGAAGTTGTGGGACCCTCTTTGCGACACCCTAACCAAACCTCTTAACCAATGTGTACTAAAGGGGCCCTATTACCCTACGACGCGTACAATTTACCTATATCAGACTCTATCATTAGTCATTAAGGTCCGCAACATACTCCTACATACGTAAGTACATATGGAATTTAAAATCAGACTTGTTATTTTCTATAGGATTTGATGCCTCCGTAATTCCGAACACAATTCTGTAGGGGGAAATCCATACGAAATCGTAACCTGATTCGGGATTTCGTATGTGTGTGACAGGCGTAACAGTAAGAACTAGCCACGTGAAATCAAATTTCAGTATAGGTACCTATACTTAACCCTTTGAGCGCTTTACGGACACACGTGTGTCCGAGAAATTTTTTGGTCTCGGGCGCCTTACGGACACACGTGTGTCCGTAAGACAACCGCTCCCATTGGCTCGTGATCTATGGTTTGGCGTTTCGTTTCACCATACTTTTTATATTTTCATTAGATTTATTGGTTTTCATTGGTTCGTTTGAATACAATTCTGTGAAAAACGGAACAAGTTTCATCTCAAACAAAGAAGAACTAGTGAACCTTAGTGAATTCACGGACCAAGATGGCGGAAGTCGTGTCGGAACTATTTCAATGTTTACCAAGTTATTCAATTGTTTTTAAACTAAGTGTTGTTCATAAATACCTCGTAATATTGTCAGCTTTTAGATTATTATATTGGTTTTGTGCTTTGTGAAGTGTAACAATGTGTAAAACGGTAATATCATGCAGACGGATTCCAGTTTTTTTCCGAAAGGTAGGTAATTAACATAACACGGAATATTTTTGTTATTGTAAATAATGTCAATTGTAAGATGTATTTAGAATGATAGGAAATTTTATTTACTTCACGTAGATATATAATTTATTGCCATAATTTCATAGCATAACATCGATAAATATTTTTTTCTAAAAGGTGGTAAAAAAAAATTTCATTGTATAAAACACAGCGACACGCGAGCCATTTTTGTTTGGCAGAGCCTCGACACGGGATGGGTTAATAAAAGGAACATATTCGGGCTATCTACCTCCTTTTCCAAACGGATTGGCACGGGTCAAGTGACGGTTCACGTCTTCGCTCGACACCGCTCCGCCCGCTTCTTTTGAAACTATACTCTAATGCTACCCGCGTAAAGATGATATTGCGCTGCGTACTTTTATTATATTCTTTTAAAATTATTATCTCTGAGAATTTATTTCTAATATTAATATTTACTATTGTGTATTATACTAAATGCAATTATTAAAATAAAATTTTCCGCTTAATAATCCATCTCGAACCATAAATCATGTAAATTACAGATTGAGGTACTGCCTTGGGACATTCATTCTAATATTTAATATATTTTGTTTATAACGTAATATATTAAGTAAATCTCGAGAAACATTTCTCTTAAATATAGAGGTTTAAGCACCATACAACATTTACTAGTTTTGACGCTGCAGTTGTGACTTTAAGCATATGCAATTGATCTAGGCTTTTAATATTTAGATACATAATTAATACCAATTAATTTAATGAACTGTGCAAAACAACAGTGCCATAAATATTATGCATCGGGATTGCTGCAATTAAACGCAAAATTTCAAATTTAGGGCTGTTGCCGACGTAATTTTTTTTTAATTTTGTTCCATTTCTTGGAGAGGTTTGTTCTAAGCTAAGATACAGAAAAAAAAATTCAATTCTTAATTACTCCCGGGTCAAACCCTAAAATGACTGGCCTAAAACTAATACAAGCTTTTGCGATTACGATAGTTAGAACTATTAAGGTAGAAAAAGTACAATAAAAAGATAAAAAACCAACAAATGAAAAACGTTTATTAGTAATAAAATAACTGATGCAGATGTTCCCCTTTATAACCTCATAATATTGAGACCTACGCAAAAATATAGACAAACTTAGAACCCCTCCTTTTTTTAAGGCGGTTACCTACTAAAAATATTTTACAACAAATTCAAACTTAGGTAAGTAAGTACCTACTTATAAACTAAAAAAGTTGAAACTAAATAATGTATCCGTCAAATATTATTGTGTTGTTACTTATACGTAGCAAATAACTTCATTTCAAATGGTTATTAAATATAAAGAAATTAATTATTTTCCATCGAACAAAATTAATTTTGTGAATTTCTGACGTTTAGTAGTAGAACTTATTTCTGGGTCTACCTTAGCCTCGTGGTGGAGTCTGATTTTAGCATATTTTTCTATTATGGCTCGGATTATGTGTGTTCGGTGATTTAATGTCCCTGGTTGCTGTAAAGCATGTAAAATTAAAAATTCAAACAAATTAGAGTTAATAAACGTTTTCAGTGTTCCTGCCACAACAAAGTTGAGTGGCTGTATTTTTCAGGTAGACTTTGGCCTTGTCCTTTTTCTTTTATTAAAAAACGTATAAATTTTTCCGTCTTCAAACAAACTTCATATACTTCTTCACTGGAGTAACAAAGCCCACCCATATCTTTCAAAGTAATTAGTTTATGGTGCCAAAGTCTTGTCGTAGTGATCAAACTGGAAATGCATTCTTCACATTTCAATTGTTTAGTCAGCTGACGTGACACATAACCAGAAATATATCCAACTGCTAATTTCATCGCAGAAGTCAAACATTGTTCACTATTTAACCAATCTGCAAAAGTTTCACAGGTTCCTTTAGTTTGGCTATCAGAATCTAGCATTAATTCATGTTCTAGGACTATGAATTCGTCATCGTCGTGTCTACTCATTTTAGATGTACTGTTTATAACGTCGATAGACGAAGTACTCAATATCGTAAAATTGTCCAAAGGAATACAATTTCCAGTAAATGAAGATCGTAATTCCAGATGGCTTAGAATTTTCTTGTATGCTGCCCGAAACTGCAAAACATTGGGATTATTGTTGTTCCCGTTATGTCTTCGGATACAGCCAAAAAATAGCTCGAGATGGTCTTGGCTTATTCGGTAGGTCGATACATATTTGATAATACGTTCACTTTCCACCAGTTGATGGAACATTTTTAACAGACTATCAATGCAAATTATTGCCCCAAGAAAACCTGTTTTGTTTTGAGTCTGAACAATTTTTTTCTTTAATACTTGTATAATTATTCTTGGCTCTCGATTGGGTAACCGAATGGTTCTCTTCTTTTTTATGAGTATACATAATGACAAAATGTAGTTTTTTGCTCTATCCAAAAACGAAAAAATTTCTTCCTTATTTGTATTATCAATGGGCTTCTTGTATCCATAGAAATGACATTTTTGTGAATTCAGGATATCAAATGGGTTATTCATGATTTTGATAAAATTAACGGTTTTAGCAGAATTTTGGAATTGTGATGATTTCAATTCTTGATCACAAAGAGTTAGGGCATTCGCAACGCTCATACTCAATAATTGCGTTGCTAACTTTACCTTCATAACCTGATTTCGGAAATGTATGTGTCGAGGAGACAGTTTATTTGCAAAATTAAGGCTTTGATTTTGTTGGAGCTTATTTAAATTTACTACTAATTGCCATCTAATAGATTCCCCTTCATCGTCATATAACATTTTCTTGTTCTCAAATGTGTTCCGAATAAGCTTGATTACATGACATGGATCAACAAAAATAAAAATATCTTCTTTAGTACATGGATGTCAAAAAAATGTTTTTAAATTGCATTCATCTGAAAAATCACAGCCTAGTTTCTCTGCAGCTTTGAAATTTGCAGGGCAACCATCAAACGTTATACTGCATACTCTCACACCAACGTCATGACATTTCATTAAACAAATGTTTATTAACGACGCTTTTGTTTCTGCGCTGATACCAGCAGCCAAAAAATAGCCTACTGGGATTTTCCAGTTTTCCGTCAATGAGACCAACATAAACACCAACGCCTGACTAGCAGCCTCTTCTGTTAGGTCTTGTACTGGACAGTTCCCGAAGTTAACATTGCCAAGTTTCTTATTTCTGAATAATTTTTGTTTCCTCAGCGCCACTTCATCAAATACAAGACTGCAAATTACAGGTTTGGTAGATGACTCGCATTTAAGCTTTAGGGATTTGAAAGACTCGTCAGTAAAACCGGGTTCGGCATTCACATTTGAATACCACTTGCTGAGTGTACGAGGGTGGGGTAAAGCATTGCCAAAAAAATGTCTGACGTATTTATATGCTGCCGGAGAGTAATAAGTTACAAGTTAGAGCAAATTTTCTGGTACTGGGAGTGAACTTCAATTTTTTTCTAGATTTCTTTGCTTTTTGTATGAAATTAGTATACATTTCGGCAACTTCAGCTTTTTCTAGTAGTATTTTTTGGACTTCGCTGCCTATACCAAATTTTTGTTTTAGTGTTTTAATTACTTCTGTTAATTTTTCTTGTTTCTTCAGAAGGTTTTTGTTTTGTCGCTTTAGTTTTTTATTTTTTTTTATAAGCATCTGTTTGGCGGCAGTTTCTTTCTTCAACACCTTTTTCAATTTGATCTTTCGCGGCGAATCCAATATCGATTCAGAGTCTGAGATGTGCATGTCATCTAAAGATGTTGGAGTTGCTGGTCGACAAGGCAAAGGATTATTAGCTACGGGTACTGCAGACTTTTTCAAAAAATTTTTTTTATTTGTATACCTAAAGTCGTCTTCATGGAAATGTGCTGAGCAAATATATGTATGTTCAGAAGGTAACCAAGTGTTTTCACTTCTATCATTCTGAACAAATTTTATCCAGTCCTCTCTTTTTTCGTGACCGGAGCGCAAGAATCTAAAACAAAATGTTTTAAGGTACCTATTTAGTTAAAACAACACAGCATTGATTTATTCAGCCCCAACTTGATGACCTTACTAGATGGGTGTTAGCTATTACCAAGTTCCTAGAACCATCTCACAGGTTCATAATCAATATCAGCTCGATGGTACCATAACGTATTAAAAGGAAGGAAGCATGTGGGATCCCACTGACTGTAGGGTAAAGGTATCCTCTCACGAATAAGGATGAAAGGAAGTGGGCCATACCATACTTAATCACTTAACTAAAAAGTATCATGCATACCGGTGAAAAGTTATCCCCGCAGATTTGTTTATATTCCTTGTGGAATTTGTGCAGTACCTCAGCACGCATCCTGGCATTTCTGCAAGCGTATATTTTAATCCATTAAATAAAATCGGTCAAGTGCGAGTCGGGCTACTCGCGCATCGAGGGTTCCGTACCATACCACCATAGAACACAACGTATAAATTTTTTCTTCGGGACCTTAAGCGTGAGACGAACTCGCACTTGGCCGCTTTTTATTATTTGTTGTTATATTGTAGAGTTTGCTCTATAATCACACCAAGTTTGACGCTTGTATGTATTACCGTTTTTACTATAGAGCGAGAAGAAAAAAAGTAGATAAAAATTAGTTTCTTGTTGAGAACCCCCTTAATTTTTTACTTATTGTCATTTTTCTTATTTGTCAACAAATACGCCGTAATAACGCATATTCTGTGAAAATGTCAACTTCTAGCTATAACGGTTCAAAAGTTACAGCCCTAAATAGGTAGGACGGACGGACGGACGGACGGACAAAGTAGGCTTAGTAATAGGGTCCCGTTTTCACCCTTTGGGTACGGAACCCTAAAAAGAAACAGAAATTAATATGCGAATGAAAAGAAAACTTGTAGCGTAAAAAAGAGATTTAGTCCACAGAGATTTAAATCTCGTTGCCCACCGCCACCCGGTCGTGATGACGACTCTAGCTGTCAATAAGTCTTTTTTTCATCTCAAGGTAAAAAATATATGTTTTCGCATAATTACTTTCCCGTAAACAAGTGGTACTTATAAAATAATCTCAAGTAGCAACGATCTTAGCGTCATTTTCAATGCTCGTCCGGGAACCGCGATAAGTTCATTATATTGTGCCTATTTTGTGCCCTCTGATTTAAGTCTCTTGATTCATCTATGATCATTATAACTTGTCTCTTTTTCTCAAATATTACTTATTTGATGACGAAATGAGACAAAATATAATGGACTTACCCAATCTTGAGGAAATTAATAGACTTTCCTATTTACGCAAATTTAAATTAATAATTACATTTCCTTATAATTTTACATACTGACCTTATATTAGAATAGTAGTTTACCTTACAAAAGATTACAGGTGGTTTTTATTTATTAAAAATATTTAAATAAATTATTATAAATTATTGAAAAAAATGACAGATTGTCAAACAGATGGTCTGCCATTCTGATTAGTGCAAAGGAGACTAACATCAATCAGGTGCGTACACCCCATTTAAGAGTAACATGCAGTTCCTACTGATCACCGTATCTAGTACTTTAGTACATTGATATCGTTGGTCTTTAATGACATTGAAGGAGGATTATACGAGTATGTTACACTGAAAATGCGTCTTGGCTACGGAACCCTATCATGGGCGAGACCGACACGCTCTTAGCCGTTTTTTTTATAATAAAGTGGATCACGGTCTTGAACATTTTACGTGACATTGGAACACCTTCTCCGTTGCGGTTGTAGAGTCAAATAAAACAGACCAAGTGCGAGTCGGTCTACCCCTGCGCTTACCACAACATAACATAATTATTTAAATACAAAAATAGTTATTTGTTATGCTAGGCTGCAAAGTTGTTTTTTGGCGCGAGTACTTTTATTGAAACCTGAGGAAGCGAAGTAATCTAGGATTGAACCACGAGCGAAGCGAGTGGTTCAAATAATAGAATCCTGAGCGCTTAGCGAAGGTTTCAAAGGTACGAGACGCAGAATAACTTTGCAGCCGAGCGAAACACACAATTTTTCACCTCACAACAGCGAGGAAAAAAAGTGAATTGCTAAAAAGAACATTTCAAAAAGTTTTTATTTTCGTACTGGCCAGTGTCATGAAATAGTTATTCAACATTTACAGTGGATTGGCGGTATATAAAAATATTGAATAGACAGATTCGAATTTCAAAAACTCTTTCCACGCTAGCGGATAAAATACACTTTTGCACTCAGATTTCGAATGATAAACAGAATCTTTCCGAGCTTGTGAGGTGAAAAAAATATTCCGAACCTTTAACGCAAGACCGGCGCACACTTGGCCGGTTTTTATTATTTGTTGTTATACTGTAGAGTTTGCTTTATAATCACACCAAGTTTGACGCTTGTATGTATTGTACCGTTTTTACGATGAGCGATAAAAAAAAAGATATTAAAAACATTATTTTTTAATTGCAGAGTGGTTCTGGTGGAGTCTTCATTGCCACCAGAAATAGCAGCAAAATACTACGCAGATGGATCCGCTGGGGCCAACAGCGTGCTGAGTAGAGCGTTGACTGATGCTTCGAGGAAGTCGACTCCTGAATTAGGAACTGCTTTTTATGCTGCCATTTTAAACGCTCCTCAGGATTTGGCACCCACTTGGCTTGTGAGTTTTATTATTTAATTTCATCCTTTTTCGTGTTACAAAAATAAAACAGTTAAATAAAAAAAATCATTTTGGTTCTGTCATTATGAGTCTTGTGATTCTGGCTTAGAATGAATCACCCCAACTTCTTGCTGTCAGTGGTTTTAGCATAATTTAGTTTCTGACCACCCTGATAGAGATAATGGTCGTGAGTGAGTGAGTGAGTGATCATTATCACATCAGATTAAATCTTTACCGAGGAAATTTTGCAGTATGGTCACTATTATAGTATTTATTTCGTGATTTGGTTTCTGACTTGAAGAATAAAACCCGAAATGGGTATCCCGAAGATGTGCAGGAGATAAATAAAAAAAAAAACGCTCACAGGCACATACATTGTAATGATCCCAAGTAAGCCTCAGGCTTTTTGTTATGGGAACCATACAACAACGGCACACACATATAACATCCATGATCGAACTGGGATTCGAACCCAGGACCCTGGTTTGGCAGTCCAGCGTGGTAACCATTACACCAACCGGGTCGTCAACGACCGATAACCGACCGACCGACCGTCGATGACTAAGGGATATGGTTTCTTGACCGGATATCTTATTCTGATGCCATGATAATGCAAAAAATTAAGCATGCTCTATTGTAGGCATAAAAATTTTATAGCAGAATGTGTGACCAGTGATATTTAGTGTATTGTACAAAAGGCTAGTTTAAATTTTGTTTGTGCTAAGATCTTAACCCTTTCCTTAACCTTTTCCAGACTAGTTCACAAAACGAGAGTCGTATAGCAACACGTTACGGCAACGAAATGGTAGATGCCATCAACCTGCTATCCCTGATCCTGCCAGGAGCAGTCATTATCCAACAAGGAGACGAACTGGGTACAGCAGACACGATACTCGAGTGGGCAACATCTTCAAAATGCTGGCCAAGTCATACTGCACCTTTTGCAGCACCATTCCCATGGGCTGAGACTGCGAACGGTGGCTTCACTACAGGAGATCCATGGCTTCCTTTGGCACCGAATTATAGATATGCTAATGCGAAAACTGAGTTCGCGAATGACTTCAGTCATGTTGGAGTTATGAAGGTTGCAGCTGCTATGAGGAAATCGCCGGCTATTGGTCCCCATGTAGAGGTGGGTTGGCTATTTTAGCAAGATCTAAATCCTATGATGTGTGCGATCTATGTGTGGTAATCATTCGAGTTGACTAAGAACTTTTTGTGGGCGAATGGTTAGCACATGTATCCAGTTGAATTGGTCCAGCCTTAACCTGCCTGCTGAGCCAAGGGTTGCAGGTTCAAATCCCACAAGGGGCAAATATTTGTATGGTGAATATGAATGTTGGTACCAACGTCATGGATACTTGTATCTGTATCGTTGTGTGTCATTATAATACACGATTTTGGTACTTCAATTAAGACTTGTTGATCTATGTGACAATGTCCAGATATTGTCCTGGAATCCTTAATAGTTTTATATAGAACAGGTATTTTTTTGGTTACAGGAGAGTCCCTGATCACCCTTACAGGGTTTACGGTTGTTAGTAATTAACACATAATACCTACACTTAACTAACATTTTTCATAGGGGGATGAGAAAAGAGGTCTTTACTCAGAAATTGGACTTAAAACAGCCTAAAAAGCGAAATATTTTTATTTTATGAATAATTAGAACTTCCCTCCCAAATGCTAAAGTTTTTCAAACAAAACTTTTCAGATAAAACGTCTAGGCGAGGCTATAGCGGTACTCAGATGGGGTGGAACTGGGTCACTTCTTGTCGTCTCCAACGTGGGAAGACACCAGACTGAAGTCAACCTATCCAGGATAGCTGGTCTCCCAAACGAGATGACGGTCGCTGCCAGTTCTTCAGGATCTAGCCTTGCTGTTGGTTCCCATGTCAACGTGGAGAAAATCCTGAAGCTGGTGACAGGAGAGACGGTTCTCCTCGCTGGACCACACAGACACTGCGGTGGTCCTGGACCAGTTGACAAAATCGCCAATAAATTAAACGAAGGTTGGCAGAAGCTGAATAAGTATTTTGGTAATAAGTAGTTTTTTGTGATTATAAATATTTGATTAATTTGGTTTATTATTTCGTCGGTAACCAGATACAGTGTCTTAACCTGTCTTAACCTATGACCTGTGAAGTATAAAGTAATGATAGAATATAATACAATGTTCTTGGTAATGATAAGTTAATAAACTCTATGGATACTGCCAAACATTTGTTGCTTTCCCCCCGTTCCCAGACAGAACCTAATAAAGTCTTTATGGCATGTGCTTAGTATAGATTGCCCGCCGTATCATTTAAGGGTAAACTACCCGAATGTAAAAGACGCCCACAAAACGGCGTAATGAATTGAAAACGGAATCACACACACACCCCACTCTATTCCACACTATTGTCTTCGTGACCTATTTCAGACCGTAACAAGAGAAAACACAATTTAACATACGAACAGAACTAACCTTAGCATAACCTAGTTTTGAAACTCGTTTAGATAGCACACACGCAAATGTTATAATAACAGCTTATTACAACATTAAGTTAACAATTTTCTATAGACATGTAATGGTAATCTATTTCTGTAATGACACATTAAAACCAAATCTGAATCCAACCGCCATTACCAAAAACGGTTTCCTTAAAAACACGAGAAAAATTTACCAAAGTTAACCCTGTGCACGGCGACGGTGTTAAAGCTAGTGTAATAAGGCCCAAGGACTTACAGAACTTGCTCTTCTCGGCATGGCTGGAGCAGGTCGCAGCCAGGACAGCGGTCAGCAAGGAAAGGAGCGCGCGCGCCCTCATGGCCGCGGCGCGGGCTCGCTGAGGCCCGGCGCGGCGCGGACTGCCGCCTTGAGCGTCGTATCGACCGACCTGCCAGCGCGCATGCGTCACGACACCACGGACACGGACCCACGCCATGGGGTTGCTAGGGTGAACAGGGATTTTGACATGGGAAAATCATTTTCTTCATGCAGACACGTCAATGGACAGCTTCTGAAACTGTATTTAGAGATCAGGACAAGAACTTTGAGGCATAGAAGTAGGGGTAGTAATCAACACACATAAGTAAGAACCAGTCACAGCCAATTATTATAATAGTTATCGTTCATCATCATATTAATCACTATATAGGTAAGGTACGGGATATTACTTAGTTAAAATACCTGAAAAAGATTCCTCTAAAAAATAGGCTTCAATTGTGCAATTTTCGCGTCGGTGATAAAAGTAAATTTGACCTAGTCCTATGGCAACCCCGACCCGGCATCCATACCGTAGTACTCCATGTCTAGGAGTGAGTAGTGAACCTAATGACTCACTCGTTCTGAGTGAATGAACGACCACGCCGCACTAATTCAGGGAAAACTTGCCGGCTCTATGTCTATGAGAATACTTGGAACCTGTGCACCTATACTGCTTAAACTACATTGGCAAAGTGAGCCATAATTAAATCATGTGGTAATAAAGCCTACTATATGTGCCTCTATAGTGGTTTTGGCTATCTTTGTACAGTTTAGAGGCTGTTCAAAGAGATTCCTTTGAGAAAGGCCATAATGTATTGCTAAAGTGGGTAATATGGTCTATTTATAACACTTCAAGTTCCATTTACGGTATTACTCAATTAGGTGTTAAGTTTGAGGATTTCTCGTGCTAGAATATTATGTTGAAAGTAACTTTACGAATAAGATTGAAAATTACTATCTTTAGGTCTTTACACAATAAGCTTCTATTTTCAACAAGTGGTTCAACAAGTCTTAGATCAAAATAAAATTAATGGATATGCCTAAAGCGCGGTAAAGGGCCAAGTGCTCCAGTAGTGTGCTGAAGCACTTGGCCCATACAAACTAGCGCCATTATCTGTCAAATCTAGGGCACTTGCATACAAATTTGAAGTAAACCTTTCATTGTTTTGCCTCATTTTTCTGGTTTGAAATGTTCGCGTAAGGCCTATCCATTAATTTTATTTTGATCTAGGGGTTTAGTTTAGGGAAACATGGGGGCAACTAACTACCTATAAGAAAGTTTCTTAAAACTTAAATCTTTCGCTGGTTTCACAGCATTTAATCTCTGGTGCTCACATTATACAACTAGTCGGTGCATGCGCATCGGTGGCACGTTGCGGAGTGGTACGATGGACTGGATACTCAATCATGTGGTTCCGGGTTCGAATTCGCACAGACGGAATACAGACTGGCTCTCAAATGGTGAAGGAAAACATCGTGAGGAAACCTGCATACGCTGAAGAAGAAAATGGAGGAGGATGGTGTCCTTGAGGGGTGCGCTGCAGTCGGACGTATTTTACCGACCACCTATTTGAGCATGCTTTGCTCAATAAGTCTTAGGTACTCTCATCCAAAGGGAGAGAGCTATGCACGGAGTTTCCCTGCGAAATCGCATAAGCATAAGCATATGCTCACGACTGTATTCCCCGAGGGGGTAGTCAGAGATATTCTGAAACCTCAGAACATCCACGTTTCACCAGAAGTACCGAAACACTGTCCCGTGTGACGGGGGGTGAGCCCGTCACCACTTATAATGGACAGTGGGTACAATACACGCCTCGAAATGGAAGCATGCAGGTTTCCTCACGATGTTTTCCTTCACCGAAAAGCCAGTGGTGTAACTAATCGTACATAAATTCCGAAAAAATCATTGGTACGAGTCGGCTTGGACGGGGATCGAACCATCGCCTCCTGCACGGCAGGCAAGGTTACTCGCCACTGGACCACCACGGCCTCTGCGAAATCAAATCACTTAAAATAGCCCAAAGAATTGCTAAACTATATAAAGTGGCAGTAGGTGGGGCCGGTTGCTCGCAGAACCGATGGCCAATGGGGCCGAAGAGTTTTCTAATTGTGACCGCAGCGAAGCGCAGCGTTGGTAGGTCAGTTTATTGAAAATGTAAATAATTTTAATGGAAATCTGACAAAACACATTTTATTGATTTTTATTGACTAGCATTCTTCTATCGAGTCGATGAAAAGTCATTTTAAAACATTCCAACCCAGTATTTCGGCACACGGATATTGATTAGCATTCACACAAAAGCAGCAACAGCCACAGCAAAACAGCATCTAACTTCGTTCATATGCAGCACGCTCGGGCGCTCTTCAAGGATTATTATCTTAAAAGGACCACATCACTTTTCTTTGCAGCTGCTAAATGTTACAAAGAATCAAAAAACAACTACATTATAATGGATGGAATTGAACCCAGCTCGCACGAATGCAAACTCTATCAAGTCGCAACCGAGCCGGCTCTCTGTTAATGTCATTTTACTCATTTGCATAAAACTGACGGCAATGCAAGTACGGTCAGCATCACAATCTAATCTTAACTCAACGATATCAATGTACTAAAGTACTAGATACGGTGATCAGTAGGAACTGCATGTTACTCTTGAATGGGGTGTACGCACCTGATTGATGTTAGTCTCCTTTGCACTAATGAGAATGGCAGACCATCTGTTTGACAATCTGTAATTTTTTACAATAATTTATAACAATTTATTTAAACATTTTTAATGAATAAAAACCACCTGTAATCTTTTGTAAGGTAAACTACTATTCTAATATAAGGTCAGTATGTAAAATTATAAGGAAATGTAATTATTAATTTAAATTTGCGAAAATAGGAAAGTCTATTAATTTCCTCAAGATTGGGTAAGTCCATTACATTATGTCTCATTTCGGCACCCAAAAAGTGATATATAAGAAAAAGAGACAAGGTATAATGATCATAGATGAATCAAGAGACATAAATCAGAGGGCACAAAATAGGCACAATTTATTGAACTTATCGCGGTTTCGATATTGGTGCCATAGAGAAAGTAGTTCAGTTTGACGGTCTGATCATCCGCTTAAAAAAGTGTCAGCATATTAAGAAGGTATACAGGGTGTAAAATTAAATGCGACACTTAGTTAAAGGGGTACTTCAGTCAGACCATCAAACTGAACAACTACTAGGTACTACTACTCTACTAAGGGACCACAATATCGAAACGCGAAAAAAAAATCTGCTGTCCCATACAAAACTGCAAACATAACTTGACTCAAATGTATACACCAGTTTAAGTATGTGTCGCATTTAATTTTACACCCTGTGTAAGGCTTTGCTTGGGAAACATTTTAATGTTTGTTTCATAGCAATCTGTTCACAGTTCACACAATCAAATGTTACGAGTAAGTACTTAATTCTAAAGTTTCAGGTACACACGGCGACACATCAAGTTATGTACGCACCAAAATAAGCTGGCCGCGCGTAGGTAGAGTAATGTATAACGTCGCGCGGCCAGCTTAATATTGGTTTTGCGTAGCTTGATGTGTCGCCGTGTGTACGTATTTCAGTAGCCTGCGCGTAGGTAGTCGAGGGCACCACGAATATTTAAACAACTTTGTACAAATTCATACACACATTATAGACCGGCGCGGCGGCCAGCTACAGTCAACTATACCTTACAAAATTAGCGAACTAACTCATTATGCACCTAAAGTAGACTAAAAATAAGTCATAAAAAACTTGGTCTGCCAGGGCGCAGCTTGGCACGTTTTCCGGTGCGATGAAAAATGTGGACCCCAAAAACACCCCATTTTACCTCATCGAATTAATGGATGGAACTTGTCTGTTAGTCTAGAGGCCGATTAGTAAAGCCTAAAAAACCTGGTCTGCCGCCGCCTATCCTGGCAGGTTCATGGGTCCGACTGAATTTAGGGTGCTCCTCGGAGGGTGGATTTTACCTCATCGAATTAATGAATGAAATAAATGCCAAATTATAGTCCTATTAACTATGTTTACATATGCCTTGGTTTGCCTAGGCTCAGCCTGGCAGGTTCCCGGGTATGACTGATTTTACTTACAAAAAATTGTGTAGCCAAACTTCAAAAACCGGTATAAATCTATAGATTCTGCGGGAAAATTTGCTGAAGTTAACTTGTATAAATTAACTAAGATATATTTACACATACAAATATCTCTGAAAGTGGAATTTTAATGGGAAAGGATAACGGCCCGCGGAAACTAAAAGAGATAGATATGTGGTCCCGAAGGAAAAAATGTCAAAGACCCTGGGCAATTTGACGTCCCGATGTAAAAAAGCCAATATGGAAAATCCAATATGGTCGACTTGCATTTTCCAAGTCCTCATAACTTGGCTATTGGCTTGGCAGACAATCTAAAGTTGCCATACAAAGCTATAAGACCGATCAAAGTTGACTTTTTCATCTGGTCTAATAGCTTTGTTTGTATGGAAACTTCAGACAGTCTAACTATTACTATGGGTATTAAACAAGAACAACATACATGAGAACATGGCAGTATAGAAAATAACCTCGAAATTTAAAACTTTTCAGACGATTTTTTTTTTCTACGGCGTGTTGTGATCTGTAAGACTTAGGTTTTTAGGGTTCCAAAGTAAACAAGGAACCCTTATAGTTTCGCCATGTCCGTCCGTCCGTCCATCCGTCTGTCCGCGGCTTAGCTCAGAGACGCTTAGTACTAGAAAGCTTTAATTTAGCATGGGTACCCATATTAATCACGCCGACAATGTGGTAAAATAAAATTTTGAAAAATATTTTTTTTAGCGTACCTAAAAAGCTTATTCTGGTGATGTCAAGCTCCACTTGCTCTTGACTGTACCAGCACTACCAGGGAAAAAATATAAATATCTCAAAATACAGAGGAACTATTGTGGGGAATAAAGTGGGGATGCAATTTTTTTTCTCGTCTATCCCATAGTGTGGGGTATCGCTGGATAGGTCTTTTAAAAATACGGTGGGTGTGGGAAAACCATTTTTCGATTTACGGATCGGTTAGCGAAATATTAAGCTTTAAGGTGCAAATTTTTGTTAGAGTCAAGTGTCCCCCCCCTCTGCCAGCTAAACGGTTGTTTCTGGATATGTGTAAAAATTCATGACAGTAGTGTATATATATAATGAAATTAAAAGGAAAACTATCACCGCTAAGTACCTAAGTTAACGAGTAATAGTCGACCAACTTAAAAAATGTACTTTTTAGACTTTATTAGCCGTTAAACCGTAGTATAAAACCAAAAATTCGTATATTATGAGTGGCAACTACGGAACCCTACCCTGCGCGTGGCCCGACACGCACTTGGCCAGTTTTATTATATTAGTCATTTAGTACCTTACAACAATTTCTAAACGGCAATCGGTAATCTTTTTGGTAATTAAAAGTCCCCCGGCTACAGTACTATGACAATGGCTCGGCAATCCACGCGCTTGCACAGGCAGCGACAGGCGCCCCTTTGAACCGACAGCGATCTGGATACAATACACACCACAGGCGTCTACAGGCCAAGACAGGCGAGACCGTTCCCACGGCGTGTGGCTTGGCGCGATTTGCGTAATATATACAGGGTGTTTCATAAGTAACAATAAATATTTACAACTCTTAAGGAGGTTGTTTAGACCGTCAAACTGAACAACTTTCTCTATGGGACCAACATTGAAATGGCGAAAAAAAAATTGATATTCCATACATATTTTAGCTCTAGTCGATTTGTAGAGTCCCATAGTGAAAGTGGTTCAGTTTGATGGTCTACACCACCCCCTTAAAGGTTTATTTGTATTTTTGTAACACCATGTATACAGGCCGTGGGACCGTACCCTAAAATAGTAAAAATAGGTGTACATCAAGCTAGCGTACACATGACGGGAATTAAGATTACTGTAGTGCCATTAAATAAGTCGTCCCTAAATAGTTCCTCTGTATTTTGAGATATTTATATTTTTTCCCTGGTAGTGCTGGTACAGTCAAGAGCAAGTGGAGCTTGACATCACCAGAATAAGCTTTTTAGGTACGCTAAAAAAATATTTTTCAACATTTTATTTTACCACATTGTCGGCGTGATTAATATGGGTACCCATGCTAAATTAAAGCTTTCTAGTACTAAGCGTCTCTGAGCTAAGCCGTGGACAGACGGATGGACGGACGGACGGACATGGCGAAACTATAAGGGTTCACTTTAAGGTTACTTCGGAACCCTAAAAACCTAAGTCTTACAGACCACAACACGCCGTAGAAAAAAAAATCGTCTGAAAAGTTTTAAATTTCGAGGTTATTTTCTATACTGCCATGTTCTCATGTATGTTGTTCATTTTAATACCCATAGTAATAGTTAGACTGTCTGAAGTTTCCATACAAACAAAGCTATAAGACCAGATGAAAAAGTCAACTTTGATCGGTCTTATAGCTTTGTATGGCAACTTTAGATTGTCTGCCAAGCCAATAGCCAAGTTATGAGGACTTGAAAAATGCAAGTCGACCATCTTGGATTTTCCATATTGGCTTTTTTACATCGGGACGTCAAATTGCCCAGGGTCTTTGACATTTTTTCCTTCGGGACCACATATCAATCTCTTTTAGTTTCCGCGGGCCGTTAACCTTTCCCATTAAAATTCCACTTTCAGAGATATTTGTATGTGTAAATATATCTTAGTCAATTTATACAAGCTAACTTCAGCAAATTTTCCCGCAGAATCTATAGATTTATACCGGTTTTTGAAGTTGGGCTAAACAATTTTTTGTAAGTAAAATCAGTCATACCCGGGAACCTGCCAGGCTGAGCCTAGGCAAACCAAGGCATATGTAAACATAGTTAATAGGACTATAATTAGGCATTTATTTCATTCATTAATTCGATGAGGTAAAATCCACCCTCCGAGGAGCACCCTAAATTCAGTCGGACCCATGAACCTGCCAGGATAGGCGGCGGCAGACCAGGTTTTTTAGGCTTTACTAATCGGCCTCTAGACCAACAGACAAGTTCCATCCATTAATTCGATGAGGTAAAATGGGGTGTTTTTGGGGTCCACATTTTTCATCGCACCGGAAAACGTGCCAAGCTGCGCCCTGGCAGACCAAGTTTTTTATGACTTATTTTTAGTCTACTTTAGGTGCATAATGAGTTAGTTCGCTAATTTTGTAAGGTATAGTTGACTGTAGCTGGCCGCCGGTCTATATTATTTCAAAGATAGTTGGTTTAATACCTAACATACATATGTACTGTCGCATCTGTCTTGGTCAGTGATGCTCTTTGACCAAATTATAGTAGTTTCTGTTTATATAAACTAGATGGCACTAATGTTCCCGAAGAGTTTTTGAACATGTCGTTTGTTTGAACGAGCAAGTCTATCGCTAGAGTCTACGTCTATGTCTTAACTCTTTAACTTCCATTTTTATTTTAATTTTTAACCGACTTAAAAAAAGGAGATTATCAATTCGATACGTACGTTAATATTATCTTGTCAATAGTTCTATGGCGATGATACTTTTTTTTTTTTTTTTCCTTAGCCTGTTTCATCCCACTGCTGGGCAAAGGCCTCCCCCCTTATCCTCCACGCATCCCTGTCCTGAGCCAGTTCCACCCACTTTTCGTCGAAGGCATCCAGGTCGTCTCTCCATCTCTTTCGGGGTCGACCCTGACGGCGACGTCCATTCTCCGGGATCCAAGGTGTTAAGACTTTGGCCCATCTTTCCGGATGCAATCGACAGACATGGCCGGCCCAATCCCATTTCAACTTGGCGGTTTTCTCACCAACATCGGCTATTTGTGTTTTTTGGCGTATTGTGGAGTTCCTGACACGATCTGTCCGTTTGATCCCCAATATGCTACGCTCCATCGCCCTCTGGCAAACCTTGAGTTTGGACTTCTGTGATTCTGTTAAAGACCATGTTGGAGCACCGTAGGTTAGGATCCTTTATCAAACAAAAACCGGCCAAGTGCGAATCGGGTCTCAGGCAAAGTGTTCCGTAGTAGGGGAAAGGTGTACAAGATGATCCCCTTAAGGGAAAATGCTCGTAGTTTAAAAAATATTCGGTTTAATTCTGAAGTTTAAGCGATTAATGATAGCAAGTTTATCTGTCTACCTGTTGTCATACTCAAAATGTTGAATTTAGTGATCTTTCATTATTATATTTAAATTTTTCTAAAACCCTACGAAAGGATCATCTTGGACACCCCGGTGTCCAAGATGATCCCTAGGGTATGGGCAAGATGATCATGCCCCTTTTTAAGGAAAATTATATGTTTTCGTGGAATTAAATTTTATCTCAAAGAACTAGTCTCAAGCTGAGCCAGCCTTCTTAATACTCACAAAATAAGTAATAACAACCATTATTATAATAAAATCAATCGTATAGTGTATAATTTTAGCAAGATTATATAATCTTCTAAAATACCGTACTTAATCTCATACACCCGAGAACAGGATCATCTTGCCCCAATTTCAACTTTTTTAGTCTTTGTTCGATAACATAATTTTTATGCTTTCTGTTGTTGCCATACCATTCAAAATACTAAATAGGGGCATTATATAAAGCCACTTACACAACAATCTTTGTAATTGACTGCCTAGATCAAAAGTTACCTAAGCTTAAAATCAACCCTACCTTAGATCGAAGTCACAAAATTTATGTTTTTTTCCATAAAAATTTACTCGTCTGTCACATCGCCATGACGAATTCACTGATGCGAGGGGGTATCGGGGGCTACGTTTTACCAAACAAAACAACCAGATAGGGTTTATAGTTTCGCTGCAATTGAGAGGGATCATCTTACCTCAAGGGATCATCTCGTACACCTTTCCCCTACCAGTAATTTTACATAGGTCGTAGGTAACAACCAGTATAAACTGACACTTACTAAGTATGTAGTCACGTACTTAACTGAAGATCATTTTACAACGGTAGTTCCTTTTTGAAAATTAATCTTTAAAAAGTAGAGCCAACCTGATAATTTTCCCGCCATCTACACCTTATCTCTAATGTTCGAAATTCGAAAAGGTAATTGAAAAAAAAATGAACTTACCTATTTTAAGGAAAAAAAATAATTATTTTATATTTTTCACTACAAATTTATAATTTTAAGAACCTTTTTATTAATAGTAGATTACACACCGAGGGCAGGGAAGTAAGAAAGGTCTCAGATCACAAATGTAGGTATTGTAGAAACGCCTACCTATGTTATAAGTTCCTTCAGAATATCTGAGCCAAGAAATATTTTTTTTATCTGCAGAATAAAAAGAACCGAACATCTCTTCACACCAAGAAGATTCGAATGCTCAATAATGGAGTGCAGGCTGCCTAACAAGACGTGAAACATGATAATACTCCTTGGTGGTCGGTAATAATAGTTCTTCTCCGTAGTTGTTTTTAGTGACGTTAACTTTGTCCCAACTTTGTCCCTTTCTAATCCAAAGTCAACAATAAAAAAAGTGTTTTTATTTAATTTTTGTTCCGTTAAAAAGGGACACACCTAAAATTGGAAATATCGACGACGTAGTCGTACGAAAGAAGGTTGAATATTACCGACCGTCATGCATGGCCAATTTTCTTGTATCAATGCTTGTAAGGAGGAGTTGATTCTAATCCATGCTTGTTAAGCATGACCAATGAATGACAAATTGACAATTTTATTTTTGTTCTTCACTACATATTCAAATATAATCTATAGGTACTTTTATTACTGACTCTACACGTCTGTATAAGCTTTTATAAACGCTCTTGGAAGAAAAGACAATTTTTCTTGAGCTATTTGTCTAGTGCTAGGTATTACGTTTCTAGAACACAGCGGTATTACCTAGGTAACCTAGGTCCGCAATAAGTAATTGAAGTATTGTTTGTCTTTCTTGAGTGTTATCAAGCCGCCTTCTATTATTGTTTCTTGAAATGAAACTTATATTTTCTTGTTCGTTTTTTCTTCTTTTGTTTTATGACCAGAATTTAGAAAGGTTTGCTTTGTCGGTCTGCATCTTGAGCATGATGCGCTCGCTATTTTGTAATTTGTAAGGCTATATCACGCCTTTTTATCTCGTTCAATTCAATTCAATCATACTTTATTGCACACCAAAACAGAACATACATTTGAACACAGATAAAGAATTCGGTATGTCAAGTTTTTTTTTAGAGGGCTGAATCGAAAACCATTTCGAGATAATTGTCTCAATAATCATATTTTCTATGTCAGAGATTTTAAAATGAAAGGATTACAGATATTTTTAATAAAATAACGTCGTTTTTCGGTCCGTCCAGTGACGTCACTGGAGTACCTGTGAACTCCTTGGTAAACATAAAATCAACTTAAAATAACCGGCACTTAAGAAAAAAAAAACATTCACAATGTCAGAATTTGACATTTCGCTACCCCGGCCGAATAAAGTGGTAAAGTGCGATTACCACTATTTTATTTTTATTTCATTTTTAGCTTCCTTACATCCTACTACATCACTCAGATTTATTTTATTAAATTCTGTAATGTATATGCAAAGTTATTTTAAAAAAGGTATTTGTGTACGTAAAAGATTTGTAAGATGATTCCGAAGAAGATGGCTGCTATGATAGTTTACGCCAAGCTGACAGAATCGATGTTTACGTACAGAGCTATTACCACTTTATTCGCCGGAAATGTTTGATTTCGCTAGAAGCAAACTTTATTGAGCCTTTCTTAGTCATTATTTTATTAAATAGCTATTATGCAATGTTTTATTACTTAAAAGTTTTAAAATTTCAAGAAACGTATTTTAACTTAATTTGTGTAGATAAAGAGTTATTGTAAACCCAAGTGTAATAGGTAGCGCAATTTAATTTTGGTCACTGAATTGCAAGCGACATGGAATCTTCTCTATTCGTAAGTAATCAATTCAGCCAAACAAAGGATAGGGAAACTGACCCAAGTTCGAAGGCGAAGACTGGTTTGATGATAACGATAGATCATTGACAGAAGCGATCTCAAAACACCGAGCCCTATTGGGACGCCTGCGTCTTCGACGCAGATACTCCCAAGAGGAACATGTAGTTAGAGATAAAGAAAAGCAATGCCTCGCACGCAGCGGACTCTTACACGAAAAGTTAAGGATCTGGAAGTAAGGAGGTGGAAAGCCAAGGCAGATTACATTCTTTCACAGTCGAACCGATTTGGTTTACTTTAGGTTGACGAAGGAAATCTAATCGGTGGCATGCAGCCATTTGTTAAAGTACCACTTAAACCTCTGGACGATACGCACTGACTAACTTCAAAAGAAGACATGGTGAATCATTGTTTCAATATAGGGCTTCAACCGGATACCTACTTATTCTTGATCGACTAGCTGAACTACAACACGTCAGAGACCTGAAGTTTAAAGATTTCTGAAGTATCTGACTTCTGCTAGCCAATGAAAAATTTAATGGAATTCAATAAAGTATTGAGTACTAAGCCACTCACGCCAATGCTTGGAGAGATTATCACGGCACTAAAACGGCAACCAAACAACAAAATAGTCGGTATTGACGACATATCGAGAGAGTTCTTGAAGTATGGAGGAAAGAGGCTGCATAACACCCCGTGGACATTGTTTTGTGGAATGTAGAACTAGGATGATGTACCAACCTACTAGGCGATTTTAATATCTCTCGCTTTCGCTACTTGTATACGAACACGGGAGACCGTCCCAACCGCAATTCCTACAGGGCATCTGGCTGTATTGCATTCCTGGCAATTTCGTCACTAAAGTTCCTCTGAATCAACTTATATCCGCTTTTGAAGCCAGAACGCCAATTTGTCTTCAGGCCTGAAAGAGGAATTTGTGCAGCAATGTTCAGTCTGTGGCAACTCAACTACAGTGAAGAGTAAGAAGCAAAGCTAACTGCTTCATCTCTCGCGATGCCCTATGGTTGCTCCTAGAAAAGTTTATAAGGCTAATGCTCCTTCTGCACGACAATAATGATAACATGTTTTGTGATAGTGAAAGGCAAGCAGACACAGTTTCGTTTCAGTTTGTCACCTGTGGAGCTAAGTAAGGACAAATGTTTTGGCCACACCACTCTGTTCGCCCTGTACTTTCCCGTGGTAGTTCGAGTAACCATATAGCACATTTTAACATGCGCTTTAGGACTGATGGGAGGCTTTCAACTCGACCAGCATCATGGCCCAGATCATAATCTTTCATGACATTATCACAGAGACAATAAACGTAGCTATACTTTGTTTTGTTGCGGCTTCTCTGGGTACGGACTGAAAATTTGTGACAAGAAAACCGAGATAATTTTCTTGGACAACTGCAGACTAAATATGCGTTCAGATGTTGAAAAGTTTAAACACATTTTATAGGAACTACCCTAACCGAACAGATAAAGGGATCTAGATGTTGAGAGCAACGATATAATTGGCGCTACTTCCGCAGTCTTCGGGAAGCTGCAGCTGAAGCTTTTCTGATCACCCGACATCCAAAAGCCAACTCAGATCCTGCCCGACCTTCTGTACTTCGCCGAAAGTGGCGTTTAAGTATATCGCGGCCACATTTACTGTGACAATGACATCGACGTTGGATACACTAAAATGTGTATAATACTATCACTGCAAAGATTAGCTACGTCAACCACATCTAGGAACACCAACGAAGCCTATCATACCCGCCAGCAGTCGCTCGAGCTGTATCGGCGTGGAAATCAGTCATTTAATCCGAGTTATTAGTAAAAAATCGTATTATAAATGTTATTTAACATGTTGATTGATGGTACTGGTGATTGTTTTTGCTAAAATTTTCAGTTTTTCTGTGAAATATTTATTTATTTACGAGTTTTGTGACAAAAATCATATAAATTACATAAATTTTACCTGTTTTGCTATATCTGCATACAAAAAATTACTTATTACCTTAAATACGTATAATCTAGATACTTAAACGTTTGAAACAATGAAATAACCGAATAAGGTGGTAAAAACGCATTGCAACAGCTACATCTTACAGGAATTGTTGATAAAAACGTACGTAAACTCGCATTACTTTACAAAAATTCTATGAATTTCCGACGAATAAAGTCGTAATAGTTGTTTACACTTATGAGAAGCATATCAATTTAAAAAGAATAAAAATGTAATAGGTTTTTTAAATATATTTCTTGTTTCGAGGAAATTAAGTAAATACAAATTATACCAGTTATTAATACATTTTTTGCCGCTTTTTTTGATACCTAGATCTCTGAAATCGGGCTAGCAGATCCGACATAAATGCGATTTGAACGTTTTAAATTTTTTCTGTAAAATGTGAATTTTGATAATACCACTTTATTCGGCTGGGGTAGCGATTTGATGTTGCCGTAGCTGTTTCCAGCATAGAGTTAGAAAGAGGAGGCAGGTTTAATTTTTAAAATATAGCAGCATGTAGTTTTTCTCCATGGAGTTCGAATTATTTTCTCTCCACCATTTTTGCACTTAAAGATTACAGATCAAAATAATTTAAAAATTGAATTTATATTGATAAACTCAATGAATTGCAATAAGAATGAAATAGAAGTCTTAAAATTATGTCTTCTATCCGTAAAAAATATAAAAATGGAGACCAAAAAAAACTTGACATACCGAATTCGTTCATTTGAGCGTACCTAAATAAAAAGAAATCTAAAGCGTCATAGTCAGTGGTGGGACAGTGACCTTATCTGTCAAATTTACGTAGAAAACGACGCCATCTATGAAATTCTTCGGACACATAACTGACAACCAGGTTCTTCTTCAACTCGGTAGATGTCATAAAAGTGCAATTATGGGTATTCTACTTTTTTGGGGTAAAATTCCTCTAGTAGGGGTAATTTAATATGCTTTTATTTATTATATTTTAAATAGTTAATATAGTAATAAACATGAGTAGAGAGATTAACGTTAAAATAAACAAAAACACAAATTATTTGAAAATAAAAAGGACCTATGGTTAAACGCTATGAGAGTATGTTTATGAAATTACACAATAATTTATTCAGTACAACTTTTGATATTAAAATAAAAGTATTTGCACACTTTTAAATATTTTTAATAAAATATCTAAGGGTTATTTATACAACAGCATGGTAAATTAGGTTCAAGCTACTGGCAACTCTCATTGTATCAAAGATGGCGGAGCTGCGTGTTGCGTGTGGAATGATTGTGTTAAGTTATTTGTGATTCTTCAAAGAATGAGTTCTGTTTCTGCTTCTCGTTTTGAAATGTGACTTTAAAGGATACCTATTGTACTTTAAAGAGACATTTCAAAACCGAGGCAGTATATCCATTGAAATAAAGTAATATTAGGCATACATACCTACCTATACCTACGTATATATATATAGCGTAGGGTAATTTTGTGTGATAGGGATAGATGATTTCAATTTGGGTTACCAGAAACCGCGCGAGTAGGTTCTCTTTTCCTTTTGGTATAATTACTATACTCTTTGGTCATAGTGCTATATCGTGCTGCCATGCTACGGCTGCAGCGCCGTAACATTATTGGCGCGATTATGCTATACACTACTAGTTATTAATGAAAAAAAATTAAGGATGTATTCAGACAATGAAACTGAACAACTTTCCCCACACTTTCCCTAAGGAACATGGGTCGATACAAAAGTGCGATCAGCCGATCGATTTTTGAAACTCAAATCAGCAGTAGAAAGATGCATATTTCGATATTTTCAACTGCTGAGTTCAACGTATGAGATTCAAAAATCGCACTCCTGGAGTGCAGCAGTTGAAACTTCTTTCTACAGGAGCGAGATTTTTGAGAGTCAAATCCGCAGTAGAAAGATGCGTTATCTCTATAGTAATTTTGACATTTTCAACAGCTGAGCTCACCGAATGAGTTTCAAAAATCGCACTCCAGTTCATAAGGAAGTCATCGTTTCCCACCATCTTCGCCTTTGTTTACCTCGACGCCGATATAGTTTTTCCAAGGACAAATCTATAGATTGAAATACTCACATTAAATGAGAAAAATTAAAAACGGCACCAAGATAAGATAAGCGGCTTTCCCTAAAGTCGGTACCAGTCTCGAACCTGGCTCGTGCGGCCTCCTCGACCGATGCCGACTTGTCAAGTTGACGCCGGGAGGGAACCCTTGCCTCGCGCCCGCCCCCCGCGCCCCTGCACCCCGCCACACTTATAAACCACTTATAAAACAAGTGACACTCGACTCGACTCAAGCGCACTCGAAGTATAAAGGTATCTTTTAGACATTTGACTATAGGATGAAAGAATGGTGGGATTAGCTGGTCTTTGTTGGTATCTGATTGTGGAGGGAGATGTGGCATTGGATTAGGGCTAATATAGATGCTGTACCTTTATTCGTAGTGCTGTACGTACAATTGAAGTGTTGTAAGTGACAGTTCCATACAGTTTTCTACGAATATGCTGAAAAGCTGATTTTTTTATCGGTGTTGGTCTGATATTCGTTCAGTCGATGATCTAATTCATCCTCTAAATTGCGCAAGCTTCAAAAATCATAAGTATATGCTCACGACTGTATTCCTCGAGGGGGTAGTCAGAGATATTCTGAAACCTCAGACTCCACGTTTCACCAGTAGTACCGAAACTCTGTCCAGTGTGACGGGGAGTGAGCCCAGTGAGTGTGACAAATATCAACAGTTTCGAAAAGGTAGTCTAAAAATGTTTATACAAAAATGTTTAGCTGGATATTATTTGATATGGATGGATATTTGTATTAATAAGTATTTTCATTGCAGAAGCTTAGCAGTACGTAGCAGAGGTGCAAAACCTAAATAATGTTATTAGTATAAGGTATTCTAATAGCCAGTCTTAAATATTTATCATTGTCTCTTCCTAAACCATTTAATCGTAAACAGTAGTGATACTATTATTATCATAATAAAAATACAAAAACGATCCCCAGAAAATGGCACAACCTCCATTAAAATCATAAGCATGCAAAAAAATGCTTCATTGCAATTTGTGTCCTTAATTCATCAACCTTCACATTATCGATCGATTAATTACCCAAATCAATCAAGATTATTTCAAAAAAGGGATTGAAGATAAAAAAGAGAGGGGTCCAGGATCAGCAGAGGTCTCGAATACCTCTCAGCCGTGACAACCGGTGCTGTTCATTGGTACCCCAGACCACCGCTGATGATACGTGAATGCCGAAATTTGGAAGTGTTTCTACATATCTGACGTCGTCCATCGTTATCAGGTTATCTGTGATAATGCGGGTATGATAATGTACGTAGTGATTGTAATTCCGCGTCAGTTAATTGTTGATTGTGCTGTGATGAGTCTGTTTGAATGACATCGTGATGAAATAGACAAATGTTATTTGCTTCTGAATTGTGCATTTTCAAATTATACGCGGTGACAACATTAATCTAATTTCCGTTTAAAACAACAATTTTCTGAGTTAGTAGGTATGACAACTCGACATTTATTTTATTCTATTAAGAGGATAGACGAGTACAGTTTTCTCCAGGCAAACGTATTCCCCTAGAGCAAACATTTTTTCACCATTAAATCTATGTCACCTCTGCCATGTCCCTATGTTTTGCTATTACTGTAAGAACTAGGGACCTTCGAAAATTACCCATTTTACCGCCCGCGCCCGTTTAAAGACATCCAGTGAACAAATTTGACGAATATAAACAAAAAAAGCAAAACGTACGGACATAGCCAAAGTCTTTCTCATATTATTTTTGAAAGAATTATTCAAATCGGTTTAGTTTTGGAGGAGAAAACAGGGGAATACGAAATGCTGATTTCGTCGATTTTTTGTATATAAAATCGGTCCGAGCTGCAGTTGTCTGTTTCGCACTCTAGTCAGCGGGGTGTATGGGTGGGGAGGATCTGATAAATACGTATACAGTCGGAAAAGTGACCTATTCTTCAAATTAGCATTTCAGCCCGCCTATCCTCTTAACAACGAGTGTTAACGAATGAACTCTACCTGAAGACCGTTGGTCCTTATTAGATCAACGAAGGAGCTAATGTTACTAGACAGTTGATAAACCCTAAATTTAACAATGAAAAGTCGAAAATATAATTGTTTCGTTGCAAAATTTCACAGTAGGTCTTCGATCAAAATAAAATTAATGGATAGGCCTTACGCGAACATTTCAAACCAGAAAAATGAGGCAAAACAAATGAAAGGTTTACTTGTCACTTGTATGCAAGTGCCCTAGATTTGACAGATAATGACGCTAGTTTGTATGGACCAAGTGCACCAGTAGTGTGCTTCAACTTACCGCACTTCAGGCCTATCCATTCATTTTATTTTGATCTAAGCAGTAGGTATCTCTAAATAAGTAAACAAAAAATAGTAATTATTTGCTTTTAAAAAGTAACTATCAAATTGAATTTAATAAAATAGATTCTGGAGTGCGATTTTTGAAACTCATTCGTTGAGCTCAGCAGTTGAAAATGACAAAATTACTATGGAGATATATACATTCAAAAATCATACTTCAGGAGTGTGATTTTTGAAAGTCGAATCAGCAGTAGAAAGATGCATATCTCCATAGTAATTTTGACATTTTCGACTGCTGAGCTCAGCGAATGAGTTTCAAAATCGCACTCCAGTATATCTATACAAAATTATTTGTAAGGTTATTCGTCTGGTAAAACCATAGGTACTTATTGTGATTGTAGTTCTTTGTGCTATATAGTAGGTATTAGCCTAGGTATTAGCATAAGAAAGAATATCTATTACTACATGTTATATATTAGTGAACGCTAATTTTAGAATCATGCGGTGGAAATTAATTAAATCGATAAGCCACAACAAGAACATGTTGTAATACATAGCCTCAGATAATATGAATTGTAAATATCTTGCGCCATGTTGCGTGTAATTTGAAATTAATGTCGAAGAAAATCGAGCACTTATTTCTACTTACTTAGCTAGATTTGAGACGACCTAGAAGGTATTGCAGTTTTGCATGGAACAACTGGTTTTTTACGCGATTTCGATGTTGGCTCTATAGTGGAAATTGTTCAGTTTGATAGTCTGAAAAACCCCCTTAAGTGTGGTGTTTTGTTACATCCTGTAGATACAATAATATGGCTACGGAACCCTATCAAGGCGTTTCTATTTGCCGGTTTTTAATATTTGGAAGTAAACATCGAAATCGCGAAAAAAAAAAACAGCTGTCCCACACAAAACTGCACTGTACTGTACTGACTCGACTAAGGATGTTTTGTTACACCCCGTATATTTGCTCTGTTCTTTTAGGTACATCAAAGTAAACTAAACTAAACTTGTTTTGTTTTATAGATGTAGGTATCTAACATAGTATTTTATTGCGGCCGTTTATAAATCTGATATGCAGATCACTATCCTATTTTAGACGAAGTCGGGGACAAGCTTAGTACAACATAAATCCATTAAAGATTGCTAGAAACTGATAACGACGATGCAACATTCGAACAATGCAGAATAAAATGCATTCGTCGACGACTCTAAAAGTGAAACAGCGATGCACTCAACATAAACGGTTCTAGAAAACGCAACGAGCGAGGAATGCGACCGACATCAAATACTTCAGTTGTTTCCAACCTAATAACTACACAATTCACGACCATGTCCCCTTTAGGGGTGGTGAGGAACTTTGCTTCAACGTTTTGGCGATTTTATAGTTTCAGATTATGAGCGGTTTTTCCACCCACGCCCACAAAGATACTGAATAAAATCACATTGTTTCTTAGTTGCCTCATATGCAACACCCACGGGAGAAAAGGGCGTATACGGACATATCCGAATCTCGCCTGGAGTGGCCAGAAACTCTGCTACAACTACTAACAGCAAGTTTCACTTTTAGGAAAATAACGTATTTTTTGGCCAGCCACAAAAGTATTACGAAAACTTGTCGTATCCTGACTTTTACTCCAGCGAGTTCATTTATTCTAAGCTAGGACTTAGGAAAAACATTTTGTTACGGACGCATCACTGATTTATTCTAAGCCATAAAATTGAATTAGTCCGCAGTCAGACGCCCCCTGCACCGCACAGTGCATCCAGTAGCGCCGCGTCCACGCGAGTCCACGGTAATTCATGAAACAATATCGGTTTCCCTTTATGTAACGAAGCAAAGTCTGCATTTAATCATCGTTATCTAGTCGCGTGCTGCACTTTCCACGCGCAGCGGGCAGTGCGTGCGCGCGCGCCGGCCGACGCGGTCGAACATGAGCCTCATCGCGCTAGACGAGCCGCAAGGCACACTACATTACATAGAAATCATAGAACCCGACCCTGAGAACTGCCCCACCGCTTCCCTCCCACCCGAAGGCAATGTAAAGTTACGCAACTACCGTTTGCTCAGCGAGAACCTCCGCGCTTACACTCCGACCGGTGATATCCATACCTCCCCATCTAAATGCAAGCTGGTGTCCAAGTTTGACGTGTGCGCGACCATCTCGCCTCCGCGGGCGAGGATCCTCGAACTGCTGCGGCCGGAGGACCCCGGGCGGGACGCGCTGGAGGCCATCGTCCGTCCCGCTCCGAGGAGAGGCCTCACGCGTCCCCTAGACGAGGACACAAGAAGATTCCTACAAAGGGCTCTACTATCGCCGAGTCCGCAAGGACTGTCTGGCGCTCCGACACCAGAACCACAGATTGAAAGTCCAGAACTGGAACAGAAAGAAACTCCACAAGTTCAAGAAACTCAGCCACCTTTGAAGACAGAAAGATCTTTAGCTGACGAATTACGAGAGGCTGAAGAAGATGAGCTTTCCGGTGGAAACATGCGACGGGAGTTATTAAGAGAATTCAGGAGACGAGGTGGTGGAGTCAAAGAAGCTTTTGAAAGGGAGCGGATGGGAAAGTTGGCGTTGTCGGTGGAGGATGATGAGGGTGAATGTGTGGAGACTGGGCTGACGGCGGCGGCGAGGAGGCTGGACGCGCTGCTGGCGGAGTCGCGGGACCTGCACGAGGAGCTGGCGGGCATCCAGGAGGACATCCAGGTGCTGGCCCGGCGCGTGGCTCGCCGCAACCCCTGACGCGTTGGTACTTGCTGGCGTCGAACCCCTCACTGCTTATTGCAGCTTCTTTAGTTTTGCACTTCTCTTCACCTGGTGTGGGTTTTTAGTCTCTTTACAAAAGTTTACAAAGTGAATATGAAACCTGGAAATCTTTTGATAGCATAATTCGAAAAAATATTGATCGAGTTAAATGTAGAGTATTGTGAAAAGTAGAGACAACATTGCGTTGCGTGATTTTTTTTCAGTTACTTATTAATAGATACTGTACAAAAATGTTTTTCAGGTTTTGTGTTAATTCCATAGCTTCCAGGTCCCAAAATCCTAATGGATCGATTACGCTAGTATAATATTTTCTTAAAAAGAATACGTGAAGCATATTTTCTATTCAATATCAATAATCTCCTTTCAACTTGCTATCAGTGATTATTTATAAAACATTAATATTTTCACGATCCTTATCAGTGTAACCACCTTTTAGTAAAGACAATAGAGTTCATTATCCCCTGTTTCTGACACGCATTGCCATAAAATATGAATTATTATTGGGAAGTAATTAGCGATTACTATATGCTTCATTAGTTATCTATGCCACTTTCATTTACGTGTTTAAACATCGTTGTATTTCTAGTTTATTGTTATTGCACTGCTTTTGCTGATTGTTGTAAAAATTTTATATTACTTTATTATGTCTGGCTGGATTACTTTGTGTTGATATCTGTAGTTCCTGTTCAGGGTGAAATAGTAGATAACACACCGAGGACAGGAAAGTAAGAAAGGTCACCCATCTCATGTAAAACATGTGTCAACAAACATGTGATCTGAGGCTTTCTCATTTACTGATCGATGTTAGTTTACTATTTTTCTCCTCGACGGAGGTGGAAAGTGAAAACTTCGTTTAGCGCAGCGGGACGAAAATTGACGCTTTCCGTCCGGAGGGGGGAAATTGATATTATTTGCATCGTAATTCGGAGCGCGCTCCATACAAACGTACTATGGTGATATTTTCAATACTTAACCAATTAAAGTTAATGAAATTTTGCAGAAACAATCTAGAAACAAATTTCTATGCTTGTACAGAGTCAGATTTTTGTTAAAATGTATAGTTTTAAAGTTACAGCACCTCAAAGATTTCCATACAAATTTTAAATTAATCCTAGCATTGAAACTGTATATTTTAACGAAAATCTGACTCCATACAAGCATTGAGATTTGTTTCTAGATTGTTTCTGCAAAATTTCATGGACTTTAATTGGTTAGTATTGAAAATATCACCATAGTACGTTTGTATGCAGCGCGCATTTTCGCTCTCGGGATAAAATTCTCTTAACTAAGAGTCTACCTATCAAACTGAACCACTTTTACTTTGGCAGCTACCAGATCGGAGTTTAAAAAAATCAACTGTTGGTTAAAAATCCTTCTAGGTTGCATACATTTGAGTCGAGTAGGCATTGCAGTTTATAGTATTGTGGTGGTGTTTGTCTATTTAGTGGAAGCATCAATCATTTTAAGTCATTTCCTAACGGTTTAGGTCCTTAATCTCTAGGACTCTGTTCTGATGTCTTACCAAATTCAATTGGGAGTGCGGTATTGAGAGCTACGATTTAGTTTTCGAAAAAAGCGCGCGAAATCGGGAGATAAGAAGACTTTTTATATGAAAACCATCTCAAAGAAGACTTTGTTTACAGATCCTCCAAGGTAGATGTTTTATCTGCCGTGCGTCCCGTGACGGCAAACTTTATTTAAAATTCATTATTACCAGCCCATATACGTCCCAACTGATAATATTATAAAATCACAAACTGTAAAGATTGATAGATACAGTGAGCTAGTAACATTAAGAGGATATGTGAAAAAAATAGGATTCTTCAAAGCGTCATATATCATATTATGATGTCCTAACAGTAGGAGTATGATTTGCGGATATGTGTAAATTGAACATATAATTGAAGTTTTGATTGGAGCCAAAACACGATTAACACACATTTTCTCGATAGAAAAATAAGCCAAAGTAGCCTCCGTCTTTATTTTTAAACGTTTGGAACTGCTAAACGGTGAATAGTAGAAACACAAGACTTGATTTATAAAAAAGAGAATGATATTTTATAAAGTTTGATTGGAGCAGAATTGAACTTACATAAATAGTACAATCACAATTTAAAAAAAGTCTGTTTTACGCTTGCGTCGGTCCAGTTTCGCGCGCCGCCCCAACTCTTTCTCTTGCATCAGGCAGTAACATAAGCTATCACATACCCATTATTTCGCTTCAATTATTTTTCGACATAGGCCCTTAATATCACTGGGTATATCTATACATCATTTAGGTAGGTACCTACTACTCATATTTGGAAAGTAGGTTCATTTTAAATTAGACGTACTTTGATCAAAAGGTCTCTATAAATAATTACTCAATGTTGATTAAATAATATTGCACCACAGTGAGCATTAAAGCCACTTTATTTTAAAAGATTTCTTCCAACTAATTTACTATCTTCTAATCGGTAATTAATGAAGTAAATAAAGCATGTCTTTAGTGACGTCGATAGGTAATCAAGTGAATTAACATTGAACCTTATATACTTACCTACTTATAAAATAATTAAGATTCTTTTGTCCTGGTGCATGTTATATTAGTATATTAGTAGAGAGCGGGTATTTATGTATCCAGGTTGAAATTAATATCATTAGCATCCTTTTAAATTAAAAAAAATTTAAATCTACCCATCAAACTGAACAATTTAAATACTATGAGAGCAAACCGATCGGAGAAAAAAAAGGCTGCCATTCCATACTCTATCTCTCTTCTTCTTCCAGAAGAGAAGAGAAATTCCATACTGGAGTGCGATTTTTGAATCTCATTTGCTGAATTCTGCAGTTGAAAATTTCAAAATTACTATGGAGATATGCATCTTTCTACTGCTAATTTGACTTTCAAAAATCATACTTCAGGAGTGCGATTTTTTTTAAAGTCAAATCTGCAGTAGAAAGATGCGTATCTCCATAGTAATTTTGACATTTATAACTGCTGAGCTCACCGAATGAGATTCAAAAATCGCACTCCAGGAGTGCGGTCTCATTCGATGAATTCAGCAGTTGAAAATATCAAAATTTCTATGGAGATATGCATCTTTCTACTGCTGATTTGACTTCCAAAAATCATAAGTCAGGAGTGCGATTTTTTAAAGTCAAATAAGCAGTAGAAAGATGCATGAGAACGCTTTTGTTTGAGAATTAAAAAAACGTTCAAACTCACAGATGACATTCAAAAATCGCACCCCTGAACTGCAATGCCTACTCGACTCAAATGTATGCAATAGCAGATTTTTTGTTTTGCTCCGATCTGTTTGCTCCCATGCTTGTAAAAGTTGTTCAGTTTGATAGGTAGACTCTTAGTTTAATAGGATGCTAATGATATCAATTTCACCCTGTATTAGTAGAGGGAGAGGAGAAAGGAAAAACAATAGTCTTGTGCTTGCTCTTAGGATGTTTATGTAGTCTAGGTACAGTGAAGTAAAATAATAAAATATTGTTTTTGTGTCGTTATTTTTATGATTAGCTTCTCGCTTAAAATGTCATTAATTACACCACGAACTCCATACATTATAATCTAAAATAAAATCGTAGAAAAGGTCTAAAGCTAACAGCCATTAACCGTGTTGTTGCAGGTGCAATGCGCGCGCGCATGCCGCTGCACGCTGGCGGCGCGCGCGCTGCGCACGGAGGCGCGCGCGCTGCGGTACTTGGACGACGTGGTGGCTCTGCTGAAGGGAGACGTGGCGGCCGCCCAGAGGGCGAAGGCCTGGCCCTTCGCCATCGGCCCCCGGCAGCCTGGCAGGAACTATGTCGTTTGATCTCAGGTGGGTGACAGTCTGAACTCCTGAACTCCTCATTGGCTATATGTTCTGGACTTTATTCCTTTTCGGGGTTGATTAGAATTTTTCCTGCTAGTTTACAGTTGCAACACACAGGGTGTAAACTGAAACGCATTACATACTTAAGGCCCGGATGCTAGCCATCACACTGAACAACTTTTACTTTGAGACCAATATTGAAATCGCGACAAATATTTTGGAGTCTCCATAGAAATTTGTAAATGGCGAGTGGCGACACGACTCGACCCAAATTTATGGAACAGCAGATTTCTTTACGCGATTTCAATCTTGGTCCCAAAAAAAACATTTGTTCTGTTTGATGGTGAAAGCCACTGACATATACTCTAGCGATAGACAGGCCCTGTCATAGAAGCAACATGTTCCACTTGAACGCACCGCATTGACGTTCCCGAGTTTACTTCGTCACTATGGCAATGACAGATCGCAATGTGTCATTTTGTGTTGTTCTGTGTGACATGTTGTTTGAACGAGCTTGTCTATCAATAGAGTGATTATGTCAGTGGTGAAAGCGAATTATTTTATTTTTTTATTTTATTTATGGTCTTGTATAAGGCGAGCCTATGGCAGCGTCCAGCTCTGTAGGTCTTCTCTCATGCAGGTGTTCGGGCATCATAATCATCAATAAAATATTATAATCACCATCGTAGAAAAGAGGAAGACATGGTACATGCATTTCAAAGTACATGGGATGGGAGCCATGATATTAAATAGTTAAGGCCAGGGTTGGCAAACATTTTCCCGAACTATACCTACAGTATAAATTAAGTACTTAAACTAAGAAAATAATCTGGCAGTGACAACATCACAGTATTAGAATAATTTACCTACTTGTTTGAATTGAGCAAACGAACAGACTAAAACTTGTACAATTTTTTCTGATCATTTACTTAAGTTATTTTTGTGATGCAAGTCGGTTATTGTGTTAATTAACACGTTTTTTTCTGTCAGCAAATTCAGTTCATTTGAAAAGTGATCTAATTACCTTCAGCTTTTTTCCTAATTAAATTTCCGTATTTTTTTTCATAATAAAATAATAACTAGAACCAACTTATCAACGTACAAAACAGTTGCGTGCAAGAACGCGGCCAGTGAAGTGGGCAAGTGGCAAGCGCCGGTTAGATCGAGTAACTACTGGACCCATCTAGTTAAATCACTGGTATTGTGATAGGTCAGTCGCCGGCCGACGTTCAATCATGTTCGAATGGATCCGGGATGTTGTCCGTTGCTTTCAATGCTAGATATTTTAATTGTAGGTTTAGGCTATAGTTATTTGAAGGAACCCGTAACAGCTAGCGATAGGAATTTTAATCGGTGCGATTTGTAAAAAAATCCTGTTTTATCTTTTGTTAAGTTCCATTTTTATCACAGAATAAATAGTACTTTACCTTCTATAAAAGTAAACTTTCAAAATCTACAAACTAGGTACTTACTTTTAAAAACTAATTACTTACACATTTATTTTTAATCTCTTTGGAATTCCAAAAATTTCTATGAAACGACAAAATATCATCTTACAATTGAAATTGTATTGCTTTTCAATTACATACATACCTAATAGTTCCGTCACTGACTGAATAACATACAACGCACAGCTTAAATATGAAATACAGAAGATGTGTGATGAAGGGGTGCACTAAAAAGGATTTTACGAAAATCAACCCCTAAGAGGGTTAAGGGGGTGAAATGGAGATAAAAGTTTGTTCGGAAAATCTTATTTCCCTGTTTATATGCTAAATCTACGCAGACGAAGTTGTAGGCAAACGCTAGCATATAGCTACGTAATCATTTTGTCCCACCGAAGCTTATTTTGACAACATTTTGCAATGGCTAACAAGTTTCCAATTCAGTTATCGATTATGGAAAACAGTTTTCATGCTTTCGTTCACTTGTAACCTTAATAGAACCTGTGTTTTAAAAATAAACATAATTAGCATAAACCGTAGAACGAATAGGTACAGTCTAAAGTCTAATTACCGGTCCCGTCTCGTCGGTACCGGTACCGGCAGAGGCAGGCACCGGTCCGGCTCGGAGCTAACGTAATGTGAAATTTGAAGCATGGCATTACGGAACGATCACGAAATATTAACCTCTAGAGCCCTGCGCTGCTTTTGATGCAGTTTAATATTATTTTAAAATTATTAGAAACTGCTTAGGCTTCCTTGTTACATTGGAACACCTCAAAATGTTAATCCACTTTCGACTTTGCATTTACCTTGACATACCAGAGAGGCGTATTTCAGATATATGTTTAAAGAATATGTACCTAGCTACCTAGATTTTCAAAAGAGGAAAACATGATTCTGTAAACCTAAGACAGATCCTGTGACCTTCCTCATGCAATTTCTCCCCCTCACCGGACTGTACCAAAAGAAAAAATACTTTGTGAGAAATGAAAAGAAAAATGATTTAAATAAAAACCTGGTCCGACACTACAAGTTGTTTGCCACGTAGGGTTGTTACGAAATATATAGAGCGAGCGAAAGCTCGATCCCAAATCGGAATCGACAAGTTCATACTAAAACAACGCATATTTTGATTGTTTGATGATACCCTAGTATACAGCACGGTAACTCACTGGAAAGTGGAAACTATGCTTTGACTCAGTACATTTTAAATTAAATTTTAATCCAGAAACAACCCAAAAGTTCGATCTAATTGCGTAGGCACGAGTAAATTAAATTATGTTGCATCTACAAATTGGTCTCCGGTCACCGTTTAATTGAAGAGTCTAAAAAGGTTTACTACCTCTGTCACTTGGCGCTTGGCCCTTTACCTTGGTTAATTAATTGGCCCCCATCAACTCTCATTAACGTTTTAATTAGAACTACCCTTTGTTGAATATTGTCTGAAATATTTCCTAATTCGAGAATTAATTGATCAAGGCTACGATTTTTTTCTGAAGATCCTTTAAGTACGCGATGCTCTGATTCCGAAATAAATAATTCAGATTCTTAATTCACCCACCAATTTTGATTTACTTAACTATGACTCGATGGTTCGATCCCCGTCCAGGATTGCGATTTTTGAATCTCATTTAGTGAGCTCAGCAGTTGAAAATGTCAAAATTACTATGGAGATACGCATCTTTTTACTGCTGATTTGCTTTTCAAAAATCGCTCTCCTTGAGTATGATTATCTCCGTAGTAATTTTGACATTTTCAACAGCTGAGCTCACCGAATGAGATTCAAAAATCGCACTCCAGGAGAGCGATTTTTGAATCTCATTCGATGAATTCAGCAGTTGAAAATGTCAAAATTTCTATGGAGATACGCATCTTTCTACTGCTGAGTTGACTTTCAAAAATCATACGACAGGAGAGCTATTTTTGAAAGTCAAATCAGCAGTAAAAAGGTACGTATCTCCGTAGTAATTTTGACATTTCCAACTGCTTAGCTCACCGAATGAGATTCAAAAATCGCACTCCAGGCCGACTCGTACCAATGAGTTTTTCGGAATTTATGTACGATAACACCACCACCAGTGTAACACCACTGGCTTTTCGGTGAAGGAAAACATCGTGAGGAAACCTGCATGCTTCAATTTTGAATTTGCGTGTATTGTACCCACTGTCCATAATAAGTGGCGACGGGCTCACCCCCTGTCACACTGGACAGAGTTTCGGTACTACTGGTGAAACGTGGATGTTTTGAGGTTTCAGAATATCTCTGACTACCCTCGGGGAATATAGTCGTGAGCATAATGCTTATGCTTATGCTTAACTATGACTTTGACATAATTATGAATAGATCTAAGTATTCATATTTCAGAATTATGCATTTTAGTAACGGTAGATATGTACCTACCTGCAAGCGTGACAGAGTCGAGCATTCCATCATCATAATCATTTGTTGTATCAATGGTTTTTTACATAGTAGATGAACACTTGTAATTGTAGTTAATGTAAGTCTAACCGACATCGACACTTCCCTTTAGTGTGAAAGTCATAAACGCATGCTGACTATAAAACACGTTTAAGAAAGACCAACCACAGTCAACTCATTGAAACATGCAATCAAAGCACTCGACACTCGACCACAATGCGGTCAATTAATGAAATAGCCCGCGTTCTTGATACCTGACAAATAGCTGCTTAATTATGCGTTACAAAAGTAATGTACACATTGTAAATTATAGCTTTGGAATCTCTCGATTACAAAGTGAAAAGGAAAAAAAACTGTTTAGCATTAATGAGTAGCAGTTTCCTTCTTACTAACTTTTTTCAAAAGCATCATAAAGCCCAATATCCTATTTGAAGCACATCAGTTAGTAAATGGCGTGCGTAAACTAACTAATGGCAAACCACGTACTCTCATGAATCTGAACAACTTTTACTATGGGAGCAAACCTGTCAAAACATAAAAATATCAGGAGAGCGATTTTTGAATCTCATTCAGTGAGCTCAGCTGTTGAAAATGTCAAAATTACGCTGGTGGAGATACGCATCTTTCTACAGCGGATTTGACTCTCAAAAATCACTCTCCTTGTATGTAACATCTGTTTTTTTTTTTTTACGCTGACAGGTTTGCTCTCATGATGGTTTGACCATCTTCGTTTGACTTTCTATTGGTATCTGCCTAAATTGTTGTTACACAAATAAATATATTGTTCTTTGTTTGTTTCAGAGCGCACATATCTTGGCTCCCGACCCTGCCCTGATGCAACGATGCGACTGCACTCGGTGATAACAATGTTATTAAGTTATAAACAGTGATCGGAATCTCGGGGCATTTTTTGAGCATACAAGTATGGATACGCCTGAATTTCCCGGAAATATCCGGATTTAATAAATTTGGATAAAATTTCACGGGATTTACTGGGATTACCTATTTAGATGTCAAGAGACGTTTTTTTTTAATCAAGAGTATTAGTAGCGCATACTAGAGGCCGCACCTTTGAAACACGCCGCCTGGTACTTTTGACATGTACCGCGCTTAGGTAAATATGTTGACCGTTATTAAACAATGATATTAAGTAACTAGATTAGTAGTTAGGGCACCAAAGCGTTGCCACTTCGAAGATGTCTGCAGGCTTCTTTGACTTCAGTTCAGGCGTTTATCTATAGTGAGCGGACATATCCGTGACGTATAAATTAAGCTACCAAAATGGGGAAATGCTCCGTAAAAATTTGTAAATCACAGTCGGAAAAGAATTATAAAGGAAGTGGTGTTACTTTTCACAAGTAAGTTTACTATATTTTGTCAAAATAAAATTAAAAAACTAAATAAATTTTTCACGCATTGTTTTTGCCATCAGTGTTGCAAGTAAATACGATTTTGATTTACAAACTTTTACGGCGCATTTCCCCATTTTGGTAGCTTAATTTATACGTCACGGATATGTCCGCTCACTATAGATAAACGCCTGAACTGAAGTCAAAGAAGCCTGCAGACATCTTCGAAGTGGCAACGCTTTGGTGCCCTAACTACTAATCTAGTTACTTAATATCATTGTTTAATAACGGTCAACATATTTACCTAAGCGCGGTACATGTCAAAAGTACCAGGCGGCGTGTTTCAAAGTCGCGGCCTCTAGTATGCGCTGCTAATACTCTTGATTTAAAAAAACGTCTCTTGACATCTAAATAGGTAATCCCAATAAATCCCGTGAAATTTTTATCCATATTTATTAAATCCGGATACTTCCGGGAAATTCAGGCGTATCCAAACTTGTATGCTCAAAAAATGCCCCGACATTCCGATCACTGGTTATAAACGACATTATTATCATTGACCTCTTTGTTTAAAGTAAGGTAACGTATTGACGTTTAAAGTTGAATGACTTAATTATACGGTCTTAATGTTTTTATAAGACTTAAGGTCGTCTAACTGTTGCGTTTAAGTAGCTAGCGTCAACCGATTGCACGGTGAAAAAAATATTGCAAAATAAGTATTTGTTGTTAAAATCTCCAACTGCCTGAAGTCTAACAAAATGAATAGTGGTCACAATGTCCTACTAAAAACCCTAGTTCAAGCGACTCGATTTTTTTCCCAAGTACGACAAAACTATAAAAATTAGGTTTCAAATTTTTTGTTTATGCTTACTTAATGTTTTCTGTGCTTTCGCCTATTTATTCTGGACATATGAGATTTTTTTAAGTCGACGGCATAGACAATTTGTTCATACAAAAAGCATGATTAGTATGTCATACGTAAATATCACAACGTTGATGTGCAATTATTCGAACGGTATCCCTTAAGTACCTACATTTGTGCCCATCCTACTTTTTGTATGGACAAACCGTTGATTGCCCTGTCTATAAGTGAGTTGAGTTCTTGATGTTTTGGCGTTGTAACAACTGCCATTATCAAGTGTAGATTTTTATATGAACATGCAAATTTGTCACTTTTCTACGACATAGCATTTGTACTCTAGCTGTGAATGGTTAAAGTTCAAATTGTTTTGGTGGCATCGTGTAGTATTATTTACTACACAACTGTCTAAACTAAAATTGCTTTCGAAAAGAAGTGTCAAATGTTAATGCATGCTCGTTTCCTAAGAGATTTTTCATTATTCTAATAGGACTGAATATTTATTCAATTTTCTGTTGTAGGGCTTGTAGGTAGTGAATTCCGTATCGGGCTAAACTTGACATAATTTACCATAGACGATTTTTTTTTCGCTTACGCTTGTAGACGGAACATCAGTGTAACCTCGTATGAGATAGCGGTAGTCATAAAATCCTATACAATTTGTATGAAGAAAGATGTCCGACTCCGGAGTCAGACAGCCGTCGTAGAACAAAAAAGTGGTATATAACGTAGATAAGGACAGCAATAAGTAGCGATCTTCTTTTTTAACCAGAGCGAATTTGCTATTGCATCTCTTACTGAGTGAATATGACAAGACACGTGCTTCCTTCTAGTACCTTCTCTTTCTACGTAATTTACCTACTATGGCGATTGACAGCTTAAACGTCTGAGCGATCTGTCAAATGGCTGCCATGAGTTGTCAAATGTTTAGCGTGATACAGGAAGCTGGCATATGTATTGTCCGTAGAAAGAGAAGGAACTAGAAGAAAGCACGTGTCTTGTCATATCACTCACAGTAAGAGATGCACATAGCAAATTCGCTCTAGTTAAAAAAGGAGATACTTATTGCTGTCTTTATCGACGTAGCCACTTTTTTGTTCTACGACGGCTGTCTAACTCCGGAGTCAGACATCTATTTTCATACTAATTGTATAGGATTTTATTACTATCGCTGTCTCATACGCGGTTACACTGATGTTACGTCTATCAGCGTAAGCGAAAAATACTTCGCCTATGTTATTGTCCGTGATACCAAATGTGTAAAAAGTTGTGATTCGCATGCTTTCCAACAACGATTCAGAGGTGATTTCTTTAGCGCGGTCGGTCCCCTGTTTTATGACACCGGTCTGTAATACTTTTTTTGAATCTAATTCGTATACGAGTAAAGATTAAATTCTTTCGTATATGACTTAGGTTGTGTGGAATTCAAATATAGCTAAGGCTTGCCGCTATTTCAAGCATGATACCGTAATAGCACTTAGGATATAAGAGTAAACTAAGTATGTTTATAGTGAAATGAAAATACTCTATCGTCAGATCTTTGAGACTGAAACTATGTGGGTTAGTGATGAATTAAGTTAAGTTTAAGTAGTCATTAACTGTTTAAGTAGACGTTAAGTAGATGATTGTCTCTCTCATGTTGTAACGTGATCTCTTCGCTTCAGAATAAACATTATGTTAGCGTTTCAATTGTCTCATTTACATACGAAAATAGTGTTTTATCACATGAATAAATATCCCTGCAGAACAAAGGCTTAGAATAGATCGCGTTAGAGAGCGTATTTTGCATTATTTCAGAAGGATTCTATACTAGGTACATGCTTTATTAAGGCCTCCGCTCATTGCAGCGATTTTATCGAGCGATAATATCGCTGCGATTTTGCGATAATTGTATCCAGTACATTTTGTATGGGGACGCGCGTGATCCTACACACTGCCGCGATATTATCGAGCGATAATATCGCTGCTATTTTGTTCCGACGCAATCGATTTAGTGGTGCTGCGCATGCGTGACATATCGCTCGTTAATATCGCGGCAATGTGCGGAAGCCTTTAAACTTTTCATTAAAATTCCGTAGCAATGTACGCCAACATTGCGCCCTCATAAAACCCAGATGTGTAGGCCCAGGCAGGTGGCTAACCTTCCACCTACCAAAATAATGATAATCATCATCAGGCCGTTCTCACGCCAACTGGAACGGTCCCACGCTAGTCTCATCCACTGTTTGTCGGCCACTCTACAGTACGGGTGTCATCCGACCATCTGCCTGCCGACCGTCTTACCTTCCACGGCTGCCACTTTGTAGCCAAAACAATGCTTAAGAATAATTATGCCTTAGTATGTCTCGTATTACCCCCACGGGAACTTACTCCACCTGCTAGCACTTTGAAAGAGTATCAAGAACTGCACACAGTAGTGGACACTCCCTGCGCCCCGCGAATGTTAACTTCACTCCCGCTTGGTAGGAAGCGTGGCGGAAAACATAAGCAACGGCGTATTCCTGTATCGCTCGCACTCACCCATGCTTACCTCTTCTTAAACATTTTTCCCATTTATATGAAACTAGTGTTTACCCGCGACTTCGTCCGCACAAATTATATACCAGATTTTAAGTCAGATCATAAGCTATCAAACAAAAAAAGTTTCATCAAAATCGGTTCAGTAGTTTTTGCGTGATGTGTGAACAAACAAACAAACAAATAAACAAACAAACAAACACACAAACAAACAGACAGACAAAATTTCTAAAAAAGGTTGATTTCGAGTCAGGGATACCTAAAAACCATATCGTAATCTGTAAATATCTTCAATGTACAGACACACTCCAGTTACAGTTTTATAATAGTTTAGATGACGACAAATGATGGTGTTCATCTCATCTCATTTTGACGCGTATGTGAAGTCTAAAGTGGCAGTGGGCGGGGCACATTGCTCGCAGAACCGATGGCCGATGGGGTAGAAAAGTTCTCGAGTGGCGACTGCGTACCGGAAAGCGCAGCATTTGTAGGCCTCACAAGGTGAACTGACGACCTGGTGAAGGCGGTGGGAACCCGTTGAATGAGGGTGTTATGGCAATCCTTGGGGGAAGCCTATGTACAGCAGTGGACGTCCATTAGCTGAGATGATGATGTGAAGTCTACCAATCCGCACATGCATTATGCTGTAGAGTTTCTGGCCGCACCTTCTCGACAGCGACAACACGTTCCGACGCGGTCGTAGCTTAAAAATGAATAACGTTTATTAAGTGTGCATAAATTATTATTTTGATTTGATTTCGCATAGGGCACCTGAAGGTAGGCCAGGCACGTATCCAGGGGGGGATAGGTGGGATTTATCCCCCCCCCCCCCACCCGAAATCCGAAAATTTGTATGGAAAAGTGATTACAGCACTGTCTTATTCATGGTTTCTAATCCTCCCCCGAAACAAAAGTCTGGATACGTGCCTGGGGTAGGCTTGTGCCCTGGAGTGGGGTGTAGGCTGTGATGATGATGATTCATCTGATGAATGACAGCTGAGTCGTACGTGTGACTTCATCTAACTACACACCAACCCATCGACACTATTTCTGTCCCCAACGTCCTAAACCAAAGTTCCATTCGATTCATCAATCTCCAACTAATTTCAAATCTCAGTTGCCAATAAATTTAGCTGAAGACAGCATCAGGACAGCAGCACAAAGCACAGGCAGGAGACAATGTGGGGCAGTCAGGGGTTATTGATTGCGTCGATAGTTCATTACGTCCGGCATCTAAACTGAGTAATTTGCTTCCGGGCCGGACCGTGATTGATGTCTACGCGTCCGGGTTTACAATCCCGTCCGGGGTTTAGAGTTGTAGAAACAGGTGGGAGCTTTCCGTAAAATATTTTGAAAGTAAATTTGTTATTTTAAATTGTAGCAGAGGCCGGGGAAAAAAGTGCTCACAAAAATTTCGTCTTTAAGGCGTTAGCACCCAAAATTGTATCTTGAAAGATCAAGCTAGAATATACCCTGATGGTAGATGCATAATATACGAGTATAATTATTTAGAGATGATGATATTAAGCATGAAAAACCTAGGATTAAGTTAACCCTAAGAACCCACACAGCACAAATATCTACAAAACATTTGACAGATATTCTACAAAAAGTGTCTAGAAAATATCTAGTAGATATTCTATGCTGTGTGGGAAGTAACAAGTTTCGAATGTTGGTGCTCTACCAGGCTCTTCTGGTTTCATATCGCCCCAGGTAGGTATAGGTAAAGAATAGGTACCCCTTTGCAAAATTTGAGCCGGAACTTTTCGGGCTGATTTTCATCTGATATTACAATTTTTAAAAGGCGATTTGTATGGAAACAAATTTCTCTTTGATGATTTTTATTGCTTTTACGAAAGTATTTAATTAAAAATTTGTAATCAATATCTTGGACGTTGTTAGTACATTTAACTTATAACTTTTTTATCTACTTATTTTATTTGCCAAACACAGGGGTTTAGATCGAAAAAAGATTTCATACTCTAGCTGTTTCATTCAAATATACGATAATTTTATATTTTCTTATAGGTACCTACTTATATAGGTACCTTCAGAGTCTTTCGTAATATGCTGATGTAATCCCAATGAGAAAGTTGTTCAAATTGATGATCTGATCATCCCCTAAAAAGCTGTCGGCATATTAAGAGACCCTAAATTTAGTGTTTTGCCTATCGGTCTCACTCACCTGATGGTATCCGGACTAAAATTTTCAGCAATCCGGTAGGTAAGTAAACCGGGCATGCACAACCCTAGCTATGATTAATGCTTGACCAGGATCTCGCGTTAGTGGCAATGTGGCCAGGCCGAGGCGTACTACAAAGAAAACAAGTAGGTAAGGGAAATGTACTTAGCTTAGAGCTTAGAGTCCCTACTTTCTTAGAGACCTGTAGGTATCAGGCATGAGTCAGGGAACGTGTAATTTAAGAATTTCTGAAAAAAAAAATTGCCTATTAAACAGCAGGGGATGGTCATCAAACTATATGACAATTAAGGCCTCCGCACATTGCAGCGATACCAATACAAAATGTACTGGAAATAAATATCGCTGCAATGTGCGGAAGCCTTTAGGTGTAACAAAACACGAAGGTGTGGTTAATAAAGGGGTGGAACATCAAGCCGAACCACTTTGACTATGGAGACAAAGTCGAGAAAAAAAATCGGATCTCATACATTTGAGTATACAGACAGGGTGAAATTGATATCTTTAGCATCCTTTTAAACTAAGAGTTTCTCAGCTGTTGCATACATGTGAGTTGAGTAGGCATTGCAGTGTAGTATGGAACAGCAGATTTTGTTTTTGCTCCCATAGTAAAAGTTATTCATTTTGATGGGTAGACTCTTAGTTTAAAAGGATGCTAATTATATCAATTTCACCCTGTAGATTCGGTGCTGCAGTTTTGTATGAAACAGCAGATTTTTATTGTGAAAGTTGTTCAGTTTGAAGGTTTTATCTAAACCACCCCCCATAAAATATTACTAGGGTGTTTTGTTGTACCTTGTACAGGTATGAAATAAAAAAGCGCACGACAATTTAACTTAATTAAAAAAATAGAAGCTGCAGTTTGAATAAATAATATAATACTGAATCCAAAATAATAAGAAAACTACATAATTATAAGAAATTGATTTTGGGGTGGCGGCCCGACAGCACAGTCTGTAGTGAACCTGCCTGCTGTGCCGAGGGTCGCGGGTTCGAATCCCGTAAGGGACAAATATTTGTATGATGATGAATATGAATATTTGTACCCGAGTCATGGATGTTTGTATCTATATAATTATGTATGCTATATCTTTGTCTAGTTATCATAATACAAGTCCAGGCTAGATTCTGGAACTTTAAATGTGACTAGATAATTTGTGTGACAATGTCCAAGATATTTATTTATAACATTTATTTAATATTATCATCATCATCATCACAGCCTATATACGTCCCACTGCAGGGCACAGGCATACCGTCAGGGGGGAGTCCACCACGCGTGCCCTATGCGGATTGGTATAGACTTCAATACGCATCGGTCTTCTTCAGCGTATGCAGGTGTCCTCGCGATGCTGTTTGAGATAAGTAAAATAATTATCTCAATCTTGAAATAACTAGGTAGTCTGACATAAAGTTCCCCTAAAGTTATCAGCGAGGGATGAAGGGGGTAAGCAGGACGCTAATCTCTGCGGGTGACAGACGTGGGCCCACTCGACGCCCTCCGTCCGTCGCGAGCCCGGACCCCGGACCTCGGACCCGGCTCCGGACGCTAATTGGATTGTTTTTCTGTTTTCCGGGTATCATGTTATAAAGAATGTATTTTTTGGGAAAAGAATGTCGCAAGTTATGTAAAAGAGGTTACAAATCCTCTACCTACATTACTGTGATGTGTATACAAGGTGTTTCAAAAATACAAATAAACATTTAAGGATGTGGTTTAGACCATCAAACTGAACAACTTTCACTATGGGACCAATATCTAAATCGCAAATAAAAAAATTGATGTTCCATCCATACTCTACAAATCGACTAGAGCTAAAATATGTATGGGATGTCAGATTTTTTTTTCGCGATTTCGAAGTTGGTCCCATAGAGAAAGTCGTTCAGTTTGACGGTTTAAACAACCGTTAAGAGTTTTAAATATTTATTTTTACTTATGAAACACTTTGTAGACATAGGTATAAGTGGATACAACTAGGCCTCCTCTCTCTCTCTCCTCATCCTCTCGCTCTCCCTCTCAAATGCGTTCAATGGTAACTACCACGATCATCACCATTCTTTTAGATCAGGGGTGGCCAAGACGTCGACCGCGGTCGACCGGTCGCCCGCGTCGCCTTTTATGGTAGCCCGCGAGGAGTTAAATAAATTAAAACGAAAAGAAAAACAATTTTTAAATCCAAACACAATTTATGTAATTTCAATTGGAAAATCCTTAAGTTTTGCCTAAAGAGGTGGGCTGTTAAGTATTATGCGGTTCTGTTCTGGGTTTTTGTACTCCGATACCTTCGAGATATTCCTTAAAAGTTAAGAGCATTCAGAACTGACATTTTTGGAAACAATGGCAAGTTTCCATACCTACGAAAAGTGCCTTTATATGTGAAGGCGTTTTTTGATCACCTTTATGAATCAGCGTTTTCTACAATGATTGCGATAAGAATGATACTTGATCATTGTTTTTGAAAGTAGACCGCCAGCGGTATATCTAGAGTTTCAATGTAGACCGCCTATCTGAAAAGTTTGGCCACCCCTGTTTTAGATATAAGTTCCTCACACACAGGACACATGCCTCCTCTCATGAATAAGGGTAGGGTAGATTATTTGATATCATCCTCATCATATTAGCCCCAATGAGCGCCACAACGAACGGTCCTGCCTTACCCTCATCCAACGGGTTCCCGCCGCCTTCACCAGGACGTCCACCTTGTGTATACTGCATTCCAAATAAGGACGACGATATTTGCCGTTTCCTATTTAGGTTTCTGGTCAATTTTAATAATTTAATAAGCAAATATAATTTGTTTATCAGAAAATTTACTATCAGACATAATATCTTGGACGTTACTAAAGCTGTTCTAAGAATAAGTGAGAGTAAATGTTTCAAATCTCTGTTTCTGTAATTAAATATGGCATTAAATTTTCGTTGCTATTTGGAATGGAGTATAGCTGGGGGCCTACCCACGCTGTGCTTACCGGTACGCGGTCGCCACTCAAGAGCCTTCTTGGGCTCCATCGGCCATCGGTTCTGTGCCTCGCCCATTGCCACTTTAGGTTTAGCAATTTTTTTGGGCTATATCGGCTGCTCTTGTTCTTCTACGAATCTCTTAATTTCTGATTCGATCTCGCAGGGAACTTCCGAGCATAGCCCTCTCCATTGCCTTTTGGGTGACTTTCAGCCTTTTTATTTGCTACAGGTAGGTTTAATTATAAGATAAGAGCAGGAAGAAGAGTAGTTTTTATTTCGTGACAACCCTACGCTTTAAAATAAACCCCGCGTTGTACTATTCATCCAAAACGTTAAAGTTAGTAAGCATTTATTGTGGAAAAACTCAACTAAAATAAAAATAAAACAGCAAATCCTGAACGTCGCAGTGCCCCGCGGGTCGCGTGTTCGGTAACACCTAATTGGTTCCGCTCAGCACAGCGGCGGCCCGCGGCCCGCGTCGGTATCCGCGGCCCGCACAGTACGGTGACGCGGCCCGCAAGGCCCGCGACTCCCGACTGCATTGTCGTCGCGTGGTGGGGTTGGGTTAACACGTGGCTTCCGAGGTTAAGAAATACCTAACGAAAAGAAAATAGAAACTAACTTATATAAAATTTTAACAATTAATCAAAATAGTTACTTAATTTTTCGTGAAGTGCATAGCTGCAGTTAAGATGCGGCCAGAAACCCTACAACAACATCTCTATAAAAAATATACGTTGGTAATTATTCATTTTAATAAATACATTAGATACCTTATCATGAGATTGGCATAACCATCCTTCAATAGAAAACGATAGTTCAATCAGAGGAAGAAATTGTGATAGACAAAAAATTATTACATTACATTGCAGAGTTATTCCAGTAAATAGAATTCTAATCTTAAAAAACTTTCTTAAAAACTTTAGCTGATGAAATATTCTGGAAATAGGAGCAAATTAAATAATGCAAAGTACTCTGATTATTTCTAAGAATAATATACTTCGTTAACAATCTAAATTTTTAACAGTGACACTGATAAAATAATCGTACCTACGTGTAAACCAGTGTAAAAGTAAGTAATTGTTAAATTAAACCAGTGGAACATTAAATAGGTGTTAAAGTGAACCAGTGTAAAATTAAATAAGTGTTAAAGTGAACCAGTGTTAAATAAATAAGTGTAAAAGTGAACCAGTGTTAACACAAAAGGCGGCGCGCGGCGGCAATGAGGCTCTCCCGTCTGTACACACTTATATTATATTCACGCCTATCTCCCATTGGTGTAGTGGTAGACATACAACAGATCGCCACCTTCAATAATCCTCCACAACCCTTTCCCTATCCTAAAGCATCCATTACAGTCAATCTGCTTATCTGAATCTTGGGTGATAGTAAAATCATTTTCTAAACACTGGTTTAGGAGATTAAACTGAACTGAACAACTTTTTATGAGAGCAAACCTGGAATAGCAAAAAAACTACTGTTTCATACAAAATTGAGTCAAGTAGGCATTGCGTGTTACTAACACAGCTAATTAAACAGCTAATTTTTATTTAAGTGATTTCATATTTGCTCCCAAAGTGAATGTTGTTCAGCTTGATCTCCTGAACCACCCCTGCAAATTTTGCTGATGATTTTATTATCACTCAGTGACTATTGTAGCGCTTTTCAATGATGCACATATTGGTTAAATAAATAAAATAAATAAATAACGCTCACAGGCACATACATTGTAATGATCCCAAGCAAGCACTAAAGGCTTTTTATTATGGAAACGATACAACAACGGCACGAACATATTAACATCCATGACCGAACCGGAATTCGAACCCGGGACCCTGGTTTGGCAGTCCAGCGTGGTAACCATTACACCAACCGGGTCGTCCGGGGTATCCTACGAATAATCGTTATTCGTAGGTTAAATCTATTTTAAGCGAAGTAGGTACCTATCTCACATTGGCCAAATGTGGAGCACCCACAGTGTTTGAAAATAAGCAGTAGGATTTTTACTCACTTTGAAATTTGTTTAAATGCGGCAACTCAAATATAAACCTTTTTACACAAATGTATAATTTAATCGTCATGACACAAGGTGCATTATCCACGAGCTCTACCTGAAAAATGAGCCGAAAGAGAAATATTATTGCATCAAGGGCTCAAGACAAAAAATGTTAGCAAATTATTTTCACGGAAATAAAAACCAGACAGTATCGAGTCGTAGATGAGGACTGAGGGGTCCGTTGAGCAATTATCGTCAGCAAGCAAACTTAAAAGAAAAAAATGTTAAAATTTGCCCAGCAGTGGGACAAAACAGGTTAAAAAAAAATGTTAAAATTTACTCACATTCAATTTATCTTATTTAATGTCTCTGAAACCAACTATACTTTGAATCGTGCAGTTGTAGCAAGGCTTCAGAGGTATTTTTGAAAGTCACACATTCAAATCACCAGTACAGAAAATGTCAAAATTACTATGGAGATTATTTATGCATCATTCGATCATGATTTTGAAAATGTGAAATTGAAAAAATAAATAAAAAATACTTAATATATTATAAAGAAGAAAGATTTGATTTTTTCTTTGTTTGTATTGAATAATAGGCTCCGAAAAGACTGGACCGATCTGAATAATTCTTTCACCATTAGAATGCTACATTATCCTTGATGAACAAAGGCTAAAAAAAAATGGCCAAGCATGTGACGGGAAGATTCTAAAGCGGTACGAAGTTCACCGCGGTCGTCTAGTGATTTATAAGTGGCTAACTATACTCCATTCCAAATAGCAACGGAAATTTAAGGTTATTTTGAATTACAGAAACACAGATTTGAAACACTTCCTCTCACGCATTCTTAGAACAGCTTTAGTAACGTCCAAGATACGTTGGATAGTATATCTTTCTCATAAATAAATCATAATATTATCATCATCATCATATTTGCTAATCAGAATTGGCCAGAAACCTATACAGGAATCGGAATATCATTTCGTCCTTATTTGGAATGCAGTATAGTCAAACACAAAACAATGTCTATGAAACCATATTATTTAGACGTCCCGTACGATATGCTACTATGATGGGACGCCCATGGCATAAAATGAAAACTGAGTCCAAAAATATCTGCTGTCCAACACACCGAGTACTAGGTACTTCGATTCTGTATGAAACAGCAGATTCCGTCGTTGTCCCCATAAAGAAAGTTGTTCAGTTTGATGGTTTAATTTAACCCCCCCCCTTATATATTTACTTGGGTGTTTTGTTACCTCTTATAGCAGGGACTCATTTTAAAACCCTCGATTGGTCCACTGGACAAGATCAATAGAAAAGCTATGGAATATGGTAATTCTATACACCCTTTTAAATAAAAGTCCTGAAACTCTTTCAAACACGTGGACCGTGGGCGAACAAAGTGAGTATCCTTTTAATAAAGGATCAGTTTTACCTTTTGAAGTGCGGAACCCTAAAAAAACATTAAAACAGAATTCCGGGGGGATGTTTTAACAACGGGTTGCTTTGGGCCGGATAACTCATCGCAGGGTTAATTCGAGGTTTAAATATGTATGTAGGTATGTTTGCATATAGGTGTGTGTAGATATGTACGAAACCGGATGCTGCAAGAGGCCGTATTAGCAGAAAATATAAAATATTCATGATTGCACATTGTGTTTGCTACGATTTATATATAAGGTCCTACAAAATTAATCTGGAACCATTTTAAGGGGGCGGAACAACTTTCTCTATGGCACCAATATCGGAATCGCAAAAAAAAATCTGCTGTTCCATACAAAACTGCAAACCTGCAGCTGATTTTCTTTCGGTTCGACGGTCTGATCATCCTCTAAAAGAAGTGTCAGCATACTAAGAAGGACCCTGTATAAGGTCCTACAAAATTAATCTGAAACCATTTTAAGGGGATGATCCTACCTATTTATAATCACATATCATTGGAAATGTTGGAAGAAGACGGCCTAGACGTACATATTTGGACCAAACTGGCGACGTGCTTAAGAAGGGCCAGGTCAGATCTACCCGAAACCGACGAGCATGCATGAAAGGACTATTGAATGTGGAGGAAGCTAGAGAGGTTTGTCAGGATCGTAGCAAGTGGCGTTCCGTTTTTTCTGCCTACCCCAGTGGGAGACAGGCGTGAGAATATGTATGTATGTATCATTGGAGACTATTATACTAGCGTCCAGCAGCGCGATTTTTGAACATCAAACGATTAACTCAGCAGTAGAAAATTACTATGGAGATTATATGCATCTTTCTACTGCCGAGTTGATTGTATGATGTTCAAAAATCGCACTACAGGCTGCGGTTATGTCTGTTAAAACCCATTTGTTGTCTTACGGGAGGTTGAATCCGGTTGGCTATCCGTCTGTAATGGGTTGTGGGTGTTTAAGCTTTGAAATAAATCTAAAGTCCACAAGCTACTCTGTCCAGTAGCTTAGACTGACAGTCGGGATATCATAATACATATACATACATTTTACTTACGCCCATGAGCCATTGGGGTAGGCAGCGACAATTATTATCGATGGTTAACCGACAATACCTCGCATAATATACCACTTTTTTTTTAATGAGTAGATAATAATACCACAAGCCTGCAAGCATCAATTTCGAGGCATGTATTGTACCCACTGTCCATTATAAGTGGCGACGGGCTCACCCCCCGTCACACCGGACAGAGTTTCGGTTATAGGTACTACGGGTGAAACGTGAATGTTCTGAGGTTTCAGAATATCTCTGACTACCCCTCGGGGAATACAGTCGTGAGCATATGCTATGCTTATGCTAATAATACCACGTAATATTAGGTGTAAAAAAATAGGAACTTTTTTCCCTCTACTGCAAAATGAAGTCAATGTGGCTTAGGAGGTATTGAATGTTAACCGTCGTTATATCGGGATATCTATTTCACAATAATTTTAATTGTCGTTGCGTTCGGCGAATTCGCCTAGTAATATTTTGGTACACAATTATTAAAGATAGGTAAGTATTGGTTGATTACCACGAGTAACTATCAATAGTACGGTCCCCAATAGACATCAAGACAACTTCCGTGGGACTCAGCTCCGCCATACAGACTACTGGTATGTACTTGTTGGGTATGTTTTCCTGAACACAAAAAGTGCGGTAGTCACTTCCTAAGGGTATGGAGGGGGGAGCTGTGACGTAGTAAAGATGGCGGCCGACCCTTTCTATTAAGCGGTAATTTCTAGATAACTACTAAACCAATTTACCTAAATAAGGTGTCAAATGAAAGGCCATGTAATGTACATTATTTGATTTCATACATGCGTTCATGTAAAGCTAATATCAAATGAAATAACTTAAAAAAACATCATTTTAAAAAAAAATCTAAGTTTTATTATGTAAATAGCTCGGTAACCGTTGGGATTGTGGAAATTTAGCTTATTATAAAACGTTTTGTTACTTTTATCAGCTTTTTAATTAACTTTAAATCATTACAATCGAGTTATAAATGACGAAGTTACAGTCGTTTTAGTGAGCGGAGTCCTGGTACGAAGAATCTCAAATTTATGTAACTGAACTGGTTTTCTATTAAATTACTAGTAAAAAGTATGATAATTATACGTACACGAATATGAAATTGTAATAATAATGTTTTATAAGAATTTAGGAAAGTACTAGGGTATCATCATCATCATAATTTCAGCCTTTTTATACGTCCAATGATGGATATGGGCCTTAGTGGGGGACTAGGGCATGCTCCCGGGAAATCCTGGTACCGAAAATACCTGATAATAATTAATTAAATTGCTTTCTAAAATCCTCAGTAAGTAGAATTAATTATACTTTAAATGGAAATTTTAAAATAATCCAATGTAATGATAATTCTCTCTTACAATTTTTATAATTTTCATATCATGTCGATCTTGTGAGGGACTGCGCTTTCCGGTACGCGGTCGCCATTCAAGAAGTGTTCGGCCCCATCGGCCACCTGTTTTGCTAGCCATGTGCCCAGTCCATTCCCACTTGAGTTTAGCAATTGTTCTTGCTATATCGGCTACCTTGGTTCTTCTGCGAAGCTCATTTCTGATTTGGTCTCGCAGGGAAACTGTGAGCATAGCCGTCATAATTGCCCTTTGAGTGATTTTTTGCCTTTTCATGAGGACTTTAGTGAGCGATCACGTCTTAGTTCCGTATGTCATCACTGGCAGTAAGCACTGGTCAAAGACTTTCTTTTTGAGAAAGAGAACGCGGTATTTGGGACTACAAGGTATTACGTATCTTCCCGAACGCTGCCCAGTCGTGTTCAATTTGAGGCTTAGACCTGCGGACCTACTAACTGGACAGTTTATCCCAGTTATACATAATCGTAAACAACTTTGAGCACTAAGTTTCCAATCTTCACAGGAGTGGGTAGAACTCAATGTTTTACCTTTTACGTTCTACATTAGACATGATTTTCGTCTTGTCCATGTTCATTTTTAAACCAACTAGTTTGGACGCTCTGCTTAGGTCATCAAGCATTCTACCGAGGTCTTCCACAGTCTCAGCATTGGGCAATGACAACTAAATTTGCGGCAAACCAAAGGTTAGTTATGTTTTAGCCGTTTGTTGATGTCCAGCGCTTTCCAGAACATAATGTCGAAAACGTCTCTTAGTGCAACGGTGAGTGAACCGTGTTGGAGAAATTGCATCTCCCTGTCCTACATCTGGCTGCGGAAGGATAGGTTTCGAGCTCTGGTCTTATATTTAAACTGATATAGAGGCGCACTTCAATGTACCGTCAACTGAGCGTCACTGGAGAGGCTGCAGTGCAGCCCAGGTCTCCTTTGAATCAAAGGATTTCTACGAGAAAGTTTTCGATCCCATCGAGTCCACAAACGCTAAGAAAAGAGGTAAGTTATACTTTCCGGTCTTTTGTATAATATGCTAGAGCGTGTGTATGTGGTCTACGGTGCTGAAGCCTTTTCGAAAGTCGTCGAACCTGCGCGCTAGACAGTTCGCAACGACTCTCGACAGCTCATGGCTTAAAAGGCGAAATCAACAGCATAGTGCTTCAGGAGGGCATTCTTGCCTTGTTTAAACCGTGGAACAGTCACGGAATAGAACATAACTAACCTTTAGTTGCCGAAAATGTTGTTGTCTTGGCCCAATGCTGAGACTGGAGGACCTCAGTAGAATGCCTTGACCTTGCAGAGCGTCCAAACTAGGCGGTTTAAAAATAAACATGGACAAGACGAAAATCATGTCTTATGTAGAACGTATAAGGAAAACATTGAGTTCTACCCACTCCTGCGAAGATTAGAGACTCTGTGCTCAAAGTTGTTGACGATTATGTATAACTGGGATAAACTGTCCAGTTAGTAGATCCGTAGGTCTAACCTTCAAATTCACCACGACTGGGTAGCGTTCGAGAAGATACATAATATCTTGTAGTCCCAAATACCTCATTATTTGTCTCAAAAAGAAAGTTTTTGACCAGTGCTTGCTGCCAATGATACCATACCGAACTTAGACGTGATAGTATTGAAAAGGGTGAAATTCATTCCGAGGGCAATTATGACGGCTATGCTCACAGTTTCCCTGCGAGACCAAATCAGAAATGAGCTTCGCAGAAGAGCCAAGGTAGCCGATATAGCAAGAACAATTGCTAAACTCAAGTGGCAATGGGCTGGGCACATGGCTAGCAAAACAGGTGGCCGATGGGGCTGACCGAATAGTTCTTGAATGGCGACCTCATACCGCGCAGTCCCTCACAAGATCGACCGACGACCAGGTGAAGGTGGCGGGATCCCATTATTGGATAAGGGCAGTGCTGGACCGGTCGTTGTGGCGATCCTTGGGGGAGGCCTTTGTCCAGCAATCGACATTTTTCGGTTGTGATGATGATGATCAATATGAAAATTGTAAAAGTTATAAGATAGAATCATCGTTTCATTAGATTAATTAAAAATGTCCATAGTATAATTAAATCTATTTACTGAGGATTTTAGAAAGCATTTTAATTATTTAATAATTAAATTGTTGAGTACCGAAAGTATTGAAAGAACCGGGATTTATTTCCTGAAGTACCGGTGCTAGATAGCCTCAGAAATCCCGGGAATTCCCGTTATTTTTGTACCAGGATTTCCCGGGAGCATGCCCTAGTCCCCCACTAGGGCGTCATCATCATTGGACGTATAAAAAGGATGAAATGATGATGATGATGATGCCGTAGTACTTACCTAAATTCTTATAAAACATTATTATTACAATTTCATATTCGTGTACGTATAATTATCATACTTTTTACTAGTAATTTAATAGAAAACCAGTGCAGTTACATAAATTTGAGATTCTTCATACCAGGACTCCGCTCACTAAAACGACTGTAACTTCGTCATTTATAACTCGATTGTAATGATTTAAAGTTAATTAAAAAGCTGATAAAAGTAACAAAACGTTTTATAATAAGCTAAATTTCGACAATCCCAACGGTTACCGAGCTATTTACATAATAAAACTTAGTTTTTTTTTTTAAATGATGTTTTTTTAAGTTATTTCATTTGATATTAGCTTTACATGAACGCATGTATGAAATCAAATTATGTACATTACATGGCCTTTCATTTGATACCTTACTTAGGTAAATCGGTTCAGTAGTTATCTAGAAATACCGCTTAATAGAAAGGGTCAGCCGCCATCTTTACTACGTCACAGCTCCCCCCTCCATACCCTTAGGAAGTGACTACCGCACTTTTTGTGATCAGGAAAACATACCCAACAAGTACATACCAGTAGTCTGTATGGCGGAGCTGAGTCCCACCAAAATCGTTATTTGAAGACTTTTGGACAAATGGGGACTGTACTACAAAGCCTGTAGCAAAGTTTCAGACTACAGCGAAAAGGAATGTTGTCGTGAATTTATCTAATTTTAGACAGTAACTTAAACCCGTTTATCATGATTATTTCAGTTTCCAGGAAAGAACAGGAACAATGAAGTCCATAATAAACAAATCGATTACAAATCATGTTGAATCAATACAACACAAATCTGTGTGCTGCGGTACTAGGCAGGTACGTAGATAGGTACCTAAATAAATACGGAACAAGAACATCGCGTGTAATGACTGCGGCATAAAACCACATAAAACATAAAATGAAAGACAACTTACGTCAAATTAGTTGCGTTTCAGTATCTAATCGGTTTGACGAATGCCGCGGAATATCCTTCCTTTATTTATGCCTTCCTCAGGGCTTAAGCTATCTTAATCAAAATCGGTTCAGCTGTTTCACTTACACATGCTTTTTTACACACTTTCACACATTTTTACACACTTTCTCACTTATAATGGAATGGATAGGTAGGTACTTCTCCAGCACGGCTAGCATGCCACCCACGACAAGGCGTTTAAACGAGAAAAACGTCATGCGCGCTCTTTCTGCCATACGTAAAATAATAGGGATGGAGGCACATCTCGATTTTTATCGTTTTCTCGGGGGTGGCATGCGAGGCCTACAGCGAAGAACCTGGAGCCCGATTGCGCTATGTTAAAACATCGAAGTTTTATTAGGTATACAATTTCAGTTCTAATCACATTGCAATTTGCAATCCAATTACTATTCAACTGTGCTAAATTCCGCATCGCGCTAAACTCTATGTGACTGACAGCCCGTTACGTCTGAGCGATCTGTCAAAACGACTATAACGGCTATCAAGAGCAGTACTGCGATTAGCGCAATACCAAATGTGTCAAAAGTTATGGTTCGTAGGCAGTCCAATCAGGGGTCAATCACCGAATATTTACCGCGATTGCAGCCCTGGGCACCTGGGGTCTTATGGTGTAAGTTCATTCATTCGGTATCAAATCGACATGGTGTTTTTTGGCAGTTCTTGGTGATTCTGCTCCTTAAGGTACCTATTTAGTTAATTAAATATCGGGCAAGAGATGTGATGGTCACATTGTATGTGAAGGCAAAATGCATTGCAATGATTTATATCCCACATTATCACACCAAGCGCCTATGAGCGTCTTTTATAATGCAGCCAATGGGTGGAATAGGCCTGCGTCAGTATTTCCGAGCGCTTACAACCCGAATTCCTCTAGAGTGCGAGTGAATAGGCTTCTTCTGGGTAAGCTCGCTACATCTTCGACCCCATCTTTGTCCTGAGGATAGGAATCCAGATTGGAACCTTCAATGTGATAAACAACTATTTTTTGTGGTCTTCGCTGCCAAAAAAATCTTTGGTGATAAACGTAAACAAATGCCTACAAGACACAGCTGGTTATAGCAGTGTTTCTAACCACCCTGACAGAGATTATGGCCTTGAGTTAATGTATGTAACATTTTAAAGGTGTTGTCTTCGCTTTCAACCCTTGAAATCCTTGAACCAGGTACTATAGGTTATTCTATGAACTAAGGCAAACTTACCCACTTAGGAACGTAAGATAGTTTCCTTAGTTTGCGACTTCAGAGGGCCTACCATGAGTTTTCCCTGTACTTGACTACTGTAGTTACGTCGCCAATTCGTATGACAGAAATTAGTTCTCAACGTAACCACTAGGAGCGCTGTACGAAATTCAATACAAAATTGGTGACGTAACTATAGTAGTAAAGTACGGTGAAAACTCATGGTAGACCCTCAGTACCTACAACTTTACATTCTATGCCCAACTATAGATAGGTACCTACCTACCTACTCCTTGTCAACGATCGATGACTGAACATGAAACTGGTATTTAGATACAAATCTCACTTCATTATTTATGTCATTTGTTACTTATTTCGACAGCTGAAAGTTCCCATGATGTAAGGTGATAGTTCACGCTAGTTTCATAAATTAGTCAATTTAAACTTTACCAAAGTTCCCTAACTGTAAAGGTGACCACACACTTGTGTTATTTTATTATGATCCTTAACGTCGTGTAGGTATGATTTAATATTTATAGCATCCATGACCTAGACCCGTACTTAGGTCACGCTTTTCCGTTACCCTGGGGAAGTAGTATATTAGCACTATGCGAAAATTATTGGGTACTTATTGCACAGATCCATAATAAACACAAAAGAAGGTACGTTTAAATGTCCTTTGACACTTAGAAATTCACAGTTAAAAACAGTTTCATGCTGTAAAACTGTGTTTTTTTCGAGTGTTTGGCCTACGGCGTGTACCTATTGGTATTATGATTGTGATTGTGTGTGACTGCGATATAATAACGACACATTTAAAGTCCTGACTGTGTCCTTCGGGGTGCTAAATTTAAAGCATGGCGGGTACAGGTCACACGAGCTATAAAATATACGATCCTTCTATTATAAGAGATAAGTGTACTTTTTGAAACCATCAGCAGCAAGGCTGATTCAGTGTTTATGTGGTGTAGAGCATCTCTGTGATGGGGATGGACCAGGTCTGCCTGCATAACTTCAGTCGGTTTAGGAGTTACAGACGTTTAAAGGTCTGGAAAAAAATTACGAACAGCTGCAGGGCTGATCGTATGATAATATTGTAGTATGCACTGTAGCCATGTGAACATTACAAAAACTGACATGACAATGTTACACTATGTAATTCAATATTTGTACTTTGTATATTTTGTTTTGTTTAAAAGAAGTGTGTTGTAGAGTTTCTGGCCGCATCTTCTCTACAACGGAACACCTTCCGAAGCGGTGGTAGAATCAAAAATGACGTCAAAAAGTTATCTATGTGATATTATTTTGAATAAAAATTTTGACTTTGACTTTGACTTTGACTTTGACATGGTTCATCAGTCGGTTTCGGAGTTACTGATGTTCAAAGGTCTGACCTTTGAACGGCTGTATCTCCTAAACCGACTGGCAGTTCATGTCAGTTTTTTTACTTTTCGCATAGCTACAGTGCATACTACAATAATATCATACGATCAGCCTTCCTGTGGATCGTAATTTTTTTCCAGACCTTTAAACGTCTGTAACTCCTAAACCGACTGAAGTTATGCAGGCAGACCTGGTCCATCCCCATCACAGAGATGCTCTACACCCCATAAATACTGAATCAGCCTTGCTGCTGATGGTTGCAAAAAGTACACATATCTCTTAGTCTATTCGGCGTCACACGGATTTCACGACGTGCAATAATGCTCTACTTAAGTTACACGTATCAAAGGTAATGTCCTATTACCAAACACATGTAGGTAGGTACATCAATAAGACATCAATAGTACATACAAAGCTAAGCTCATCATCGCTTAAATTATCAACTGAACTATTTTATTTCATATTTTATTCATTCGCTTTTTATTTACAGAGCTTATTTCATTTCGTGAGTAATCAGCTTCCGTTCGATTGTTATTTTAAACTCTAAGCCCGTAACAATATAGTAGATTACACAACGAGGGCATGAAAGTAAGAAAGGTTGAGACCTTGCGAGTGCGATTTTGCTGAGCTAGTTGGAAATGTCAAAATTAGTATGGAGAGAGTAAAATCGCACTCCTGACGCATGGTTTTTGAAAGTCAAATCAGCAGCAGAAAGATGCGTATCTCCAGAGTAATTTTGACATTTTCAACTCATCTCAGCGAATTAGATTAAAAAATCGCACTCCAGATCTCATGTAATTGTCGTACCTAAATGCAACAAACATGTGATCTGAGGCTTTCTTATTTACTGCCCGAGGTTAGTATACTATTTTTCTCCTCAACGGAGGTGGAAAGCGTCAACTTCGTTTAGCGCAGCGGGACGAGAATTGACGCTTTCCGTCCGGGAGAAAAGAGCTAAACTATTTATTAAATAGCAAGTTTACTAATTCATAAAGTCTGAGGTTGATATAAAACGGAATGTGAATCAAAAAGTCTCCACAAACATGCGATCTTTGTAGGTATTTGCGACGAAACATCCATGTCGTAAGAAAGACTCAATGGCTAAATTACGCAATAATAATAGGAAACTATAAATTATGTTGGAATTATATGTTTGAGTAAAAGTTTGTCGGAAATTTCCGCAGTAAAATATTTCCTTTCGGGAAAGTAAATCGGTTCATAGGGTTGACAAAGTGTCAACCGCTAAAAATATTTATTTTCTTTACCTACCGAACTCTACGTCAAGCTGAAAATAGGATATGGGCATAACTGCCAGGAAGAAATGCAAAAAAAATTATTTGGATAGTTTCCGAAATATTTTGTTCTTTATTATTTTTTTCTGAAAATCGCCACCCATTCCCAATCTTTTATTTAGACTACTTTCATTAAAACACTTGCTATGCAATCATGAATAATTGTTTCAGCCGTCACAATGGGAATTAGTGCTAAAGTTTTTTAAGAAAACATTTTTTTCTGTCAGACTTCAGTGGTAGTAGGTAAGTAAATTTTTTTCATTGGCAACTTTCGGTTTACACCCTGTATAAAAATTTATAGCGCTAACCTGGCAAGTTATTTCAAAAGTTGGTCCATTTACTTAATACAATTTTCAAAATGTTAACTATCACACTTGGAACTTTCTCGCAGAACAACCCGAATTAAAAACAATTTAATTGTCGTTCAATGTTCAACCCTAGCTCGGTGGTAGGTATGTATCGGCTTATAGCATTATTCTGAGCTTGCTTCATCAATGTACGGTACTTACAAAGTAAACATTCGTCTCTTCTAAACACATCTTGCTTGGCAGGCACGACAGCCCTATTTCACATGGGTGCCTAACGATGTGACTAAGGGAAAGAGTTTCGATTGCATTGTTTTTCTAGGCAGGTATAACCAATGATATGTAAACCAAACCTACGTTTACAAAAGTTGGTTAGTAGTTGTATTGTAACAAGGATTCTGCCCGCCCAGGAGTGCCAAAAAATCAGCTGTCCCATACTAAACTGCACCCGCCGCCGCTTCCTACACGACTCAAAGTATGGGACAGCTGATTTTTTTTGCTCCGATTGGTTTGCCCCCATAGTAAAAGTTGTTCAGTTTGATGGGTAGACTCTTAGTTAAAATGGATGCTAAAAAACATAACCCTCCTTCTGTCGCAGACGGGTAATGATATCAATTTCACCCGATACGATTGTGAGTTTCTGTTATGTTGGTCCCACCCAGATAGTGCCGCTAGAGAGCAGTAGGTATTTAAACTTGATATAGTCAAAGTTTTTGATCCCCGAAGACCAAAAAAAATCATTGAGTGTAGATTTAAAATTTTCTGTCATATTTTTCGTATTTTAATTAGGTATGAATCATTCGCCTACCGCCATCTACACTAACAAAAGGAAACTAACCTCCAAGAGAACAACATCGGCGGTAACTCTGCCATCTAGCGGAGGGTAGCCGCATTGCGAAAATTGCGGAGTTCTTTTTGTGAACATGCCATCTTACGGCGGGTAGCGTAACTAAATTTGTTTTGATTCAGGCGTCCTTAACATTGTTATTTGTCGTTCATTATAGGTGTCGCTACTGCATCGTAATTGAAAAGTTTTTTTGAACTTTCCTCACTTATTTTTTAAACTTAAAATAAGTTTATGTGACCACCTGATACCTATGACATTTTCATTATGATACCTTAATTGTATTACCCCTCACCCACGGACTTGAAAGAAATACGAACCGAATATTGCCTTAAAAAGATGTGAACCAAAAGAATTGCCCTTGGTACCTACTACTAGTAGAACTATCTCGGTAGGACCACGGGAAACAAACGGAAGCATGCAAGGTAATACAATCTCGTTTGTTCTACAAGGGACCTACACTCACACAGATGCACTAGCTCTAGGCGCAGGTGCTACAACCCGTCACCTTATGTACCGCGTGACATCACGCACACAAAAGAAATGGGTGCTTCACTCATGATTAGAAGAGATTACGTCTGGTTCTTCTTTTAAGTCTGTGCCCTCACCTTCAAACTTCTACATAGGTTATTTTTTACCTACACAGTGGACGTTATCCCGTACCTAGTCGAATTTTCCGTTGGCTTCAATTAGCCCACAGTAGGGAATCCGTGGGGATATACCTAGGGATATACGCAGAACATGTGGCCCAACAAGTGGCGACGGGCTCACCCCCCGTCACACTGGTCACTGGACAGAGTTTCGGTACTACTGGTGAAACGTGGATGTTCTAAGATTTCAGAATATCTCTGACTTCCCCCTCGGGGAATAATAATATAGTCGTGAGCATATGCATGATGTGGCCCAACCAAATGCTACTAGGGTAGTAGGATTTTTTAAATTATATTTCACGTTATGCATTTTTCATGACACTACTAGCGAGAGACCGTGCTTAATATACACGTAACCATCACCTGCTACCAAAACCTTAAGCTTGGTTTACACATAGGCAAGTTCGCTGTACATTGACGCTTCTATAAAGTTAAACAGTAACAATCACTTCATAGAAGCGTCAATGTACAGCGAACTTGCCTATGCTAGCACAAGCGTGTACACCAAGCATAACACCCCGGCTCACACACCGCACCCCTCATGTCACCCGTCACTCGGCATCATGTCACTGACGAGCGCGGTCGCGAACGCCGCTGCCGCCGCCGCCGCCGCTGGCCAAGGCAAGAAAAATGCGCAGGTCCAGCTCCAAGCTGAACTGAACTCTGATGATGAGTGGAACAAGTTCTTAAACCGCGATGGGTTGCTTGGTAAGTTATGCTGTGATACGGTTAAAAGCGGCTAAGTGTTAAGAGACATAATATTAGCACTTGCCGCCTTTTACCGTATCACGGCAGTAGTTGTGTGATTTATGGTGGTAGAACCCTAAATGCAGGTAATTCTTGGGATATTCGTCAGAAGGCAGAGATAATTACTGCCGTTCTTATCAACACTGCATTGGCAGGGTTGTGAGTTGTGTATGTATAGCTCCAAGTGTATGTAACTTGTATCCTCATTGTAATATCTCGACGTAAGAAGCCTTTGCCCTGCAGTGGGATCCTCAGGGTATAACTTAATTTAACTTTTTGTTATATCGCATTCGGAACAGGTACGAGTACCTAGTTACCTACTTAGAGGTAAGCAATAGTGCAATTAAGTTGATACAACAGATAATCGAGGCACCGATATTTTAGAGTTATTGAAATTTGTCATCGTCTTCCATTCATCTCTATTAGCAAACGGTTCAGAAAACATAACAAGAAAGTATGTATTACGTTATAAAGAACTATCCCATTTCCCCCGTGCTTCTCACACGAGAGGCTTACGGGCATAGGTTTCTGAAGTGTTTTTAAGGCCAAACAGCTAGACACACACAGTTAATTTCGTCGTTAAACCTTCAACGTAGTACTACAGGTGAAACTGCTATAACTGAACACTTATAAGATATTTGGTAGTTTTAGCTAAGTTTCTGACCACCCTAAACGGGATCACGGTCGTGAGTTTGTGTACTATACCTATATTTATACCAAATTCGGCCAGTGTTCCGAAATTTACCCTTAGTAATCGATTTTTCATATCTTAGCTGACATACCCAAAAATGTTATAAAAACTGGTCATGTTTTTCGAATTACTACATTCGATATTATTGTCGTCCCCAGTTGTGGACGTGTACTCAGAATGGTGTGGGCCCTGCATCGGCATGGTGGGCAACCTCAAGAAGATCAAGGTGGAGATAGGTGGTGACAACCTGCATCTTGCTGTGGTGAGTCTTATTCTTTGCTATTCTTTGGATTCAGTAGGCCTGCTGCTTGATTAGGGGGCTGAAACTGAAGTGACAGAATTGAAATAGCTCAACTTAATAGAAATATAAGCAACAACTAATATTGGCTCGACAAAACCGACTAGATTCCTAGCTAGATTCTGGATCCGCCAGCACTGACGTAATCCCATTTATGTACCTATTTCGATTTCTATAGGCTATACAAGGTGTTACAAAAATCAGAATAAACATTTATGGGGTGTTTTAGACTAAACTGAACAACTTTCACTACGGGACCAATAGGTATAGAAATCGTGAATCAAAGAATCTGATGTTCCATACTAAGCTACAAATCTACTAGCTGAATTCCTTTTCGCGATTTCGATGTTGGTCCTATAGTGAAAGTTGTTCGGTTTGATGGCCAAAACAACGCCCGTAAAAGTGTTCAATGTTTATATTTACTTTTGTAACAACCTGTAGAATAAGATTGCTATAGAAAAGATCAGCTTAACGTGTGTCTATTTGGATTATAAATAAGTTCTCAGAGTTACTATGAGAGCTGTAGGTACGAAATCCAATAGGTATATTCTCTATGTTTAGAGAGACTACACTTCTCTCTGCTGGCGTGGGTACACCACGCATGCCGCGTTGAAGGCACACAATGTGTTCAATGCAACATTTGTTTCAGGCAAAATCAGACACCATAGAATGTCTAAAAAGATTCCGGAACCGAAGCGAGCCGACTTGGATGTTCCTCGCGGTATTTATTTACCTATTAATAAGCTATTAATGCACTTAAATAGCTCTATTCAAGCTGTCTTAGCCCCAATTATTCGCACGCTTCAAACGCCATAAAGTTTGATATCAACTGATATTAGCATGCACATTGTTGTTGGAAACGCGATCGTATGTGTGATCGTCTGTGATTTCAATTTCGATTGGAATGTCGTTATCGATTTAAGCTATGCAGTGCCATAAAATAATACAGGGTGTAAACCAAGTGTAAACTAAAATGCGTTACAAATTTTAGGGGTAGTATCAGATCAAAATGTATGGTTTTTCACTCAGAATAGCAAAATGCTAAGTTATTTTCGACGCAATTTGATCCTTACGACAGGTATTGAATTTGGATATTTAATAAAAGACAAAAAGAAGTAAGTAAATTTAAAAAACTACCAACTTATTTGGTGATTCTGAGCCGCCAGTCCATCAGGTCTTTTTAAAAAAATGGGATCAACCATAACATTGAAATCGTGAAAGAAAATCACCTGTTCTAAGTTATTTTCTTCGAGCCAAAACTATTTTTTACGCGATTTCAATATAGGTCCAAGTTGGTTCAGTTTGATAGTCTGAAGTATGTAGGTAACGCATTTAAATCTACAGCCTGTATAATACCTAGCATAGTTATGTGTGTGCATACAAACCATATGAAGGCTTTTGTCTTGCTAGAATGGCACATGGCACGGGCACGGACGATATCGACCAAACACTACATACCTAGTAGAAAAATACTCCACTTGCGACTGAATACGAGATTTTTATTAGTCTGGAAACATAGTCGATTGTATTCTTTTATATTTATCAGAAGTTAAGCTTAGATCGATAAGATAGGTACTAATCGTTATTTGGCAAACTTTATGGCTTTTAGATTTTAAATAGACGTAGAGTACCTACCTAATGTAAAAAACAATGCGATGCGAACGTAAAAAAGATATTTATTGTAAGTAAGTAGGTATAGGTATAGTTAATTATTTTCAAGTTTTTAGTTATGAGTCGGGAAGAGGGGGGAATGTTTTGAAGTAAAACTTTTGGTCACAGCTAAGAGTTTCATATGTTTTAACCACAACGAATAGTTAACTAACTGGAACAAAAATAAATAACAAAATGTAGGTACTTAGCTTCATTTCATTAAGCAATATACCTAACCATAATTAATAGTTAGTTAATTTGGTATTTAAGGAACAAAAATAACAACAAAAAAACATAGCCCTCCTTCTGTCGCAGTCGGGTAAAAATACATAGATAAATTTCATTCAACAATATGCCAAAGAACAAGATGGATTTCTCATTTTGGTAACAGAAGGAAAATGTTCAAAGCATTGACGTAGAAAAGTGTTATTATTTATGCTAAGCGTTGCACACACCCGGGCAACTTTGAACACTCCGCTTTAAAAAATATACTTAGTTTTAATAATTAGTAACTAAATTAGTTGTTTTTTCTTACCCTGAAATGCCTACCTGTCGCAAGCCTATGTCAAGCATGTCTAATCCCCAGGCAGGGCAGCTAGTGAACGTGATCTTCGGCGCCGACGCGCCTCGTATCGCGCGCACCATCGAGCAGGAGCTGCAGAATGAGGAGCTGGCCAAGAAGGGGGAGAAGGAACGGCCGCAGAGGGCACCGCATGAGCTCACACCGCCCGAGCAGGTGAGCTATAGTAGCTATAAGACCTTGTCCAGAACAGAAAGGACTTATCGTCTTGTACCAGACAACAATTTGGGCACAGAATAGATACAAGCCGCTAAACACATATCATGCACTCTCTCGTCCTTACCACGTCCGTATACTCCTTAATCTGAAGGAACGGGAGACCGATACGATCAGAGATGGGGTCGGATGCAGTGGCTCTAACTGGCAGCCACACGGTGATGGCATCAGACATTTTATTATTATTATATTGTGGGGACTTGCCATAGAGATGTCAACACCCACAAGCTATAGCAAAGAAGCTAACAGATGGCGATACCGTCGCGCTCAGAAATATGCTCCATACAAATACAACATTCAGCGTAAAATACGTAACTCCAAATACGTAACCAACCAACAAATAAGGTTCACAATCGAATGCGAGACAAAAATCTGGTGGAAGATCTTCCCTTTTCAATGGAGGAACATTCCCAAGTAGCACCTCCATAATATTATTATATCAGCCGTCGCAGTCCCATTGTTGGGCAAAGGACTCCCTTCGTTCTCTCCGTGCGTCCCGGTTTTGAGCTTCGTTAGGCCAGATCTTCAAGAAGCCATCGATTTCGTCGCGCCACCTTCTAGGTCTGCCTCGACGCCGATTTTGTTTTACTGGGGACCAGTTGGTTGTCGTTTTAGTCCAGTCATCTGGCATGCGGCACACATGTCCATCAGACATTTTGACAAGAATTATTTTTCTAATAACGTAAAGCCATTACGACATCAAGTTTTGCGCTTATAACAGTATCCTCAAACTTATAAGCCTTGTCTGTTCCAGGAGGTGGCAACAGCGCAAGAGAAGCTGGCCCAGGAGAGGCGAGCTCGAGAAGAGGCTGCAGTCGAAGCAGGACGGCTAGCACGGCGAGAAGCGCGCGCGAAGAGACTCGAGACGCACTTCGTGGACGTGTGCGCGGCGCTAGTCACGCCCCATGCCCAGAAACATTTGAGGAAAATATCCGATCCTTTGGAACCGCTTGGTAAGAGTTCTCATGTTTCTCGTAGTGTTTCTGCATCATCATCAGCCTATACAGGGTCCAACTCGATATGCTGATAGTGTTTTAAGAGGATGATCAGACCATCAAACTGAACAACTTTCTCTAAAGGGCAAACATTGAAATCGCGAAAAAAACAGCTGTCACATACATTTGGCTCGAGTAGGTTTGCAGTTTTGCATGGAACAGCTGCTTTTTCTTTTCGTGATTTCGATGTTGGTGCCATACAGACTGAGTCTGATGCCCAATACAGATTGTTAGACATCACACATACGTGTCAAAAGTTCATCAGCTAATAGGTTTCCTCAAGATGTTTTCCTTCACCGTTTCAGAACCATTTACCTAATTCAAACACGACTCTCCATGTGCCTCTTCATGAATATTAATGATTCACTAAGAACTGCCAAGAGTCACGTTGCAAGGTTTGCCCCGAACACTTGTCTCTCACGTGGTGTTCGCGCGGTTCGCGTTTCAGCCTGCCATGAGGTTCCACAATCCTTCTCAGTTGTTCTTACTCAAAAACAATCCTCGAGATTGGATAGATACTCCCTCAAACCACTTGACATTGGCGGAAATGCGGTGCTAACGCACAAGCAAGAAGTCCATTAATTAAATATAAATAAAAAAAAGAACTGCCAAAAACAAAACACAACATGTCGATTTGATAGCAATTGAATCTTGGTACCTAGTTACAAAGAACTCTGACTTTTTTGAATTTCGACAACGTCGGGACATTCGACAACTATAAATTCATAATACCATCAACTAAACATCAAAACCATTACCCATTCCAGGAGTAGTACTGGCGGACAAATGCCCAATAATGCTAGATAAGAACAGCATCAGGGTGCTGGCTATTGAAGACCCGACGTTAGGAACAGACGCCGCTATAGCCGCTGTGGCTGACCGACCTTCCCTCGCGCTACTGCTGAAGAAACAGCCTGATAAAGAAGGAGACGTTATAGGTAAGTGCTACTGCTATGCTTATCAATAATTTCGTCAGTCTTGCTTATTCTTTTAAGAGGAGAGGCACCAATAAGGGGTAGGGGACCTTAGTGTTAGGGTACAGTTACATTACTTTAAGGGACGATTCTCCCCATGATATTGAACTTTGCCTAAGAAACCCATAGGAAATTCGAGAAAAAACAATTCGACTCTTCATACAAACGTTCGATCAGCTGTTTGCATTTATGGAAAGTCCGAAATTCTTTTTGCGAATTTTCTATAGTTTTCTTAGGGAAAGTTAGAAGGTAGAACTGCCTCCGTGGTCTAACGGTTAATAGCATTGGGCTCTTGACACGGAGGTCGTGGGTTCGATTCCCACGAGGGACTCCTAGTGATATGTCACTTTGTGGGTTTTTCCCCAGTTGGTTAGGACATTGCAGGCTGAATCACCAGATTGTCTGAAAAGAATGACGATTCTGTCCTTTGGATGGCACGTTAAGCCGTTGGTCCCGGCTACTGTCTCTGGTGGTAGTAGTCGTTACATAAAAAACGACGTCAGAGGCCGTAAGACGGTTTGAATAAACTCTGACACTTGCCCACACGATAAGAAGGGAAAGTTGTTCAATATCATGGGTAGAATCACCCCTTCAAGTAATGCAACTGTTTACCCTAACACTCTGTAGTCCTTCCAATTTGACATAAGGCTTTGCTTTGCCGGGACGTATGAAAGATGATAGCCGTATAAAGAAAAGAAGACCAAAGATACAAAGCATAGGATGGGTTGTGTGGAAGATGTGGGTGCTGATGGGTCACAGGAGCGAACACTGAAATGACGGCAAATACAGATGAATGCGAATATACGACATTTTAGGCTAACTGTTACTGACCACAATGAGAAAATGGCAGGAAGATTAAATGTTACACCCGCGAATATTTTCTTTATTTTTATTAGAAAATTTACGAAATTGTAGAGATAACACGCCGAGTATTGTTCGGGGATGGCATAGAGCTGGAGGAAGGGGAAACTCCGAAGAAGACAGTGGCTGAGGAACTAGTGCTGGATTCTGTTCCGGGGTTGGTGGTGCCTGCAGACCGGCATCAGAGGGCTGCTATAATGGACTTATTGTTTCCCAAGGTAGGTACAGGACATTTCAGGACTTGATTGAGGATCTGAGCGAGATTTATTTCGGATATTCTTCAAAATATTTTCCTATGTCGAGGCTACCATATACAGGGTGTAATAAAATACCCTAGTAACATTTAAACTATTTAATTTGTTCGGATTCGAACAACATGCACGTACCAATGACTTTTTGTAGCTTATGTACCTAGCTACGTATTTATTACCGACTGCTCTCAAACGGTGAAAGAAAAACATCGCAAAACCTGCATATGTAGAAGAAGAAATTCTGATGTGTATGTGAAGTCTACAAATCCGCATTGTGCACGCGTGGTGGACTAACGCCCATAAACCCTCCCTGATGGTAGGCCTGTGCCCTGCTGTGGCTGAGACCAATTAGAGGCTGCTTGTCCAGGGTATATCGTTCAGTGCGCCACACAGGATGCTCTCTTCTTGCACTCCTGCGTAACAGTTCTACCACAATCCGCAGATGGTCTCGACCCTAGTGGAGCCCCCCACCCCAGCGGAGCCCCCCCACGTGGCCATAGTATTCGGGGCGTGGCAGCGGCGCGCCGTGCTCAACGCGGCTTCCAACCCCAAGGTCGCACCCAGGGTGCTCCGGTACGGGTTCTTTGCTGACGCGAACGTGAACGAGCCAAGACTGCTGTGCAAGACTATAGATCAGTACGAGTTGAGGCCTGAGAAGGATTAGTAAGTTGTTTGTTGTAATTTTTGTGAAATCTATCAGACAAGCAAAACATATCCACAAAAAAATTTGGCACCTGGTGCACCATGGCAAATGCCCGTAAAAAGACTAGCACAACCAAAACCCGGCCCATTTTTATGCTTGAATGATAACTGTGATTATATGAATTAAGTAAATCTTGCAAGATATTCACATATCGATACGTATTTTTATGAGTAAAATAGCGCCACATTTTCATTTTTAGGGTTCTTTGGAATCTTTCTACAATACTGGCCTTTATATCAGGATTGTTCGTAGTGTAGTAATTAATATTATGACTTTTAAAATATTGTTTTACGTCTTTTGAAACAAACTCAGTGCCTTTATCTGATTGTATATGTCTAGGAGTAGCTTTTGCTTCAGCAAATATACTATCGAAGCATGTTTTAATTGTTTCTGAATTCTTTTTCTTCAGTGGCCTTGCGAAAGCATATTTACTGAAGACATCAATAACACACAGAATATATTTAAAACCATCATTATATTGACAATAATTATGTTCGCATGTCACTCAGATCAGCTTGCCAAAGTTCACCGCCCAGGGCCCCGCTATTCCTGGCTACGGTAGAGGCCAAGGTAACGGCGGGGCAGGGGGTGCGAAGAATCTCCGGAAGAGATCCGGCTGCCTCTAAAAGTTATAAAGCATAAAAAGGAAGTTGTATAACGTGTCAAAGAATTACTTCCAGTTGAAAATATCAACCTTTAGAGTCGGATTGTCTCGTCGGTCATTTAAATATAACACCTAAATATATCTTAATAAACTCCACAGCTGCGAAACCATGATAGTAATGGCAGCGGTAGGCCTAGCGGAACCAGCGTTGGCTGACCCCTCTGAGCCTATACTGAGCGGTCCGCCGGCGGAGCTGCTAGCGCTGGGCAGCCTGGCAGTCAGCGAGGACGCCGTGGCCGGGAGGGAGGAGTGCGCCAGGCTGTTCCCGCCGGGGTACAGCGAGCCAGAGCATCGCCCCAAGCCTAAGGCTAAGAAGAAGAAGAAGGTAGTTTTTCGCATTCTGTTTCATCCTATATCTGCCTAATATACACGGCGTAAGAAAATACCTTAGCATTATTAAAAGGGTCGGTTATGTGTGGTGGTGGACATCGACAGAAATGTGAAGAACTTTCACTATGGAGCTAACATCGAAAATAATAACAAAAACTGTTGTATCCATTGAACTTTACTACGCATAGAATCAAACGGTATATGCGCCACGTGAGATTAGGTCGAGTGCGGGCTGGTGAAAGAGATAGCGATTGTCATTTACTAAGTAAGGCTGAATGCCAAACGGGCGTAATTTTGTGAGTTGTGATTGTGAGTCGCGTATTTAGAGTCCGTTCAAATGAAATAGATAGAAATAGACTCAAAATATGTGACTCACAAGTCACAAAAATACGCTCGTTTAGCCTCAGCCTAAGTGTACGGATTTCTACGTTGTCTCTAAGTATAGTGAAAATTGGCCATGGTCTGTATTGTATACAGTTTAATGACATGGACAAATAATATATGTTCTACTTAAATTGCAGAAGCGTCACGAAAAAGAGTCGATTGAGGGAAGCACCGAGATCGCCCCGGCCGAGTCCACCGAGACCGACGCCAACGAGGCGCCGGGCGACGGGGACGACGCGGGGGAGGACGCGGGCGAGGGGGACGCCGAGGGGGAGGGGGAGGCCGACGAGGAGGACGGAGAGGAGGCGCAGGGCGTGGATAAGGCTACGTCCCCGCCGCCGCTCACACCGCACTGAGTTGATGCTGTTCTTAGTCACGGGCCTGGCGTGCTTACGAGAGCTCTTGATAATAAACTGATCACAAGCTCACTTACCTATACTCCATTCCAAATAGCAACGAAAATTTAAAGGCCTTTTTAATTATAGAAACAGAGATTTGAAACACTTTCTCTCACTTATTCTTAAAACGTCAACACCCTTAAACACAATCAACCCTTAAAGCATCAACCAACACCCCTGCTAGAGTATGGTATACCAAATTTCATTTTTTTATGTTCAGTAAGGGTTGAACTACACATGAACGCACGCGATCGCCCTTTTCCATCGCTCCACCTTCCGTCTATCTTATATGCTCTAGCAAATGACGTTTCTGAGTGACAGAAAAGGATGGAGCGATGGAAAAGGGCGATCGCGTGCGGCCATGTGTAGTTCAACCCTTAGGCTGTGGGTTGTCAGTCAGTCAGTCATGGAACTGTTTTGTTTGTATAATAAAATTAATAAATAATAAAGTATTAATGGTATAAGAAGGGTATAAGTAGATAAGATTGTTGTAAGACATATTGTAAATATAAATAAATTAATAAAAATCCGTGATCATATTCTAAAATTTGTATTTTCATCATTTATTTATAAATAGTCAATTAATATATAGTTTAACAATAAAATAAAATGAGTAACGACTTAACTTGATACGAGTGGAGGGGGAATATTTTACAGCGGGGCGCGGGGGGTGGCTCACACCACCGAGTCTTTTCTGTTCCTGGAACAACATACAATTTCATTATACAAGGTGTAACAAAACACCCTAGTAATATTTAATGGGGTGACCATCAAACTGAACAACTTTCACTACGGAGACAACGTCGAAAAAGTAAAGAAAGAAGAAAGAAACAAAAACAATTTATTTATATTGCCGATACACGTACAATTTTTTACATACGGACCACTAGGGTACCACCATGGATTTAAATCTTAGAGGATGCCACTCCTCCTTACAAGCATTGAAACAAGAAAATTGGCAATGGCGTCCTCGATATTTCCAATTTTAGGTGTGTCCCTTTCTATCGAATGATGTAGTTACGAACATCCAAACGAAAATCACAGGAGAGGAGCTTACATTTTTGACGTTGGATTAGACGGGGACAAACATCACAAAAAACAACGACGCGACGGAAAAGAACGATCATTACCGACCACCAAGGTGTATCGAGTATTATCATGTTTCACCGCTTGTTAGGCACTGGTATCGATTCGGTATTGCCACGACTTAACTTAACTAAATTTATTCCTGTAATTTTCTAACATTCGACTAAGAAAAGAGACAGAAAACCAACAACTGACTTTAGTGCTGTCAAAGTGACGCTGCACGCCCAAAAACGACTTAAATAAGATGGCGTGCATTATGATGCCATCTTATTTTGGGCGTGTAGCGTCACTTTGACAGCACTAAAGTCAGTTCTTGGTTTTCTGTCTCTTTTCTTAGTCGAATGTTAGAAAATGACAGGAATAAATTTAGTTAAGTTAAGTCGTGGCAATACCGAATCGATACCAGTCTGTCCTCCGATTGGCTTCCCGCCATTAAATTTGTTCGGTCAAAGTTGTATTTGATATTCGTGAAAAATTGGTTTTAGTGATATTTGTGACATAATTTCGTGCGGATTGTGTGCCAAAAAGTTGCGTAAATCGACCACCATAACAGGAATCTCAAATACATACGAAGAAAGAACAAAAGTTTTGGTGCAAGTTAAATCGTACTGGTGATTTTGGCGGCAACGCGCGTGCTTACAAAATCGACCAAAATTTCATCCTCATCGTTCATCTATCATCCCATCGTCATCAGGAGAGTTTTGCACGGGAATTGTGAAGAAACAGACGGGCTTTGTTTCTTAATTTTCTAAATTCGTTTTTCATGGCTATTATTGTGTTAATGTGGTGGAATTAGTTTGATAATGTGCCATTAATGGAGAGCAATATCACAGAGGATTATATTGTACAGAGTTACAGCTTCAAACAACCTCGCAAAAGCGGCGCATCACTACATGCGCAGTATGATTGTGTGCGCGTTCACCTACGGGGCTCACGAACGAGGACGAGGGGACACTTTGGCTATGCTTCGGGTGGTTACGGCGTAACGAGGGTGTGAATTTAATGTGTGAGATATTGTCCATTCTTCCTTTCGGAAAGAGATTGGAGCCACTGACCTCTGTTAATATTAATATGTCTATGGATTATTTTCTGTTTGATCGTCACTGTCATTGTAGAACGTCATGTCATGTGAATTTAAAGTGTGAGATATTATAGGATTATATGTGTTCTTTGGATATTATTATCGTTCATTTTACTCGAGCATGTTTAAAAGTAGTTTCATAATATTAAACGAAATGGTTAATAATTGCACTGTGTGCTTTAATAATACGAGGAGGAACACAAACAAAACATCTCCTTCTTCATATACCAACCCCAAAGATCGTGACAGGTAAGTCAATTTTTGAGTCACCCGCGTAAAGCGGCGGATCGGGCGGCAACGTTTTTTTTAATTTAAACTCATTTTATTCAACTAAATAACAAATAATAAATAACACAACAAACAACGACAACAAAAAAGAAAAACAATATACCTACATATTATAAAACATTATCCTTCATACTTCAATTAAATTTATTTCCTTTTAGACAGCCCTACAAGAATAGGCTAATGTAATCGAAGCTCCTAAGAAGCTGTTGCTCTGTACAATATAATCCTCTGTGGCAATATAGTAAGAGTGAGAAATAAAGAAGGCGCTCCCGTTTGATTCGGATTGATTCTCGCGTGAAACTCCCCTGACCATTGGAATGTGTGTACCACCATCGCATTTCAAGAGTTAGGTATTAAGGTTAGGTTAGGTTAGGTTTAAGTACAAAGAAAAAAAGACACTAATGACCAGGCAGTAAGGGCTAGTTCCCATAGCCTATCCGAAAGGATAAACTATAAAAAAAAAAAAAAAAAAAAGTCTGTCCTCCATTATAGCACAGAGTACTATATTATAGGTATTCCAAACTTCTTGGGTACCACAGAAACATTTTTCTTAATAATTAAAAACAGAATAATAATGAAAAGAGATTGTTTGTGCGCCGCAGTGACAAAAAAGGTCTCTAATCAGCGAAATGTTCGGCTTGTTGAAGCCGACCTTTCACTTTATGTCGGGGCCTGGCTTATTTTAATTTAACTGAAAGGAGACTGGGCAAATGTGTTTGGGAAGTGGTCTATGAACCAATAGCAATACGGTTTCGGTGTTTGTGTTGGGATACGTCAACTACACCCTTGTGCAAAGGGGCTCTGGCAGTTTTGAGAAAAAATATTTTTTTTACTAATCTAACCTAACCAAACCGCTTCCATGAGAAGTGGTTTATGAACCAATAGCGACACGGTTTCGGTGTTTGTGTTGGGAAACCTCATTTGCACCCTCATGTTCATAAACCCCTTTTACCCATAGCAAAATTAAAAGTAGAATTTTTCTTAAATCTGCCGGGTCAACATTTCATGCCCCTTTGCACAAGTGTGTAGTTGAGGTTTCCCAACACAAACACCGAAACCGTATCGCTATTGGTTTATAGACCACTTTCACGCAGTCTCCTTTGTTAACAGTCGAGTTTGTATAGTTTTTTAAAGGTAAATGTAGACTTAGTAGTAGTATCAGGTACCTACCATATGTAGTGGTTGTCGTGGTGCGGCGCGCGCATGACTCCGACGCCGCCGCCGAGCCGCCGGTAGTTCATCGCGCCGCACAGCCGCCACTGGTTCGACTCCGGGTCGTACACCTGCACGAAACACTAAGTTACTCACTAATCATTAGAGTTGACTAATTATGACATAGGTGAATGACGATGATAATGATATAAGTACTTATCTAAACTATTATAAAACTGTAACTGAAGTGTGTCTGCACATTGACGATATTTACAAAAAAAAGATTATGATATGGTTTTTAGGTATCCCTGACTCGAAATCAACCTTTTTTTATAAATTTTGTCCGTCTGTTTGTTTGTGTGTTTGTTTGTTTGTTTGTTTGTTAGTTTGTTTGTTTGTTCGCGCATCACGCAAAATCTACTGAACCGATTTTGATGAAACTTTTTTGTTTGATAGCTTATGATCTGACTTAAAATCTGGTATATAATTTGTGCGGACGAAGTCGCGGGAAAACACTAGTACATAATAAGAATACTGTTATTATATTTTTCAACACACTTGCTCATAAAATGACTCTAATTTAACCTTCGAGGTTTTGTCAAAAGTGTACAATTATGTTTTTTCTCCCCTCCGGACGGAAAGCGTCAGTTTTCGTCCCGCTCCGCTAAACGAAGGTGTCGCTTTCCACCTCCGTCGAGAAAAAAATAGTCTGCGAACCTCGGGTAGTAAATAAAAAAGTCTCAGATATCATGTAATTGTTGACCGAGGCGAAGCCGAGACCTTTCTTACTTTCCTGCCCTCGGCGTGTAATCTACTATATCTTTGACGAAGCATGTTGCAGAGACAGACATTTTACCATTTTGAAGAAGCGCGTTGCAGATTTGAAGTTTGTTCTTTCTTATGCATTTAATTAAACAATCATGCTGACAACTAAAGCTGGCGCGTGTCACACATAATGCCTTTGTCTCGCTGCACGCATAATGCAAATTTTTTCTATCTCTATCAAGCACGGACGAAGTGTCAGCAAAAACGCATTTGTGTGTGTCTGTGAACGCGCCAGCTTTAGTTAACCAACATGTAGGTCGTACCCTAAGCTTATACAAAGCACTACTAGGTACAGGGGCTAATCAGATGCACAATACCTCTATAGACTTGAGGTAGGCGGTGCCGTCGAAGCCTCCGACCGCGTACAGCTGACCGTTCACTACGGCGAGCCCCACCCCGCTGCGCCGTGACGTCATCGCTACCACGGGCGACCACGAGTCCGTGGCCGGCTCGTATCTGCGGAACATTACACCATCAAATTCATTAATAAACAGTAAGCATGTCGCCGACGATCAAAGACCAAATAGGATCATATAGGTATGTATGCTTTTAAAAGTACAATTCGGTATGTCAAGTTTTTTTTTGGAGGGCTGAATCGAAAACCATTTCGAGATAATTGTCTCAATAATCATATTTTCTATGTCAGAGATTTTAAAATGAAAGGATTACAGATATTTTTAATAAAATAACGTCGTTTTTCGGTCCGTCCAGTGACGTCACTGGAATACCTGTGAACTCCTTGGTAAACATAAAGTCAACTTAAAATAACCGGCCATTAAGAAAAAAAAAATACATTCACAATGTCAGAATTTGACATTTGATGTTGCAGTATCTATTTCCAGCATAGAGTTAGAAAGAGGAGGCAGGTTTTAATTTTTTTAAATATAGCGTAGGTAGTTTTTCTCTATGGAGTTCGATTATTTTCTCTCCACCATTTTTGCACTTCGAGATTACAAATCAAAATAATTTAAAAATGTAATTCGTCGTCTTAAAATTCTGTCTTCTATCCGAAAAAATAAAAAAAATGAAGACCAAAAAAATTGACTTACCGAATTGCGTGAATAGAATAACATGCATACATATGCACGTTATTCTATTCACGCAATACGCCTCTCTGTTTAGAAAGTAATTGAGGTGCCATTTGACGGAGACTGATGTAAAGAATCTCATCTCATTTACTTCCCAAAGAGATCGGTGGAAAAAATGGTACCATAAATCATAATGGTAATGATGGTCTGGCTTTAAGTTCTTCGCGCTTGGCATCGAAATCAGCCCTACGCTTAGCCTCAAAGTCGAACACCTTATTCTGGACAGTGTGCCTCCACCCCGGTCGATCTTTAGCAAGCTCCTCCTAACAATTCGGATCAATCTCGCAAAGCTTCATTGCTAGGCATTTGCATTGTATGAACCCCTTTCTAAACTTTCATTTAAATCACATTTCGTTCACCAAACAAATGGTCGGATCTTGGGCTTTGTGTGTGTTTGAGGGTGCGGTGACGTATATGTGTGTGTACTGACCGCTCGGCAGAAGACAGCTCGGTGCAGTCGTCCCTGCCGCCGACCGCGTATATCTGACCGTCGAACACGGCGCAGCCGAGGTGCTTGCGGCGCGTGGACATGGTGTGTATGTGTGTGTACTGACCGCTCGGCAGAAGACAGCTCGGTGCAGTCGTCCCTGCCGCCGACCGCGTATATCTGACCGTCGAACACGGCGCAGCCGAGGTGCTTGCGGCGCGTGGACATGGTGTGTATGTGTGTGTACTGACCGCTCGGCAGAAGACAGCTCGGTGCAGTCGTCCCTGCCGCCGACCGCGTATATCTGACCGTCGAACACGGCGCAGCCGAGGTGCTTGCGGCGCGTGGACATGGTGTGTATGTGTGTGTACTGACCGCTCGGCAGAAGACAGCTCGGTGCAGTCGTCCCTGCCGCCGACCGCGTATATCTGACCGTCGAACACGGCGCAGCCGAGGTGCTTGCGGCGCGTGGACATGGTGTGTATGTGTGTGTACTGACCGCTCGGCAGAAGACAGCTCGGTGCAGTCGTCCCTGCCGCCGACCGCGTATATCTGACCGTCGAACACGGCGCAGCCGAGGTGCTTGCGGCGCGTGGACATGGTGTGTATGTGTGTGTACTGACCGCTCGGCAGAAGACAGCTCGGTGCAGTCGTCCCTGCCGCCGACCGCGTATATCTGACCGTCGAACACGGCGCAGCCGAGGTGCTTGCGGCGCGTGGACATGGTGTGTATGTGTGTGTACTGACCGCTCGGCAGAAGACAGCTCGGTGCAGTCGTCCCTGCCGCCGACCGCGTATATCTGACCGTCGAACACGGCGCAGCCGAGGTGCTTGCGGCGCGTGGACATGGTGTGTATGTGTGTGTACTGACCGCTCGGCAGAAGACAGCTCGGTGCAGTCGTCCCTGCCGCCGACCGCGTATATCTGACCGTCGAACACGGCGCAGCCGAGGTGCTTGCGGCGCGTGGACATGGTGTGTATGTGTGTGTACTGACCGCTCGGCAGAAGACAGCTCGGTGCAGTCGTCCCTGCCGCCGACCGCGTATATCTGACCGTCGAACACGGCGCAGCCGAGGTGCTTGCGGCGCGTGGACATGGTGTGTATGTGTGTGTACTGACCGCTCGGCAGAAGACAGCTCGGTGCAGTCGTCCCTGCCGCCGACCGCGTATATCTGACCGTCGAACACGGCGCAGCCGAGGTGCTTGCGGCGCGTGGACATGGTGTGTATGTGTGTGTACTGACCGCTCGGCAGAAGACAGCTCGGTGCAGTCGTCCCTGCCGCCGACCGCGTATATCTGACCGTCGAACACGGCGCAGCCGAGGTGCTTGCGGCGCGTGGACATGGTGTGTATGTGTGTGTACTGACCGCTCGGCAGAAGACAGCTCGGTGCAGTCGTCCCTGCCGCCGACCGCGTATATCTGACCGTCGAACACGGCGCAGCCGAGGTGCTTGCGGCGCGTGGACATGGTGTGTATGTGTGTGTACTGACCGCTCGGCAGAAGACAGCTCGGTGCAGTCGTCCCTGCCGCCGACCGCGTATATCTGACCGTCGAACACGGCGCAGCCGAGGTGCTTGCGGCGCGTGGACATGGTGTGTATGTGTGTGTACTGACCGCTCGGCAGAAGACAGCTCGGTGCAGTCGTCCCTGCCGCCGACCGCGTATATCTGACCGTCGAACACGGCGCAGCCGAGGTGCTTGCGGCGCGTGGACATGGGCGCGACGGGCGTCCACTTGTTGGCGCGCGGGTCGTAGCGCTCCACGGTGTTGAGCGGCGACTGACCGTCCGACCCGCCCACCGCGTACAGCTGCCCGCCTAGTACTGCCACCGCCACGCCTAGTCGCCGCGTCGTCATCGCTGCCACCTGACGTAAGGACAGACTTTTTTACGGCATGCGAACGTTAGGATGGAATAGAGCACGCCGTGTAAACACGTCGTGCTAATCGCTGGCACGGTTTTCTCAAGCAAATCCATTGGCATGCGAAAAGATTGGCGCTAAAAATTATCACCGTGTAAACGACCGCGTTCCGTGCTTTTTTTGTGCGCCGCAGAATTCGCAACCCAAAATTGTCATTAGTACAAATTAGTTCATCATCATCATTTTCAGCCTGTATCTACCCACTGCAGGGCATAAGCCTCCTCCATATTTTGCCATTCTTCTCGGTCCTGTGCCAGTCGCATCCAGGTCTTGCCTGTACTTTTCCAGATGTCGTCAACCCGCCTGGCTGCCGGACGACCCACTTCTCTTTTACCTAATCTCGGCCACTCTGTTAAGGCTTAACTCCACCTGCCATCATTTCGTCTAGCTACGTGTCCTGCCCACCGCCACTTTAAGCGAGCTATTCGGTCCCCGACGTCCTGAACCTTAGTTCGACGTCGGATCTCGACGTTTGTGACGTGGTCAAGAAGGGTGATGCCTAGCATGGCGCGCTCCATGGCTCTCTGTGCTACTTTGATTTTGGGTACAGTTTTCTTAGTGAGCGTCCATGTTTCGGCACCATATGTCATGGTGGGCAAGACACATTGATTAAAAAGCTTGGTTTTCAAGCATTGTGGCATTTTTCTGTCTCGGAGCACGTCGTCCAGCTTACCGAAAGCAGCCCACCCCAATTGCACACGTCTTGAGACCTCTTTTATTTGGCATTCTTTACCAAAGGATAAACACTGTCCAAGATATACATAACGATCGACTACCTCTAAAATCTCATTACCCACAATAATGGGGTCTGTGACCCCACAGGCGTTCGTCATAACCTTAGTCTTGGACATGTTCATGCTCAGGCCTACACTCAAAGAAGCATTATAGTTAAAATTTACACAAATTATTTATAATTTTTAATTTGTACAAATTAGTTAAAATTTAAAAATTCAAATTTTTATAATAAGCCCAATACAATCTTAGTCTTATTAGTGGATAGATTATATCAGTCATGGTGCTCGTTCAACTTTTAGATCAAATAGAACATGTTCAGGAGAAGCCGATTGAATAAAACAGTCTTATATTTATTGAGTGGCAGTTCTTTTATATGCTGCAGCAGTTTTGCACATGCAGTAATCGTTTTTTTAAACATGTCGTGTTTGGTGCTTCAAGTTATTTGAAGTTTAGAGGTATTGCTGTCATAGGATATATGCACGAAAGACAGAAAGGAGCGGAGGTGTCGCAAAGCAGTTAGGTCTGACGTCATTAGATTAGGTCATGCATGAGTAGACATGGCCTAAGATGGTCAGGTCGGACCGCCATTGTTTTCGTACACATTCATTTCGTTTACTGAAAGTTTTTTGTCCATAAAATACATCACGAAATGTGCTGTTCCTGAATATAATAATGGTTGATGGTCACAAACAATAATTTTTTTCCCACAACAAAACGTTGAGGGGGAAAACATCTTGTCACACGTCCCTACGAAGCGGGGAAAGGTGTCAAGATTATTAGAAGATAACATAATAATGAAACACATCGCTGTAGCACAACACCAGCTCTTGTGCCACCTGCGGTGAAATCATTGCGGCGCAATGTCGCAACGCTTCGTGTGGGTTGGCTCTGATCTGGGGGGTTATTGTGTAACTATACCCGATTCAATCGGTATCAAATCGACACGGTGTTTTGGCAGTTCTTGGCGATTTTGCTTCTTAATATTTAGTTAATTTATCTCAGATAATGAACACGATGATCACAGAAACAAAATATTATTTAAAAATTGGCTAGTACAGTCATAAAACGTTATCGATTTTGTAAACGATATAATCGGAGGCTTACACAATAGCCCTACTGATCACATGGCACTTCTAGCTCGCACGTAACGACCAGTAGCAGGGTTGTCACGTACCTTGGTCCAGCGGTTCTCCTTGGGCTCGTAGCGCTCCACGTGGTTGAGGCACTGCACGCCGTCCTGCCCCCCCACCGCGTACAGCGCACCCTCCAGCACCGCCACCCCCACAGAGGTGCGGCACGAGGACGTGGGCGCCACCGCGCCGCACCACTGTTACACGACAATCAATCGAGCATTAATGCTTTATTGCACACTGTAGCCATAGAAAAGAAACAAGCCCGCGGCGGACAGTACACCCCTATATGCGCAATGATGTTTCTAGCAAACAACGGCTCATTCTCGTAAGCGATCGTTCACGTAATGCCGCTTGTATGAGTCTACTGACTGACTGAGCGTCGGTCGAGCTGGATCGGGAAAAGTTACTTTCTCTCGTTTTGGAGGCTAAGACCAAACATGGATGCTTATGCATTATTTAAAATGCTCATCTCTCTTATTATGGTACAGCGTGAAAATAGTTATAGCGCGATCTAACTCTACGGTGTAAGCATCTATCTAGACATGATTTAACAATAATACACAAAAATACAAATAACAATCATACACCATAACACAGTCATCTGACTATCCCCTTGGGGAATATAGTCGTGAGCATATGGTATGCTATGCCGTGGTGGTCCAGTGGCGAGTAACCTTGCCTGCCGTGCAGGAGGCGATGGTTCGATCCCCGTCCAGGCCGACTCGTACCGATGAGTTTTTCGGAATTTATGTACGATTTGTAACACCACTGGCTTTTCGGTGAAGGAAAACATCGTGAGCAAACCGGCATGCTTCAATTTCGAGGCATGTATTGTACCCACTGTCCATTATAAGTGGCGACGGGCTCACCCCCCGTCACACTGGACAGAGTTTCGGTACTACTGGTGAAACGTGAATGTTCTGAGGTTTCAGAAAATCTCTGACTACCCCCTAGGGGAATATAGTCGTGAGCATATGCTATGCATGCATATGGTATGCTACAATAATAATAACAAATTGTAGACTCGAACAGACAGACAAATTATGAAGACACAAAACAATACGATTTAGACAACGAGCATACCTGATTAGTCTGCGGGTCGTATCGCTCTATACTGTTGAGGTAGCTCTGGCCGTCGTGGCCCCCCACGGCGTAGAGCAGGTCGTGCAGGACCGCGACCCCCACGCCGCAGCGGCGCTTGGACATGGGCGCGACCATCTTCCACTCGGCGGTCTGCGGGTCGAACCGCTCCACCGACGCTATCGCGTCCCCAGAACACCACCCGCCCACTGCGAATAGCACCTCGCCTGCGGGATGTGACGATTACAGTTACAGGGTGTAACAAACAAAAGATGGTTAGATATCTTGTAGTAGCCATAAGTTATAAGCAGGGCGCAGAATCAATTCAATTCAATTTTTGTTTAATGGCATCCGATGCGTTATCACAATTCAGCCAACGTCTCGTTATGTGAAGATTATACGTAGGAAAATGATCAGTAGTATTAATTAAGTCTAGAGTGGCAGTTTTGCCAATGTAAGTAGTTTAGAGTCTCAAGTGATTGTTTTAAGGTTAAAACACAAAAGAGAGTTCACAAAATGGTGGAGCCACGTGCGGACCCAACGCGACGATACGTGCTGTGCACACACGACCGTCCTCCGGCAGATCCGCATCGTGACTCCAGGGCGCAGAATCTAATAGCAAAATAATAGAAATGTCATAGAGATGTGACACTGTTTTTATCGTGTTTTCATGCTGTCGATACTTGTTAGTTTTGATCTTCATTGCTTAATCAACATAACACGTAAGTACATTTAATTTTTATTATTTATGATGAGATGACACACAAATAAAACAAACCAATTTTTCTTATCTATACAAAACTGCCTACTTGAGCCAAATCTATGGGACAGCTGATATTTTTTCGCGATTTCAAAATTGGTCCCGAAGAAAAAGTTGTTCAGTTTGATGGTCTGATCACGCCCTTAAAAACCATCAGCATATTAATTAGGACCCTGTATGTATCCGCACCTCTTCTCGTGGGTTTCCGGGGCCTCGTGCGGGGGCCCTGCATGAGGGGCCGCTCCTGCGGCAGCAGCAGGTAGTTCTTGGCCTCGTCCAGCAGGTCGCGGCAGGCGTCGTCGGAGCGGATCAGCAGCTCCGAGGAGACCGTGCCCACCAGGAACTTGGGGCTGAGCAGCGGCAGCCGCACGTGTTGCAGCACCTGATAGATATCATTTATTTATTTTAGTTTTCCCGCGACTTCGTCCGCACAAATTATATAAGTACCCGATTTTAAGTCAGAACATATAAGCTAACCTTAGATCAAAATAAAATGAATGGATAGGCCTGAAGTGCGGTAAGTTGAAGCACACTACTGGTGCACTTGGTCCATACAAACTAGCGCCATTATCTGTCAAATCTAGGGCACTTGCATACAAGTGACAAGTAAACCTTTCATTTGTTTTGCCTCATTTTTCTGGTTTGAAATGTTCGCGTAAGGCCTATCCATTAATTTTATTTTCATCGAAGAAGCTAACAAACAAAAAAAGTTACATCAAAATCGGTTCAGTAGTTTTTGCGTGATGCGCGAACAAACAAACAAACAGACAAACAGACTAACAAAATTTCTAAAAAAGGTTGATTTCGAGTCAGGGATACCTAAAAACCATATCGTAATCTTTTTTTTGTAAATACTTCAATGTACAGACACACTTCAGTTACAGTTTTATAATAGTTAAGATAGGAAAACATACAGACTAATTTTTACTGGAGAACGCTAGATAGCGCCACAGAGCTATGCCAAACTATAACGAACTTTCAGAATTTTGTTCCTTTAGAAATGAAAATTAAGATTTTTTTAAATAGGAAGATGGAAAACATACTCATAAAGACTCCAACAATATCTTGTAATGTGTTGTTTAGTTATTTAAAAATGAGAATTTTTTTTCAAACATCTACCTTGTTCAAAATACATTACCGCCAAGATGGCAAAGGAGGGGCAGTAACGGTCCTAACGCTAGAAAAGTCCAGGTCACGACCGCCTGGAAGGTCTGCTGCTCTGAGCGCACGTTCAGTCATACAAACGTTGTATAAGTGTCGCACGGTACTTGGCCGAGGTGCTGCCTGCGCTCGGCCACGTTGTATTTGACCAAGGACATAACCGCCTGGAAGGTCTGCTGCTCTGAGCGCACGTTCAGTCATATAAACGTTGTATAAGTGTCGCACGGTACCTGGGCGAGGTGCTGCCGGCGCTCGGCCACGTTGTACTTGACCCAGGACATGACTGCCTGGAAGGTCTGCTGCTCTGAGCGCACGTTCAGTCATATAAACGTTGTATAAGTGTCGCACGGTACCTGGGCGAGGTGCTGCCGGCGCTCGGCCACGTTGTACTTGACCCAGGACATGACTGCCTGGAAGGTCTGCTGCTCTGAGCGCACGTTCAGTCATATAAACGTTGTATAAGTGTCGCACGGTACCTGGGCGAGGTGCTGCCGGCGCTCGGCCACGTTGTACTTGACCCAGGACATGACTGCCTGGAAGGTCTGCTGCTCTGAGCGCACGTTCAGTCATATAAACGTTGTATAAGTGTCGCACGGTACCTGGGCGAGGTGCTGCCGGCGCTCGGCCACGTTGTACTTGACCCAGGACATGACTGCCTGGAAGGTCTGCTGCTCTGAGCGCACGTTCAGTCATATAAACGTTGTATAAGTGTCGCACGGTACCTGGGCGAGGTGCTGCCGGCGCTCGGCCACGTTGTACTTGACCCAGGACATGACCGCCTGGAAGGTCTGTTCCTCTGAGCGAACGTTCAGCTCGTCAGAGGATACTATGTCGATCAGCTGCGCCGCCGGCAGCAGGAGGAACTCTTCGCTTTCCATCACCTGCGAAGACAAATTTAAGTGGTCAGAAAGCATGATACGATTACTGCAGAGTACAAATAAAGAATCTGCCATAGGCGTGTTTGAATGCCGGGGCTCGCATTGTTCTTGGTTGCAAACAAGCCAAGAATTTATCATCACAGCCAATATTATACGTCCCACTGCAGGGCACAGACCTACCCTCATGGAGGGTGTACGGGCGTTAGTCCACCACGCGTACCCAATGCGAATTCAGCGCATGCAGGTTTCCATACTATGTTTTCCTTCACTGTTTGAGACCAGTCAGTATTACATATACAAGGTGTTACAAAAATACAAATAAACCTTTAAGGGGGTGGTGTAGACCATCAAACTGAACAACTTTCACTATGGGACCAATATCAAAATCGCGAAAAAAAAATTATCGACTAGAGCTAAAATATGTATGGGATATGAAATAATTTTTTTCGCGATTTCGATGTTGGTCCCACAGAGAAAGTTGTTCAGTTTGACGGTATTAACAACCCCCTTAAGAGTTTTAAAAATTTATTGTTACTTATGAAACACGCTGTATATGTTAGAAAAGCTTATTGGAAAATGATGTGGTCCGTGCGGATTCGAACCCAGCCCTCAAGATTGAGTTTCCATAGCTCTCCGCAACGCAGCACTGAGGCTATCCAAGCAAAGTATTATTTTATGCATATCTTGTACGGCTTTGTCCATTGAAGTTCATGACATTTTATTTTCAATAAGCGAGCATTCCGTGTTCCCGCGCGGCGCAGCGTGAGTAGGCAGTGAGACAAGGTGGACTGACAACCTGGTGGAGGCGGCGGGAACCCGTTGGATGAGGGCAGCGTAGGACCGGTCGTTGTAGCAATCCTAGGCCTATGTCCAGCAGTGGACGTCTATCGGCTGAGATGATGATAAAGCGAGCATTTAGCACGTGAAAGATCGTACTTCATCCTCCACCCTTCTTCTTCAATATAGAAAGATTTTACCTTACAATAAAATCAATATTGTGATCCTGAAGTCCCTCCAGGGTTGTGAGAGAGTGTTTCTTGGATTTTACTGCATTTTTGCCTCAAAAGCCCATTAATTGGCCGCTTCCGTTGTAATTTTCCTAATTTCATAAATAGAATGCTAACTTCCGCTTGTCATTTTCCCGCCATTCGCCAGCGTGCTCAATAGGCTCTGACGCCATTTTGTTCATTGCGACTCACCCAGGTGGCCTTAAATAGGCCCTGGAGGGACTTCAGGATCACAATATTGATTTTATTGTAAGGTAAAATCTTTCTATTGTAATCCTTTCGTCCCTCCAGGGTTGTGAGACGTGTCTGTTATCACCTGGTGAATGGCGGGGATGAAGTTATGATAGGTACCAGATTCAATGGAATAAAGAATATATTGTTATTAAAAACAAAAACATAGTAGGTACTGCTATGGTAAGAGAAGAAAAAACAAAATAATATAATTAATTGAATACTCTTCAATATATAGGTATTATAACGTTGCTTTGTTAATCTAACAAAGTTATTCGAACCATTTCTATCAAAAACTAAATGTTTGAAAAGATTATGATAAATTTTGTCTTTAATCTACCTATTTTGTTTTCTGTGGTAATTATGGAAGTTTTTACAGATCCCTTTAATACAGCATCGAGGAAGAAATTACTGATCCAACTTGAGAAGTCGCTTTAACTGTAAGTACAAAAAGAAAAGCTATAATTATAATTCCCCACCGGGGAAGAGGCCTGACCTCTTAAATAGATAGATACCTAAATAAACAAAGCTGAGATTTAGCTCATTTATACCGAGTAATAATCAAATACTTCTCAGAATCTAATTTCGTGGCTAAAACTTTGATCGGATCAACCGAACAGTCGATCCGTACTTGCGAAATGATGCTAAGTTTGTTTCAAGGTAATAAGGAAAATATGTAATTTGAAGATCATTACCAAAATCACATTAAATGTAGGCCGAGCCGATGCCCACAAAACGTGGCGCACTGATGCAACGAATGGCATAATGGCCTTATCTTCTCTAGATAGATCCTAAATCGAAGTTCTGACAATCTGTGTGTTTTGTGTGTTAAGCGAGGATGTCGCTCTATTCCTAGCCTAGGTAAGGGTCACAGAAAGTAAACACGACAGATTTATGAAAGTTGATAGAACACGATAAACGTGGTTCCTCTTTGGTGTGCAAGTTTTCACAGAACAAGAGTAAGAAGAGAATCAGAACAACCTTACGCCGGAAATTCTAGGCGATGCCGAAGGATAGGAAATGACAAAATTTTATTTTATGTTCTTATGAAAGCACCACTTTAGCCATCTTATTCATGGAGTTCGATAGGAAAATAATGTGAGCTAACGACGATTTTAAAATGTCTTCTTATACACTCAAGCTGCTTTTGGGGAACCATGCTTCCAGTTTCAGATCTTCCAAAATTGGACTAGGTTACCCCGTCCGCGTTCAGCGGTGATGCTACTATTCTGTGTCCACTCTGTAAGAGCTATTTGGTTGTATTGATGACTTTACTGACGTCAAACTTTCTATTGATAGAATTTGAATACCAGTAAGTCTGACCAATTAAAGCAATTCATAGTCATACTATGTACACAATTCAAATTGACTTCTCATTGAATTGTACTCCGATAAACCCGCTAATATGTTTTGTTATCAGTCATAAACAGACAGAAGGCCAAGATCTCCACTTTTATTATACATATTAGCCACGGCCGAACAATTGTCGGACTATAGTCAAAGCTGTCAAAACTAGTATAAAATTTTACAGCTGCTCACGTTCTTATTTATAATCGTCTATGATGAACGCTGGAAGCTGTCGGAGACTCCAGGGACTTGACCGCTGGAACTCACGACTCAATATCTAAGCTCTGCGACAGTATAGGCGGCCCAGATGACACGACGAAGCCCGCAGAGCTCAGTCCTAGGTTCCAAGGAGGGACTACACCCACCTGGAAATGATTTTACTTCCAAAGAGGGACTTTACCCGCCTGGAAGTGTGCACAACGATACTCGCAAAGATTTATCTTCAGATGAGAGACTTTAATCACCTAGAAGTATGCACAAATAATCTCGCAAAGATCTGACTTCAGAGTTTGGGGACTTTACCCACCTGGAAGTGTGCATAACGAAGCTCGTAAAGATATGACTTCATAGTGAGGACTTCACTCACCTGGAAATGTGCACAACGAAGCTCGTAAAGATCTGACATCAGAGTGGGGACTCTACCCAACTGAAAATGTTCACAACGAAGCTCGCAAAGATCTGACTTCAGAGTTTGGGGACTTTACCCACCTGGAAGTGTGAACAACGGAGCTCGTAAAGAGATGACTTCATAGTGAGGACTTTACTCACCTGGAAGTGTGCACAACGAAGCGCGTAAAGATCTGACTTCAGAGTGGGGACTTTACCCAACTGGAAGTGTGCACGACGAAGCTCGCAAAGATCTGTCTTCCGAGAGAGGACTTAACCCAACCGGACGTGTGAATGACGACGCTCGCAAAAATTTGTCCTCCAAGGAGGGACTTTACCCACCTGGAAGTATGCAAGACGAAGCTCTCAAAGGTCTGTCTTCAGAGGAGGAATTTCATCCACCTGCTGTGTGCACGATGTAACTCTCAAAGATCTGACTTCTGAGACACTTTACCCAACTGGAAGTTTTCACGACGAGGCTCGTAAATATCTGCTTTCTACAAGGGACCCGACTGGTAATGTACAAAATGGCGTCAGAGCCTATTGAGCACGCTGGCGAATGGCGGGAAAATGACAAGCGGAAGTTAGCATTCTATTTATGAAATTAGGAAAATTACAACGGAAGCGGCCAATTAATGGGCTTTTGAGGCAAAAATGCAGTAAAATCCAAGAAACACTCTCTCACAACCCTGGAGGGACGAAAGGATTACAATACCTTTTTTGAATGAATTTTTATTTCAACTTTTAAATTTTACTGTATACAGGTAAGTGACAGCCTAGCAAATACTGAAACGGTGAACTCCGAACATCAAACTGAACATCTTTCACTACAGAGCCTACCTCAGGAAACGCGAAAAAGTAACGCCTGATTCAATTAATAAACTAAAGCTATCGACTCCGCAATAGCTTACCTCAGGAAAGTTCTGTTGTGTGAATTTGTCAGCGATCCTGAGCAGTTCCCTGCAGGAGTGTGTGTCGGCGAAGGCGCGTATGCCGAGGCAGTTGGAGCAGTCCAGCTGCCGCTTGAGGAACTCGCAGCACACGTCCTGGATCTCCTGCAGCTGCAGGAGGCATGCTGCCGGCAGTAAAGCCTGCGAACATCATTGTTGGTATTGTAGGATTTCTGGTATGTGTATCTAAACCTGCTAGAAGAAATAGTTTTAAAGGGTTTTTGCTGTGGGAGAAACATCCGTTCTTTTGTCTGTTTCTATTCCAATGGGTACCGAGTAAAATGGTTTTATAATTTTGTGCAAATGTATTTTTATTTTTGGAAAGTGAATAAAAGACTTAACTTCCCAAATTATTGTTGTGATGATGGAGAAAATTGAACCCCTTACTACAGATAATAACAGAAGGCAGCTCTCTAAGTTCAGCGCGATATCGTACAGTCGAGGTTGTCGATTCATGCATTTTGCGTGCGTTTGTAAGGTATGTAATCTGGGCGTGTAGACAAAGTAACATTTCAATTGGCGTAAAAGCTTGACAGAATGTATGGATTTTACATAGGCGATACATTTTTATGTTTTCTACTGTCGTTAACGCTAATCGAAAGATATTTTGTCTAGGGGCCCTGAACCGTTGACGTTAAAGAGTGTGCTTACTTGTGTAAGAGATGCATAATTCGAAACGTATTGGACGGGATAAAAAGAGAGGATGACAAGCGTGAAACAGTCAGAATGACCGTGTTTAGTCTAACAGCGAAAGAGATGAAATAAAGTCAGATTCGAAGATGGCTAGCTTCGGGTTACATTTCATTCCCATATATACAAGTTAGAATGTAAAATATTTTTTATGTTTAATGTCTTGTACATTATTTTATTGTGTTTGTACATAATTTTTTCTGTACTGCAAGTGCTATTAATTTATCTAAAGTTAGAGGCTGACGATGATATTACCTGAACATTGCTCTCCTCGACGACGATGTGCGCCGTGTAACAGAACTCTATTAGTTGCTCCATGGCCTGCTCGTCCACGTCCCGTATGGTGACCTCGGTGGCGCGGGACTCCGCCAGCTCGCCCGTGAACATGGCGCGGAAGTACGGGCTGCATGCTGACAGGATCACTCTGCAGAGTTCGACATTCTGAGTTAGTACAAACAGATACGCCTGTCATCGTGAACTGCTGAACGTAGACCTCTCCCAAGTCGCGCCACAAGTGATTATTTCTTCACAGTTGCTCCCCGATATCTGTTTATCATCCTCATGGTGAGATGGATCCTCATGGATGAGGAAGGCCGAGGACAGAGTTTTGTGGCGCGCCTTGGGAGAGGCCTATGTTCAGCAGTGGACGATGATAGGCTGATGATGATGATGATCTATTTATTGGTCCAGCGTCAGTGGGAGTCCTACACAACGCCTGCCAGTAGCGCCTCCCTTATTCGTAACTGAGCTCTGCACTGTGACGTTATATAGGGTGGTCGCTGATTGTTTATAGCGCAGTGTTTAAAGTTACCCAAAGGGCAATGGAGAGGGCTATGCTCGGAGTTTCCCTGTGGTTCGTTCGTCTTTGTGCGATTTCTTCTGATCGAATCCGAAATGAAGACATCTGCAGGACAACCAGAGAAGCCAACATAACCCGAACAATTGCTTCACTAAAATGGCAATGGACTGGGCACATTGCTCGTAGAACCGATGGCCGATGGGGCCGAGAATTCACGAGTAGTGACCGCGTACTGGAAAGCGTAGCGTAGGTAGGCCCCCCTACAAGGTGGACCAAAGTCTTGGTGAAGGTGTCAGGCACTCATGATGATGGCAGTGCAGGACCGATCATTATGGCGATCCTTGAGGGAGGCCTATATCCAGCAGTGGACGACCATGGGCTAAGATGATGATCATGATGACAGAAGTGAATCTCAGCGGTTATTGCATCCTCGTCGGCATCGGCTTTACAAACACTGCAATGTTTTACGCTCTTATATTAGACTTAGTAAGATTTTTATCAACAAACTAAAATTGCACGCCTGCAAGCAGGCTAAATACAGCTACTGAACAATTTTGTAACACCCTTTTAACAAAGTATTTTGGCAAATAAACTATTCCTATTTCTTTTCTCAACGTACGGCAGGTAAATTTTTCCAATATGGTGTCAGTGCACCGTAGGGTGAGAGTACAGACCTGTGGGCGAACAGTTTCCTGCTGGCGACGTTGAGCACGACGTCGCAGAGCTCGCGGTGGCGGCGCAGCGCTGACAGCTCGCCGAGGATGGCGCGCGGGTGCTTCTCCGACGTGTGCGACAGCCGCGCGCCCGACCCCGCCCCGCCCCCCACGCCCCCGCCGCCCCCGCCCGGCGACCCACCCTCCCCCATCCTGGCAACCAGGCACAACAATTAAACATACAGACCATTAAGGGCCTGTTTCACAACTTCTGAGTAAGTTCTTGTTAGCTTATCCGACAGATATTTTGTATGAAATTATGTCAAAATATCCATCGGATAAGCTAACAAGAACTTACTCAGAAGTGGTGAAACAGGCCCTCAGCCTTTTATCCACTAGGCAACAATTGACGCGCAACACGTGACGCTCAACATGTTCGGCAACGTTGCAAACCAACGCGTGACGTTGCTTCTTTCAAAGTTTCTTCTTGTTGCAAAAGAAGCAACTTCGCGCGTTGTTCTGCAACGTTGCCGCACATGTTGAGCGTCACGTGTTGCGCGTCAATTGTTGCCTAGTGGATACGAGGCTTCAAGCTGAACAACTTTATGGGACAACATGGAAATTGAGAAAAAAAACTGGTGTTCCGTATAAAACTGCAATTCTTTTACCTGAAAGTGTAGCATGTTGCACGTGATACAGCGATATCACGCCTTTTAGATCGTTCGTTCGCGCGCAAATACAAAGAGAGCGAAGGTGTGATAGCCATACAGGTCCTAGTTAAATGGAGCAAATAAGGGGCCAACCCCTTAAGAGAATATTATTCCGAGAGCGAAAATGCGCGCTGCATACAAACGTACTATGGTGATATTTTCAAAACTAAACAATTAAATTCTATGAAATTTTGCAGAAACAATCTAGAAGCAAATCTCTATGCTTCTATAGAGTCAGATTTTCGTTAAAATATACAGTTTCAATGCTAGGATTAATTTAAAATTTGTATGGAAATCTTTGAGGCACTGTAACTTGAAAACTATACATTTTAACGAAAATCTGACTCCATACGAGCATAGAAATTTGTTTTTAGATTGTTTCTGCAAAATTTCATTGACTTTAATTGGTTAGTATTGAAAATATCACCATAGTACGTTTGTATGGAGCGCGCTCCGAATAATATACCCTTAATACGCGCGCGTGTAACAACTTTGCTACATAAGTAAAATGAATCATATTTAAATCGGTCATACCCTTTTGATAGCATCTTGATAACACTGTAAACATTTATGATAGCGATAAGAATCCTACCTTACTGCAGTAAATCAAACAACAACAAAGTAGTATTTAACTATTTACTAATACCACATGACAATAACGTAAGTTATTTGAGGAGGACATGGAAGAGTTTAGGGGAGACCTTCGCCCAGCAGTGGGACAAAACAGGTTAAAAAAAAAATATATATATAGGGTCCTTCTAAATATGCTGACACTTTTTTAAGGTGATGATCAGACCATCATACTGAACAAGTTTCTCTATGAGACCAACATCGAAATCGCGAAAAAAAGATCAGCCCCTCCATACAAAACTGCAAACCTACTCGAGCCAAATGTATGGGACAGCTGATTTTTTTTTCGCGATTTCGATGTTGGTCCCATAGAGAAAGTTGTTCAGTTTGATATGGTCTGATCATCCCCTTAAAAAAGTGTCAGCATATTAAGTTGGACCCTGTATATATATATATGAGGATAGCGTGTAAAGGCATCTCACGAATAAGGGCGTGGGGGAGTGGGTACTCCACCTCGCGGGCCTAGAGTGAATTGATGGAGGCAAGTGAGTGCTCAACTTGATGCTTATGAACTAGTAAGGCTGCTTGCAAATTCGGTCGTGAATGGTCTCCCGGGGTAATTGCAACTATGGAGCAATTGCACAAGAATGACTATTCAGTTGCTCTCCTTATACCAACAACACCTGCCTTATAGATAACTAGACATGCGTATAATAAGAGAAGAAATGAATCATGATTCTTATAACTGTAATTGCCCCATAGTTGCAATAACCTCAGGAGACTTTATTAGGGAAACAGGTAGATGACACGATTGTGTCGAGACCTCCGCTTTTAAATACCTAGTAGACAAAGTTGTATTACGTTATGCAATACAACGTATACGTATTGCATAACGTAATACAACTTTGTATACTAGGTATTTAAAAGCGGAGGTCTCGACACAATCGTGTCATCTACCTGTTAATCATGGATTTTCGCAAAGTAACACCTGTTTCAATAAATTACTTTATTAGGGCACCTCGACAGACTGGTGCAGCGAAAACAATATAAACGTTATAGTCTCTTTTTGTATATCTATAGAGAATATAATACATTGACAGAATGAGCTCTGTCCTTCTGGCTTTGAAACCCATGAAGAATCTCTCTATGTCAAAACTTTCTAATCTCTTTGTGTATGAAAATAGGGATTATTTTAAATTCTTCTTGCTGTGCTAGTCCTGTCCCGTCGCTGTATTACTATGGATAGACCTTTACATAGAAATTTAAAGTCTCAATCAACTGGCTACAGAAGAATGTAAGTATTAAATATTTTTCATAACATTACGACAAGATTTATTGACATTGTAACATTATTATAAAGAGCAAACTTAAGTAATGACTACTAAGTGACCTCCAGCATGTAAATGTAGAACAATTAGGTGTTTATTGTATGCCAAGGATGTTGTAACTCAATTAACTAAGAGATAGTGATTCTAATTCAGTTAGTATGTGTGAAATTTGTTCCTGGTTTCTGAATAATATAGAATTACTCTTAAATTTATACTACTTCACTTCAAATTAAAACAGAAACTTTATAAGTAATTAATTAAATAAGTATTAACTTAATAAATGTATGTAAAATACAGGGTCCATACAGGAAAACGAGAATGTGGATGCCTTTCATTGTTCTCGCGGCTTCGTAAGCCATAGTAATTTTCCTTTGGAAGTTCTTGCCGAGAATTCTCGCCGAGAAGTTCTCGCGACAGTGTACATATCTCTCTCCTTCCTTTCCTTCAGATTTATATCACACATTATGTCATACATTCTTGACATGTTTCATGAATGAATCATTAATTTCTAATTTGTTATTGTAATAAGTAAAGTAAATATTCATTTAAGGTCATTGTTCCAAAACCAATACATTCACATTATTTTGGCTGGTTTGACCTTTTGAAAACAAATAATTATTTTTGTCACCAATAAGTTTAGGTTTTTTAAATGATTATCATAGTCTTTGTCAAACACAAACATGGATACATAAGTATTCATATACACAAATTCACGACCGTCATACCTTCGGGACACCTAGCCATACACTTTCATTGAACTACCATCTTTTAAAAGCATATGGTTGTAGCAAGGTTAACTTTAGCATATCTAACGTTTCAGGATGTTATGATGTGCCAATTGCTGATAGATAGCTAGCCAGACACCCACAGATATTAATATACAGGGTCTGAAGGTCTGAAGTTTTGCATGAAACAGCAGAGTTTTTCCTTAATTTTGATGTTGGTGCCATAGAGACAGTTGATCAGTTTGACGGTCTGATCATCCCCTTAAAAAAGTGTTGGCATATTAAGAAGGACCTTGTAACCAGGTCTCTTGTATTTTCTCTCTATATTTCTGCTGCTTATGGTCTTGGTACAAAAAAAGTACATCATGCGAAACCTAACCCATAGTCGCCTTGTATGATGCTCATACACAGGAATAAATAGGGTGGTATTCTATTCTATATTTTAAAAAATGGCTGCCATCTTGGGTATGTGATGATTTTGCCAATGTCGAGTTTTTATAGCAAAAGTGCTTGACGTTGTACGGTTATATTGATATTTTGGTGACTTCAAGGGTTGTTCTTATAAAAGAACAATATCCTGAGCCACCACTGCACAGTATGTTTTTTGACCTGAAAAGCGGTCATGGTCGTTTTATTCGTGTAATCGTTAGTGTTAATCATTTTGAAACTGAGAGTAGAACTCCCGTGCGTCAAGTCTTCTTAATTCTTCTTAATATTGAGTTGTGATTTTTTAATTTTTTTTTTCAAAATATCGCTATAACTTCCAAATAATCCGGTTTTCTTCTTTTTTCTCAATTTAGTATAATAAAACAATAAACGAGGTATTTTATACACATTACAAAAAATCTCGAACATTTATGTTAATGACGAAATTATACATTTTATTGTTTTTCGTTTTTTATTTTTTATTTCTATATAGTCAGTTATTGGGGTTCCATTTTTACTTTTCAATATTAAGAGCCATACTATTGATGTCTAATAAAAAAATCAGATCTAAATCTCGTAGGATATAGGAGTTATTAACTAATTCCTCTAAAAGTTCTAAAATTATCAGAAAAAAACATTAGAAGTTAATAACTCCTATATCCTACCAGATTTAGATCTGATTTTTTTTGTATACATCAATAGTATGGCTCTTAATATTGAAAAGTAAAAATTGAACCCCAATAACTGACTATATAGAAATAAAAAATAAAAAACGAAAAACAATAAAATGTATAATTTCGTCATTAACATAAATGTTCGAGAACTTTTGTAATGTGTATAAAATACCTCGTTTATTGTTTTATTATACTAAATTGAGAAAAAAGAAGAAAACCGGATTACTTGGAAGTTGTAGCGATAATTTGAAAAAAATAATTAAAAAATCACATCTCAATATTAAGAAGAATTAAGAAGACTTGACGCACGGGAGTTCTACTCTCAGTTTCAAAATGATTAACACTAACGATTACACGAATAAAACGACCATGACCGCTTTTCAGGTCAAAAAACATACTGTGCACTGGAGTTCCACTGTGGACCGGGGATGGGGCAACCGACACGACCACCCAATAGCAGAGCCACAGAGCAACTCTAGGGTGGTATATTATAAAGCCCAAGCCCAGCCTCAGTACATCAGTTTGAAAAAAAAAAAAAAAAAAAAAAAAACAGAATGTGCAGGTGTGAGCCTGAACAAAAGTACAATATTTACAATAAGAAAAACAAGTATTAGAGCTCATTATGAAGGGTCTTTCCTTATCAGAACATAACAGCTGATCCACCCATTGTTATCATTCACCAACTATTGATAAACAATGTTCCAACCGACTCGTGACGTCACACAACTCATTCTGCATCAGCACAGATATAGAAGAACCATGAAAAACTTGTCCTAGACCAAAAGTTCATTTACCTCTTGTGTCCGCGCGCGTTTCCCAGCTGCAACCGCAGCGGGGGCGAAGCCCAGCCCCACACGGAGTCAATCTGCAACCAGACAACGCTCTCGTCACACCAGACAACAACAAACCACTTCGTAAACCCCACAATCAACCCACAACACCCTTTCATAAATTATGCTAATGTCAAGTCTCGTCCTTCCTTACCTTTGACGATTTTGATTGACTGCACACTGAAAACTGTCCTGCAGTGAGCGCAAATTGTCAATTACGCCCCGAGGATGATTTCTGTAAAACCTTTAACGCCACATTGATTTTTCAATCCCAGAAATTTTAATGTTTACTGTTGCAAAAGCATAGGGCATCGTCCCGATTTTTATGTTCACTTCACTGTTCAATTTTTTAAATTCCGTTCCAAACCACGTCGTGATACCTTTGATTTTCTGAGATAAACATTTGAAACATTGGATTCCAGAATGGGAAAAAATTTAATCAGTCCTAAAATTATCATTACCTCCATGATTTAACAGTTTATAGTATAATCATTATCTTTTGTGGTAAAATACAAGATTAATAAGGAAATTATTCTATAAAGTCCTGATTTTTATTTAAGAATTCGATTGCTACTTTTGAACGTTTCTAGGGCGAATGTCAAGTCAAGTTTCGTGTTGCCAACCAACGATTGTGAAATTATTGCAAAAGTCAAAATTACGAAACCGTAAAAATTTCAGGTTTTTCCAAGCAGTTACTCCTGAAGAAACCTGGCTGACCTGGTTCTACCACTACATTTTTAAATAGAAACTGAGGAGTTAATAAATAAATTCAGCACTTACAGTTTGGAAACAAAAACATTGCAAGAATTAAAAATTTAATTATTATTTTGACGTTTAGTAGATCTCATCTGTGGTAAAGTACAGGGGGTCAATCGCGCTAGCTTTGAACGATACTAACAAAACAAAACCACAACCAAAAACGTTACGTTATGCACAATTTGTATCGCGCTAATTATATCAACGGTAACGATTTAGCTTTTTTTCGGAAGATACGTTGGTATAACATTCTGTATTGCGCTATTTTTTGAAAGCGTTCGAAACCAATAGCGTTCCGTTGGGAACGTATTTACCGCTGTCAAACGAACGTTTTTGATTTAGTTGGTGTCGAGTAACTTTTGCAGTCTATTGTGAGTCGTTAAGTCGTTAGTGATATAGAAAAGCAAAAAATACTCGGGCGAGGTGGACGTGGCTGAAGACAGATCATCAACCCCTCAGGTAGAATTACTCATTGCAACAACTTGGACAACATGAACAACTGTGACCACATGAATAACTCGGAAAATTTTTAATACTCATAGTTAGCCCTAAACGTTTTGAGTTTGGTTTTGCTTTGGTAAAGTCAAGGATTTAACCGTTCCGGAAAAAATAGCGCGATAGCATTTTTTGCATCAGCTAAACCAAATCTAAACCAAAACTAAACCAAAACCAAAAACGTTCCGTCCGAACGGTAAAACCGTATAAAATAGGGCAATTGACCCCCAGTACCGAACGCACAAAGGCCGAGATTCAGGCCGAGATTCAGAGACGAATTTTTTAGTCTTAGCTCGAGCTAAGTAGGGTCGAAATGTATGGATTTTGACATACGGGAGTTCGAACTATGACTTACAAATCGTCTCTGAATCTCAGGCCGAGATTCAGAGACGATTCTTAAGTCATAGTTCGAACTCCCGTATGTCAAAATCCATACATTTCGACCCTACTTAGCTCGAGCTAAGACGGAAAAAATCGTCTCTGAATCTCGGCCTCAGCCTCAGAGACGATTTTTTCAGTCTTAGCTCGTGCTAAGTAGGGTCGAAATGTATGGATTTTGACATACGGGAGTTCGAACTATGACTTACAAATCGTCTCTGAATCTCGGCCAAAGAGTATAGTAATTATACCAAAAGGAAAAGAGAACCTACTCGCGCGGTTTCTGGTTACCCAAATTGAAATCATCTATCCCTATCACACAAAATTACCCTACGCTATATATATATACAGGTATAGGTAGGTATGTATGCCTAATATTACTTTATTTCAATGGATATACTGCCTCGGTTTTGAAATGTCTCTTTAAAGTACAATAGGTATCCTTTAAAGTCACATTTCAAAACGAGAAGCAGAAACAGAACTCATTCTTTGAAGAATCACAAATAACTTAACACAATCATTCCACACGCAACACGCAGCTCCGCCATCTTTGATACAATGAGAGTTGCCAGTAGCTTGAACCTAATTTACCATGCTGTTGTATAAATTACCCTTAGATGTTTTTACTTACAAATACTTTTATTTTAATATCAAAAGTTGTACTGAATAAATTATTGTGTAATTTCATAAACATACTCTCATAGCGTTTAACCATAGGTTCTTTTTATTGTCAAATAATTTGTGTTTTTGTTTATTTTAACGTTAATCTCTCTACTCATGTTTATTACTATATTAACTAATTAAAATATAATAAATAAAAGGATATTAAATTACCCCAACTAGAGGAATTTTACCCCAAAAAAGTAGAATACCGATAATTGCACTTTTATGACATCTACCGAGTTGAAGAAGAACCTGGTTGTCAGTTATGTGTCCGAAGAATTTCATAGATGGCGTCGTTTTCTACGTAAATTTGACAGATAAGGTCACTGTCCCACCACTGCGAACGCAGCTGCATACATGCTTTAGGCATTATTTAGGCACCTACTCAAGCAATTTTCGACTCAATTAATATAAGCTTAAGATCTCTAATTTTTGTTATAGAGTTTCCGACCAGAGGTTTACTGTAAATCAGCTGATGCGTAGCATCTCTACTTAGTCTGTGATCAGCTGGAAGCCGATTTGTTTAGGAAATGGAAAAACTATTTCAATTTTAAATAAATAGTAGCTTGAAAACGAGTTAAAATATGTCGCTAGCGTTGTTGTTGGAGAAATATGATGTGTCTACGGAGGAAGGTCTGCAGAAGGCGCTCAACGAGATCGAAAAGGAGGAGGTATGATGTGTTCCTTGCTGCCAGCTCAGCTTGTTGACTATCAAATCCGTGTAAAAAGGCGAGGCGAGTGGCGACCGCATACCGGAAAGCGCAGCGCGGGTAGACCGCCACAAGGTGGACCGACGACCAGGTGAAGGCGGCGGCAACCCGTTGGATAAGGGTAGCGACAGACCGGTCCTTGTGGCGATCCTTGGAGGAAACTATGTCTAGGGCATTCATTGCCCATGCACATGGGACCCATTACTTCCTACTCCTGTTCTGTTGTATTGCCTGTTGTTAAGAACATAATAGCTCACAACCAGATCACTAACCAACTATATTTGAGATGGTACAGCAAGGGAATTTAGCATCTTGATTAATTTCAGTATGAATTTAAGATTTTATTTTGCCATTTTTCAGTCAGAAGTAGATGAAGCGCTATCCGGGGTGCTATCAAGAGCGTGCTCCCTGGAAGGCCGTCTGCGTACCGCCAGCCAGGCCTACACCAAGCTCGGGGAAGTTAAACATGATGCCCAGTCCGCTGCCGACATGGTCGACAAGACTGCTGTTCTCGCTAGGGATGTCAGTGCTAAGGTCCGGCAACTCGACCTGGCTAGGGTAAGTTGATCTTAATATTTTAGTCAGGGGAATATAGCTCCAATCAAGTTGATCCTTGGACAACTGAGTCAAACTTACACTAAACACAGGGATGTGAAAAATAATGCTAACATCTTAACTATTATAAAACCGTAAAATCATGAGGAACAAAAAGTAGCGGTTCACTTCATAATAAATTCAAATAACATTCGTTAGCGCGATTTAAATGACGTGCAGCGCCATCTATTGACAAAATTGTTAGTTTGTATGTTTGTTCGCGCCTCACGCAAAAACTACTGAACCGATTTTGATGAAACTTTTTTTGTTTGATAGCTTATGATCTGACTTAAAATCTGGTATATAATTTGTGCGGACGAAGTCACAGAAAAACACTAGTGATTGATAAAACTGCTGCCCTTGATAAGGACGCTAGTTCTAAGGTTCGACAAATGGAAAGATATTCAATTCAAATTGTTGAAATGTGGCTCTATCGTAATATTTTGCCAATGTCTAGTACACAAGTGCTTTATGTTGTTTGGTTGTGACGGCGGAGAAAAAGTACCAGTAGCATGGTAGCAATGATAGATAAAAGAGCGATGATAGTCCATACGGAAGAGAGCTAGCGACTCAATCAAGAGGCGGCAGTTCGATTCCTGGCTTGTACCACTAAGTTCTACGGAATTTATGTATGGTTGTATTTAACATTATCACTAGCTCGACGGTGAAGGAAAACATCGTAAGGAAACCTGCATACCCGAGAATAATAAAAAATTAGTTCGGATGTATGTGTAAAATATGGGTGAGCTTGGGGCGAACACAAAAGATCAGCGATGTTCGCAGTGTTACATAACGAACCTTGCTTGCAATAGCCCAGCCAACAATAATAATAATGGTAGCATGATATCACACTTTAGGTCTCTTTCTATTTACTGCGGGCATCATGCTATGGCTGCTGGATTTGGCTAGGGTGAGTAGGCTATAAATCGGGATAGAAAAAAAAGTTTTTGAATGGTCCTCACTGTAGAATTAAACATTTTAACGGGTTCTTGCCGCCTTTTAGTGTATTTGAGTTCCTGATATTTCGGCAGTGTTACAACTGCCATCCATGATCGCCCGTCCATCATCCCAAGAACCCGTTAAAATGTTTAATTCTAGATTATAGTCGATTACACACCGATGACAGGAAAGTAAGAAAGGTCTCAGAACATATGTGATCTGAGGTTTTCTTATTTACTGTCCGAGGCTAGTATACTATTTTCTCCTGAACGACGGAGGTGGAAAGCGACAACTTTGTTTTAGCAGAGCGGGACGATAATTGACGCTTTCCGTCCGGAGGGGAGAAAAATAATAACCGCGTAACTCTCAAAAACGGTGGTCCTCATTGTAGTCGCGGGTGGCGGAGTGCCAGCGCCGCGTGCACGACCTGATCGACCTGCAGCTGTGCAGCGCGGGGGTCGAGGCCGCCATCAGGGCGCACGACTACGAGACGGGGGCGGCGCACGTGGCGCGCTTCCTCTCCATGGAGCCGGGCTCCGTGGCCGCCGCCAGGGCCCGCGGCGCTGCCGACCCCCGGGAGGACATGATGAAGGCCGCCAACACGTTGCGGGACCATCTCGTGCGCAAGTCAGTTCTAATCATTATTATCTTTATGTATTAACTTTTGCCCGCGATAAGTCCGCATAGTCGCTCCCTTATCGTAGCGAGAAAAAATATACCTAAAGAGTGTAATAGAACACCCTAGTAATATTAAAAGGGGTGGTTTAGACCATCAAACTGAACAACTTTCACTCATCATCATCATCATTATACCGTATGGCATTGTTGTCTTCCTGCTTGGATCCGAGGAGAGATTTAGAGGTCAAAGTGTTTCAGTCAGTCTTCCGCTGCCGGGGTTAGCCTGTGGAGTTCTTTGATTCTACCGGGGAAACAGCGCAGAGTGCACTCATTTACCACATGGGAGAGTATCTGGTCAGGTGCCCCGCAGTCGATGTTAGCCTAATTACATTATCACATTAATCAAAAGTTTTAGCACGAAAAGTTTCGCAAAAATCGGTCCAGAAGTATTTGCGTAATGCTCAAACAAATTGACAGACAAAATATCTGAAGTGACTGCTACACTATTCACGGAGCGACTGTGGTTGGCCAGTTTTTGAGCATGTTTATAAACGCACAGATTCGAGGAGGCAGCTCGCAAGGAGGACGAGGCGAGCGTGGAGCGACTGTTCAAGTTGTTCCCGCAGATCGGACGCGCTGAAGAGGGAGTCGACTTGCTGGCCAAGTTCCTCGCGGGCCAGGTGAGATGATTAATGAAATATACTTTATTTGTACTACATACGAAACTATATTATACAACAGTATACAAAATACTGATTATGATACAGAAGTTCAATGCGTTTAAAAAATACTAGAATGCAGTACGACCCATGAAGGTATTATACCAGGAATAGAGGAACATACAGCTGAGAGAGCGAGATGTACCTAGCGGCAGCACTTACGTGACGCTAGGCAATAGAACCGTTTTTTAGTCACTAATAAATTTTTACAATTCGGTTTCCTTGAATAATTGGGAATCTAAAGTGAAATCGTAGATAACTTTGTGAAATATACTGACACTACTTCATTAATTTATCCACGATTTCACGTTAGACTCAGAATTATAGACAGTATTAGAATTATTGCCTGCGAATAGTCTCCAAAAACGGTTTCATTTGACAACTCATGTTGTTGCTCCATTCCTGTAAGGTACAATACCTTTATGGTACGACCACGTTTATTTTTGGCGCATAACTGTAAAGAATACAGATTGGTTCGCGCTATTTTAAAAATAGTCACCTGCCAGTACGTATACAGGAGGGGATCATAGGTCAGATTTATCCCTTTTAGCATGAAAACATTCGAGTTCAAGTCGTATTAGGAAGTCAAGGCACAAGGCACATGATGTTGGATGTGATATCATTCTTGAAGAACTTCCAATCGCAGACCAATATGCTGAAGACGCCGCAAAAGGTAGCCTGGTATGGAGGAAGGTTAGCGAGTCCGACTAGGCGGCGTTTTGCAGCTTACTGAATCAAGCACGTATCCAGACTATGGGGGGGGGGGGGGGATTTTCACTGAAAAACGATGAAAACTGTATAGCTATAACCACTGTTCCATACAAATATTCGGATTTCGGGGGGGGATAAATCCCACCTATCCCCCCCCCCCCCTCGATACGTGCTTGTACTGGATTGTGGGACGAACTAATTGATTGTTTCCCCAACAGGCGGAACAGTCGATCCGTCGCGCGAGTATAGTAACGGACGTGACGTCAGAGGCGGCGGTGTTCGCGGACGCGCTGACGCGTGTACTCGAGGCCGGGGGGGCCGCAGTGGAGCGCGCGCGGGTGTGCGCCTCACACGCCGCGCCGGGACTACTGCCCCGCGCTGTAGCACTCATACAACCCGCTGTGAGTATTGTCTGAAGAATTTACAATATTTGGACACACTAGTCAAAGTTTGAGACCAAGTCAATTTTCGATTGTTTCGACGTGAGTATTATGCAAATATCTCCGCATTACTACTAGGTATTTATACCCTTTTGGGATTCCGGACGGAAAGCGTCAATTTTCGTCCCGCAGCGCTAAACGAAGTTGCCGCTTTCCACCTCCGTCGAGGAGAAAAATAGTATACTAACCTCGGGCAGTAAATAAGAAAGCCACAGATCACATATTTACATGAGATATGAGTCCTTTCTTACTTTCCTGCCCTCGGTGTGTAATCTACTATAACGGAAAAAACTAATGTTATACATATTGTACAGGTGTGTAGTGGCGCGACGCGGGTGTACAACTCGTTGCGCACGGCGCGGCGGCTGGAGGGCGCCGCCGGGGGCGGGGGCGGTGCGGGGGGAGGGGCGGCGCGCGGGGAGGCGCGGGGGGTAGAGCCAGCGCTGGTGGAGCTGGCCCTCGCGCACTCGCGCGTGAGGCTGTACTTCACCTTCCTGAGGAGGAAGACCGAGGTGAGCTACTGTACCCACACACACACACACGCCGGTAGTATGATACACTATACACCTCGCATTGGGCTGCGCGGGGGTGCAGCGGGCGGGGGGTGGAGCCCACGCTTCCTGAGGAGGAAGACCGAGGTGAGCGGCTGTACCGACACACCCTGATAAACTAAGGCCTGAAACTCCAAACGCTAGCGGCCTCTTATGCGTTTAACGTTACTTAAGAGCCTGTCAGAGTTGAATTTCATTTATTACTACGGACCTAAGAACAACATCACACGCAATGATATCACCGCGAAATGACTGCAATTCCGCCGAGACATGGCCGTGATATTTTTAAGAACAATCAGTGTCGCAGCAAAATCGCGACGATATCGCGGCAATTCAGTTACGACGTAGCGACAATAAAACTGCTTCATAAATAAATAAAATAAATATCTTGGACATTGTCACACAAATTATCTAGTCACATTTAAAGTTCCAGAATCTAGCCTGGACTTGTATTATGATAACTAGACAACGATATAGAATACATATATAGATACACACATCCATGACTCGGGTACAAATATTCATATTCATCATACAAATATTTGTCCCTTACGGGATTCGAACCCGCGATGTATAAATTTAATTATCCGAGATGATCTCAATATTCAATTTTGCATGCTATTGACATCAAACTTCTTTCATTGTTATAATAACATCTGAAATTGTACCCTATTTATTGGCAAATAAATTTATTTGTTTGTATTTGCGACCTTGCGAGCTTGCGAGCAGGCAAGTTCACTACAGACTGTGCTGTCGGGCCGTCAAGTTGCGAAATCACCTACCTACGCTTAAAATTCTTAGAGCCATAGTACGCCGACTATACTATATACAAGAGCGCACTAATCAGGACACAATATACACAAAGCACCCGTAATGATAACAAAATGCAACTGGCTCCCGAATGATCAGAAGCATAGGCCGTCAACTTCATGCGTGGCGCGCCCTAGGGGTACAGACTGCGGGGGGGGGGGGGGGGGGGGGGGGCGAGGCAGCACGCGACGCGCGCAAGTGCCGCGCATCCTTGATTCGGTAGCTCTCGTATTTAGTCGGAGTACCTACTGCTTCCTGCTTAAAAAGATATTTGACCTTTTCACCTCACAAGCTCGGAAAGATTCTGTTTATCATTCGAAATCAGAGTGCAAAAGTGCATTTTATCCGCTATCGTGGAAAGAGTTTTTGAAATTCGAATCTGTCCATTCAATATTTTTCTATACCGCCAGTCCACTGAAAATGCATTAATAACTATTTCATGTCACTGGCCAGCACGAAAAAAAAAACTTTTTAAAATGTTGATCTCTTTAGCAATTCACTTTTTTCCTCGCTGTTGTGAGGTGAAAAATTGTGTTTCGCTCGGCTGCAAAGTTATTCTGCGTCTCGTACCTTTGAAACCTTCGCTATAAGCTCAGGATTCTATAAAGGATTCCAGGATTGAACCACGAGCGAAGCGAGTTTTCACGCTCTATCCTATTCTGTCGCTCAGGGATGTCATTTGTTAGAGCGAGAAAGGTCGCAGTACTGCCGGCTCCGCCGCGTGCAGTCGCGTTCCCGCTATCTTATTTGCTCTAGCAAATGACGTTCCTGAGTGACAGAAAAGGATGGAGCGACGGAAAAATGCGATGCTGTGCTGGCAGATGAGGTTCAACCTTAAATTTAGTAATTTATTCTTTTACAAAAGACATGATTAGTAAAATTAGTCGACATTTTCGTCTTATATCCAGACTGACGCAGCCACATTAAATGAGGCAGCGAAGAAAGCGTCAATAGACGCCGTGGAGAAGATAATAGCTGAATGTGACCTCATGAGGACCGCACAGGATCTACTTGGACATTATCTGGCCTTAGAAAGGTACTTATCATATTTTTACTACATTAATCTGTATAGTAAGCTAGCGTCCAACTTCACCATTTTATTTATTATTTATAAAAAGGAATGTGTTTACGGGAATGTTTTGGTGGCCAATGTAATATATTTCGTTGATAGTTATACTCATTTAATGATGACATTCCTTGGTCATTAGAAAGAAAAGAGCATAAGCATAAGCATATGCTCACGACTATATTCCCCGAGGGGGTAGAGATATTCTGAAACCTCAGAACATCCACGTTTCACCAGTAATACCAAAACTCTGTCCAGTGTGACGGGGGGTGAGCCCGTCGCCACTTATAATGGACAGTGGGTACAATACACGCCTCGAAATTGAAGCATGCAGGTTTCCTCACGATGTTTTCCTTCACCGAAAAGCCAGTGGTGTTACAAATCGTACATAAATTCCGAAAAACTCACGTAGGTACGATTCGGCCGAAAGAAAAAGGCCGGTTGGAGAAATTTTATAATAATACTATCACGTCAATCTCCTGCATCTCACTATCAGATATCGCTCCTCAACCCCGCACTTGAAGAGAAATATTAGTAAGGCACACGTGCATACGCCATCTTGTTTATGTTGCAGTAAAATCTATGACAAACCCGGGGTGTGCAGAATGTCTAACCGAATGTCTTTTTCCCCGAAAGACTAATTCTGAGGGCCTACCATGAGTTTTCCCTGTTCTTTTCTACTGTAGTTACGTCGCCAATTAGTATGACAGAAATTAGTTCTCAACCGTAACCACTAGGAGCGCTGTACGAAATTCAATACAAAATTGGTGACGTAACTATAGTAGTAAAGTACGGCGAAAACTCATGGTAGGCCCCCTGAATGTATAATTTTTCGATTATGTTAAGTTCCCTATCATCATAGCTACTTGACACGTGTACGTTCGTTACGGCAGGTACTTCCTGGAGCAGAGTGTGAACAAGGCGCTGAAGATGGGCACGCCGGCCGCCGGGTCGACATCCTCCAGCCTCGTCGACGACGTCTTCTTCATCGCCAGGAAGGTCATCAGGTAACTACTTCTGTTCCTAAGTCATGCATGTCACAGATTACATATCCTACGAGAAAAAAACTTCATACAAGCTCGCGGGGGTCAATACAACGCTACATAAGCATAAGCATATGCTCACGACTATATTCCCCGAGGGGGTAGTCAGAGATATTCTTAAACCTCAGAACATCCACGTTTCACCAGTAGTACCGAAACTCTGTCCAGTGTGACGGGGGGTGAGCCCGTCGCCACTTATAATGGACAGTGGGTACAATACATGCCTCGGAATTGAAGCATGCCGGTTTGCTCACGATGTTTTCCTTCACCGAAAAGCCAGTGGTGTTACAAATCGTACATAAATTCAGAAAAACTCATCGGTACGAGTCGGTCTGGACGGGGATCGAACCATCGCCTCCTGCACGGCAGGCAAGGTTACTCGCCACTGGACCACCACTGCTGTTGACACCCCTACATGCCTAGCGATATTATGTTTCTAACAAACTGTATTTTCTTAAGCAGGAACTTCTCGGCGTGAACTTTCAAGGAAAATGACTACGGCTTATGATGCCACGAGAACAATGAAGGGCATCCACAATTTCGTTCTCGGCTTTTCTTGGCGAGAATGTAGTGCCCGCATTATGTTTAAGCCAAGCCTGCTGCAAATTTAAAAGTACCCTCATTGTGTGCGCTGTAAAGTATCCCTCGCCTCTTTGTTTCCGTCGGATTTTTCTTATCGTTGATTCCATTTGCAATGCAGCATTGTTCAAAACGGAATTTTTTACGTTCGCCAGTTTGAGGAACTGTGTCAACCACGAATAAAAATTCAGAACTGTTCTGGGCGACGAAGTTCTGCTCGCTGAAAACGAGTTTTTCCAGCGATGAGATCGATTTACTATTTGCTCACATACATCCATATTTTTAAAAAATATCTAAATCCTTAATGCCTTAAATGAACGCCATTTAACACGAAAACTTCCTTGCGATGGCCGAAAGAAAATTTTCGCGCTGTGTATCTATCTGCTGCAAGTGTAAATTCAATTAACTAGAGAACAGCATTCAAATCCTACCAGGATACAATGCTGTACGCACTTGCAAACCAAACACATAATTTATGATAACATTATCTAAACACAACCACCAGACGGAGCGTGTCGTCGGGCAGCGTGGACGGGACGTGCGCGGTGCTGAACGAGGTGTCCTCCCTGCTGGAGCGCAGCGTGGCCTCGGCGCTGCGGCGCTGGCTGCGGGCCCCCCCGCCCGACGTGCTGCCGCTCGGGGCCCCCGGGGGCCACGCGGGCGCGGGGCCCCTCGACCCCCTCGCGCACCGCCTCAACAGGGACGTGGACGCGCAGCGGATGCTGTTCCTGGTAGCTTTATATTATTGTTTGATATGTCCTCGCGCGGCGCTGGCACAGGGCCCCCCCGCCCGACGTGCTGCCGCTCGGGGCCCCCGGGGGCCACGCGGGCGCGGGGCCCCTCGACCCCCTCGCGCACCGCCTCAACAGGGACGTGGACGCGCAGCGGATGCTGTTCCTGGTAGCTTTATATTATTGTTTGATATGTCCTCGCGCGGCGCTGGCACAGGGCCCCCCCGCCCGACGTGCTGCCGCTCGGGGCCCCCGGGGGCCACGCGGGCGCGGGGCCCCTCGACCCCCTCGCGCACCGCCTCAACAGGGACGTGGACGCGCAGCGGATGCTGTTCCTGGTAGCTTTATATTATTGTTTGATATGTCCTCGCGCGGCGCTGGCACTAGGCCCCCCCGCCCGACGTGCTGCCGCTCGGGGCCCCCGGGGGCCACGCGGGCGCGGGGCCCCTCGACCCCCTCGCGCACCGCCTCAACAGGGACGTGGACGCGCAGCGGATGCTGTTCCTGGTAGCTTTATATTATTGTTTGATATGTCCTCGCGCGGCGCTGGCACAGGGCCCCCCCGCCCGACGTGCTGCCGCTCGGGGCCCCCGGGGGCCACGCGGGCGCGGGGCCCCTCGACCCCCTCGCGCACCGCCTCAACAGGGACGTGGACGCGCAGCGGATGCTGTTCCTGGTAGCTTTATAATATTGTTGATAATATGTCCTCATGGCACCCGACGCCCGCGTGCTGCCTAGTTCCTGGAAGATAAATCTCGTAAAGGGAGAGGGAGGTTTCTGTAACGCATGCCATAGCGCCCGCGTCTTGAGAACCGTTTTCATTGGTCGATATCGCATGAGGAATACCGTGAGATGTGTAGTGCGAATGAAATAGCAGCCTACCCCCGTTCCCGTACGCTTTATTGCGATCGGATTTCATTCGTTTTACATGTGGGGAATCCCCGCAAATGACACTACGTTTTTAACTTATGAATGACTTTCATTAGTTGTTATCCAGGCGGGGAATCCCGGGTGCTGTATATCGATCAGTGAAATGAGCCATTAAGATCTAACAAAATTAGCTGAAACTATTTTAAGGAGATGATCAGAACATCGAACTGAACAACTTTCTCTATGGGACCAATAACTAAAAAAATCTGCTGTTCTATACAAAACTGCAAACATAACTCGACTCAAATGTATGAGACAGCTGATTTTTTTCCGCGTCTCACAAAGAAAGTTGGTTCAGTTTGATGGTCTTATAACCACCCCCTTAAATGTTTATTTGTATTTTTGTAATATCTTGTATACAATAGTATTGTCTGTGGTACCAGGCGCACATGAACGAGGCGGAGGCGGGCGCGGAGTGGTCGGAGCGGCTCGCGACGGAGGCCTGCGTGGAGGCGGCGCCGCTCTGCCGGCCGCCCGGCGAGCTGACCAAGCTGCAGTCCTGCGCGGGAGGCCTGGCCGGCGCCGCCGCCGCCTTCAGGGCCGCGCACGAGCTGGCGCTCGCCGGCGTCAGGGCCGCGCTGAAGCCCAGGGTCATGGCCTGGGCCGAGCTGGTCGCCGAGCCCGCCGCTGACACCGGTATGATACAAGTAGTAGTGTTGCAACTACCAGGAGCACATGAACGTAGTAGAGGCGCTGAATAGTTAGGGCCGCCCACGTGTTGGCCTTCGCCGGCGTCAGGGCTGCGATCAAGCCCAGGGTCAGTAATACTCAAAATGCCAGATGCACATGAAAGCTTAACTGCTCACAGATCACTGATTAAGGAGTACTTTGTTCAAATAAGACTTCTGTATCAATTTAACTTTGTATTACTCAATTTCAACAAAACAACAAGGAGATTCGTTACAAATTCCAAATCGAAAGTGAACAACCACAGATTATCAACCCGATCGTACTTAAGGCGCGCAGTCACGTAAAACGTATAGTTTTCGCCGGTGTTGCTATCTATATTGAATGTTATTTAATCATTCTAAAGAGGATCACTCACTGAATTATAAGTATTTTAAATTAAGCTAACACACATGAAAGAAGCGGAAGCCTGCTCAGAATAGTTAGAGCGAACCCCAAACACAAGTCGTAAGCTTTAGAAGCGCTTCCCCAAAACTACGACAGAATATTATCAGGTCGGTCTTAAGATAAAGGCTGTCCCCTTTCTCCCAAATGCAATCCTGGAGCTGCTACACCCGTCGCTGATACAGGTAACAACTACCAGGAGTACATGAAAATATTTTTTTTTTTTTTTTTTTATATAGCCTATTTTGTGTCCCACTGCTGGGCAAAGGCCTCCCCTCTTTTCCTCCAATCTTCCCTATGCAACGCGAAATCAGGCCAACCGTTCAGGAAGGTATTCAAGTCGTCGCTCCATCTTCTCTTGGGTCTTCCTCGACGTCGGCAACCGTCTTGTGGAACCCATTCTGTGGCCATCTTGGTCAACCTCTCCGGGAGCATTCGGCAGATATGTCCAGCCCAATCCCACTTTAGCAGAGCTGTTTTTAGGCCTACGTCCGCTATACCAGTTTTGGAGCGCAGATCTGTGTTTCGCACCCGATCGGTTAATTTTACACCTAAAATGCTGCGCTCCATAGCTCGTTGGCAAATCTTGAGACTGGATTTCTGATGTTCGGTCAAAGACCAAGTCTGAGCACCGTAAGTTAAGATGGGCAGGATGCACATATCGACGAGTTTTCGCTTGAGTGTCAGAGGAAGGTCACCCTTCATAAGCTCTTTCATGGACCAGTAGCTCTTCCAGGCATTTTGAATCCGTCTTTCGACTTCTTTATCTTGTCTGTTCTCAAAAGAGACTATCTGGCCCAAGTAGATATATTCGTCGACATACTGTAACACCCGCCCGTCTACCTCAACCTTACGTTTTGTGCTGTTGGTCATAACTTGTGTCTTCGACATGTTCATCTTCAACCCAACCTCAAGACTCGCCGCACTAAAATAATAGGGGCTGTAAATAATTAGGGACGAATCTATCAATATCTATCTATCTATTTTATCCTGAAGATTTGGATTAATTGTTTGTCCAATTAATGAGACTCATAATTTTCTGATTCATCAGTCATCAAACCTCTTTCCAGACGAGCTCGAAGACGATGCAGATGCCCTGCCATGCGCCCTGGACGGGCTGGGTGAAGCGACGCGAACTGAACTGTCGTCCCGCGCCGCCGACTCTCTGCTAGCCGCCGTAGTGTCAGATATCGCCGCCAGGGCTGAGAACAGGATACTGCACCACGAGTATGATAGGGTGAGCCTATATACAGGACGCACTGTGGGCTGAAATTAGACTTAAATAGACATACAAATAAAATTTTTAGGTGTCTTCTTGAACATGCTACAACAGATCAATAACATGCCCCGAAAATTTGATTAATTATATGTCAAGATAGAATCTCACGCTTCTAACGTACTAAAACCAATGGATCAACTTTCTTATGTTGGTGTGCGTCAGGCGTCATACAACTTATCTCTGTGTGCGTGTACAATATGGATAGGGTTTAGCGGCCTTACCTGGTTGACATTTTTTTCGCTGCTTTCGTAGCTTCGACCGTCTATCTCGACATAATAACTTAATGAAGGCGACGGAGGCGGGAAGCGGCAACTTCGTTTAGCGCAGCGGGACGAAAGTTGACGTTTCCCGCCCGGAGGGAGGGGAGAAAAACAGTTTTCTTTCCGGTGTAATACCTCCACTTGAGCACATTTATGTATCGCAGGAAGGAGGGTCGCTGGTGGAGCGTCGCGCGCGTCGGCTGGCCGCGTGGGCGGGCTGCAACGCCAGCGGTGCGAGGGAGAGGTGCGCGCGCCTCACGCAGGTCGCCGCACTGCTCGCACTCGAGCGCGTCGCGCACGCGCCCGACGCGCTGCTGCCCGCCGCCAGGCTGTCGCCCGGCGACGCGAGGGACGTGCTCGCCAGGAGGTACTGTACTTACTGTCTGTCTATAAACGCGTGGGCGGGCTGCAACGCCAGCGGTGCGAGGGAGAGGTGCGCGCGCCTCACGCAGGTCGCCGCACTGCTCGCACTCGAGCGCGTCGCGCACGCGCCCGACGCGCTGCTGCCCGCCGCCAGGCTGTCGCCCGGCGACGCGAGGGACGTGCTCGCCAGGAGGTACTGTACTTACTGTCTGTCTATAAACGCGTGGGCGGGCTGCAACGCCAGCGGTGCGAGGGAGAGGTGCGCGCGCCTCACGCAGGTCGCCGCACTGCTCGCACTCGAGCGCGTCGCGCACGCGCCCGACGCGCTGCTGCCCGCCGCCAGGCTGTCGCCCGGCGACGCGAGGGACGTGCTCGCCAGGAGGTACTGTACTTACTGTCTGTCTATAAACGCGTGGGCGGGCTGCAACGCCAGCGGTGCGAGGGAGAGGTGCGCGCGCCTCACGCAGGTCGCCGCACTGCTCGCACTCGAGCGCGTCGCGCACGCGCCCGACGCGCTGCTGCCCGCCGCCAGGCTGTCGCCCGGCGACGCGAGGGACGTGCTCGCCAGGAGGTACTGTACTTACTGTCTGTCTATAAACGCGTGGGCGGGCTGCAACGCCAGCGGTGCGAGGGAGAGGTGCGCGCGCCTCACGCAGGTCGCCGCACTGCTCGCACTCGAGCGCGTCGCGCACGCGCCCGACGCGCTGCTGCCCGCCGCCAGGCTGTCGCCCGGCGACGCGAGGGACGTGCTCGCCAGGAGGTACTGTACTTACTGTCTGTCTATAAACGCGTGGGCGGGCTGCAACGCCAGCGGTGCGAGGGAGAGGTGCGCGCGCCTCACGCAGGTCGCCGCACTGCTCGCACTCGAGCGCGTCGCGCACGCGCCCGACGCGCTGCTGCCCGCCGCCAGGCTGTCGCCCGGCGACGCGAGGGACGTGCTCGCCAGGAGGTACTGTACTTACTGTCTGTCTATAAACGCGTGGGCGGGCTGCAACGCCAGCGGTGCGAGGGAGAGGTGCGCGCGCCTCACGCAGGTCGCCGCACTGCTCGCACTCGAGCGCGTCGCGCACGCGCCCGACGCGCTGCTGCCCGCCGCCAGGCTGTCGCCCGGCGACGCGAGGGACGTGCTCGCCAGGAGGTACTGTACTTACTGTCTGTCTATAAACGCGTGGGCGGGCTGCAACGCCAGCGGTGCGAGGGAGAGGTGCGCGCGCCTCACGCAGGTCGCCGCACTGCTCGCACTCGAGCGCGTCGCGCACGCGCCCGACGCGCTGCTGCCCGCCGCCAGGCTGTCGCCCGGCGACGCGAGGGACGTGCTCGCCAGGAGGTACTGTACTTACTGTCTGTCTATAAACGAGTGGCTAAAAATGAGGGCGCTGTCTCCACGCAACAACGTCAAAATCAACCATAACCTGGCAACACCACCATACTACAATGATTAGTTCCGGAGTTTTTGGCGAGATTTGATAGCTGACGTTTGGAGTCCTCATATTTCATTGAATTTTTATTGTTTATAGTGAGTTTTGGTTCGTAAAATTGGTGTTGTTTTGCGTAACAAAGTGTCGTGCAAGTGAACAATATACAAATTCAGTGAAATATCATGGTGCATGGGTCGTAAACAGAAAAAGCGTTCCGTGATTTTAGCGCGGCAAAGCGGTCGGTTCACCTCTTTCCTGTGGACTTCTCTGCTTTTCCTGCGTCTTTCGATTGTCTCCAAAAACTCCAAAGAACCATCAAAACGTCGAATACCGACGTTTTAATGTGAAAACAAAAGAACATTAAAAATAAAATAAGATTTAGCCAAAAGGTCTAGTAACCAGGCTAGTACATAAATTGAAAAAAAATGATTAGTTCCACAAACGTTCATGCCACGACTTTATAGACAGACTACATGCGGTCCGAACAGCGCTATAAAGTACGCAAAACGCGTATAAAGGATCCAACTTAGTATTCTGACGGTTTTTAAGGGTATGATCAGACCATCAAACTGAACAACTTTCTCTATGAGACCAACATTGAAATCGCAAAAAAAACAAGAACGTTCAGTCGAACATTCGGGTCGTGTAACTTTGCTGTTTTGTATGAAACAACTGATTTTGTTCTCGCGATTTCATTGTTACGCTCGTACAGAAAGTTGTTCAGTGTGATGGTATGACCATCCCTTAAAAACTATCGGCATTTTAGTTAGGATATAGACTACAGAGGCGTCTATCTAACTTGGTTACTAACTTATTATTGGAGCGAACCGTTATTACTTGTTTCATAGGTACATTCAAATCGAGTACCTAGCCATAAATTATTTCCTTGAACATCATCTTTTGCTATTTCGGATTTGCTCCCACATTAAAAGTAGTTCAGTTTGATGTGTAGAGTCTTAGTTTAAATGGATGCCAAAGACTTTCGCGAAAAAGCCTTATGAAAGACATAAATAAATAAGCAAAATAAAGTCATAAATCAACAATTTTATGTGTTCGATTTGATTTTCAGAACCGACTTCAAGATGGAAGAAATAAAGCGGCTTAAGCTGTGAAATCATTCCCAGACATAATTAAAATGTTATTTAATAAATATTATACTGACTATAATTATACCTATTTATAAGAAACAAGCATATTATTGATTTATTACAAATAAAAGAAAAAAGTATTTAAAAACATTTGTTTTTTCTCTAAGTAGAACACAAAACGCAAATTTTGACGTAACTTATGAACGGATCCATTCATAATTACGCCGAAGTCATTCATAAGTTACGTCAACATTATCAGAGTATAGTGGATCATACAAAAGAGTCCCTAAATATAGGCTAATTGTCCCCTTTTCGTCACCGCTCTGAAAGATTAAATAAATTGAAAAATGTGATTGTCATCGATTGAATCTCTTCAGAGATAAGCTCGCCCTTTGTACATGTTATCTCAACTCTGTATATTTGTATGCCTTTGTATACAATAAAGTGTTATAAGAATAATAATAATAAAGGCTTCCGCACATTGCCGCGATATTATCGAGCGATATGTCACGCATGCGCAGCACCACTAAATCGATTGCGTCGGAACAAAATAGCAGCGATATTATCGCTCGATAATATCGCGGCAGTGTGTAGGATCGCGCGCGTCCCCATACAAAATGTACTGAGAACAATTATCGCAAAATCGCAACGATAATATCGCTCGATATTATCGCTGCAATGAGCGGAGGCCTTTATTTTAAGAAGTACTAACGCTCATGACCGTATTCACTTTGTGGCTAAACTTTGCTATGAATCATCTACTTAATTGTAAAAACATGTGTGGTTCAAGTCTCACAATATTATTTTAATTTGTGAATTTGATAGAAACTAAGTTGCTGTTAATTAAAATAAAATCGTTTCGATTACCTTGATCCATATTACATTAAATTTGCATCGGTAGTAATAATACACACACAAACTCAGAACTGTGACTGTTTCGGCAAAGTTTAGGCATGATCATAAAGTTACTAACATTGTATAATAAAAATAAATAAGGTCAAAAGAAAATAAAACTCAACTATTCCTAGTTTTAAGTAATAACATTTATTTTACACTTAAAAATATAATTATAATTTGTGTAAATACTGAAACAGTTTATAAAATGCATTGTGTTAGAGAAATATAACAATTATTAACGTAGGTACATTTTTACAATAAGTAGTATTCTTTAAGTAGTGCTAAATATGTGTGTGACAGTCCAGAACAAAAGGGCCGTGAAGCTGGCTGGCAGTCTTCATACGATTTGTATGGAGACTGCGTTTTACCTATACTTCATTCCAAATAAGGACGACGAGATTTACCGATTCCTATTTAGCTTTCTGGCCAATTCTGACAAGCAAATATAATTAAGTTATCACTAAGATGTACTATCCGACATATCTTGGACGTTACTAAGTGTTTCAAATCTCTGTTTCTGTAATTCAAAATGGCCTTAAATTATCGTTGCTATTTGGAATGGAGTATAGTTCGTTCGAGCGGTAGCGCTGCCGTTCTACGGCCGCCAGGTAGTCTTTCGTTTTCGAATTTCATGATAAGTTTGTATATTTAAACATTTTACTTTGATCTAAGATGTAAACATGGTAACGCAACAGTATAAGAAAGAATATCTATTACTAAATACACACTAATAGACACTGCCTCCCACCAACATTTTACCTCACTCCTTCTGCACGTCTAGTATGATTTCTCTACACGTGCGTGACGCGCCTTCGCTGCATACAAAATATAATCTAAGAACGAAGGATAAAAATTCTTTTTGAATAGACGGGTGTCAATGCGTTTATTTACGAAAAAGTCATGTACAGCCAACGATATCAATGTACTAATGTACTAGAGTATAGGTCTATGTGTACAGCCAATGATTTAGTACTTACTAGTTTCATGTGTACCGCACGCAGCTATACTCCGTTCAGGAATTAGAGCGACAAAATGTAAACAACGGTGATACCAGTGTAGAAAATACCATCTCGAGACTGTAGAAAACTTATCTCCGGAATGAATGAGCGTTTTTTTTTTCGTTTCATAGTAGATCGATAGATGACGCTACGGTCTATACGAATCTATGTCAAACACTGAAAAATTATCTTTCCCCGAAATGAGGGTAAAAGTGAAGTGAAAAAAAAAAAACAAAAATCTTTTGGAACATAATGAAACATATTTTTTATGATATTTAACTATATTTCTTATGCTAATTTACTCTTTAAGGTGATACAAGACAACAATTTGACTAAAATAAATATAAAAATCTTTGATCATAAGGCAAAATCTGAAATTGAACTGGCAATAAGAAAACTTGAGCTGTCAAATGTCATTGTCAATCAAACTCGTATCGTAGCATTTACTTTGTCGAGTTTGTTAGTTTACTTCAAACTGCTTTTCTGAAAAACAACAAAAAAGGACTGTATTTTTGGCTAAGAAAGAAATCGAAAATAATTTAAAATTTTTTTTGATGACGTCTTCCAAATCCGAACCAAGGAGAATGAAATCTCTACGTTTTTAAGTCTATAGGTGACATTGCAGAGGAAGTTTTTGCTTGACAGTTTGTCGTACAGACACTACCGCCATCTATTGAGTTATAAGAAAACGGCATTTAAAAAAAAAAGAAAAACGCTCATTACGGTAAATTATCTATTTTACTCGCAAAGGATTACGACAAATGCTATGTTAACTTCGTATGGATAATAATTAAAAAATACGCATGCTATAATTTATTTTAGATTAAAAGAAAGCGTGACTGTACCTAAATATTTTATTTCATGGTCTGGCAACAATCAGATATTTTAGACCTTTGGTTCGTTTTAACAAAGTGCTTAAAGAAAAAGATTTTTAATGCATACAATAACGTAAACGCGTCTGTTGATTGTTAAATACCGTCGTCTGAGTCCGTACGCTATGCGTGGATGCTACACATAGCACAAAAAGCCCACACAGACAGAGTAGCGGCATAATTTAAAAATTTCATTCAAATTGTCACAATTGTTTTTATTATTTATGGATGGACAGTAAATGTTTAATGTCAACGCCATTTATTAAATGCCGTGCCGACATAATGTTATTCTTAAAAAATGTACCAAAGGTTTCTGACCACGTAATGTCACTTTGACAGTAACGTTTCTTTGTTTACATTTTGTCGCTCTAATTCCTGAACAGAGTTGTAAAGTTATTGCAGCTCTAGCCAGCGTAAGCGAAAAAAATTTCGTCTATGAGCCCTAGACTCCGTTTCGCATGTGTTGACGTCATCTTGTCAATTTCTGTTTTTTGTAGGCAGTGTCTGGGGTGTGGTAACGAGAATGTAGAAAACTATACAGCGTGTAAACCTAAATGCGACATACATAAGTGGGTTCTGACATGGATCAGATCATAAAACTGAACAACTTTCAGTATGGGACCAACATTGAAATCGCGATGAAAATCAGCTGTTCCACACATTTGGGTCAAGTCGCCATTGACGTTTTCTATGGAACAGCCGATTTTTAACCGCTATTTAATTGTTGATCCCATACTTCTTCTTATCGAGTGGGCTGCAAAGCCCTGGTGTCAGAGTTTATTCAAACCGCCTTACGGCCTCTGACGTGGTTTTTATGTAACGACTACTACCACCAGTGATAGTAGCCGGGACCAACAGCTTAACGTGCCATCCGAAGCACGGAATCATCTTTCTTTTCAGACAATCAGGTGACTCAGCCTGCAATGTCCTAACCAACTGGGGAAAAACGCACAAAGTGACATTTCACTAGGTGCCCCCCGTGGGAATCGAACCCACGACCTCCGTGTCAAGAGCCCAATGCTCTAACCATTAGACCACGGAGGCAGTACATCCCATCCCATCCCTCCCATACTGAAAGTTCAGGTTTATGGTCTGAAGCACCCCCTTAAATATATGAGGCATTTAAGTTTACACCCATACTGAATCAAACATGTAGCATGAATCAAATACAAAAAGTCTTAATTGTGGAGTGGATGGAGTAATTATATCGCTTCAAGGTCCCTTTTGTCTTGTCTGTCACGTTTTTATGACTGATTATTTATAAGGCACTAAACTGGGGGCAAAGTTGAACATTACAAGATTCTTAAATATCTACACATGATAAGTATATTGATAATTGAATACACATAGAATATATTAGATTTTTTTTTACAAGCGCGTTAACATTAATAAAAAGATTAAGGTGCTACCATTTGTGACACGAGTGCGATCCCAGACCTTTCATTGAATATGTATGTATGTATTGGAGTAACGTAGTGTCACTGCTGGTAGACCCTTAAAAACTTAACAAAATAACGACATACTCATTAAATTAGTAATCAAAAGACAAATATTAGTTACGAAAACCTTCACAAACATAACATTACAAATAGAGACTTTAAAATAATGTTATTAAGAGTCATCCTGTCATTCACGCCTTCCCAGCGAGGTAGGCAATAAAAGCAATAATAATACTATAATAATAATAGTTATGGTGCTAATACAGCACACACAAGCACACTACCGCTATTCATAAATAATTAAAAAAAATCTATTGTCCTACATTGAACCTCCCCTTTTTTGAAGTCGGTTAAAAACTTGAGCACATCTTTAAAAAAAATCTGCCCATTGATTGTTGTGTTGCCTCATACATTTGGGTCGAGTATGTACCTACTGCAATTTTGAATGAAACAGATTTTTCTTGATTTTGGCTCAATAGTGAAAGTTGATCAGTTTGATGGTCTTAACCACGCCTTTAAACATTACTATGGTTATTTGTAGTTTTGTTGTCGGAGGACAAGACCCACTTCAGGTCCCTAAGCAAGTTTTGTTACAGCCTGTATAATGGAAATATAATGTAATGGCTTCTGAAAAATCTATTATTTCCGAAGTTACTTTTTTTGTGTATTGAGCATAGGTTGTTCAAAACAGAACCTATTATAGTCCAATCATTTTAGGGTGCTGACAATAATGCATCTATCGCTGAAACTTTGCAGTGTGATAAAGTCTATCTATCTATAATCTAGGTTTAATTTTTTCCGGTCCTAGATTATTTGTCAACCGTAATCTGTATACTTTACTTTATCACACTGCAAAGTTTCAGCGATAGATGAATTATTGTTAGGGTGTCCATACAAGGAAACTCTAAAATGACTGGACTAATATTGCAAAAGATTATTTTTTAGAGTTGCGCTAGTGTGCCTGATAGTGCTAATAGCAATTAAATTGTTTCTGTAATAGATTTGTTTCAAATATTAGTTTTATTTGAAAACCACTGGAAGTGTGTAAAATTAAAAATATATCTGGTAGGTGGTTTAGTCTTAGTTTCTAAGTAAGCATAATATACAATAGCACTTAAATAAACAATTAAGGCATCTTTAGCTATCCTACTTGAATTTTGTTCAAGTTTTGACGAAGATTTGACGACATTGAACTTAAATTCGTTGTTTAACTATGGCCTTCAAGGCACAGATCTAACGAAAAAGTCGCGACAGAAGATCACCCACGAGACTTCGCTCGATTGTGACAGTTATTTGCAAGCAAGCCTTAGTGTGAAAGTTTTTTCAGACCGCCTTATGGCCTCTGACGTGGTTTTTATGTAACGACTACTCCCAACAGAGATAGTAGCCGGGACAGTTATAATAAATTTAATGTTTTGTAAATGTCTTAATTATTCAATAATACACAATAAAAAATCGGGGATTATTGATAATTTATGTTTTCCGGGTATGTATCTACTATATTCCAAAAGAATCCCCTAAAGTGCAATTAATGCAACCTACTCCATACAAAAATCCGTAGATTTCCTTGAGTAATAGTCGAGATTATTAAACAGGTTACGGTTGTCTTGACGTAATAACTTTAAGTTATAAGGCTGCATAAAGTTTTTCTTTGATTTTTCGTTTTCGTTTGTAAAATGATTCTGTTGCGATTTTTCCGCTAGATTTGTCCCTAGTTTTAAGTTTTTCAAAATGTGCGCTACGATGTGTGAATTGAATGTGCAATAGTCTTTATACAAAAAATATCTAATTTTACTTTTAATTATTTATATGTCTATGTAAATAATTTTTTTGAGTCTGATTGTGCCATTTACCCTTAGTTTCCTATACACATAAAGCATCACTGATTATCAGGTATATAAGATACATTTGTACATAACCGAAAACTGAACAACTTTGATATGAAATCTTTATAAAACTTGTTTTTTTTTTTTTAAACAAAAAAAGGTTACTAAAGAATGTTGTTCAGTTATCGATTTTGTATTAATTATATAAATATTATACAAAATATCTTGTGCTTAAAAAAATGTATAAAAACAAACATTTTGTAGAAAAAATACATCGTTTTGTGATGATAAATGTCATGATGCGGAATTGATTACAGATCGAACCGTTCTTGAGCCTTCTAACTTTCATACAAACTCTTTGGTTACAATTAAATATAAAAAAATACTTAAAAATAATAAAATTGTCCTAAGATAAAATAAAATGTAAGTACTCGATTTTTGTTCGATATAAATAATTATATAAAAGCAGTAAAAAACCTAAATAGAAAATATAAGAAATGTGCATATGCTCACGACTATACTCCCCGAAGGGGTAATCAGAGATAAACAAGACACGATTTCGCTAAAACAGTGGCCACGTTTAGGTGGACTGCCACGGAATAGGGCGAATACCCCTAATACCCCTCAAGCTGTGGTGGTGGTCCGCTATGTCGTAGTCGATTAACCATAATACCCCTCGCGTGGTGACGGCGGTGGTCTGCTACGTTATAGTTCAAGGACCCCTGATACCCCTCACGCTGCAATGCTGAGGGCGATCGTAAGCTACGCCATAGTAAAAGGATTCCTAGTGGCTCTAAAACTGCAGTTGTTGGTCTAAAAAGCGCGATGGTCTACTACCTCATAATTAAAAGACCCCTAACACCATTCACGCTGCAACTATGAGCGCGATGGTCTGCTACCCCATAGTTAAAGGACCCATAATACCCCTCACGCTGCAGCAACGAGACCGATGGTCAGCTACGTCATAATTAAAGGACCCCTAATACCCCTAACGCTGCAGCAGTGAGAGCGATGGCCTATATGATGAGCTCTAACACCATTCACGTTGCAGCGATGAGCGCGATGGTCTGCTACGTTATATTTAAAGGACCCCTAATACCCCTCGCGCTGCGGCGAGGTGACGGCGGAGGTGGTCTGCTTGGAGACGACGCGGGTGCCCTGCGCGAGCCCGCCCGCCTTCACCGCCCGGTACTTCACGAAGCAGTCCATCGCGTAGGCAGCCGTCGCCACGAAGCCGAAGAACTGTCGACAGAGGATAACGTTTTAGTAATGTTGAAGTAAGTACGTTTGAAACATCAAACTGAATAACTTTATCTACGGAGCCGAAAATTGTCGTTCTGTAGAAAACGACGCCAGTTCGACCCAATTGTTTTTTGAATCGTTTTTTTTAAAGTAAAGTAGATTACACACCGAGGGCAGGAAAGTAAGAAAGGTCTCAGATCTAATGCAACAAACATGAGGCTTTTTTATTTACTGCCCGAGGTTAGTATACTATTTTTTCTCCGCGACGGAGCTGGAAAGCGGCAACTTCGTTTAGCGCAGCGGGACGAAAATTGACTCTTTCCGCCCGGAGGGGAGAAAAATGTAAACCTTGTAAAGTTTTAAAAACTACGGCTTCAGTGATAAATAATCTACGTCTTGATACGAGATTGCGAGAACAGCTAGTAAAAAATAAATACTTTGTAATCGAAGAGTTCTCGAGTGGTGACCGCGTACCGGCGCAGCGTTGGTAAGTAGTGGCCTTCCACAAGGTGGACCGACGACCTGGAGACGGCGGCGGGAACCCGTTGGATGAGGGCAGCGCAGGACCACTCATTGTGGCAAGCACATCACATTATAAGATGGGTTAGAAGTGCAAAGTAGGCGTGGAACGTGTCGCCACAGGTTATGCAATGATTTGCATAACACCATAAGGCGCGCGGTGTGGTGCGAGCGAGAAAGCATGAGTAATTGTAGCAGCGTGAGCGGGAAGACAAGTGGCGACAGCCGTCTCCGAAGCAAACGCGCTACTTTGCATTTCTAACCCCTCTTATAATTTTCTGTGGTGGCAAGCATGCCTATATCCAGCAGTAGAAATCTATTTTCACTGCTGGATATAGGCATCCCTTACGGATTTGCCACAATGATATCGACTGAGGTGATGATGATCAAATAGTTTAAAGTAGTCAAACAACTCACCGCAGCGGCAGAATGTGGGTTGTCCCTGACGGTGACCGCTAAACTGGCGGCGATAACGTACAGGAGCGTCCACACGGCGCAGAACCCGAACTCCACCCGCAGCCACGGGATCTTGTAGAACTTCTCCACTGCGCGACAGAGATAACACTACATTAGTATCATCGTAGCAAGATTAAATATTTACAAGTTTTTAAGTCTTATCATAAGCTTTATAGATTTATTAGATGGCCGAGGCAAACTTGACCGTTTTTAGCCTATATTTATCACGGATAATGTAGCATTCTAATGGTGAAATAATAATTCAGATCGGTCTAGTAGTTTCGGAGCCTATTATTGAATAGGCTATAGGCTTTGTATTGACAAACAAACAAACAAAAATCAAATCTTTCCTCTTTTTATAATATTAGTATACTCGTAGATAACATTTAACTATATAACAATTAACATACTCAAAAAGTTATATCAAAATCGGCCCTATAGCTTTTGCGTGATGCTCCAACAAACAAACAAACAGACAGACAAAAAATCTGTTGGAGTCAGGTACACCACACCTAAACCACAGTATCAGAAAGAGTATCTCATACTACATACAGTACGGACACTCCTTGCCTCCCACCAATTTCTTACCCCCTCTGGCAGGATCGTGGCGTAAAATGTAAGCAAATGCGTATTCCTTTCTCGCTCGCACTCACTCAATATTGCACCTCTTCTTTTAAATTGTTCCCATTTATTTGTATGAAATGGTATCGATTCGGTATTACCACGACTTAACTTAACTAAATTTATTCCTGTCATTTTCTAACATTCGACTAAGAAAAGAGACAGAAAACAAAGAACTGACTTTAGTGCTGTCAAAGTGACGCTACACGCCCAAAATAAGATGGCATCATAATGCACGCCATCTTATTTAAGTCGTTTTTGGGCGTGTAGCGTCACTTTGACAGCACTAAAGTCAGTTGTTGGTTTTCTGTCTCTTTTCTTAGTCGAATGTTAGAAAATGACAGGAATAAATTTAGTTAAGTCGTGGCAATACCGAATCGATACCAATGACAGCTAAGTGTCCAAGGTGTGCCTAAACACCACCTCCTGCTCCGTGTGCTGGGACAACTTTCATATAGGTACTATACGACCTGGGCACTAGTAAATGTGGCAATTGACAATTACAATTTAGAGTACACACGGCGACACATCAAGCTATACAAAACCAACATAAACTGGCGCATATAATATCGTCACCTTCTTTTTGTAAATATCTTCAATGTACAGACACACTTCTGTTACAGTTTTATAAAAGTGTAAAGAATAAAAAGGGAGCGTCGGTGGCGCATTGCGGAGAGGTATGGACACTCAATCAGAGGATCCTGGTTCGAATCCGCAAGGACGACATGCCATGTACCAATGAGTTTTTCTAACTTATGTACGTAACCGACTGCTCTCAAACGGTGAAGGAAAACGTCGTGAGGAAACCTGCATACGCTAAAGAAATTAAGTATTACTATGGTGTTTTGTTCCACCCTGTTTATGGTCCTTCTTATACTTACCTATATGGAATAAATAGAGGCCCAGTAGTATGCCGGTGAACCAGAACGCGATCATGGATATCCAGCTGAAGTAGGAGCCTTTGGAGGCGGTGTTGAACCACGAGAACTGGATGCAGATGAAGCCGAGGAAGCTGGTCGCCTGAAACAAATTATTAAGGGGACATTAGAATTGGCGCGCTCGATACAAACGATATTTCATTATATTTTAGCACATGCGAAACGGAGTCTAGGGCATAGAGTACTTTTTGGTCTAGGGCTGCAATAACTTTAGCTGCAGGGGGTCACGGACCTGAAAAAAACCGGCCAAGTGCGAGTCGGACTCGCGCAGTCGCGCACGCATCTATAAAACGAGCAAAAAAATCTCGTTTATTGTATGGGAGCCCTCTAAATATTTATTTTGCTCTGTTTTTTAGTATTTGTTGTTATAGCGGCAACAGAAATAGGTATATCATCTGTGAAAAATTTCAGACAGACAGACAGACAGACGGAGAACGGAGAGCGGAGTCTTAGTAAAGTAGAGTCCATGCCATGCTATGCCGTAGCTAAATGGCATAAAACTGTATGGGAAAAGGTACTTTCGTCGATGGAAGTGTTTGAAAACGGTTCTCTCGACGAACAGTGCTATCGGTAAAAAGTTATTTCGTCAAAGAGAACGTTAGCGAACGGTGCTTTCGACGAACCGTGCTATCGTTGAACAGTGCTTTCGGCGAACGAATCGGTTGAGAACCGTGATTTCGATGAAGGGAACTTCGTAAAACAGTTATGGACTCGATTTTATGACTCATACGCAGTTACACTGATGTTCCGTCTACCAGCGTAAGCAAAAAATACTTCGCCTATGCTTTGTTTGGAAAACATAAATTCTAGCGTGTCAATAATGTGGTGTAAATGTGGTCTACAGGAAACCAGAGGGGGTGAGGTAAAAATTTAGTGGGAGTTCTACATACTCGTTCTTATACTGTGACCAACTGTGACGACAGTTTGCAAAATTCTCACGGAACTTACCCCACCATAGACTAAAGTGGTACTAATGTCTTGACTTAGATAATTCATATCCATAAACAGGGTGAAATCGATATCATTAGCATCCTTTTAAACTAAGAGTCTACCCATCAAACTAAACAACTTTTACTATGGGAACAAACCAATCAGAGCAAAAAAAAATCAGCTGTCCCATACTAAACTGCACCCGCCGCCACTGCCGACACGACTCAAATGTATGGGACAGCAGATTTTTTTTTGCTCCGATTGGTTTGCTCTCATAGTAAAAGTTTTTCAGTTTGATGGGTAGACTCTTAGTTTAAAAGAATGCTAATATCGATTTCACCCTGTATATACAATCGAGTTGGATTAGCGTCGCACCAATGGTACCACTACACTACTACTCTATGGCCGGGAATTCCCCAGAAACTTCATCGACAAAATCGCTCTCAAAAAAAGTTGCTTTACAATTACCATCACTATACCGTTACAATAAAGACGTTTGCTTTGCAAAATAAACGTTTCTTTGGCAATATATACTTGAATTCTATTTTTAAACATTCAGAATTTTGAAACAAAACAAAACAGCAGACTGTTTCAGATTATTTTTTCTATGGTTTCAGAAATCATTTGATATTTGTGCCTTGGAGACGCGTCTGTTTTACGAAAACTCTCAAATTGATCTCAATTGAAACGATGGGAAACGCATTAGCATCATGCCTCGTGAATGTTCTCGCCGGAATAGTGGTTTACACGGGAAAAGGCCTGTGGTTGCTGGCAAAACTGGGCTTCGGCGCGATAGGCCTGGTTGCGGGAAGTTTGGCGGCGGCAGCAATGGCGTTCACCGGCAACGTTCCTTCAGGCAGCATCATAGCTCAGGCTACTTCTATGGCCATGAGGATCGTACCGTAGGTGAGTCGGTTATACATAATATTATGCATTATACGTCCATCCATCCAGTGCAGCCCTTGATCGATTCTGGAACTTTTGTCCGACAGACAGATGACCGACATATCAGTCCATCTTAGGATATGCCTCCTCCATACTCCTTCATGACGTTCTGTCTCCGCCGTCTGCAACCTGTTGAGACCCGCGTGTCGTGCATGGTTGACCCATCTTTCTGGTGAACGGCCTCTACCCCGCGTCGTTTCTCTGGACCGCTAAGGTTTCCCCGTGGACCCACCAGTGGGACAAATTAGTGGGTCCACGACAAAGTACCGCATTCCAGTGTTCACTTATCGGCACAAATTATATACCAGATTTTAAGTCAAATCAGAAGCTTTCAAACAAAAAAAGTTTCATCGATATCGGTTCAGTAGTTTTTGCGTGATGCTCGAACTAACAAACAAACAGTCAGTGCATATGAAAAGAAAAGACTGGGGCCTGAACAGATGTCACGTGACAATTTATTAGTCTTTTATCTCATGATAAAATTTACGTCACATTGCAATGGGGGACGAAAAAAAATCACCCAACTCTAGGGTTTCCGTATATTAAACTGTAGTCTTTGCTCTAGGGTGATACACCGTATCGCTATACACGGTATATCTTAGTTTATTCCGAGAGCGCAAATGCGCGCTGCATACAAACGTACTATGGTGATATTTTAAATATTAACCTTGCCTGCCGTGCAGGAGGCGATGGTTCGATCCCCGTCCAGGCCGACTCGTACCAATGAGTTTTTCGGAATTTATGTACGATTTGTAACACCACTGGCTTTTCGGTGACGGAAAACATCGTGAGGAAACCTGCATGCTTCAATTTCGAGGCATGTATTGTACCCACTGCCCATTATAAGTGGCGACGGGCTCACCCCCCGTCACACTGGACAGTTTCGGTACTACTGGTGAAACGTGGATGTTCTGAGGTTTCAGAATATCTCTGACTACCCCCTCGGGGAATATAGTCGTGAGCATATGCTAAAGTCTTTGAAATTTTTCAGAAAAAATCGAATAACGAATCTTTATGCTTGTATGAAGTCAGATTTTCGTTAAAACATACAGTTTTTATTCTAGGATTAATTTAAGATGTGTATGGAAATCTTTGAGGCACTGTAACTTTAAAACTAGGTACCTATACATTTTAACGAAAATCTGACTGCATACAAGCATAGAGATTTGTTTCTAGATTGTTTCTGCAAAATTTCATTGACTTTAATTGGTTAGTATTGAAAATATCACCCTATACCCTTAACTCGGCTCATCGAAGGGTAGGTATGTACTTTGTATAAAGATATTTACTTTCCTAGCTAGAATGCGTCAGCTATACCCAAGTACTTGAACTTTGAACTTAAGGGCCCGCAGGCTATACAAATTCTACCATTATTACCATTTTTGTCGGTTCGTGCCACGGCCAGCTGTTTGACGACGGCATGAATTAAGTTGTTGTATTTTTTTATTGTACTACTAGATGACCGTGGCGAACTTCGTAACGCCTTAGAATCTTCCCGATACACACTTGGCCCTTTTTTACGCTTTAGAATCTTCCCGATACCACTTGGCCCTTTTTTAGCCTTTGTTCATCACGGATAATGTAGCATTCTAATGGTGAAAGAATTATTAATATCGGTCCAGTAGTTTTGGAGCCTATTCAATACAAACAAACAAACAAAAAATCAAATCTCTCCTCTTTATAATATTAGTATAGGTACTTAGATGCAGTCAGTATGTTAGGGTAAAACTAGGGCGATTGTACTCAAGACACTAAACATTCCCCATGCAGCCTATAGGAAATCCGCAAAAGAAATTGACAAAAAGACCAAGAAGTAGCAAGTAATCAAAAGACCTTACTTCCAACTTTACAGGTTACAACAAATTAGCCAATAAACTTTTTTGACAGTTTAATTTTACCTAACATCCTGTATGTTGGTAGTACAAGAATTTTAAGAGAGATTTTTAGAGTTTATTGATCCTTATAAGAAACAGGATCGAATGGCATCAAAAAAGATTTTGTGTAAATTGTCAATTATCTTGCTGACTGTACATTTTTTTCAAAATGTATGAATGCAGTTCGAAATGTTTCAAAAAGTTAAGGATAGTCTCTTAAGAACGTTTTACTGTAGCTACAACAGTTAAGGTACCTGCCCTTTCTGCCCCGTCTCAAAAATCCAACCTGTATAATTGAAAGTTTTGTTTATGTGCGGTACCTCTGAGACTGGGTCTGCAATAACAGGCCCATTCTTCATTAAAATTCTTGTACTAATAGTAGATTACACACCGAGGACAGGAAAGTAAGAAAGGTCTCAGATCTGCCGAGGTCAACAAACATGTGATCTGAGGCTTTCTTATTTACTGCCCGAGGATAGTATACTATTTTTCTCCTCGACGGAGGTGGCAAGCGGCAACTTCGTTTGGCGCAGCGGGACGAAAATTGACGCTTTCCGTCCGGAGAGGAGAAAAATGTATTAAACTGTACTTAAACAACATAATTAATTAATGATGACGTCAGAGTGGCTGTGGCTGGGCGTTGCTCGCAACATTGCCGATAGAAAACTACGATAAGCTCATAACTGAATCGATTATTTTCATAACAAGGCCGAACGCGTTACCGGCCAATTACCGAAATGCCAGATTTTATTTCTTAATATTATATTTTATAGAGTTTACTCGCGACTTCATCCGCAAAAAATATATACCAGATTTTAAGCCAAATCATTAGCTGTCAAACTAAAAGGTTTCATCAAAATCGGTTCAGTAGTTTTTACGTGATGCTCGAACAAACAAACAGACCGACTAAAAGTTTGATTTTAAGTCACAGATACCAAAAACCATATCGTAATGTTTTTCTTGTTGTTCAGCGTATGCAGGTTTACTCACTACGTCGCAGCCGGTATTACGTACAAAAATTAAATAAACAGTATTTTATTAATTACAACAAATCTATTAGGAAATTGAATATGTGCTAGTTTAAAAGCTATAATGGCATTATACTCGTACCACAGCTCATACATTATTTATTGCAAGACTGGATAATTAAATACACTAATGTATATTTATTGTTTTCAATATTGACTATCGAAAAACAACTGGCTTTCTCTTTAGACACGAACATAATTCCTTCCTTTCCTTTACAGGAAAATAGGAAAACATATTGTGTGGATGGATACGTACCTACATACATTCTTCATTTTCTAGGTACTATTCAGAATGGTAGCCACGACATTCGTCAAATTCTTGTTTCGTCAAATACTACATTCGTCAAGTCGTTTATGTACGAGTACGAAACTTTACACCACAGCATCAAAATTGTGCAGAACAGTTGTGGCAAGGCTCCATCACGAAATAAATCACTGTTGTTACTATTTTAAATTCAGGAAGCTTTAATAAGTTTTTTGCTTGTTTCAGATCACAATTTCACAATAGTGGGCAGGAACACTTTAATTAATTTAATTTAATGATAACTTTAATTTAATTTGTATTAATTAGCTTTAATTAATATCTAATATATTAGCTATAACTTATTCAGTGTGTTTTAGTTTTTAGGGCTACCCAAAACGTGAAAACAGGACCCTGTTACTAAGCCTACATTGTCCGTCCGTCCGTCCTACCTATAATAGGTAACCTATTACTATTACACTACTAGTAATACATACAAGCGTCAAACTTGGTAACAACAAATAAAAAAAACGGTCAAGTCTGAGTCGGTCTCGCGCTAAAGGTCCCGGAGAAAATAGCCCCTTCTTTTAAGCTCAATTCAAACACAGCCGCCTCCGGAGGCGGGATTTTTTGTAATGTACGACTTTATATGGACCCTGCCACACAGAAATCCGGGCCGGTAGCGGTGCGGCGCGGCGCCGTACCGGTCAGAACGCTATGACAACCAGGCGGCGGCGACGCGGGCCGGAGGCGGCGCGGTGGCGTGCCGGGGGCGTCGCGGAAGCGGCGGCGGCCGCTGTATTCCATTGTAGTCAATGCGAGGTGTCACACAGAGCGGTGGCGGCGCGTCGCGGTCCGGAGGCGGTATTTACCGCGCTGTCATTTTGTATTTTATGGATGGCCGCTTTTGATGTCACACCGGCCGCCTCCGCGCCGCTACCGCGCCGCCACCGCACCGCGCGAACCCTGTGTGGCAGGCCCCGGAACGCTTTCGCTTCCCGCAGAAACGCCACCGGCCCGCTTTCCCGCAGGACCGCCTCTGTGTGGCCTGAGCTTTAAGTTAATATGTTGTGTGGTGATACCACAGTACTTGCCCGACTCGCACTTGACCGATTTTTATTTCAACCACCTTGATATACAGGTAATATGTAAACTTAAATGCGTTACATCCTAAGGGTTGAACTACACATGGCCGCACGCGATCGCACTTATTATTTTGATATACTCGATTATTTGCTAGAGCATATAAGATAGACGGAACGCGATCGATCGCACGCCGCAGGCGATCGCGTTCCTTCTATCTTATATGGTCTATCAAATGACGTTCCTGAGTTACAGAAAAGGATGGAGCGACGGAAAAGTGCGATCGCGTGCGGCCATGTGTAGTTCAACCCTAAAAGTGTTCTTTGTAATTTTGTATTATGCTGTTTTCACCTGTATAGGATCCACTAAGCCTAATGGTGGATCACAGTGAACTTCAGCGTGCTATTCAATCCACTGGTGGATCCTGGACAGAGGGGTATAATAAAGTGTAAAAAAAATAAGGTGTGCTTCAGACCATCAAACTGAACAACTTTATAATATTGAAAGTTCTGTAGTTCCAGTAGCTGTTTACATTTTCTATGAAACAACCAATTTTTAGCGAAATTTTGTTCAGTTCAGTCTGAAGCACTCCCTAAAGTATGCATCAGATTTAAGTTTACACACCCTGTATATTATTGGTGTTTTATGTTATCCTTTCTGTCCAAGTACACATTTCACTTTCCTACTATTTCATAATAAAATATCTTAAAGAGAGTTAAGTTAGTTAAAGCCTGTAGAATCCCGGACTTAATAGGCCTCTGACCTGGCTTAACGAATAGTTACAAAGCCATCAGACGGAACTATCCAAGACCAACGGCTTAACGTGCCTTCCGAAGCACGGAAACGCTCGAGATGTAATACCACTAAACGGTCACCCATCCAAAGACTGACCGGACATGATGTTGCTTAACTTCGGTGATCGTTTCCAACACCGAAGCTCCACTACGCCAACGAGCGAAGAGAGTTAAGAAGTTAAACCCCATCTTTGTCCTGAGGACGAGATAGATATCAAGAGCAAACCCATCAATAATAAAAAAAACATACATTTGCTTACTACGCTATTCTATTTTTAAAAATATGGCTGCCATCTTTGGTTAATGATGATTTTGCCAAGGTCGAGTTTTTATAGCAAAAGTGCTTGACGTTGTACGGTTATATTGATATTTTGGTGACTTCAAGGGTTGTTCTTATAAAAGAACAATATCCTGTGCCACCACTGGAGTTCCACTGTAGGCCGGGGATTGGGCAACCGATGCGCACGTGACCGCCCAATAGCAGACCCACAAAGCAACTCCCTACATTTGCTTACATCAAAAATAATAGGTGGCCAAATTATTTTCTATTTCTAAAATGTTTGACATTTTTAATTAGTTGGCGAAACTGAACCAGGGAACTTGTTAATGATAACACATTGCATTATCAATGCATTATAATTGGTATTGATGATTAAAAAAATTATTATTGTCGTGCGTAAGGAACGCGGGTGGACATTGACCTCAGAATCATATGATCGGGCGGGCGTCATTACCACAGAGGAATATAATCCTCTGTGTCATTACCACGCAATTGTACTTGGTAACAGATACCAAATGCGTTTCTTAAGTATCACCTACTAATTAAATGTAACCTTATAGAGTTACTTTTCACTGTTATAGACTTACCTTACGCTGTATTGGGTTCCGGACCCAAAGGGTGAAAACGGGACCCTATTACTAAGCCTACGTTGTCCGTCCGTCCGTCCGTCCGTCCTACCTATTTAGGGCTGTAACTTTTAAACCGTAATAGCTATATAGATAGGAGGAAAAAATAATCTTAACTATTATAAAACCGTAAAATCATGAGGAACAAAAAAGTAGCGGTTCACTTCATATGAAGTCAAATAACACTCGATAGCGCGATTTAAATGACGTGCAGCGCCATCTATTGACAAAATAGTTTGTTTGTTTGTTTGTTCGCGCATCACGCAAAAACTACTGAACCGATTTTGATGAAACTTTTTTTGTTTGATAGCTTATGATCCGACTTAAAATCTGGTATATAATTTGTGCGGACGAAGTCGCGGGAAAACACTAGTTAATAAGAAAATTTACTTACAACTTGTACGACTTTGAGTATGCCGGGTATGGTTCGTATGTAGGAGGGATCAAAGCGTATGTTGGTCTGCACGGTCGTGCTCGACGTCACCGTCGTCGTCGTCGTGTGCTGCCCGGGGAACCCCACCTCTGCCATCTTTACTTCTGAAATATATTGTTTATGTTACCACTAGCTTCTTATTCTAGCTTGGCCTGCATATTGGAACCTTTTGATGCGTGCGGTTGCAGTCTTAGCCACCGTTTATACAGAAGAGATGTGTGGCGGTGGTGGATAATCTAAGAAATACAATATAAACCTTATAGTACGTAGCATAGCGTCGTTTTCGTCTTAAAGGAGAATCGCGCCCGCGCCTCCAGGTGACGTCGTGTGGAGGCACGGGCGTAGTTCTCCAAACGACGTTATGCGACGTACTATTAGGTTTATAATTGTGTTACTTTGACTATCCGCCACCGCCACACATCTCTTCTGTTTAAACGGTGGCTAAGACTGCAATTGATGAAAGATCCCATTGGGTCGAAGTGTTGCTGGCTTGCCAGCCCCCGCAGCAAGATAAGATAAGACTGCAATTGTAAAATTGCACCTAAAGTTGCCATACACAGCTATAAGACAATCAAAATTGGACCAATAAAAATAAATAAATAAAATAAATAAATAACGCTCACAGGCACATACATTGTAATGATCCCAAACTAGCACTAAAGGCTTTTATTATGGAAACCATACAACAACGGCACGAACATATAACAAACAATCAATCAATCAACTTTTTCATCTGGTCTTATAGCTTTGTATAGCAACTTTAGACAGTCTTTTTCTTTATGTATGGGTATTGAACTAAGGTGAAGAACATGACAGTACAGAAAAAAAACAGTAACCTCGAAATTAAAAAATTTCAGACAATTGTTTTTTTTGTTACGTCGGGTTGTGATCTGTAAGACTCGGGCTCAGTTGCAGAAACACTCATTAGAGTTAATCCTCCATTAAATATCTTGCTAGCTATTACTACATCAACAAGACAAAAAGTGATAGCAAGAGATTTAATGGGGGATTAACTCTAATGAGTGTTTCTGCAACTGAGAGTTAGGTTTTTATATTAGTAATTTTGTACTTTACAACAGTTTCTAAATGGCAATCGGTAATCTTTTTGGTAATTAAAAAGTCCCGGGGCTACAGTACTATTAGACATAGATTTTTATTTCAGCCTCTTATTATTTTAGATTAAGGGCCTGTTTCACCACTTATTCTATTCTTATTTAATGGTGTTTCCTTGTTAGATTTCGCCAGTGTCAAGTGTTGAGGATATACTCATTAGATATTGTACGGTACTAGGATATGGTGATCTCAAAGCCCCGTTTTTAAACAAAAACACACACTTGAAACCGCCATAAAACGGCGGAGCCCTGTGACTGTCAAAATCGCAAGCCGACGAAAAGTCTACTTGCCACCCCCTCAGCCACGCGACTCTTTCATCACTTCCGAGTAAGTTCTTGTTAGCTTATCCGACAGATGGTAGATGGTAGACTATGTAGGTACCCATATCTTGTTAGATCTGTAGATTCAACTCGTTCGCGTGTCTGAGCCCTGTTTATTTTCTGTGTGTTTATGATTTGTGTAATCGGTTATGTGTAGTAAGTAAGTACCTAAGTATCAATGTATAAGACAGATGTCGTGAAGTATAGCTTGGCAAAAAAGTCATGATCGTGATGACAGGTGGAATTAAAATTTTAGTATGGTTGTGTTGCCAGGTTATGCGTGATTTTGACGTTCTTGCGTGGAGGCAGCGCCCTTATTTTTTATCACGACTTTTTTGCCAAGCTGTACCTAGTATCGAGACAAACCTAATAGGTTTAACGATGCTAGCCAGTATTCTAAAATGTTGTAACTATTTTTGATAAGAGAAATAAATAAAAAAAAAAGATAGTTTGACATATTTTGTATGAAAATATGTCAAAATATTTGTCGGATAAGAACTTACTCGGAAGTGGTGAAACAGGCCCTAAATATTTTGTCACCGACATTGATGATATTTTTACAATTTGACTTTGTATAGGTACATTTTTATTAGATAACATGTAAGTAAGTGAAAGTTGTTGAATATGATATTAAGTAATACTTTATATATTCAATGTCTACATTTGGACGGTAAATGTAACTTTCTCAGGAGAAATCTATGTAGGTTTAAACTGATACAATCTAACAAAAGTCTTTGCTTTATTGCATACTAATTATTGAAGAAGAAATTCATATTCAGATGAATGCAAGAAATTCCATACACAAGTTTTAAAATACCTTCTAATAAGCAAACGATTACCCAATATGCACATAACACACTGCCCCCCTTTTGCGTTCGGTATATATTTACAAATATGTCTGTAACATGACAAGATCATATGACCAAACTTTGAACAAATAGAAATGCAAGATAATTTCTTTGATTACTAACTGTAAATGTTGAAATAGATTAAATTACATTCTTTATCAGTTTCACAATTATCGTCACCACCTAAAATAGTTTAATGGGTTGAACTTTACGGAAATAAACACAAAATTTTGGAAACGTTATAATCAATAAATTCTTACCTTTGTATCGTTTTTTTATAAAAGTGATTTCTTTCAAAAATCTTTAAGGCTCGATTAAACTTTTGATTATTGATTAGATTGTTATAAATTCACATAGTTTAGTAATTAAATCCGGTGACGAAATATATCGCAAAGTAGTTTGAAATGTCAAACTATTGAGTGTTGCCACCTTAGTTTTAGTAATGGGGCAGTTGAAGAAGCTAAAAAGGGCTAGATAGGGCTAGATGGAGCACAAATTACCAAAAAAAGACTTGCTGTAAAAAAAGGCTAAAATGACACATTTACTAATGATTTATAGGTATTATGTATTAATTTTTTTAGTTTAAATCACAATAAAAATTTTCAAACTTAAACTGAATTTGAAGAAAAATTTAATAGGTTCAAAAATTTAGAATGACACACATCGCAAAGGTTCGATGTTATCGCGATGTTCATGGCTCAAATTTCAGATTTTGGTGCAATATTTTAAAGAAAATGAAAAGGGCTAGATAGCCCTTTCCGTGCTAAATCATTAGACAACGAGTTCACATACAGTAAAAAGAGCTGGATCTAGCCCCAAAAGGGCTAATGTGGCAACACTGAAACTATTTTGACATTTGCCTCGCCTCCCAACCATACCTACCACCCACTTTTTTTCGGAGGAGTCCGTTTCATAACGTGAAAATAGCTTTTTCCTGTGGTTTTCTAAACGGATGGAAAGATGGCGCTACGGTCGACGGTCTGCGCGAATAAAAAATGATAATTACGCCGTGCGGACGCGGACAGGCAGCACGGAGGGTTAATGTAAAATAATACCGATTTCAATCAATACCGATAGAGTCGACAGAGAGAACACCCATACGGGCCCCACGGATGGGGACGGTGTTTTCTCTGTGAACTATATCTATATCTATTTTTTATATTGCACCCTCCTCACTCGTCCGCGCCCGCCCATCTTAACGTGAATGAGGGATTTTCAGCAAGCAATTAAAAAAGAAAAAGTAGTTCCTAATGGCTCGATAGATGGCGTTGACGAGACAGGGGCGAGCAACCCTCTCTGGTGAACGCCATCTATCGCCAGTATGTTGAACTACGTTTTACTAGCTGTCAGAAAACTCCTCATTAAGCAAAAACGTGTTGCTTTAAAATAATAAAGTTGGAAAAGATGCCATGATGCATCTTTTAATGGAATATTTTATCATTTACGAAAAAATGTATTCGAACATTTTAAACGCCTGACGTTCCTGTATGGGCTCGATCCATAGACTTTATTAAAAAAGGTAAACACGGTATTGAAATAATTTTAACATGATCTCGATTTGCTCTGTGGCTCTGCTATTGGGTGGCCGCGTGCGCGTCGGTTGCCCCATCCCCGGTCCACAGTGGAACTCCAGTGGTGGCTCAGGATATTGTTCTTTTATAAGAACAACCCTTGAAGTCACCAAAATATCAATATAACCGTACAACGTCAAGCACTTTTGCTATAAAAACTCGACATTGGCAAAATCATCACATACCCAAGATGGCAGCCATTTTTAAAATATAGAATAGAATTAACATGATCTCGCACACTTCTCTATGGAGCGATGAACATGCCATCTGTTGAGTTTTTTTACGGAAGTAAATACTTAACCTTTATTTGCGCAGACCATCAATCGATCCCCTAGCTAGAGAACCACTTGACTGGAAAAACGAGGGAAAAACTATTATTATTGAGGAGTTTTCTGACAGCTAGTAAAACCGCGTTATATAGCGTTGACCAAAGATGGATGCGAAGAAGAAAATTTTTGGCTAAAAAGTGAACAAAAATGCATACCACTGAGTCAGACGTTTTGGTGCTTACTCAAAAAAAACCCCCACGCTAAAAACTGCTAAAAACAAACATTTAAAAAGTGAAAAATAATTCGGTCATCTATTATTTTTATGTAGGTATGTTATACCTTTTAACTATCTTTCAGATTTTTTAATGTCGGGGACCGCAAGTGAGTGTTGAATAAAAAATCTATACTTAGTCATTTCATAGCAGTCCCCGGTCCCCTACGAATTTTTCTAGTAAGTAAATTTAAAAATTACTAAATAAAATTACAATTTTAAATAACCCCCTACGCAAAAACTGCTAAAAACAATCATTTAAAAAGTGAAAAATAATTCGGTCACCTATTATTTTTAATAAAGATAGTTAAAAGATTAAAACATACTTTTTAACTACATATCTTTAAGATTTTTAGGTCAATGAGGGATTTTCAGAAAGTCATTAAAAAGAAAAAGTAGTTCCTAATGGCTCGATAGATGGCGTTGACGAGACAGGGGCGAGCGACCTTGCAGATAATAAAATACAAAATAATAGTAAGAATTTGTGTTTTTTTAACCCCCGACGCAAAAAGAGGGGTGTTATAAGTTTGACGTCTATGTCGGTCTGTCTGTCGGTCTGTCTGTCTGTGGCATCGTAGCTCCCAAACGGGTGGACCAATTTCGATGCGGTTTTTTCAAGTAGAAAGCTTTTTCAATTTCAATTTATTTATTCAAAGACAACAATAGCTGTATAGAATATTAACAAAACACATAAAATTTAACAGTCATTACAAGTAGCTAATTTTTGCGAGAGTGTTCTTAGCTTTGTTTTATGAAAATCGGTTCAGTAGTTTTCATGTAACTTTAAAAATTATGAAATAACATTAAATTACAAATTTAAAAAACCCCCAACGCAAAAACGAACATTTAAAAAGTAACAAATAATTCGGTCACCTATTATTTTTGATGTAAGCAAAGGTATGTTTTACTTCTTTACGCTCATTAAGATATTTTAGGTTAATTAATGTGTCGGAGACCGCAAGTGATTGTAAAAAAATCAATGGTCATTTCATAGCGGTCCCCTACGCATTAAGTAACCTAAAATATCTTAAAGAGAGTAAAGAAGTAAAACATACCTTTGCTTACATCAAAAATAATAGGTGACCGCATTATTTTTTACTTTTAAAATGTTCGTTTTTGGCGTTGGGGGTTTTTTAAATTAGTAATTTAATGTTATTAAGTAAGCTGCAAAATATGAGCATATATTTCGTCAAAGGATGCGTGTGACTCAGTGAAATGCATTTTTGTTCACTTTTTAGCCTAAAATTTTCGTCTTCGGACCCCTCTCTCTGAAGCCGTAGTATGCTGCACGTGATACGACTGTATCACGTCTTTTATCTCGTTCGGTCGCACGCAAATAGAAAGAGAGCGAAGGTGTGATAGCGCTGTATCACTGCGGCATGCTAGCTATGCAGGTCATCGCCAGCTATCGCCGGTATGATGAACTGCAATGGTAGCATGCAACACGTGATACGGCTGTATCACGTCTTTTATCTCATTCGTTCGCACGCAAATAGAAAGAGAGCTAAGGTGTGATAGCGCTGTATCACTGCGGCATGCTAGCTATGCTGTATAATAACTTTATGCTGGGTTTACATGCATGCCGTGCAGCCCGGCAAGCTTAGGCAATTCGCTGTACATCGACTCGTCTCTAAAGTGATTGTTACTACTTAACTTTATAGAAGCCTCAATGTACAGCGAATTGCTTAAGCTTGCCGGGCTGCGCGGCACGCGTATGAACGCACCATTATGGATGAACTACGTTTGAGTAGCTGTCAGAAAACTCAATGGGGCATATTACACACATCAATATTATCGTGATCCAAGGATCGCGCGTATCACAAGTATTGATGGGCCTATTACACATATCAATATTATCATGATCCACACTCGTAGCATGCACGTCTTTTGCCTCGTTCGCTCGCGTGCAAATAGAAAGAGAGCGAAGGTGTGATACAGCCGTATACTGATGGATCGTATCACGAAGCGCTTACACTTCAATATTATTGATGGGATCGCGCGGATCACAGGATTTCTGGACATTCTGTGATATTATCACGATCCTGCGATACGGCATATTACACTATCAGTATTATCACAGGATCACGATAATACTGATAATGTAATATGCCCCATTATTGTCGTCACATCACTTATTTTCACACGTTATGAAACGGACCCCTTCGGACTTTTCGGACTATTCGGACAGGCTGTACTATATATGTCACTGTCAATTTGACGTTTGTGTAGGTTGCTCTAATGAAATGGGTGAATTTTCGTCCGTAGATTTTTGTACAAAAACCAGTCAATAATTTAAATATTTATTGCATTGGAAAATGTTGCTCACAAACTAAAAATGTTATTAATAAATTCATGATGTTGTTATAGTCATAACATTCATGAAACTTAAATATTTCTCAAGCCACAGGTGTTCCGAACTTCTAATAACAGTTGAGTCTACATAGCACAGGAACACCGTAAGGTAAGTTATTTGTAAACATGAGTCACTGATGTATTTATCACTGTTTTGTTCGTAATTTCGTGTCAAGGAGACGTTACGAGTACGTACATCTCGCAGCCGGAAGATGAGCTCTTATCAGTGTTGTATTGTGTGATGTTTTATTGTTTTTATCCAGTGGTTTATTCGCAGCATTTATTGTAACAGTTTCTTCACTAGTTTAGATATAAGCAAGTTTGATAAAATAGGTAAGTTACAAATCATAGCAATGTTATTGAAAATGTTATTTGACGACCCGGTTGGTGTGATGGTTAGGTTACCACGCCGGACTGCCAAACCAGGGTCCTGGGTTCGGTCATGGATGTTATATGTGTGTGCCGTTGTTGTATGGGTCCCATAACAAAAAGCCTGAGGCTTACTTGGGATCATTACAATGTATGTGCCTGTGAGCGTTGTTTATTATTATTTATTTATTTACTATTATTTATTTATATATTATTATTTATTTATTTATTATTATTTATTTATTTATTATTAATAGAAATTAAATGCTGTTCTTTCTTATAATGGACAGTGGGTACAATACATGCCTCGAAATTGAAGCATGCAGGTTTACTTACAATGTTTTCCTTCATCGAAAAGCCAGTGGTGTTACAAATCGTACATAAATTCAGAAAAACTCATTGGTACGAGTCGGCCTGGACGGGGATCGAACCATCGCCTCCTGCATGCCTCCTGCCTCCATTTCATCATCATTATCATTGTAAGTAAGTTTTTTTTAATTTTATTATGTTTTAGTGATGTCTCAATCCCATCCTACCCTAAACTTTATTACATCAACCAAAGAGAAAATAATCAATTCGTTTCAACATAACTCACTGATTCACTGATAAAGTCACAAAGGTAAACAGCTTATTCATATACTTCATCTGAACTAGGGCTTAAAACATAGTGAAAAGCACATTAACTGTATCAAATTTGTGCAACCTCAGTTTCTTTATCAGTGAATTTCGAGTTTGATTAATTGCACTTTGCTATAATATTGTTTCAGATTGATGTGAGTCACGATGGCAGCCAACCAGCCGGCTCCCCCTCAGACCATGGGCTCCAACAACACCGTGTTCATCATAGACCCATGGTTCGACTCCTCGTATCTGAAGACTCTGCCGGGAATGCTCAAAGCTGCTGTCATTGTTAGTATTATTTATTCATTTCTAGAACATAAGACTATCAGAATGTCCCTGACTCATGGAATATAGTCGTGAGCATATGCTTGTAGAACAGGGGTGGCAAAGACGTCGACCGGTCACCCGCGTCGACATTTATGGTAGCCCGCGAAGAGATCGATAAAGTAAAAAGAAAATGAATCCATTTTTAAATATTCTGGTTGAGGAGGAAATATCGTTGATACTTACGACAAACTTTTTGAAAGTGAATATTTTTGGAAACTGTGACAGGTCCTTATAATGCCTACAAAAAGCAGAGTGTGAATCTGTGTTTTCTATGATGGAATGAAACATCAGTATCGATTGACAGACGAGTATGTGGCGATACGTTCCACGCCTACTTTGCACTTCTAACCCCTCTTATAAGGTTCTGTGCAAATACCTATAATCCACCACCAAAATATTTAAATTTTATCAAAAAAATAATGTTGGAGGTAAATTTTTTTTATGTAGACCGCCAGGTAAATCCGAGTTTTCAAGTAGACCGCGTACTAGAAAAGTTTGGCCACCCCCGTTGTAGAACATAATAACATAAATAAACTCACAACCAAGATTCCTTGTGGGGTGGTCTGAAACTTGGCTACAAACAAAAAAATCTGTATTCTATTCTAATCTATAATTTAGAATAGCGTTATTATATTGTACGGTAATACATATTTGGGCCACAATACACACACTTGAGCCATAAAATGGTGGTGCTTCTGGAGAATCCAACCATCCTTCGAACCTAAATTACTTCATAAACCAACAACCCTAAAGTTCATAATCTTACTTCCAGATTCTAAACCTGCTTGGTTTCATCTGCATCCAGTCATCAGCGTTCTGGAGCAACGGGCGAGGCGTCTACTTCAACATCGTGGCCCACCTTGGTCTATGGTTCTCTGTGATACTTCTAGTGTGCTACATGTACCATATAGTAGAGAAGTACCACAATATAAAGTGGCTGAAGATAGAGCTGGTGGGATATGTGGTGCTGACGTTCTTGTATTTAATCGCTTCTACTATTGTTGTGGCGTTTGGATCTCCCGCGTATTCTGCTGGTGGGGTGAGTTGTATTTTATTTATAACTAGTGTTTTTCCGCGACTTCGTCCGCACAAATCATTATACCAGATTTTAAGTCAGATCACAAGCTATCCAACAAAAAAAGTTTCATCAAAATCGGTTCAGTAGTTTTTGCGTGATGCGCGAACAAACAAACAAACTTGTCAATAGATAGCGCCACCCGTCATTTAAATCGCGCTATCGAGTGTTATTTGAGTTTATATGAAGTGAACTGCTACTTTTTTATTTCTCACGGTTTTTACGATTTTATAATAGTTAAGATATAAACTAGACATGTAGTTCCGTCTTTGGAAAAACCACCCTATTTCCTTCCATGGGTGTCGTACAAGGTGAATTAAGGTTTCTTATGCAGTTTATTTGTGGGCAAAAGGCTAGCCCCTTATCACCACTTTACGCCTCATTTCATCTTTGATACCTTCAATATACTAAATAGTGAGCCTCGTTACAACTGCATGGTAGTCGTAGCAATGTTTCTGACCACCCCGAAAGGAATTATGGTCGTCAGTTTGTGTATTTATGCCAAAAAAATTGACTAGTAAATCTAGTGAAAGCGTAGAAAGAGAAGGCACTAGAAAGAAGCACGTGTCTTGTCATATCACTCAGTAAGAGAGAGCAAATTCGCTCTAGTTAAAAAAGGAGACCGCTACTTATTGCTGTCCTTATCGACATATCCACTTTTTTGTACTTCGGCCATCTGACTTCAAAATGTCACTTCATATCAATTATATGGGACAACCACCTGACTCCGAGATTGTCACTTCATATAATTCGATATCTCATACTCGTTTACACTGATATTCGTTCTACTAGCGTAAGAGGAAAAATTTTTCGTCTATGAGTGAAAGCAAGAGAAGTGACAGGACCGCCTAAAGCCGATATCAGTAGTCTGCCTACCCCTAAGGGCGAAAAGTCGCAGGTTTATGTACTTATTACAAAATAACTACATAATGTAGAACAAAAGGCATTCTAACACCTTACAAGGCGTAGCAGTAGGTCAGTAGTGCTATCGATCGATGACACACTTCGTAGAAATGCGCGCGCACGTGCCTCGCTTACTAAATATAGATTTATCACTCTCGTTGTGTTTAAAGGAAACTTTGTTGTTTATAAGTATGTGTGTGACCGACTGAACCACTGCGCCACTCTTTGACTATTTATTAAAAGGACTAGGATTTCCCCTGTGCCACGGTATAAGAACAATTGATCATGTGCATTCACATTAAATTGTATACCTTATCCCAAATCGAGACCGATTTTTACAACTGTACACATAGGTGATACTTGTAGATATATCTGATCAGAGAGCCTACCATGAGTTTTCACTGTCATGTTACTGTATTGAATTTCGTACAGTGCTTCTGGTGGTTACGTTGAGAGCTAATTTCTGCCATACGAATTGGTGACGTAACTACAGTAGTAACGTACAGTGAAAACTCATGGTAAGCCCACTGATCACCCAAAAGCTATGGTCGTGAGTACGTGTATGTCAGATATTAATGTAAAACAAATGTAATTGCAGTTCTTCGGCTACCTAGCGATGGTGACGTACGGCTTCGACGCGTTCCTGAAGGCGCGCGCCCTGCGGGACGGCGAGCTGGCGCAGGGGCGGCGCGTCACCACCAAGCAGCCCCACGTACTGACGCCACCCGCGCTGCCATAGCAACGCTACTAGCCTAGCTACCTAGCCTGCCGAGGACAGAGTGATCGTGAGTGGACAATACAGACTGCATAGCCAGGCACCCGCGGTCGCTGAGCAAAGATACCTACCATAACATTTAAGCAAGCATAACACACAAGCTATTTTTGAGCGTAGACAACTAAATGTCGCAACCGAATCACCGCGATTTTTATTGAGCGTTATTGCTTCTATTCCGCATCGACACTGATTGATCACAGAAATATCGCGGCGATATCGTTACGTCACTACCGACGCTCATAAATAGCTTCTATGATGTGGCCCATATGCACTACTTCTGCATATAAATGGTCTAATAAGTTCGTTCAAGGACATGCCATTGGACGAACCAAGAGCTGGCTAATCCTTGAAAGTTCCCGCATCCAACCACATTTTGATGCTTTCATTTTCGTACAGCAGGCAGTCGTTGAAAGCGGCGTCTTGTGGCTTAATTGTCTGTGGTGGAGACACTTCAAATAAATGTCTACTGTCGCCAGCCTTATTGCTATAAGCACCTTGAGGCATGTTTGGGTTGTAAGACTAGGGCACTTTAATAGGAGGTAAGTTTGCAAGCAAAATTAACCTTTATTGTAAGGTGTTATGAATGACATTAACATTATAAGCCCAATTGCGCCAAACTGGGTTAGCAATAAACTCCAGGTTAAGTTGGTAACCCATGATTTTTTGTATAGAAAAAAAACGGAAAGAGCCATTTTATCCGGAGTTAATTGCTAACCCGTGGTTGGCGCAAGTGGGCCTAAGAATGGCATTATTTTACTGACTTACGTCGTAGCTAGGTTAAAATTGCTTGCAAATATTATAGCCATCAATCAATCACTATAAGTATAGGCAAACAATATGAAACTAACCCATACGAATATAAACGATTACATAACACATTAAAAAAACATCACACACCTAAGTTTATTGAATGCATTCTCGCTTGATGTAGCATAAAAACATCGTTAAAACCTTAGGATATCAGAGCAATTTGAATCTTAAACATTACAGTTAAAATCCTTTATTGCCTATGAATAATAAACAAGTATTTATTCGTAGTTTATTGGAATTATTGCAGATTAACTTGTTAGCTTATTCTATTATTCATACCCACCTCTTTAAAATAGTTATATAATAATGAAATCATTCTTTACAATGCGTACCTCAAAGTGTACTTATTCATAGTTTAAGCTACGTTTTATGTTATTTTTAAGTTTTAACCCTCGAATTAGGCATTTTGTGATAGTAAAGTAAGTATAATTTAAACTTTGTATATGTTGTAAAACTTGTAAATAACAATTTTATTTATGTTCTTACCTAAAGTTCCGATGATACCAAACTTTCAATTTTTAGACGAAGGATACATACCTAGTTATACAGGGTGAAATTGATATCATTAGCATCCTTTTAAACTAAGAGTCTACCCATCAAACCGAACAACTTTCTCTATGGGTCTTACGCTCAGTTGCAGAAACGCTTATTAGAATTAAATTAAATCTCTTCTATTTTTATTCTATTTTTATTTAATGGCGTTTCCTTGTTAGATTTCGCCAGTGTCAAGTAGTTTGAGGGAGTGTCTATCCAATCTCGAGGATTGTTTTTGAGTAAGAACAACAACTGAGAAGGAATTTGGAGCCTCGTGGCAGGCTGAGGCGCGAACCGCGCGAACACCACGCGAGAGACAAGTGTTCGAGGCAAACCCCGCAACGTGACTGATTAAATCTCTTGCTAGCTTTTACTACGTCAACAATACAAAAAGTGACAGCAAGAGATTTAATGGAGGATTACCTAACTCTAAGCGTTTCTGCAACTTAGCGTTAGTCGTTTGTGGGAGCATTTTTTAGCAATAGCACAGTTGAGGAAAGAGATGGCAGAGCCTCGCGGCAAGCTCAAACGCGAGCCTAGCGAATGACACAACCGCTCGTGGCCAAACTTGCAATGTGACCACAAAAATAAGATTGTTATTATCGGAAACTTTAATTAGTATTAACTATTGTAAAAAGTTTTGTCAAAGTATTATTATAAAGCATATATATTGCACGACAGTTTTTTAAATCAATGTCCAATTTTGAAAAATTTTGCTCACCTTTGTGTCAAATGTATTGTTAAAATCATAAAATGAAATTATCATGAAATATTGTAGGAAATATTGATTTGTTTTTACACGAACATTCTATAAATAATGAAGCATTTGTCACGATTTTGATATATTAAATATATGTATGTATAACTGTTTTTAAATGTTTACACATTTTTATATTCTTAAATTTGCACTATTTTCCTGTGATATTAAATAAATTCTACACAGTGAAATTGATATCATTCGCATCCTTTTAAACCTAAGAGTCTACCCATCAAACTGCACATCTTTTACTATGGGAGCAAACCGATCGGAGCAAAATAAAAATCAGATTTTACATACATTTGAGTCGAGTACCTAGGCATTGCCGTTTAGTTTGGACTGCAGTTTTTTTTGCTCTGATCGGTTTACTCCTATAGTAAAAGTTGTTCAGTTTGATGGGTAGACTCTTAGTTTAAAAGGATGCAAATGATATCAATTTCACCCTGTATAAGTACGCACGGCGACACAGTTCAACCTACCCATACCATACCCATAGGTGGACCTTATGTCCATGAACATAGAGTTCAACTATGGGTAGGTTGAACTGTCGCCGTGTGTACTTATAACCGTGTATTAACTAGGGGATCAATGACGCGGGATCTTATCGCCTGCGATCTAGTGAGACGACTTAGGGACGATTCAGACCTACCCGCTCGCATCGGCCCGACCCGGAACGGAGCCGTACGCGTGCCGCGGCAACGAACCAACGCGAAGGCAGTCGATCGCATGTCAACGGAGCCGGTTATGTGTCGCGGAATGTGAACGGAGACGATATGCTTAAGTTGCATGCAAATATGAACTGTAATTCTGTTTACACATTTCAAAGTCAATTTCTCTCAAAACGAGAGGTGGCGACGTCTCACGAGGGCCCTCTGTACCATCGGGGTACCATAGGACAACAAGAACAACATTTCAAAGTCAAAGTCATCAAATCCTTTGCCAAATCCCTGGCCTATGCGAGCCGGTAGGTCTGAATCGTACCTTATAGTATTTTCACTGCCAAACTATTACCGAGTTTGCTTGCGTTGAAATAAAATCGAAAATCGATTTTCACAACTTTCGTCTCAGTCGTTTCAGTGATCTGTTAAAGGCAAAGTCGCTAATGGTTTGGTAGTGAAAAACAAAACTTACGATTTGTCCCGCGAACGTCTCCACACAAAAGATGCGTCTTGACCTTCCTTGGACACTGTCTCTGGCTACTTGTGTCCCGCGTGCTATTTGTCGCCTAGTGACGACCTATACTTCATTCCAAATAAAGATGGGATTTTTTAAATTTCTGGCCAATTCAGAATAGCAAAAACAATTTATGTATCAGAACTTGAAATTGAACTCCTTGCCTTTGAATGGAGTAACTCAGAAATTGCTACTTTGAATGGAGTATAGCTAAAACAGTGCACCCCTAGCCTATCTCCTTGCCTTCACAGTAAAGCGCCACCGCTGCTTTAAGGTCGTCACAGACAGCTGCTCAAAAAAGTGGGCATTCTTGCAATGGTGTGGCTCCGTCTATGCCTTTAGGTATAATCTCTTTGAAAAGCAGCCTAACGGTCACAACTCACGGCAGCTATAATATGTTGCTTTTTTGACTGCCTGTGACGACCTTAACGCAGCGGTGGCGCTTAAGGGTTGAACTACACATGGCCGCACGCGATCGCACTTTTCCGTCGCTCTATCCTTTTCTGTCACTCAGGAACGTCATTTGCTAGAGCATATAAGATAGGACGGAACGCGGTTCCGGAAAAGGATAGAGCGACGGAAAAGTGCGATCGCGTGCGGCTATGTGTAGTTCAACCCTTACTATGTAGGGAAGTATATAGGCTAGGGGTGTGTCATGTTGTTTGTAACCATTTTCTTATGTTTATTTGAATGTTAAATAAAAAGCTTTAACTGTCTTCGTTTAGTTTTATTTCTTTTTAACATAACGGCAGAGGTAATTAACTTTTTGCTTAAACAAAAAAACCAATCATCCATTGAACCCTCTCACAAATGAGGATATAGACAAAACAAAACTATGTAAGTAAATTAGACAAAAATTACAAAGTTTAATGTAAAATAAACGAACACATAGAAAATACTGTTACGGTGTCTACAGTCTACACACCAAAAGTCGCCAACTGTTCGAATGATCGGTGTGGATAAGGGTTCGATCGAGCAGTTTCCATTAATAAAGAACTCAATAGTCATTGAAATAGAGTTGAAAAAAACGTGCAAGAAATAATGCAAACACGCCACAGAGATCTCTTGCACTCTATTTCAATTACTATTGAGTTTATTATCAATTGATTAATGAAAACTGCTTAGGTGGAAGCTGACCCTAAGGCCTTGTCGGCGACATGCACGCGCGGCCACACAGCGACATGTCGGCGACATTGTCTTATCCATACAGAACCCGCGGACATTGTCGGCGCCTTTGGTGTGTAGACACACTAGATACCATTACAAACACTGACGATTTTCGATGTAATCGCACGGATTTGTTCACGCATGCAGATATTTGCGCAAATTATTTAGTAATTATCCCTTATCCGGATAGAAGTTACCACAATAACATTCAATAATGAACCCTATTGATAAAGTTTTAAGAATTATGTTAGCTGCTTTTAAGTGGTCGATGTAAAGCATCTATCCGAATAAGGGTTAAACACACTAAACTAAACAAAAAGGCACTTGCGTGAGGCAATGCGTACGACTCGCAAACCTAAGAAAACATTAAAAAACATTAATATGATAAAATGTGCTTCCAGCATTTAATTATTTCAACTTTCTGATTTGCATTTGTTAACACTTAATCAAATATTGTTAGTGGAAATACTAAAAATACAAATCTCATCTATAAAAACTTAATAATAAAATAAACAGTTGAAAGAGCCTTTCTTCATGTTTCGATTGAATGATTCAATTTTAAAGACACCCTAATTGATCTTAAAATTATTTTTCAACACACTTGTTCGTAAAATGGCTCTTATCGCACCGCTTTTAGGTTCATAATGCACTTTATAAAACACGCATATCTCTTACTTTACATTAGCACACTAGTGCAGTAACACCTGCGCGCGCAAATTTTATTATTTTTCCTCGCAAGTGTGTTGAAAAACGTGGTATGAAACGCGTGAGCGTTGGTCATTAGTCTCGGCTTCTTTACAGCCCTCGCCTGCGGCTCGTGCTCCAATCTAGCCTCGACTGTAATAGCCATCTTAGCTAACTTGTATCACTGTAAAAGACTCCAGAATAATGCCGGTGAGTAAAATTAATCTTACAAAACTAAAAGTAAATCAATTGACTTCATAAGCTTGTTAAACATTATATTATTGAAAAACAACAAAGTGGTCAGACCATACCTACCGCATCTATTCTAAATATTACTTTATGGTTTTGGTAACATTCTTAGGACATGTTTCACCACTTTTGGATAAGTTCTTGTTAGCTTATCCGACAGCTCATTTTTTGTATGAAGAATATGTCAAATGAGCTGTCGTATAAGCTAACAAGAAGTTATTCGGAAGTGGTGAAACAGACCCTTAATATACTGTCGGTTTTTGAGGGGATGATCTGACCATCAAACAGCAAATTTCTCTTATAATAAGACCCTATAATATAATATAATATATACATATCAAAATTACTTTATAGTGTAAAATGCAAAATATGGTTTATTATTGGACCCATAACATTGTTAGTATAAATGTAAAATAGTTATCGTATTCTTAAACTTAACAAGAAAAATTCTCAGAACAACTTGTAAAAATGTGATAAGGCCATCGGTTGCGCGCGAACAATCACAGACTATGATTGTAATCTTTTTATACATTAGTAGTTTTACGTTAAGGCATATTGAAAACACGATAATTTTAAAATTCATATACAATAATAACATTCAAAACAATTTTCTTAAGGGGGTTGCAGAGGGCAAGACACTAAACTAGATGGCGCTCGGGAGCATTATACCTGATTTTATTTTATATCTCGTAATGGTGATGATATCGAATCAAAATTTTCAATTACGCGCACACTTGTGTTTATGTTGCACTGATCTAGCTACAAGTTAAAGTAATTTTATTGTTCATACGCATTTGTTCTACATTTTAAGATTGATCAATTTCATACAAAACTTTGACGTAGAACATTCGTAGACGGTATTAACAAAAGTAATATTTTATATGTGAAAAAATACTATAGAGATCTAGATTGCGCGTCTCAAATAACATTTGCAATTTATAACATAATTACGAAGATATAAAATAAAATGTGACAAAATCATGAATAATGCTCCCGAGCGCCATCTAGTTGCCTGTGAACGTCTTCTGCAACCCCCTTAATCGTATTTATAATCTTTGTATACTTACATACAGACAGGGTGGTAGGTACAGCTCCAGACCGGACGGATATTTTTTTTTAGATTGATTGATTTTTTTTTAGATTACCGACTCGGGGACCTACCATGTGCGGCCACGAAAAAAAATCGGTCCCCACCTGATTACAATAAAAGATTTTTTGTTTCTCTCTGTCTTGAGGAACAAAAAATTTTATTTTATTTTTTCAGTTACAATTTTTTGATGTTTTTTTGCCGTGTGTTTACTTTATTAACTGTACTTTCTCAACACAAAAATACAGTCAGATTGGTTGATTTTAAGTTATAAGTGCACTACATTTTAAATTAATATAAATAAAAATATTTTTCAGTTTTATTTTCTGGTAGGTCTCTAAATCTAGTATTCTAAAAAAAAAATTGTATCCATCTGGTCTGGACTGTATACTTAATAATTATAGGTACACACGGCGACACATCAGGTTACGCACCCTATATACCCATAACTACACTACGTACAAAACACAAAAGAGTGCGGCAGAGAGCCTGCAAAGACGCGGCTGCCGGCGCGGGCGCAGCGTGCCATGAGACGAAACAACAACATACCGCACCCTCTCGCACGATTCGCAGCGTTCAACTTCTAATAGTTCAAAGTCCAAACAGGGTAGCCTGAGCTGACGCCGTGTTTACATCAACATCAAAAATTCAGCCGAAGGACGCCCAACGTTGGGTATAAGTTACCCCCAAAGATTCACATTTGTGCAACTTGGACCCATCGGCTCCCCATGGCGTAAAAATATATATATGTACTTAATTTCGAAATATCTTTTAGAAAAAATACACTAGTCTCTTATACTTAATAAGTACATAGATAAATATAAAAAGTGGTATATAATTATTGTAAATACAATAAATTATTATAAAGGCTGACAAAAATTGATAAAGCCATTTTATTACTAAAGGACATATTTTAGGCATTTCAAGTTAGCAAGCGAAATAATCCTTTAAAGATAGAGGAGTATACAAAATGACGGGAATACAGTAATTTACACAGTAAATATACTACAGGAGAGCGATTTTTTAAAGTCAAATCAGCAGTAAAAAGATGCGTATCTCCGTAGTAATTTTGACATTTTCAACAGCTGAGCTCACCGAAAGAGATTCAAAAATCGCACTCCTGAACAGCTTTCACTACGGAGTCAACAATGAGAAAAAATAAATAAAATCATTTCATACAAAACTGCAGTAGGTTGGGTATAAGTTACCAAAGATTCACATTTGTGCAACTTGGACCCATCGGCTCCCCATGGCGTAAAAATATATATGTACTTAATATACTTACTTACATAATTTACAATACCTACTTCCTCCACTAAAATATATGGGACAGCAGATTTTTTCAAAAAATCATCACCTCGTCCATACGTTCCATCCATACGTTTTGCGCGGTAGGAAAGTAATATGATAGTAAGAGGTAGCGGTTTTTTTTATTGAGATCTCATAGTTGGTCCCGTAGTAAAAGTTGTTCATTTTCAAAGGGGTGAACCCTTTGAGTTCACCCTGTATAATGCCAGATGGCTTTTTATATTTTACTGCGCTTCGAAATAATTCTTGCTAAATCAACTATGTGACCAAAATACACATAATACCGACCGGAAATTTGTATTCTTAAAGTTTGAAGGCCACAATTAATGACCGTTATAATATGTAGGTATTGTAAACTAGCTATAGATGATCGCTTCCTACGCGTGCGTTGATTTTAAAAATGAAAAAAAAACATCGAAATTCGTGGTCAGCAGGTCCGAATTAGTAAAAATAACACATTTGGCCAAATGTTTCCCAAAATGCCGCTAGACTGATTAAAATGGCTCTTTTTGAGAATTTTATGAATTTTAATTCGACATTTCAGTACAAATATTTGGCGGCAATTTGATAGAAAACCTTATATTAAAGCCACTGACATATACTCTAGCGATAGACAGGCCTTTTCATAGAAGCAACATGTTCCACTTGAATGCGGTGGGCGCGCCGCATTGATGTTCCTGAGTTCACTTCGTCACTATGGCAATGACAGACCGCAATGTGTCATTTTGTGTTGTTTTGTGTGATCATTTTGTTTGAACGAGCTTGTCTATCGCTAGAGTATATGTCAGTGATTAAAGCATTACAAATTAAAGTCGCTTGTTAATGCGAAACGTCAAAATTGGCCATTTAATTTTCGTAACAATGAAAAATTAACTTTCCGGTCGTAACGATAAAGTCTAAAATGCGTATAAAAAGTTATTTTTTGTAAGTACTAATCAAGGTATACAGACTAGATCAATTTGATCTAACCACTCAAAATCTTAGGTACTATAACAAGACCTTGTTTGATTCAATATTCTTAACTCAGCATTAAATATCGGTGAGAATAGGGTTGCCAGATAAAATTATTTGTACATCTGCTTTTTAATAATGTCACTAGTAGACTAGACTGTAGATTTTTGTGGGTGATAACCTTAGATCAATATAAAATGAATGGATAGGCATAACGCGAACATTTCAAACCAGAAAAATGAGGCAAAACAAATGAAAGGTTTACTTCAAATTTGTATGCAAGTGCCCTAGATTTGACAGATAATGGCGCTAGTTTGTATGTACCAAGTGCACCAGTAGTTTGCTTCAACTTACCGCGCTTTAGGCCAATCCATTCATTTTATTTTGATCTAAGGTGATAACCCGCAAAATAACATGGTATTAGGCAACCCTGGATTAGAAACAAATGTAGCAACTAGTTAAGGCACTTACTGCGCCGGCAGACCTCGCTTCCACGCCTTGTACTTCAAGTAGCCATCCATACCGTAAGCTATGATGGCCACCAGCCCGAAAAACTGCAAATGAAACAAAGTAAGTGTAAAACTATTTCGTTTAGTAACAAAACAGTAAAAATATCAGATCATAGATGTAACGCCCTAGTCTGTTTGAATATGATTACAGTTGGTGACTTAGTTACAAACATAATACCTATATGGTATGAAGGATATACAAGGTGTTACAAAACTACAAATAAACCTTTAAGGGGGTGGTGTAGACCATCAAACTGAACAACTTTCACTATGGGACCAATATCGAAATCGGGAAAAAAAAAATTATGTTCTATACTCTACAAATCGACTAGAGCTAAAATATGTATGGGATATGAAATTTTTTTTTTCGCTATTTCGATGTTGGTCCCATAGAGAAAGTTGTTCAGTTTGACGGTCTTAACAACCCCCTTAAGAGTTTCAATAATTTATTGTTACTTATGAAACACCTTGTATAGGGTCCAACTTAATATGCTGACACTTTTTTAAGAGGATGATCTGACCGTCAAACTGAACAACTTTCTCTATGGGACCACTATCGAAATCGCGAAAAAAAAATCAGCTCTTCCATACAAAACTGCAAACCTACTCGAGCCAAATGTATGGGGCGGTTGATTTTTTTTTCGCGAATTCGATGTTGGTCCCATAGAGAAAGTTGTTCAGTTTGATGGTCTGAACATCCCCTTAAAAAGTGTCAGCATATTAAGAAGGACCCTGTATATTATTTATTATTGTTATTGTATCACGTAAGGTATTTCACGGGACATAGCCCGGAGCTTTGGAAGGCTTGCGTTGGGACAGGTCCAACACGTAGAGGCCCCTTTGAGACACTATATATTTTTTTAAGTGCATAAAGTGTGCGCTAAACAAAGATGCACTCTCTCAACCTTATTATGAAATACAGTTACTCCAAATTACACCCATGTTTATATCTCAAAACTCCATCCGAATGAGTTTAATTGTTTTTACGTGATGCATGCGCAAACAGACAAAAATTCCAAGAATTTATGGAGGTGCTACTTGGGAATGTTCTTCCATTGAAAAGGGAAGACCTACCTTCCACTAGGCTTAGTGTGAAGCCTGGGGACCGGCCGTGGTCCTACAGTGTTTAGTTGGACCTTGTATACATATCGAATCTCTTCGATTATTACTCTTACGCGATTTATGTCTCGCATTCGACTATGAACCTAATTTGTAGTAGGTTACGAGTTACGTATTTACGGTGAACGTTGTCTTTGTATGAAGCATATTTCCGAGAGCGACGGTATCGTCATCTGTTAGCTTCTTTGCTATAACTTGTGGGTGTTGACATCTATGGCAAGTCCCCACAAATTCATCTCTTCAATTAATTTTTATGCTACAATTTATTATAATGTCGTCATCAGGCTTTATACGTCCCACTTCAAGGCACAGGCCTCAAGGAGCGTGTATGGGCGTATAACGGATAAAAACATTGTGAGGAAACCTGTAAGTATAAGAAATTCTGATGTGTATGCTATGTGATGAAGTCTACCAATCCGCATTAGTCTGGTGTGAATGTGTGATGGACTAATGTAAAATGTATAGATTACAGAACTTACCCCAACAACAAACCCGACGCTTTCCCCTATCGTAGTAGCAAATATAGAGAATATAAGATATGCTCCGCAAAAAACACCGCTGAAGAAAAACTCCATCTTCGCCCACGGCCACTGGTCGAACTTCTCCACTATGTGGAACATGTAGGCGAAGAAGAATACGCCCGAGACTACGATGCCCACCCAGTAGAGGATGTTGTAGAAGATGGAAGAAATCCACGCGTTCCATGATATCTTGATGCATATGAAGCTTATTAAATTGGTGAGCTGGAATGGTAAACATTTTTCAAGTATTAGAACTAAGGATCCAAGCAGGAAGACAAAAATGCCATACGATATGATGAAGTATTAGAACTAACAAAATTTGCTGCACCTATTTTAAGGGGATGATCAGACAATCAAACCGAACCACCTTTTTTATGGGATCAACATCGAAATCGTGAAAAAAAGTCAGTAGTCCCAGTCCCGTATATTGTGGTCGAGTAGGATTGCAGTTTTGTACGGAGCAGCTGATTTGTTTTGGGTAATCTCAAGGATTGTTTTATCAACACAAAACAAAAGCATTGCATTATATTGAGCATTTGAGCTAATACAAGGCCTTGTGGCAAGCACAAAAGAGCTTGAACGACTCACAGATTATCTAGTCCACAAAATTTCACTGAATTTAGACTGGACTTGTATTATGTATGATAGACAAAGCCTAAAGAATAACTCTAAAGGGAAAAGGCCTCTCACACGGAGTAAAAGGGAGTGGGCTACAAACCGCCACTCAGGCAAACCCTGGACACTGACAAGATGACGTCAGCACATGCGAAACTGAGTTTAGGGCTGCAATAACTTTAGCTGAGTGACTTTTTTTCGTATATAAAACGCATTGACACCCGTCTCAACTTCAACGCATTCAAATTGTTTCGAAAACATAAATTCTAGCATGTCTATTGTTAGTTTAGTTAGGCTACAGGTAGCCTCCGAGGTAGTCAGAGGGCATTAGATGGGGTGAGGTAAAAAATTGGTGGGAGGCAGGGAGTGTCCATACTGTACGTAGTAATAGAATAAAGATACTCTTTCTTATACTATGACTCAGGTCAATATGGGTTAGAAGCGAAGTAGGTAATTAAAAGGAAATATCAAAGCTTACCAACTGAACAACTTTCAGTATCCCCGGCATAGTTGTGACGTACCCCCTGTCGAATCGCATCACTTTCCGCGGCGGCGGCGGCGCGCCCTCCTGTGGCTGGTTCGCATACCCGTCGAACATTATTCAGTTCCTGTAACAAATAAATAATAGTACCTACACATAGCTAATAGATAGTAGCTTTCTGACTCTTTTATAATGCGCACAGCCAAGGAGTGGAATGCCCTGCCCTGCGTCAGTATTTCCGAGCGCTTACAACCCGAATTCTTTTAAAGCACGAGTGAACAGGCTTCTTCTGGGTAAGCTCGCGAGCTGCGCATTCGTGGCGCCTTCGCCAGATGTGGACGCACCCTTTGGTTAGTATGCGTGAGGCGTCATACAACTTATATAAGTGTGCGTGTATATCGACACAGTTTACATGCGCCTTCAGTGAACTCGTTTGAAAATATACTAGACCAATATTTAAGAAACTAAACAAGTGCAGTGAGATACTCGCATCAGCTCTAAGCTGCTTGTGTATCATAAATAATAATAATTCCATATAATAATAATAATTTCATAATAATCATTTCCTTCCCTTAACCCCATCATATCTTAAGGATCGGTTCACATTCTTACATGCCACCCATGACCGTGTACTGCGCTCTGTTTGATTATGGAATGACCTGCCTCTTCCATCTCTCCGCCGTCCATTTTTAAAAACGAGTAAGAGACCACTACCTCTCCTTCTGACTCATTATTATTAATTAGACATTATTCATTACTTTTTTGATAATGTATTTATTATTATATTATTATATATACGAGTAGATTTATTTATTTATATAAGGTGTTTCATAAGTAAAAATAAATATTTAAAACTCTTAAGGGGGTTGTTTAGACCGTCAAAGTGAACAACTTTCTCTATGGGACCAACATCGAAAACGCGAAAAAAAAAACTGATATCCCATACATATTTTAGCTCTAGTCGATTTGTAGAGTATGGAACATCATTTTTTTTTCGCGATTTCGATATTAGTCCCATAGTGAAAGTTGTTTAGTTTGATGGTCTAAACCACCCCCTTAAATGTTTATTTGTATTTTTGTAACACCGTGTATAAGCTATACAGGGTGTTTCATAAGTAACAATAAATTTTTAAAACTCATAAGGGGGTTGTACAGACCGTCAAACTGAACAACTTTCTCTATGGGACCAACATCGAAATCGCGAAAAAAATAATTTTAAATCCCATACATATTTTAGCTCTAGTCGATTTGTAGAGTATAGAACATAAATTTTTTTTTTCGCGATTTCGATATTGGTCCCATAGTGAAAGTTGTTCAGTTTGATGGTCTGCACCACCCTCTTAAATGTTTATTTGTAGTTTTGTAACACCTTGTATATTTTAAATATCTTATTTATTACACCGCCATAGCAAGTTTTTTAACTAAGAGTTCTTCCATCCCATGGTTGTCTGGAAGAAATCGCTTTTAGTGATAAGACCGCCATTTGTACCCTTATCTGTTTTTTGCTGTATGTTTTTGGTGTGCAAATAAAGAATATTTATGTTATGTTATGTTAATATACTTCAAATGGTAAGCTTCAATGAATTAAGCACAGACCATAACTTTGACCTATTCCTCACGAGCAAGGCAACCGTTAAACGCACAATAGCACAAGCTTACTTTGGCAATACCAGTGACAGTTATTGATAAACGATAATAATTCTGTGTGTCCGGTGAATAACGGTCCAACTCAAAAAATGCAACTTTACAGGAGAGCCTAAAAACAAATTTTTTTTGTAAAAAAAATTATTTTCTCGAAAACGGTTTCATATTTTTTGAAGCAAATCACTGTGTCTTCTAGATATTTTTATGGTCTTTTTTTATTACATGGTTTAGTCTATGAAATACTTACCTTGCTGGAGATATTTCGTTCAGAAGTTGAATTAAACCTTTTGACACTAATAAAAATACGTTACATTATGATTTAAATTGAGTTAGGGCCTTTTACACTTCACAATAACCTTGGTGTAAAATGGTTTATGTTATTTTTTAATTTCATTTTTATTCCATCCCTTTCTTAAATACACACCACCGGAAAACTTACTTTGTAAACTGAATCAAAACGAATTGATGAAAGTAATTTTATTTAGGTAAAACAAGCTAATCACAAAATTACAAAGTGTTTTTTGAGTTAAATTCTTTTTCACAAAGGTAACATTTTGTGCGTATGGATTTAAATCTAATATTTAATATTATTTTTAAGGAAAAATATAACAAACACTTGCAAAATGTACTTACTAAGCTCACTGTTTAAGCTTTTAATATCTACCATATTCAGCATTAAACTTAAGTGACACAAAAATTAGACATTTTCTAGAAAAAATATTCATTTCGTTATTAAGTAGGTAAGTAATTTTATCATGTATAGGTATATTTTTTTGATGGGTAACACTAGCTTATATGCAAAATTTTGTGACGTGGGTAATGCCGCGTGGTATCAGTAATGCTGGATAGTGAAATATTGAACAAAAAATCATTATAAAAACAATACAAAAACAAATTCTAAAGCGACGCATGCTTAAACACTTATCAAGTTAGATCACGATTCTGTGCCTCAAAATTGTATGACCAGTCTGAAGTATTGTCATTCTTAATACACGTTTGATATCCGGTTCGTTTTGCAGTGTTGTAATTATACAAAATACAAGATATTTTAGGAAAAAAAATAGTTTAATTTCAAAGAAAGAAAAAAACAACAGATTCTTTCTTTACCACTCTATGTACAAGCCTATGCTTGAAGTGCGGTACGGCAATCCCTAGCTAAAACAGGGCCTGACATTTTCACATAGTTAAATCTAACAGTACCATCCTTAAAAAAAATCGCCAGATTGTATTCATACTAAGTGATTCTTATTCTCACTACATAAAAGAAAATATTTGGTGATAGACGGTTTAACTCACTTATTCGACATACATTTTTGGTGAGATGTATAGCGCGCGTTCTCCCCAGTCCCAGATGATGTCAGTTTCCGTACTTAGCCCGCTATCAAACGCGCATCATATTCATAGGCTACACTTGATTTTTTATGAAGGTATTAACTATTAAGGTTTTTGAAATTTGGTTTAACTCAGATAAATCATATTTCACAAAACAAAATAAATTGTGTCGAAGGATTTAAGTCGAAGTAAATCCATGTTCACCTAATTTTATATTGGTTTTATGATCTAACTCTATTTCAACCATTGTGCACGATAAAAAAATTTACTTAAATCGTTTTGTAATAAGTCTATCTCTGGAATTATTAAAGGTATGAATATTCCAGTAACACCATTTTGTAGAGAAAAAAAAATTGAGTACTATGGCATTAAAAACTCATTTTGGATCTAAGTTGAGTTAGACCGTTATTCACCGGACCCACAGAATTATAAGTTCACATTAATTTATTTTCCAATTTATCTGTGTAACAAATGAGACGTGTGGCATATAATGTAATGTTAGTTTTAGTTCTTTGCTTTTTAAATGTGAAGATTTTTAAATTGGTGCTTAGATTTATATAAGAATGTTTAACAAAATTTTAATGCTGTAAATCTTCCTAAAATAAAATAAATAAAATAAAAAAATAAAAAATGTTTACCCAATTGCCCTAGTTGTGATTGTAACAGACAATAAAATTGTGCTAGTTTGTATGGACCAATTGCCCTAGTTGTGTGCTTCAACTTAACGCGCTTTAGGACTATCCATTAATTTTACTTTGATCTAAGTTTCCAGGTACAGACAATACCTATACCACCTTCCTGGTTTATACCTATCTCAAAAGTTTGTAACCTCGGAAACACTGCAAAACGTAGAAAGAGAAAGCACTAGAAGGAAGCACGTGTCTTGTCATATCACTCAGTAAGACTGCCTCCGTGGTCTAATGGTTAGAGCATTGGGCTCTTGACACGGTGGTCGTGGGTTCGATTCCCACGGGGGGCACCTAGTGAAATGTCACTTTGTGCGTTTTTCCCCAGTTGGTTAGGACATTGCAGGCTGAGTCACCTGATTGTCTGAAAAGAAAGATGATTCCGTGCTTCGGATGGCACGTTAAGCTGTTGGTCCCGGCTACTATCACTGGTGGTAGTAGTCGTTACATAAAAACCACGTCAGAGGCCGTAAGGCGGTTTGAATAAACTCTGACACCAGGGCTTTGCAGCCCACTCGATAAGAAGAAGACTCAGTAAGAGATGCACATAGCAAATTCGCTCTAGTTAAAAAAGAAGACCGCTACTTATTGCTGTCCTTATCGACGTAGCCACTTTTTTGTACTTCGGCCATCTGACTCCAAAATGTCACTTCATATAAATTGTATGAGACAACCACCTGACTCCGAGATGTCACTTCATATAATTTGCTATCTCTATTTCGTCTTTGACTGCAAAGCACATCTTTATAGAAGGGTAATTTTATTTTATTTTGGGGTTAAATACTATGCCAGTAAGGTTAAAGTTACAACCAATGATTTACACTTGCAGAAACGCTCATTAAAGTGAATCCTCCATTAAATCTCTTGCTAGATTTTACTACGTCAACAAGACAAAAAGTGACAGCAAGAGATTTAATGGAGGATTAACTTTAATGAGCGTTTCTGCCACTGATTGGATTAATTAATTAGATACACAGTTAGTCTTCTCTTCTTACCAATCAAACAAGACTTAATTTGGGCGTGTCGAGATAAAAATATTTAATTTTTAGAGAGGACTAATATACATAGTGATACGAAAACCAGGAAAAACAGAAATAATAGATGTAGATAACTTAGAAAAAGTATATGTCTAGAATGAGCCTCACTGTTTTACGGTATAAAACAAAAGGGGCTAAGTTTCGTAGGTTGGTGTGCGTGAGGCGCCATACAAATTCTGTATGTGTGCGTGTATATGTATAGGGTTTAGGAACCAGTCCTGGTTCCAATTTTTTTCGACGCTTTCGTATCTTCGACTGTCAATCTTGACATATACTTTATCAAAGGTAGATAAGTCTCTTCTTATCGAGTGGGCTTCAAAGCCCTGGTGTCAGAGTTTATTCAAACCGCCTTACGGCCTCTGACGTGGTTTATAGATAAGTTATCACGCTGGGTTTTTTTTTAATTTTTTTGTAGAAAAACATAAGGAAAACTTAACTAAGGTTAACTCGAAGTAATAGTATATATAACTTTTGAAACTTTCCATTGTGTTTTAAGTCTGTGTGTGTATGATATAGAGCCGTAAATAATATGATAAGAAGTATCAAAGAGAATATAAACATGGGAAGTATAAACTTACCAGAAAAATACTATATATCACGGTTTTTGTGCAATTTTGTACCGATTTCCGCAACTCGCAACTTTCAACTTTATTTTGACTGTTGACATTGACGTTGACTTTTTTTTTTGGAAAGAATTTTACGGCTCTGGATATTGACGTTGAAATTTCTTCAGTGTGGCCATCTGGAAAATAGAGAATCTGCCACACACTAGCTAAGAATCTGCCAAACACCCTAAAGAAAAATGAAAAAAAAGGCACATACAGTGCGACATAAACGACTAGAAAACGGTGACAGCAGGAACTAAATATTTTAGTACAAATTGTAGGTCGGTCTTGCCAGCTTATGCGTGATTTTGACGTTCTTGCGTGGAGGCAGCGCCCTCATTTATTTTCTACTCTTTTATGTCGCACTGTACCTATACAGGTTTGTATTTGATATTCGATTTCCTACAGTTTCTATGGATTACATTTATTTTTAGTGTGTCCAATCCAAACACTTATTTTGAAGAATTTGTTTTGCCTTGAAACTTAAAACCTTTTTGTACGTCTACACTACATTTGCTTCATGTTCTACCTATCTAATTTCTTTTCATTGTACGAATCATAATATCAATTTTTATTGCATATAGGGTCCTTCTTATTAATGCTGACACTTTTTTAAGGGGACGATCAGACCGTCAAACTGAACAACTTTCTCTATGGGACTACTATCGAAATCGCGAAAAAAAAACAGCTTTTCCATACAAAACTGCAAACCTACTCGAGCCAAATGTATGTTTTTTTTTCGCGATTTCGATGTTGGTCCCATAGAGAAAGTTGTTCAGTTTGATGGTCTGAACATCCCCTTAAAAAAGTGTCAGCATATTAAGAAGGACCCTGTATTTAATAATTCCCTCTGCGAAAAGAAATTTTAAATAAAATAAAACCAAAAAAAAATGAGTGTGTTTAGACCACACGATCAAAGTAAAACTTCTCTAGCTAAATTCACTTCAACCGATCACACTTTTCGTAACGCTCTGGTTACGCATTCACCAGCTTACTCCCTCCCCAAGTCAAGCGTGCGTAAAGAAGTTTATACTTCAATAAGTAGATTAATTCTAAGTATCAAAACATCTTTTACATTATGACCTTCATAATTCCTAATCCTCATAAGTAACGAATTAACAAAGTGCTCCCTAAAATTAGGGAATCAAAAAGCGCATAACACTTTCGATCTAGCTAAATTGGCATGATTATAACGCCATCATTCCGTATCGTTGAACCTTTTTTTTATGTAATCGCCTCATTCGTCAACATCTGCCAAAGTGAAAATTCAATAGCCAAATCTGTCAAAATGGCAGAAGTCTACCACAAATGGTCACACTGTTCCTATAATGTTTTTTTTATTTAACGGCTTTGGGTTACAATACGGTCGAGGAGTGATTTGATTCTTAATCAGGGACAACACCTTATTCATATTTACTTTGTACACTTTTCTTTATCAACACTCATTCTCGTTCTTGGCCTTTCTCGTCTTCTCATTCTCGGCACAGACTTCTGTATATTCTCGGTGACAATAAGGCGTCGTAGGTGATTCTGGAAATTGAGTTGGTTCACTTTTACTGATATGAGTCAGAGTCCGTCATTGAACATTGATTCATTTCATTTTCATTCACTCTTCTCTTCGCTTCACTAGTGCAAGTACTGCTTTTCGCGAAAGACGAAATTTTATTATAATTTTTAAAATTAATTGCTTTTAATATAGATTTAATATAGAGCCTTATCAAATCGTTTATTGTTCTTAATTAAATATGCTTTAGCGTCATATTTGTTTCTGTGAGAGTGATAAAGTGTATTTCTCTCTTATTTTGCAGTACAGTCGAAGTTACTGTCTCCGGAGCAGTAAACATTTGAAATTCAGGCCGGTTTTCTTGTGTAATGGGAGATAGAGACTGGAGACCGTTCATTTACGGTGGGCTGGCATCGATCGTGGCGGAGTTCGGTTAGTTAAACATGTAGTTTTACTTAGTTTTTTGATTATAAAACATAACCTCCAAAGTCTTTGCTGGAGCTTGTAGCTTATGTGGGCGCTGACCCTGCCTACCACATCGGGGGTAAGGCGTGAGGATATGGAGTGCTTGTGTATTGTGTCTGATTCCATTCTCATTGACTCCAGATACTTTCTTATACTTATTTAAATAATTTCAAATCTAATTAAAATCATTATAGTAAGTACCTATATGTATATGTTATGTTCCTGCTGTTATCCAGTATGAACTTTGAAACGCGAGTTGTCACATTGCTGATAAATCTCTTAGAGTGTTGTAGACCTGCAAGGCCAGACCACTCCAGCCTATGTGTTTTATCAGCCCATTCCTTGATGGCCATTCTTATACTGCATGCCGGGATTCCCACACTTGGTTCTGGACCAATAATCTTCCGTTCTGACCCAGCCCTCGCCAGCTCGTCAGCATTCTTATTACCTATACATTAGGTATAATGTTACAGTCAAAACTGATAACCTGTCAAAATTAATTGACTGCTAAACATTTGAGGTGCTGAACCGATTTGAAATCTTTTGTTCTAACATTTAAATATTCCTTTTTTTATTATAATTAATGAACTTTTGCTTGTGTCAAGTAGTTTGTGGGAGTATGTATCCCTATCAAGAATAAGAAGACTTGTGGCAATAAAAAACGTGAACCGCGTGAACACCACGCGAAAGACAAGTGCTCATGTCAGAACTTGCAGCGTGACTCTTTATTTTCCTAATAAGGTTTTTAGACAAAAGAATGTCTGTCTGTCAGCTAGCTATAGTAGATTAAACACCGAGGGCAGGAAAGTAAGAAAGTCTCAGATCTCACAGATTAAAAATGTGTTCTGAGGCTTTCTTATTTACTGCCCGAGGTTAGTATACTATTTTTCTCCTCGACAGAAGTGGAAAGCGGCAACTTCGTTTAGCGCAGTGGGACGAAAATTGATGCTTTCCGTCCGAAGGGGAGAAAATAATATAATTTGCTAAACACTAACTAATCACTGTTAATTTTAGGTACATTTCCCATCGACACCACAAAGACCCGCCTCCAGATCCAGGGTCAGCAGATAGACCCCCGCCATGTGCAGCTGCGGTACAACGGTATGGTGGACTGCTTCGTCAAGACTTCCCAGCAGGAGGGTGTGAAGGCGTTGTACTGCGGGTGAGTGACTGATTATTTATCATTTGAACAGGATTATAAATCCCAAGGGATTCTAATCTTTTTAGTGGACAGATCGTGGGCATGTTTGCTGCCCACACTTTTATCTCTGCATGCATGCATATGCTCACGACTATATTCACCGAGGGGATAGTCAGAGATATTCTGAAAAACTCAGAACATCCACGTTTCACTAGTAGTACCGAAACTCTGTCCAGTGTGACGGGGAGTGAGCCCGTTGCCCCTTATAATGGGTAGCGGGTACAATACATGCCTCGAAATGGAAGCATGCAGGTTTCCTTATGATGTTTTCCTTCAGCAAAAAACCAGTGGTGTTACAAATCGTACATAAATTCCGAAAAACTTATTGGTACGAGTTGGCCTGGACGGGGATCGAACCATAGTCTCCTGCATGGCAGGCAAGGTTACTTGCCACTGTACCACCACTGCTTTTTGTCTCTACTAATAGTTATTATGATCAATTAAATTCTATCTGATTGTAATTTGTCTGTGATTTTGCAGGTTTTCTTAATTATTTAAAGAAAATTATCTGTAAAGCAATGAAACACTCAGTCCATAGAGTTTCGCAATATGGATTTTGCACTAAATTTTATTTACAATAACACAATAACTCATACACTGGAAGTAAAAGTTATCCGAGATTACATAGATAATGCAAGGATTGATTACCATTCATGTCAAAAATTCGACAAAACATGTGTTTTATGTAGATTACATAAATCTAAGATAATCTTGGATATTATTATTATTGGATAAAATTAGGATTGGTATGATATAAGTACAATTACCGATCTAATGTCAAAGTCTCCACGCCACCTCGACTCCTTCTGTATGATATACGCCTTACGGATGGCCAACCAATCGTTATATCTTGGCCATATAGCGACAACACGCTGCTCACGACGTGAGTTAGCCGCACGCTTGTTCCACTTGACGCAGCGAACTGCATATGCAACAAGGAAAGGACGTGATTTTTCACACATTGAAATTTATAGTATTGTCACGGATGCTGCCAAACGTTAATCGTAGAAAGGCATTCACAAATTCAGAGGGTTTGTCAATTAGCTTTGTGGCTCAGCGGTCGGACGTGCGTTCCCGTAAATTCGAGAAGTCCTGGGTTCGAGACCTCACTCCGGTGAAAACACTTTTAGATTTTAATATTGTTCGGGAATGTTCTAGAAGAGAGAAGGAGAACGAATATTTAGAAAGAAACAGAAAACAACGAAAAGACAGTCGTTTTTAGGAATCTTCGAGAAAGGAGGAGGAGCTAGAAATAATTAGAAGCGTTTAGAAGGAAACAAGGGAATAACGAAAAGAAGATCGAAATTCGATTGCCTAGAACCATAGATGAATGTATTACTAGCGTATAGATAGCCATCTCGCATTATTTATACAGTGCTTCCATCTAGTTCCTAGACTCAAAACCTCTAACTCACTAACTATGAAGGTTTATACATGAACACAGGTTCGTATCTCTGTTATAATTAAAATTGAGGAAACACATAATTTTTTTTTTGAAGTTGCACGTAGATTTATTTCCGCTAGTTTCGTTGTTCCCACAAGAACAAAACTAACGAAAGTAAACCTATGTGCAACTTTAAAAAGTTTAGAAGAAATAAAACCACTGAAATACAATTAAAATGTATAATTAAACATCATTGACCTCTTATATAACAGAAGTAGACACACAATCAGCGGTCCAAAAATGGCACATTCAAAAGAGCTCGGAAATTACGTTTCCGAGCTCTTATGGTCTTAGTACTACGCACACTCTCCGACTGTAAACATACATAATACGACTAAGTTTAATAATAAAATATGACGTATTAGTATCACCTTACAGCATTCATACTTACTTTGTGTGGCTTATAATTTGCCGCTGTTCTGGAGTGCGATTTTTGAAAGTCACACTTTTAAATCAGCAGTAGGAAAGAAGCATTCGAAAGATTTCCATACAAATTTTGACATTTTCTACTGCAGATTTGAACGTGTGACTTTCAAAAATACTACTTTTGTCATCGTCTGATAAATGACATCTTGTTCCTTTTTCAAAATGCCTTTTTAGAAATAAAATTTATTTTAAAGACATGTAAGAAGTATTTACAACTTTATACCTGGAGTATAAGGTATATGTTCCATTGATACGTATTACGCGAAAATATTACAGAAAAAAGGCTAGTGATTGAAAACTTTTTGCAGAAGTTTAAAAAGAATTATCAATTCGGACACAAAAATTAGCTAAGATTTTGCATGAGACTGTGAGTCTATAGTATTTCTGGTCAATGTTAAACACTAATTAATCTTATTCCTGACTCACTGATCCGTTTTTTTGCTTTATTTTTTACATAATGGTTGTGAGCTAACTGTTTAATTGGGTCATTTTCATCCCAAATAGTACTTTTGCCACTCAAAATATGATTGATTTCTTTACACCAGTCATTAATAAAAAAGGTAATCGATTTTTTCAAAATAAAGTTTAACAATTTTTTTTTATGACTTTCACACGTTAAAAAATTTAGTGAAAGTACAGATGTAGCCACAAGTTCAATATACTCTGATATTTGTGTGGATTCACAGTTCGATTTTAAAATTTCTATAGTAATCTCCTCCACATGAACAAAATATTCTAGAAAACGCTTGTTGGGATAGTGAAGAATGCATTTATTTGTGTGTTTTTTCAATGTGATAAACTTTGAAAATGCTTCTTCACTATCCCCTTCCAAGTCATCTTTACATATTTCGCAACTTTTTGTAATGCATTTATTAATTACATTTATTAACCAGCCACAGCAATATGCTGCTGCTGCGCATTTTTCCAGATCCGCTGGAGTTTGGCTTTTTAGTAAATGATCGATATTCGATAGGTCGATGCTTAAATGGTCGAAATTAATTTCAATTGAACTGCCTTGGGGCCTGGCGATATTTTGATTTAAAAAGTATTTTAAGCTTTGCAAGCAATAACTGTTATCACTCTCACAATTAGCCCCTACTGACTTAGGCGAAACCATATTATTTATAAGCAGAGCTTTATATGATGCCTCGAATGCAGTGGAACTGGGCATAATGTTGCCATGTCCATGAGCTCGTATAGCACCAAAGAAATTCTCTAACGGATCTTGGTTAAAATTACGCAGCAGTAAAGAGTTAAGCCCTAGGCTGTTTAGCTTTTTGGTTATTTGCTGGAATGCTTCAATTGTCTTAATCCAGCTAGAAATTGATGGAACTACCGCTCCTCGTCCACGTCCATTTAGAAATCTCATCGACTTTAAAACCGGCAGGCTTTTATACCATAACATAATATGATGCGGAGATTTTGGCTTGACCGCTGACCTATAGACTTTACCCTTTAAGGGCTTACTAAAACTTCCATTGACGGAGTCGAATAATTTGTCAAAAAACATTAACAAGTCAGCGGTGTCGGTGCTGTCACGAGGGATTCTGCCAGTTCCTAAAAAAACATACATTTCATTTTATTATTAAAGTCAAACATTTTATTCAAAGGAAGGCATTGTAAGGTGCTAAGCAGAGCTGTAGATAAGACGCGGTTAGAAACTTTACGAGCCAAATTTTAAATAAATGCATACATGAAAGATGTGTGGACTCTTACTAATTATGAGTATTTACCTGCTGTAAACCCCATAGCAACACTGACAGTTTTGCTGAATACTTAGGTGCTGTATTTCACCTTCATTTTTGGTATTAAATGTGGGGTCACATGACGTGCGGTCAATTTAGGTACCAAACGCACTCCTTTATACCCTGGGCCTTTTCTGTAGAGAGCTTCTACGTGAGCCCATTGCGCAGTGCGCTTTTTACCGTCAAGTTGGTATTCTAAATTTTTTGTTATAAGATTATTTCTTATACACTTCATCAGATGCGGAGGATCAAAGATGGGGTAGATTTCTTCATTTTCAATTCGAAAGAATCCTCCTTTAAAATCTTTTCCTTGTCTTAAGTACTCGGCTTTTGTGTCATTTATTAAGGAATTGATTGCAGCTACATTTGTTGATCCTTGATCGCATGTAGTCGCCACTACTTTTAGGCCAGTTTCCAACACTTTTTTCAATATAATTTTTAATTGTTTTTTTAGACTTTCCGTTTTTGTGGTGCCCGCGCAGAAACTAAATGCAATGGGCTGTTTATACTTTTTAAATATTCCCCTGATCATAAATACTAGTACATGGTCAGCATAACATTTTGCACGTACACTTCCATCATCGCAAAATCCTTTTATTTTGTCTGTGTGCTTGTCATAGGACAAATTAGCAGCAATAGCCATTTCATCAAATATAAGTGTGCAGAACCTGTGGCTAGTGGGCATTTTATTCACCCTCTTTTTTAGGTGTTCAAAAATGACATCATTTGGTCCAGGAGACAAAGGTATTTTCGTCATTAATTTGTTTAGTGTACTTTTTTTGGGAAGCACACATATTTGACTTAGCATTCGGTATGCCTTTGGGCTCGGTTTATACAGTGACAAGGCAAGAATTTTCTCATCCATTGTAAAACGATGACCTTTGGGATGTTTTGAGGATTGTCTTGTCTGCATGTCAAAGAATGTTTTTGCTGCAGGAGTAAGATTCTTCGTTACAGCTTTATAAGCCTCCGAGTATGTTAATCTCTTGGCTAACATCAATTTCTTTGACAGCCCAGCCTTTGTTTTCTGGCACCTCTTGAGCTGAGTTTGTGTTTTTGCAATTACATTGTAAAGCTCAATTTCAGTCTTACTTAGAGACTTGAACTGAAGACCTGAAAATTAAATAACGTAACATTAGTAATTTTTACTATGAAACATTTTACATAAAATGTCAAGTGACAATAAAAGACAGAGGTTATAAAGATTTGATTTCAAAATGTTTCCTATGTTAAATATTATAATCGTTTATTAACCATTTACTAAGACATTTTTCAGGAGCTCCGTGGCGCGTTGCGGAGAGGTATGGACTCTCAATCAAGAGGTCCGGGTTCGAATCCGCACGGAAAACATGCCACGTACCAATGAGTTTTTCTAACTTATGTACGTATTACCGACAGCTCTCAAACGGTGAAGGAAAACTTCGTGAGGAAACCTGCATATGGAGAAGAAGAAATTCTGATGCATATGTGAAGTCTACCAATCCGCATTGGGCGTGGTGGACTAACGCCCAAACATCCTCCTAGAGGGTAGGCCTGAGCCCTGCAGTGGGACGTATATAGGCTGATGATGATGATGAAGACATTTTTCTTCACATACATACATCCATAAACTCACAACCGTAGTTCCTTTCGTAGTGGACAGAAAAAATGCTACAACCACGATTACAACTACCAACTTACTGTTTAATAGTAAACACCCATGCCATTAACAAATAAGTAAAACGTTACTTACATTTAGCAGTAGTATTGTTCTTCCTACTAGTTGAGGGCTGCTTGTCATCTAACAGCATCGAGTCAGGTCTGTAGCTAGTTGTACCTTCTGATGTGCCTGCAAACAAATAGTATTGAATGAAATATCCATTATACCTACAGAGTCTTTCTTAAGACGCTATGATCCGGTCGAAGCCGCGCGAAAATAGTTATGTTTTTTTTCTCAAACATGTTTGGAAATGTTTGCATTATTTTGACAACCTTCTTCGCTGATGATGATGATGATGATGATGAAGACATTTTTATTCACATACATACATCCATAAACTCACAACCGTAGTTCCTTTCGTATTGGACAGAAAAAAATGCTACAACCACGATTACAACTACCAACTTACTGTTTAATAGTAAACATCCATGCCATTAACAAATAAGTAAAACGTTACTTACATTTAGCAGTAGTATTGTTCTTCCTACTAGTTGAGGGCTGCTTGTCATCTAAAAGCATCGATTCAGGTCTGTAGCTAGTTGTACCTTCTGATGTGCCTGCAAACAAATAGTATTGAATGAAATATCCATTATACCTACAGAGTCTTTCTTAAGACGCTATGATCCGGTCGAAGCCGCGAGAAAATAGTTATGTTTTTTTTCTCAAACATGTTTGGAAATGTTTGCATTATTTTGACAACCTTCTTCGCTGATGATGATGATGATGATGATGATGAAGACATTTTTCTTCACATACATACATCCATAAACTCACAACCGTAGTTCCTTTCGTATTGGACAGAAAAAAATGCTTCAACCACGATTACAACTAACAACTTACTGTTTAATAGTAAACATCCATGCCATATGTATTCTATATCGTTGTCTAGTTATCATAATACAAGTCCAGGCTAGACTCTGGAACTTTAAATGTGACTAGATAATTTGTGTGACACTGTCCTAGATATTTATTAACAAATAAGTAAAACGTTACTTACATTTAGCAGTAGTATTGTTCTTCCTACTAGTTGAGGGCTGCTTGTCATCTAAAAGCATCGAGTCAGGTCTGTAGCTAGTTGTACCTTCTGATGTGCCTGCAAACAAATAGTATTGAATGAAATATCCATTATACCTACAGAGTCTTTCTTATGACGCTTAATTTAATTCAAAATTAAAATGTGGCAACTAACTACCAAGTTCTCGTATAAACTGCTCAACATGGTGCAGCAATTAAGACGACTTCAGGTTGACAAAAGAAAGCAGTGGTCACGATCTTGCTTAAGAACCTTCACCGCGGCCCAATCAGTCTACTTTCTCAAGTCACAGGCGTCTACAGGCCAAGACAGGCGAGACCGTTCCCACGGCCGGCGTGTGGCTTGACGTGATTTGCGTATATACAGGCCGTGGGACCCGAGCCTTAGATTCTTTTTTTATTTATATATTTATAAATGCTTTTTATTTATATATTTTTATTATTTATATATTTTTTTTATATATTAGTCAAGTGGTTTGAGGGAGTATCTATCCAATCGCGAGGATTGTTTTTGAGTAAGAACACAACTGAGATGGATGTGGAGCCTCATGGCAGGCTGAAACGCGGACCGTGCCAACACCACGCGATAGACAAGTGTTCGGGGCAAACCCTGCAACGTGACTCTGTTGGATTCTTATTTGTCCAAATCAGTAAAATAGTTTAAGGTTGTAGGTGACACAATAAAGAGTCTAATACATACATATTCTTTAAAAACATCATCCTTCACTATGTGTCTTTGCAGAAACGTGATTATTGGAGTTATTGAATAACTTCTAACCATACTGCGAAGATAGATATTATCAACCTTGGCAATACTTACATTCACTCATCATAATGTTTGTCAGTAGGCAGGCTGAGGAACTTGGCACGTCCGCTATCATTGCTTGAAGATTGGGCGACCGACCAACCTCCATACTGTGGGCAGCGTCATATATTGCCCCTGGAAATGAATTTTAAAAATTTTAATATTATCAGGGACATAATCGATTCTAGGGACCGATGAATTTTATCGGAACTAAACCTTTACTTTAATATAATCATAACACCAAAACAGAATTTGAATGGTTTATGAATTTATAGATTGCAAACCATCTCTGGAAGGACAACATGTTAAAAAAAATTATGTAAGTATTTATACGGAATAAGAAAATTAAAGACTTTACAACTGCAATAACGATGAGCACAAAAAGATTTAAATAAATTATAAATTGCAAGTATACTCTAAAATAGAAACACGTACTAACATAAAATATCATTGACCAAAAACATTTCATCATAAATCATCATATCAGCCGATAAACGTCCACTGCTGGACATAGACCTCCCTAAAAATGGGGGGATTTGCCATAATCGCCACGCTTGGCAGGCGGGTTGGCGATCGCAGTTGGATTGAATGTGTGTACTCAGAGGATGCTGATGCCCATCCTCCGGTAGATCCCTTAGTCGCCTTTTACGACACCCACGGGAGGAAATGGGATGGTGCTACGCTTAGCCGACACCACACGAACAAAAACATTTAATAATTGTCAATATATACCTGAAAGGTGCAACGTTGGAATAGCAAGTCTGTTCAATCTATTTTTCGGGTAATGGTAAATTGTCTCAAAATGAAGCCGGCATATTCTTCTATTTTTGAATATGTAGTCTTCATCTTCTCCAACAAGACCAGCATTTGTAACCCATGTACGAAACCGTTCACCATCCGATGACGGGCTTGGAAAGGCATGTAGTGTCACACCTGTAAATAAAGTTTAAAAACAATAATGACTCAATCAAAAGTATATGTTTACAACATTTAAATCATAACCGTCTCCTCTCTTCTCACAAAGTTTTATGATTATAGGTGATCATATTTATTGGGCATAAGCATATGCTCACCACTATATTCCCCGAGGGGGTAGACTGAGATTTTCTGAAACCTCAGAACATCCACGTTTCACCAGTAGTACCGAAACTCTGTCCAGCGTGACGGGGGGTGAGCCTGTCGCCACTTATAATGGACAGTGGGTACAATACACGCCTCGGAATTGAAGCATGCAGGTTTCGTCATGATGTTTTCCTTTACCGAAAAGCCAGTGGTGTAACAAATCGTACATAAATTCCGAAAAACTCATTGGTACGAGTCAGCTTGGACGGGGATCGAACCATCACCTCCTGCACGGCAGGCAAGGTTATTCGCCCCTGGATCACCGCTATTATATTTATTGAGTAGAATGCCGCTGACGCCGTTCCCTTAGTCACCTTTTACGAAAATATGGGTGGGGCGAGTCTATTCTGTCCCGGACCCACAAGGAAACAATTTCACTTACCTTCAATTTGTGCAGATGTGCATGAAGAAACACAGCACGTTCTTTGAGGCATGGTAAAGAGTCAATATCTCATAAATAAATAAGAGTCACTATCACAAACGTAATCAGAGTCACTATCTCACAACACTTTTTCCACAGTCGCGCAATTCTCGAAGCGAAGACGGAGGAGTATATACTCGACTCAACGTACTTAGCTGAAAAATCTAAAATCGCACAAGAAAGTAGTAAAACGGAAAAACAACAAGAAAATACACGAATGCAAATTTGAAGTAACGACGTCCATAATTTTTTTTTATAATGTTTCCATTCTCTTTGATTTTGTTTATGATTATGGCTGCGTTCAGAATAATCAAATTTAGAATTACGTAAATCTCCGTAATTTCTCTAGAAGTATATGAAAATAGTAAATGTAGAATATTTTGTAGTCTGTTTTCTTAACTACATAATAAAATAAAGGGAAAACAAAAATTGTAAAGGGAAAACAAAAATTTTATTTCGTTCTGAACGCATTTTAAAATCCAAATAGTTATGGGCTTGGTGGATAGATGGCGTTAGAAGTATACATTTTCAATTAGTAGGGAAGACGAACTAGCATGCCTAGAACATTCTAAGCAGTATACAGGGTGGATTTTTGAGACGGGGCAGTAAGGGCAAGTACCTTAACCGTTGTAGCTACAGCGAAACGTTCTTAGGAGACTATCCTTAACTTTTTGAAAAATTTCGAACTGCATTCACAGATTTTGAAAAAAATGTACAGTCAGCAAGAAAATTGACAATTTACACAAAAACTTTTTTTGATGTCAATCGATCCTGTTTCTTATAAGGATCAATAGACTCTATGGGACCAACCGAGGTTTGAGTACTAGAAATGTCAGAAATCGCAAAAAACGTTTCCCATACATTTGGTAGGAAATGAGACTCCAAATTTACTTTTATACATAACAAAACTTTTTTATTATGGATAGACTGGCCGCTAAAAAGAAGTTTGTTCGAAAATAAACAAAAAGGATCAAAATATTAATAATATTAGAAAATCTTCAAAACGTGTTGTAAATTGTATGATTTTAAAAATACATTTCTTTCTAATACGGTTTCAGTATGTTTTTATTATCAAAGTCTTCTTAGCGGCAAATCTGTCCTTAATAAAAAGTTTTGTTATGTATAAAAGTAAATTTGGAGTCTCATTTCCTACCAAATGTATGGGAAACGTTTTTTGCGATTTCTGACATTTCTAGTACTCAAACCTCGGTTGGTCCCATAGAGTCTATTGATCCTTATAAGAAACAGGATCGATTGGCATCAAAAAAAGTTTTTGTGTAAATTGTCAATTTTCTTGCTGACTGTACATTTTTTTCGAAATCTGTGAATGCAGTTCGAAATTTTTCAAAAAGTTAAGGATAGTCTCCTAAGAACGTTTCGCTGTAGCTACAACGGTTAAGGTACCTGCCCTTACTGCCCCGTCTCAAAAATCCACCCTGTATAAGCCGGCGAGTTTGCGGCCACAGGGCAGTACTGAGTTTAACAGTGATAAGCGCGAAACCAAAAGGAAGAAGAGAAAAAGTGAAAAGTAATAGTGAAAAGTTACTAGTGAGAAGTGAACAGTGAATAGTCAAGTGATAGTGTAGTGTCGTGACGTGTTGTAACGTGTCGTGACGTCATAGAAGTGACGTAGTGGACGGTGTAAAAGTGGTGTGGTTCCCTGTGAAGAGGACCGTGTAAGGGGAATCTCCGCGACGAGGACTCTACGAAGAGGACCCTGCGAGGAGGACCGTGTGTAAGATAAACCCAATAAACTCTGTAAATTTGGACTTGGCGTTTCACTCCAATCCCGGAACCCGTCGCTCGTAACAGTATTGAGCATATGAATTGTTCATTCGCATAAATATTGTAACAGTAGGTTCCTAGGTAAGTAAAGCCTGACCAGGAAAATAAAAAATCTTGCCATGTTGTGGAAAATCATAGGAACAAATTTTTGTACTTGAAATTGTAGCATCCCCAATTAAATTTTTTCTGGTCAGGCTTTACTAGCAGTTAGTCATTGAAAACACTGTTCCTTAAAAAAAAGGATATTACAAAAGGTGGGAGCAAACCTCGAGCAAAAATTTACAGTCGTCAGTTCGATTCCCTACGAGGCAGAACTTGTTCCATACATTGGATCTAGGTCAAAAACATAGTCCCTCGAGCATAACAGTGTTATTACAGTTTTCGTCGTGTTATTTGGCAAATGTTCAAAGATTGTTGATTACTATTTTAAGAGGAATGCCAAATGCGCATCTTTACGTTTTTAAAACAAAAATTAATGTAGCATCTGTCCATCATTTTATACAAACTGATTCATTAAAGTTAGTGTGCTAATTATAATATTATGACATCTAGTGATATGTCACTTTGTGCGTTTTTCCCCAGTTGGTTAGGACCCCAGGGGAGCGTGTAATTTTTCTATGGTTAGGACATTGCAGGCTGAATCACCTGATTGTCCAAAAAGAAAGATGATTCCGTGCTTCGGATGGCACTTTAAGCAGTTAGTCCCGGCCACTATCTCTGGTGGTAGTAGTCGTTACATAAAAACCACTTCAGAGGTCTTAAGGCGCTCTGAAAATACCACCAGGGCTTGCCCAGGCGATAAGAAGAAGGTGTCCCTGATTCCAAATTTTGATTTTTTTTGTTTGTTTGTTCGCGCCTCACGCGGAAACTGCTAAACCGATTTCCATAAAGCTTATTTTTTTTTATGATTAGACTTAAAATCTGTTAAGTATATCATTTATCTCACTAAGATGACGGGAACCCATGCTTATATTTTATATATATTTCAAACTTACATACATACATATGCTCACGCCTATGTCTCACTACTGGGGTAGGCAGAGACAACAGATCGCCACGTGCTACGATTCTGACACACATCTCTCGCCTTCTTAACATCCATATGTCTCTTCATATAAGCTCGTCGGTTTCGGGTACATTTTATTTGGCCCTTCTTCCGATTTGGTCAGCGTATTTTTAACATCAACCTTCAAATTCCCGCAGGATCTGGCCAGCGGTCCTCCGTCAAGCCACCTACGGCACAATCAAGTTCGGCACGTACTACTCGCTCAAGAAGTGGCTGGGCAAGCGGCGGGCTGACGGCGGCACCAAGGAGCACCTGCCGACCAACACGTTCTGCGCCGCGTTCGCCGGCGGCCTGTCCAGCGCTATTGCCAACCCTACTGACGTGCTTAAAGTTCGCATGCAGGTTAGTAATCATTCTTCTTCTTATCGTGTGGGCAAGCCCTGGTGTCAGAGTTTATTCAAACCGCCTTACGGCCTCTGACGTGGTTTTTATGTAACGACTACTACCACCAGAGATAGTAGCCGGGACCAACGGCTTAACGTGCCATCCGAAGCACGGAATCATCTTTCGTGTCAGACAGCCAGGTGATTCAGCCTGCAATGTCCTAACCAACTGGGGCAAAACGCACAAAGTGACATATCACTAGGTGTCCCCCGTGAGAATCGAACCCATGACCTCCGTGTCAGGACCCCAATGCTCTTAACCATTAGACCATGGAGGCAGTTATGTTTCAATTTATTAAATTAATGCTCAGGTATAGAGCGCCGGTGGTGCGTTGCAGAGTGCTATAGTAACTCAATCTTGAGATCCGGGTTCGAATCCGCACGTATGACATGCCTGTACCAAATTTTTCGAACTTATGTACGTATTACCGACTGCTCTCAAACGGTGAAGGAAAACATCGTGAGGAAACCTGCATATGCAGAAGAAGAAATTCTGATGCATATGTGAAGTCTACCAATCCGCATTGGGCACGCGTGGTGGACTAACGCCCAAACATCCTCCTAGAGAGTAGACCTATGCCCTGCAGTGGGACGTAGGTATATAGGCTGATGATGATGAACATTATTATAGTATTTTGACCGAGATAATGCATAATTAAACAGAAGTTACATCACAATACAATGAGAATGTTAAGCCCCGGTTAGTGCAATCTTGGTACATGTTACAATAGACAGTCATAATATGTTTTTGTGTTGATAAGAGAAAGAAGATAAACGCGTAATAAACATCTTATTGAATCAGACGTCACTACAGTTTATGCGTGAGTTTATTTACCGATTAAGAATATGCATACATGCCTACTTATCTAAATAAAACGTAAACTGACGATTCCTGTCGTAGAAACAGAATGAATAGAAAAGGCATTAAAATAATAATAGTCTAGAAAACGTTAATCGCATTGAGTGAGCAAGAGAAAATCTTTGTTGTTTGTTCCTTTCTGCGTACGTATTTTTGGTAAATCAGTTGTAATTGTTTTTCGTGTCTTGCAATCATGAATTGCATAATACCACGTCAGAGGTCTTAAGGCGGTCTGAAAAAACTCCAGGGCTTGCTGCCCACACGATAAGAAAAAGAACCCTTTTCAGTATACGCGCTCTGCGAATCTATAAAATACTCAACGATACCTGACAATTTTGAGTGGGTTTTAGGAGTGTTGTAAGTTCGCGCATCGTATGAGACGTTGTCGGTTGGCGCGAGTGGCAGAAATCAAGCTCAACGTTCGTTTTTGGGATACTGTTATCTGTCTTCATGCCAAATTTCGATTTAACACTTTCGCTGCCGAGCTCAAAATCATGATCCTCGCGCAGTGCTAAAACTGACGCCCCTCGTAGGTCGTGCGCACATTCGTAACGTAAAACGACCGAAGCGGCTCACCTCGTGGGTCGGCCCGCACAGGCGTAAGGTTTGGGTGATTCGCACTGTAAGTCATGAGCACAGGCGAAACTTGACCCCCCTCGTAGGTCTTGCGTACAGTCGTAACGGTGAAACGATAAACTGGCTCGTCTCGTGGGTCACCCGCGCAAGCTTAAGGCTGTCGGTGACTCGCGCGGTAGGTCATAAGCACAGCCGAAATGCAATATAACTCACTCGTTACGTGGGTTCTTTAGCACTGCGGCCCATTTGTCGCCGACCTACGCCGTAGGTCATTAGCAGCGAAAGTGTTAATAGGTACAAAAAGAGTCATTGAGGCAGACAGACAGAATAAACGAAAGTATAAGTATTCCTTGTTTGACTACGGAACCCTCCACAGGCTAACCCCGGCAGCGGAAGACTGGCTGAAACACCTCGACCTCGAAATTTACCCCCCCCCCCCCTCGGATCCAAGCAGGAAGACAAAAATGCCATACGATATGATGATGACCCTGAAAATGCGTATCTTTTGCAGGTGGGAGACGAGAAGCGTAACCTAGTCCGTTGCTTCATCGACATCTACCGGCTGGAAGGCACGCGCGGGCTCTGGCGCGGCGTGGGTCCCACGTCGCAGCGCGCGGCTGTGATCGCGGCCGTGGAGCTGCCCGTGTACGACTCCTGCAAGAAGCGGCTCACCGTCGAGCTCGGCGACACGCCCGCCAACCACTTCGTGTCGAGTCTGGTGGCCAGTCTGGGCAGCGCTGTGGCTAGCACGCCGTTGGATGTTGTTAGGGTGAGTACGTTACGTTGGGGCAAATGAGCTAATAGATTAGATTTTTTATTTGTGGGTCCTTTTTAATATGATGACGGTTTTTTAAGGGGATGATCTGACCATTAAAGTAAGCAACTTTCTCTATGGGACCAAGATTGAAATCGCGATAAAATATTTGGTTGCAAATGAGTTAAAATAGTTACATTTATTGAGAAGTGAATTTTTTTCATGATTTTTTTCCACCTTTTATTTCAAGAAAAAACATTTTGAACGTTTCACATTAATTATAAATATGAGTATGCATGTACCTATTATGATTTGCGTATATATATAGGGTCCAACTTAATATGCTGACACTTTTTTAAGAGGATGATCAGACCATCAAACATCAAACTGAACAACTTTCGCTAAGGGACCAACATCAAAATCGCGAAAAAAAAATCTGTTCTTCCATACAAAACTGCAAATCTACTCTAGCCAAATGTATGGGACAGCTGATTTTTTTTTCGCGATTTCGATGTTGGTCCCATAGAGAAAGTTGTTCAGTCTGATGGTCTGAACATCCCCTTAAAAAAGTGTCCGCATATTAAGAAGGACCCTGTATATTATATTCACTGTATTATGTAAATGGGTATTTATAGATACCTACTAGTGCATCGTCGTAGCATTTGTCTCTTACATACTTCTTCCATCCAATGGTTGTCTGGAAGAAATCGCTTTTAGTGATAAGACCGCCATTTGTACCCTTCTCGTTATAAATTGTATTTGTCTATTCTGGGTGTGCAAATATAAATATTTATGTTATGTTTATGTTATTAATTCTAACAGAATGCATTAAAAATAGTATCAACTACGTTTTTACTATCTAATTAACCCTTCAACTCCCGTGGTTGCAATATCGTCCAATATCCATTGTTTAATCAATTGTCATCTTACACCGGGATGCAAGCGGTTAACAGGAATAATGTTTTGTTTGCAGACGCGACTAATGCAGCAGAGAAAAGTGAAGGATCACATAGCGAAACCAAACGAAGCTGTCATTTACAAGGGAACAGTAGATTGCTTCATGCGGGTAAATATTATTTTGTAACTTTCATCACATACATTTTATTTATTTGCATGTGTAAGGGCACAAGGGCAAAGAACTATAAGGTGCTAGTGTAGACAGTTGTATTACTTTAAAGAATGATTGTGTCTATGATACCGAACATTTCCCCCCTAAAGGAAACAAAGGGAAATTTCCAAAAAAAGCTTTCAGCTTTTCATACCTGTAGAAAGCACCTTTTCACTCGGGGTTGAGGTTGATGTATGTATGTAATAAAACACAGATATAGTCTTCACTAGTGAATGTGGCTAAGCGCACGTCCGCACGGCACGGTGGTCAGTGAGTTGAATACCAAGCGAATGCACGATAGATATACAGGGTCCAACTTAATATGCTGACACTTTGTTAAGGGGATGATCAGACCATCAAATTGAACAACTTTCTCTATGGGACCAACATCGAAATCGAGAAAAAAAAATCAGCTGTCCCATACATTTGGCTCGAGTAGGTTTCCAATTTTGTATGGAGAGGCAGATTTTTTTTTCCCGATTTCGATGTTGGTCCCATAGAGAAAGTTGTTCAGTTTGACGGTCTGATCATCCCCTTAAAAAAGTGTCAGCATATTAAGAAGGACCCTATATAGACGGCCCGACAGCTCAGTCTACAGTTCACTACACCTGCCTGCTGTGCCGGGGGTCGCGGGTTCGAATCCCGTAAAGGACAAATATTTGTATGACGAATATGAATATTTGTACCCGAGTCATGGATGTTTGTATCTATATATGTATTCTATATCGTTGTCTAGTTATCATAATACAAGTCCAGGCTAGATTCTGGAACTTTAAATGTGACTAGATAATGTGTGTGATAAATTGACCATAGACTGTACCTGCCGATAGATGGCGTTACCGGCTCTTTCCACACTAACTACTCTTTATTGCTGTACAATACTACGTTACATTACGTTACAATAATACACTACAATACCAACGTTTGCATTTAGTATGGCATGTCTGCATTTTTTGGTTGATAATTTCCTATAGGTCATTGGGACAAGTTGTTTAGTATCATGAGTACCTTTAACGTAATGCAACTGTTTACCATCACACCCAGTATACGTCCCACTGGTGGGCACAGACCACACATTACCCCCAATAGATACCGCATGATGAAAATTTCGTACAGGCCCGAAGTCACCATTTTTGGCGGTAGGTGCGGGTAGCGGGGCATGAAACAATGCAACATGATTGGCCATTTCAAGGTCGCACTATTCCGATCTCGCTCTATCCCGTTGCTTATATCAGTGCAAAATCATAGATGTGTGGTGCGCGTCGGCGGCCCTGTATGCGGTATCTATTGGAGGTGATCTGTGGCACAGACCTACTCCTTTTACTTTGATCAAAGACCTACCCTGATGGAGAGCGTATGGGTGTTAATGTTAAGCCACCACGCGTGTGGTAATTTTCTTTTTTAAGACATCCGCCAGAGAACACAACTCTCCATACTAATCGATGTGAATGAGCAGAATCTATCCGTTTTCTTTGAAAAATGAGATAGATTTTTATGAATTTAAAAAAAATCTGAAAACCAAATCATTATATGTAGGTAGTACCTATTGTGAATTATATTGTACATTTTAATTTTCTTCCGATCAACGATGTAACAATTAAATGGTTACAACTGGAAAAAAAGGGTTGACTTTAGATTACTTTTTCTTCAGTTTTATTAATTAAAATAGATTTTGAGAAAAATCGGGTTTGCTGGAAGAAATCTCTTTAGAGATAAGCTCGCCCTTTATAATTGTCTATTATGTTGTTTTCATGTACTTATATATTTCCGTGTGTACAATAAAGTGTTAAAATAAAAAATAAATAAAAAAACCAAATCACTTCTCATGTCCTGTAGATTGTTCATATTTGTTTTCTGCTTAAAAAGTGTCATAGTTAATGTATAAAATGGTTGCAAACCGACCCAATTTCATGGTAAAACCTTAAACAAGAAAGCAGCACCTGAAAAGTATTTATAGATTTTATCATATTTTTTACAGACAGTACGCAGTGAAGGCTTCCTAGCATTATACAAGGGCTTCGTACCGACGTGGCTCCGTATGGGACCGTGGAACATAATCTTCTTCATCACCTACGAGCAGCTCAAGCAGTTCTACTGAACAGTTCACGCGAGAATGGTACGTGTCTGTGTGAGAATAGAGTACTTTATACATTATACAAGGGCTTCGTACCGACGTGGCTCCGTATGGGACCGTGGAACATAATCTTCTTCATCACCTACGAGCAGCTCAAGCAGTTCTACTGAACAGTTCACGCGAGAATGGTACGTGTCTGTGTGAGAATAGAGTACGTTATACATTATACAAGGGCTTCGTACCGACGTGGCTCCGTATGGGACCGAGGATTTTTCCGCGATTTCAATGTTGGTCCCGTAGTGAGAGTGGTTCAGTTTGATGAAGCACTCCCATTAACACTTTCGCTGCTGACGACCTTTGTAGGTTAGCGACAAATGGGCCGCAGTGCCACGTTACGAGTCTGTTCTATTGTATTTCGCCTGTGCTTATGACTTACCGTGCGAGTCACCGAAAACCGTACGACAGCGCGGGTAACCCACGACGCGAGCCACATTTATCGTTTTAGGGTTGAACCTAATTTAATAGCACCGTTTCGTTCCGTTTTCCGTCGCTCCATCCTTTTCTGTCACGCAGGAACGTCATTTGCTATATCATATAAGATAGACGGAACGCGATCGCGCGCGACAGCACGGCCGCATGTGCGACCTACGAGGGGGGTCAAGTTGTTGCATTCGCCTGTGCTCATGACCTACAGCGTGAGTCAACGTGGTGAGCCACTTTGATCGTGTCTCCGTTACGACTGTGCGGACGTACGAAGGGGGGTCAATGTTAGCACTGCCCGAGGGTCATGGTTTTGAGATTAGCAGCGAAACTGTTCATATGTAACGCATTTAAGTTTACACCCTGGAAACAGGATTTAAAATCAGCTGTTCCATAGAAAATGACAATGGCGACTCGATGTTTTTTCGCAATATCAATGTTAGTCCCATAGTTTAAGATGGACGGAACCACCCCCTTTAATATGTAACGCATTTATTTTACACCCTGTATTATGTAGTTAATATTCACTATATTTATGTCGTTTCAGATCAGAACTGAAAATGCGTAGAAAATGCACGCAGTCGAATAGAAGCGCTGATTGCTGAATGAAGAGTTTCACAGAGCTTATGTCGCACGTAAGTTGTAGTGTAAGCACAGTGTAAGTTAGTCAATGTTAGTGTGATAAGGGATCTATCTTGTAAGGGGTCTGCTCTGTAAGGGCCCCGGCCTGAAGGTGACCTGTGGAGGTCCCGATTTGTAAGGACGTCGACCTGTAAGGTTCCAGATATGTATGACATGTCTTAAGGGGCCATAGGTTCAGGCGAATATTTTCTATGAGACATGCGTTTGCTCAGCCCTCCAAAAATGCGTGCGTGTGCCGTATTTTCGATTAAAAAGAATTAATAAAAGTTTTATAAACTTTTTTATGATTTCACTAGATAAACTAATGGTGAATATGCGAATATTAATACCAAAAATCGGAATCTATTTTAAGTTCTTCTAAAACGAGATCGTTTTTTAAAAATACGTGAAAATACGTCATCTTTGTGACGATTTTCTGTCGAGTAGAAATCGAGTCGAAATAATTCCAATCGTGTATTCAATTTATGATTTCACTAATTAAACTATCCAAAAATACTGAGGTATGACTTTGGTTTTAGTAAGTTGTATGAATCTAGTCGAAAAATTCAAAATAAAACGATGCCTCCAAGGTATTTCGTCCTACTATTGCGCCTTAAGAAATGTACTCACAAAGGGACCTTTTCTTGTCTTTTAAGGGGCTTGCCCTTCGAAGGGTCTGTCCTGTCCAAGGGACATACATAGAATGTTCATAGTGAGTCCTGCAATGGAAAATAGAATTTAATGCATCTGCTCTGTAATGTATCTGCCCTAGTGACACTGCCATGATGCGAGTAAGTTAGATAGGTGGAGAGTGGAGACTAGGCTATACGTAATTACAGCTTAATTTACGATCTACCAAAAATACAGTGTAACTTTCGAGGTGTGCAATATTTGTTGATATGACGTAAGGTCATTTATTTACTAATCAGAACCAGGATTCAAGTTAAATTATAGTAATTAACCGAATTTTTCTGTACCTTGTTTAGGGTGCCTGTCCACTGATGCTGAGCGAGCTGGCGCTGGCGGAGCGGAGAAACTGAGTTTTATGTCAACCAATAAGATTGCATAAAGATCTTAGCTCCGAGATTTCATGCAATCTTATTGGTTGATAAAACTCAGTTTCTCCGCTCCGCCAGCTAGGTCCGCATCAGTGGACAGGCACCCTTAATAATGCGGTATTAGAATACTGACGTGTCTGGTCTGTGACGCGCGCATCGGGCCACTCCATCACGCTCCGCTCGCACTACAGTGTGTAAATATTATACTCATTCGAAATATTAACAAAAAAAAATTTTTCCTATTTTTTATTGATTCGTAACCAGTTTAAGGGTCTTAATAACCTCTTCTTCTTCTCATCGAGAGTGGGCTGCAAGCCCTGAAGAAGAATAACCTCTGTAAATATTGCATTCCTTGAAAGTTACACCCTGTATATTCTATCTATGTATTTAAAAATATACCGTTATTTATGATGTAGACAATTTTACGGTCCCATAGTAAAAGCTGTTCAGTTTGATGGTCCAAAATACCCCGTAAAGTATGTAACGCATTTAAGTTTACACCCTGATATTTTGTGCACATATACCGTGATTGTAATATCGTTTAGAAGTTAAGTTTACGTCACATTACGAGTTCGATAATTTAAATAAGGTATAATGTGAGACATATCATGTGAGATTAAAGGTACAAAGTACCAATAAAGTTAAGTTTACTGAAATTGTTATTAGTCATTTGCGAATATAGTTCAATCACATGAATAAATACACCCTACAGAACAAACGATTTATATAAGCGGCCGCTGTCAATGCACAGGTGCACACATAACCTGGCTGGGTGTGTGTGTTTCGTACGTCCTCGAATAACACGCGCTATGTGTGAGTGCACCGACAACGGCCGCTTGTATGTAGCCTTCGTTCTGTAAGGATGTTTACTCATGTGGTTCAATCCATTGAAAACGCGACCCGCTCTTTGCCTTAGGCTGCGATTCCACCAGAGATGTACGAGGTAGCGAGGCGGTGAGCGAGGAAAAAATCGTCCAAAGAGAGTGCTTCAATTTCGCAATGACGTGATCGAGTGAGCGCGCTATTTGCGGATTGCTTCCTCGCTCACCAATTCAAGTCAATTCAAAATCATTTATTCAATATAGGAGCCTGAAGCACACTTATTAAACGTCAATTCTTTTTTAAGCTACCACCGCGTCGGAACGTGTTGTCGCTGTAGAGAAGATGCGGCCTAAAACTGCCACCGCCTTGCTACATCGCATATCTCTGGTGGAATCGCAGCCTAAATGTAGATACACTGTAGAAATTACGTGACTAGGTATAGGCCAAAGTGTGGGGCGTGTCTTCGTGGATTGAACTGTCTCGTATCTTTATCCGGGGAAAACAGTAGTCAGAAATATGTTCTGTTTATTTGTGGACAGTTGTATTCCTAAATATGCACATTACTGCACAGTTACAAGGTAGTTGGTAGTAGCTAAGATTTTGACCCTGATAATTATAAGTAATCGTGTAAGTATCGTGAAAGTGTGCGACATTTTTTTTAATGCTTTTTTGTCATATGTGACCTGTAATTGTTTTTTAAAGTACTATTGGCCAGTTGTGATTTTTTATTATTTATGTTAAGAAAATTTCGCTTAAAGTTGAAATCTAAAATTGCATTCAAAATGTAAACTCAGGAAATATTTTCTGTTGAAGTTGAAATATTTATTTACTTCTTTATTCGTAGTTTACTTGTGCATTTATTTTGTTATTAGAATAGATGGCGCTTGTTAGATCGACTATTTGTATTGGCTTTTTGTATTGTGCTTATTGACATAATTTCACCCGAATAAGCATTTTTCCATGGATTTCTATGATAAAGGATACCAATGTACGGAGGGTACAAGCATGGAAACACGAGAATTGGGCATGGCGGACGGTAATGTTCCACCTTCTTTCGTACGTCGATGTTTCAAACTTTAGGTATATTGTCTCTTTCCGTCAGAACAAAAATTAAGTAATTTTTTTTTAATTATCGTTGTTTTTTAGAAAGGGACAAACCAACAACAACGATAAAAACGTACGAAAGAAGGTTGAACATTACCGACCGCCAAGATGGGAAGGCGCTTGTAAGGCAGTGACCTCCAGGTATAGACAATACCTTTGCTACCTTCCTGGCGTTTTTCTTTCCGTTTTTCAATTTACTTCCTAAAAAACTGAACGGATGGCATGTTCGTCGCTCCATAGAGGAGTTTGCTAAGTCGTGACTATACATGATGAAATCAAGTTAAGATTGTTCCTGCCTTTTTTCAAGTTCTTAGATCCTGACCATAAAAATCTTTTGTTTGCCTGACCTGATCAGGTCGTCGGGAGCCGTTCAAGGGACCCAGAACAGCCCTGTCAGACCTAAACAATTTTAAAATAATTACAATAATCATGGATTTCCGCAAAGTAACGCCTGTTTCAATTCATCTACCTGTTAATCATAGATTTCCGCAAAGTAACGCCTGTTTCAATTCATCTACCTGTTAATCATAGATTTCCGCAAAGTAACGCCTGTTTCAATTCATCTACCTTTTAATCATAGATTTCCGCAAAGTAACGCCTCACAGTGTTTTAAGAAGTGGGTTTTGGTGACGTCCACGTTTTTTTCAAGAAATCGATAGTTTTTCTAATTCTGAGTGCAAGAGTAAAACTCCGACTTCGATACGACTTATAGTTTTTTTTATAATAAATGACAAAAAATCCGAAATCCGGATTCCGGAAAACATATAACGAATTATTAAAAAAGAACTGATATATTTTTTTTTGTTTTGATTAAATCTTATATTTGTGTACAAGACAATACACCTTTCCACAAATTTTGGACATTTTACTGCGAATAGGTAACGAAATATGACCATTTTTCGTATTTCAGTTTTCATGTTTTTACTCGACCATAAAACCGTATTAGGATGAGATTTCTACACCGAACGCTTGTTCATACCCTCCTTTATAGGTAGTATTGTAAATCACAATCTAATTCCGTTTTATGTAGAAGTTATTAATAATTTTCTATTTTCTTCAGGGTTGTCACTTACTCACATCCGGTAATACGTAATATTTTTGAATAAGTCGTTTATATTTTCAAAAACCAATTTTGTGTTATATCATCGCCATTGACACGTAGTCTAGGAAAAATACGGTTTGAGATTGCATTATAGACACTTTATTACATTGTGTTTGAACTAGTATTGCTGTTAATTTATAATACTTTTGTCTACTCTTTTCGTTGTGTTGTTGTTGTTGTGTTAGTTCTTCGTATCGTGTGGGCAAGTCCTGAGTTTTACCGCCTTACGGCCTCTTAATTTACGATATTAACCGGGGATTATTATTTTTATACGTAAAATTTGACAAAGCGAAGCAACGAATTGAACAAAGCAGTCCTGTACACAATCACCAGTTACAATATTTTGGTTCATACCAAAATTTAATGTTTTGTAAATGTCTTAATTATCTAATAATACACAATACAACATCAGGGATATATTCCTATTCCTAGCTATATTCCAAATTATCATCTAAAGTGCCATTAATGCAACCTACTCCATACAAAAATCCGTAGATTTCCCCGACTAACGCTTATGTAATGATTTAGCAGATATTTGTTGCTAACTCAAAATCAATCATTTTTACGCCCAAAAATTTAGTGTAGATTTAAATCATAATCATAATAATTTATTGCCATTAATCTTGTCTATCGTACTCTCGAAAATTTAATATCTATTAACTAGAATATTATTAACTATTAATGTCGATACCGAGAATTGTAGTAACCGCAGAAGCAGAACGACGACCCTTGAACAAAACTATTACCAAGACATCGTTATTAAAAATTAGTTTAATAACTTGTTGTCAGCATCTGACCATCAATATGTCTTTGTTGAAATCTAACTGTTATTTAGTTGTTAGTTCTCCAAAAAGGAAATAAACAAATAATAAATAACTAAAACCCGACTACTGAAAAATCACGCTCTAAAAAGTATGAAACAAGAAAATATTATCATCTGAAATTTTGTTGTGTAGTTTGTATACCTACATATTATTATTATAACAATTTCAGATCAGAATGTTTTCATGTTTCATACTTTTTAGAGCGATATTTTTCAGTATTCGAGTTTTAGTTTTTGATCTTACTTTTTATTTAAAATATTTTGGGTATTTTGGTTTATCACAATATACATCTTTGAAAGTCACATAATAATATCCTATAACCAGTAGACGTTCAAGACGCTTCGAACGATACCTCATTTGTCAAATTATGATAAGTAGTTTAGAAGTTATGAGGAAACCAATGGATATACATACATACATACATAAACATTGTCTGTTTTTACGGCACTAACAGAGTATAATTTGCTTATGTAGAATACAGCTATTAATAAAAATGTTAACAAAAAAAAGTAGAAATTACAACATAAACTTATAGAAAAGATGTTTAAAATATTATATAATCAGACACTTCTAAGAAGCAAGCATGAATGTTGAATTAGTGTTTCATACAAAACCTAAAAATTTTAATATTTAATTTGAAGTCACATGACAACCCTAAGCCCGGAAATTCCGAACAAACCTAAAATTAATAATAACTTCTACATAAAACGGAACTAGGCTGTGATTTTATTAGAACCTATAAAGGAGGGTATAAACAATTTTTCGGTGTAGAAATCTCATCCTAATACGGTCTTATGGTCGAGTAAAAACATGAAAACAGAAATACGAAAAATTTTCATATTTCGTTACCTATTCGCAGTAAAATGTTAAAAATTTGTGGGAAGGTGTATTGTCTTGTACACAATTATAAGATTTAATCAAAACAAAAAAAAGTATTTCAGTTCTTTTTTTATGAATTTTTTCCTCTTTTCATGACCCAGATTTTGGGAAACTTTGACATTTTTTATAAAAAAAACTATAAGTCGTATCGAAGCCAGAGTTTTACTATTGCACTCAGAATTAGAAAAACTATCGATTTCTCGAATAAAACGTGGACGTCACCAAAACCCACTTCTTAAAACACTGTGCGCCTGTTTCAATTCATCTACCTGTTTATCATAGATTTCTGCAAAGTAACGCCTGTTTCAATTCATCTACCTGTTAATCATGGATTTCCGCAAAGTAATGCCTGTTTCAATAACTTTCATAGTGAAAGTTATTAAGTTTGATGTTGTAAAGAACCCCTTTAAATTACTAGGGTGATTTGTTATACAAAAAGACAATGCGACCGCCTGTCATGTACATACGGCGACACATAAAGCTACGCAAAACAATCATAAGCTGGCCGCGCTACGTTAAATATTACTCTACCTACGCGCGTCCAGCTTATTTTGGTTTTGCGTAGCTTGATGTGTCGCCGTGTGCACTCCGTGCTATAGTTGAAGACTTCCTATAGATTAAGTAGACAAATTATGTACATAATCTCGTTATTATGTCGTTTTTATTGTTGTATTGTTAAGTGTAGTGTTTCGACAACATTTACTAAATGTTTTAAAAACTAAAAAGGTTTTTCACGCTATAATAGTCATAGCGAACATATCAGTAAAGTGGGGGAAGTTCGGGGCGTTCAAGCGCAGCGTGCGGGAGATGGGGCAGTCGGTACAGGGACGTGTTCTCCCCATCCCCAGCACACCGATTTCGATTAACCTTTCGGCACCGCTGAGTTCGGACTTCACTTTATTGGTTTTTCGCTATGCTATGTTAAGTAATGTAAACTGATCCGTCTTTTATTAGAGCATTTGCCAAACTATACTAACCCAGTTAATTGTGAGCTTTCTATAACTATAAAGCTGAGCTTTAGTCATATGAGTAAATATACCACAGAAACAAACCTAAGGAGCTCAAAATGATCACGTGCCGCGCTCGCCCATAGATTGTCCACTAGCCGAGTAGGTTCGTCCACGGGCGGCTTGTAGGTGACACGCCGGACAAGTAGTGTACTATCGAAGCGCGTATGTCCCTTTGTCTCTGTGGGATATTTACTCATGTGTTTAAATAATATATTTTTATGAAAATAATGCAGTAGTTAAACAACATAGACTTAAACTCTAGCTATAGACTTGCCCTTTCATAGAAGCAACATGTTCCACTTGAATGAGGTGTACGCACCTGATTGATGTTCCCGAGTTCACTTCGTCACTATGGCAATGACAGACCGCAATGTGTCATTTTGTATTGTTTTGTGTGACATGTTGTTTGTTTGAACGAGCTTGTCTATCGCTAGAGTAATAAGTTTGTGAAACAATGTAGATCGCACCTAGAATGGAAGGTGTAAACCGAGATTGTATTTATATTTAGGGGAACCTCATACTAAGAAAATGTAACATTTGAGTGATGCTAATTGAGGCAGAATCGAGGAAAGTAGTGGGGCTGGTTTAAATTTGCGATTTTTGAGTATTTAAATATACCTACCCCAAATTATAAAAAATACCTTGACGTAAAGGATAATGATTTTTACCCATCTACAGGATGTAACAAAACATCCTATTAATATTTAAGGGGGTTCTTCAGACCATCAAACTGAACAACTTTCACTATGGAGCCAACATCGAAATCGCAAGAAAAAATCTGCTGTCCCATACATTTGAGTCGAGTCAGTACTGCAGTCTTGTATGGGACAACTGATTTCTTTTTCGCGATTTCGATGTTGGCTCCATAGTGAAAGTTGTTCAGTTTGATGGTCTGAAGAACCCCCTTAAATATTACTGGGGTGTGATTTACTAAGGGCCGACCAAAAATAAATTAACACATCTCTCGCCTCAAGTCGAGGGGAGTGTTAATTAATGTTCGATGTTATTTCAGAAACGCTCATTAAAGTTCATCGTCCATTAAATCTCTTGCTGTTAATTTTTGTCTTGTTGACGGTAGTGTTGACGTAGTAAAAGCTAGCAAGAGATTTAATGGAGGATTAACTTTAATGAGCGTCTGCAACTGAGTGGAAGTGGTGTTCCCTAAAAGGGGCCCCTTTTTTTTGGTACGGCGTGCACTCCCGTTTAAATTTCCTTGGTGAACACTGTAGAATACAAAGAACTAGCCAAATCATTATTCAAATAAATTATACGATGTTGAATTTGATGTTTTATTTGTTATTATTTAATATTTTATGACTTGCACAATTTCTTAAAAAAATATGTTTTAGGTGAGATATGATTTTCGCGAATAAAAGCCGTGTGGTTTCCGTATAGTATAGAACACCACATTTCTTCGTTTGCGTTTCGTATGAGACAACTAAGGGATAAGGTTCCTATGCAGTGCACAGAGTATTATTTATAATTACTACTGCAGTATTTGTGGGCTAGCTATTGTTCCATCCTGTATCATATAAACAACACGGACTTGAAAGAAATATGGACCGAATATTGCATTAAAAAGATGTGAAGCATGCAAGGTAATACAATCTCGTTTGTTCTACAAGGGACCTACACTCACACAGATGCACTAGCTACCCGTCACCTTCACTCATGATTAGACGAGATTACGTCTGGTTCTTCTTTTAAGTCTGTGATAAAGTGATAAACAAATAAAAATTTGATTGATTGATTGATCATTGCTACAATTATACGCTTGATAAAATAGTTTTTAGTTTTAGCGGGGCTTGATCATCCTGAAACGGATTAGGGTCGTGATTTAATGTAGTTTTTTATACATATAGAAACCACAAAGAAATAAAAAAAAAATCGGAGACCTAAAAACCTCAGTACCTAGTACCCGTTATATTCTCTTTGCACGCTTCCTTTAAAACCTGCCCATAATAATACCTCTTGCTATTTTCACAGACGAAAAAATTCTACAAGAAAAAATTCCTTTGACAGATGCAGTTTTTCACGATATTTACAGTGAAATGTACCTATTTAAAATTAATTTAGTATAGATTTTTAGAATAATGGATACAAACGCGGTCGATTGCGATGCGGCGGAACGGGACGTGTGCGTATGCAAGGGAGCCTCCCTAGAGATCCTGAAGGAGGTCCAGAGGGCCTATGAGGAACGACTACTGGTTATAGAGAAGATAGGAGGGCATAAGAAATTACAGGTGATGTAAATGTTGATATATTACAAAGTATTTCTCACGCATTCTCTTAATAAAAACACCACACTCTATAATAACTTGGCATCTGTGAAAGCTTGTGGTCTGTCGCTTTCGGGCATTGTCTAGGAGAGGGAAAAGGATTGCATGCTTCTATGGGTGTAGCGGTGCAGTCATAGAAGCTTGGTTAATTTGAACATGTACCAATAAAGCAGGCACTACATTCTCGCCGAGAATAGACGAGAAAGGCCGAGAACAAGTGTGGATGGCCTTCATTGTTCTCGTGGCGTCGTGAGCCGTTGTAATTTTCCTTTGGAAGTTCTTGCCGAGAATTTCTCGCGAGAGTGTAGTGTCTGCATAAGGTAGAAATGACAGGTCCCGTGGTTGCAATGGTATCAGTATAGGAATTTGAAACTTACTTGTCCGCCGTGTGCCGTTGCCTTCTAGAGTTCCATACAGATCTTCTTATCGAGTGGGTTGCAATCCCTGAGTTTATTCAAACCGCCTTCCGGCCTCTGACATGGTTTTTTATGTAACGACTACTACCACCAGAGATAGTAGCCGGGACCAACAGCTTAACGTGCCATCCGAAGCACGGAATCATCTTTCTTTTCAGACAATCAGGTGACTCAGCCTGCAATGTCCTAACCAACTGGGGAAAAACGCACAAAGTGACATTTCACTAGGTGCCCCCCGTGGGAATCGAACCCACGACCTCCGTGTCAAGAGCCCAATGGTCTTAACCATTAGACCACGGAGGCAGTTCCATACCGATAATTTTCTCGTATAATTTGTGTCCGACGGACAAAATATCCATACCTACTCAGCGCACACGCAGACGAGGAGGGTTAGTCCGCTTCGTACATTTCTGTCCGTGAACGTAGAGCGCATGGCATGGAACGCACATTTCGTGCGTTCGCGATTTAGTCTAAGGACTATTGCACCCATAAAGTTAGTATACCTTACAGGAGTAGAGGAACTGACATGAGTTGTCAAATGAAACCGTTTTTGGATGTTTTCAGGAGACTATCGGCAGGAAAAAATTCGAGCACTGTCTATAATTCTGAGTCTAACGTGAAATCGTGGATAAATTAATGAAATGTTGTCGGTATATTTTACAAAATTATTTACGATTTCATTTTTGATTCGCAATTCACGAAACCCGAATGTTTGGTCCCCAAAAACGGTTCTACTGCCTCGCGGCACGTAGGTATCTCTTTCTATTATACAGGGGTGCTGCTAGGTACGTACATCTCGCTCTCTCAGCTATCAGTCACTTCTATTAGTAACTTTATGATTGCACTGATAATGATGATGAAACAATTACTTACTGAATTAACTAACCTTGTCCAAACAGATGCAAGTGGATGCTCTGCAGTCGTGGGTAGGTGACCTGGTGAGCCAGAACAGTCTTCTGGTCCGGACGGTGGAGGATTTGGAGTCTGAAGCCACGGCCAGGCTGGTGGTGGAACGAACGCGGCATGCCGAGGTTGGTGGTCGAGTTGTCAACAGTTTCGATGATAGAAATCTGTATTTCTGTAGGCCTACCGTAAGTTTATACTGTAGTATAATACAGTAGTTTTACTGTAGCTTACTACAGTAGTTTTACTGTAGCTTACTACAGTAGTTTTACTGTAGCTTACTACAGTAGTTTTACTGTAGCTTACTACAGTAGTTTTACTGTAGCTTACTACAGTTTTTGTATTGAATTTCGTACAGCGCTCCTAGTGGTTACGTTGAGAACATACAAAATTGGCGCCGCCACTACACTAGTAACGTACTGTGAAAACTCATGGTAGGCTCTCTGATTTTGAACGCCTGGTAGGTATTTCCTTTTAAGCGTGAAGGAAATCCCATTGTTAAGTGGATTTCTTGTAATGCTAAAATGAAATAGGTATTATGCCTATTTAATTGTGTTAACGCATTCACTGCCTCCCCCGTAAGCCTAAATAACCCAGGTGCCACTTCAAAACATAGAAAGCTGTGTGCCCCGAACATTTATAGTTGTTCAAAAAAATGCAATGCTTAGTGCCCTTGAACACTTATGCTTGTCCATATAATTCTTACGCTGGGTGCCTCTCGACACGCAGGATTGTCCGGTTTATTCCACTCAGTACCAACGAGTTAGTATGTGTGTTAGTATGTGTCTTTTGTGGGACAAACCATGGAGTGCTAATAGGAATATACTTGTATTTCCAATAAAAAATGGACACGCAGAGTGGTCGAGAGGCACTGGGAGTATGTTAGGTGTTACCCATTGTTCCACTATATGTGTCGGGGGCATCCGATAAAAGATAAAGAAACCACTAGAGTTGACGGTGGCAGTGAATGTGTACCTCGAAAAAATTTTTTTTATTATTGAAGACAGTTTTGACAGACCTTGAAAATTTGCTTTCAACCCGTTCTAGTTCCTTTCAACCCGTTCAAAGTGTCTATAAGCAAACCAGATTATAATGATAAATGTGTCATCGTTTCGTTACATTCATTTCGAATACAATACAGTAACTGGCAGAATACAGTGTGAGCGCTAAACACAGATGAACTTTCCGTCCTTTTCCGCCCGACTAATGGACCAGGAAATCGCTTCGATTAGAGGGGGTCGAATGCAGAAACCGCTAGCATACAGTGTGGACATTAGGAAAGTTGACGATAAGAGGAGGGCGTCGGATAACTATGTCGGTGACCTCAACCTGTAGCTAAATGGCAACAGAGATGTTGACGATACCTGATGGATTTAGCCGCCTCTTTAACACACGTCGGACTGGTCGAACAGCACCGGATTATTAACCATGAGATCTCACAATAAGACATGGTCGCAATACCCATGACGAAGCCTGGTTCACGCTTCAGGTAGAGAAGCGTGGCTGAAGGCATAATGCTGCCGCAATCCCGTCGCCACGTCATCCACCGGTGTGCATTTATGTGGTTGAGTCTGTGGACGTGTGTGCCGCTCGCGTAGGTAGGACTATACAGCCATGAGAAAAAGTGCTTCTCCTAGGAGAGTGCTTAAATCATCTGCAATAGGTGTAAAAGCCCGTGATGATGATGAAAGATGCAATGTAAATGTGAAGTGTAACAAGTGAAGTGAAGTGATAAGTGACGTGTGTTGCCGCCAGATGGAGTGTGAGCTCCGGTCGGAGGTGGCGGCGCTGCGCCGGCGCCTCGCGCGCAAGGACTCGGACCTGCGCGGCCTGGTCGAGGTCCTGCGCAGACTGCGCGAGTTCGACTACTGCACGCTAGAGGGCATACACTTCTTCGAAGTTACCGAGTCTGACATATTTGGAACTTTGCAGTGGTGAGGAGTTATTCGTAATATTATGTTGTATTATTTATTTAAGTAATTAAGAGACTATTTTGATTTCCCTGATGATTTTGAAAGGGAGCGTTTAGTTTCAAGTTTGATTGTTCATGCATCAGATTTTCACACTGCAGGATCAGATGTTGACGTTGATGGTGGTGTGGTGATGATGGTGATGTTTTTTGAATCCAAATCTGCACATATGTTTTGCATTTTTGTCCTATGTGACCGATGACATCGTAGTCGCTGTTAAAACTTTCGCTGCTAAGCTCTAAACAATGATACCTACTCGCGCAGTGCTAACACTGTGGAATGCTAAACAATTCTGACTCAACGTTTGAGTCGTGCGCACTGCGGCCTATTTGTCGCTGACCTACGACGTAGGTCGTCGGCAGTTAGTGTTAATGGTTTCCTCACGATATGTTTCTTACTTAACCTGTAATTTTTGAAATGCCATGAGTAATTTTTTTTGTGGCAGGCGTCAGAAGAGGTTAGAGCATGGCGACAGCATACGAATTACAAAACCGGATTCCAGAAGAGACAAAAACAATAAACGCAGCTTCAAAGTTTTATAAATTACTTACCTTTATTTTGTATGTCATATTTTGCTTTGTTTTTAAATATATTTTATGAATTGTTCTTTTTGTTTCATTTCGTTTTAGTTTTTGTTCCAATTAAATGAATAAGATCATATTATAAGGTGGACCACCCCGAAAGAAAATTACGGTCGTGAGTTTATGTAGGTATGTATAACGTGGACACTTAGCAATCATTTTAAACAAATAAAAAAATTACAGCTTTTTCTAATTGCTGTCTCTCGTGCAATAGAGGGAAGTCGGATATTTCTTTTTCCTACTCCACCTATCTTCTTTGATTAATTCATTGCGGGTTCCAAGACAGATTATAGTTATCCCCCGGGCTCGCTGGACTTCATTGTCTAGTGTTGTTAATGTGATCGATATCGATATTTCCGAATGAGAGAGGACTCGAGGATCGGATGACTGAAAATACTCTAACGCCTACTGTCGTTTGCCTCCAGGCTCCGTCCGCCAAGAGGGTGAGGTAAAAATTGGTGGGGGGCATGAAGTGTCCGTCCTGTATGTATTATGTAATAGATATTCTTTCTTATACCGTGATATAACTCACTTTTAAGCCCTCTTAACGATTTTCAAATGTACATTTGGTTGTCTCAATTAATTTCAGGTTATCAATAGTAGTTTACCTTGCAACAGTAACCTGAAGGAGCTGATGTCCGCCAACGATTCGTTACATAAGGAGAATGTCGCTAAAGAGAGGTTCGTACCTAATAAATATTAAAATTATCATGCTGGTACCTTTGTTGGAACTAATAAGGGTTTTCCCAAAAAGGTACTACCAGTATAAACTGATCTTCAGTTAATGTGAGCTTAAATACTTAGTAAGTATCATTTTATACTGGTACCTATGACCTATGTAAAACAACTGGTAGTACGGAACATTAATTTGTTTATTTTATTCAAGGTAACAATAAATGAGGTGTGTTTTAGATCATCAGACGGAATAACTTTCATTTTGGTGACAATATGGCGAAAAAATTTAAAAAATCTGCTGGTTCATTCATACAAAACTGCATTACTTGGGTACCTACCTACTCAACTCAAATGTATGGAACAACAGATTCTTTATTTATTTTTTTCGATGACGTCTCCATAGTTACTAACTATTAGTTGTTCAGTTTGATGGTCTAAATCACCCCTTTATTATGAATAGGGTGTTTTGTTCTTAGCATAGCTTATGCTCACGACTATATTCCCCGAGGGGGTAGTCAGAGATATTCTGAAACCTCAGAACATCCACGTTTCACTAGTAGTACCGAAACTCTGTCCAGTGCGACTGGGGGTGAGCCCCTTCGCCACATAAAATGGACATGGGTACAATACATGCATCGAAATTGAAGCATGCAGGTTTCCTCACGATTTTTTCCTTCACCAAAAAGCCCGTGGTGTTACAAATTGTACATAAATTCCGAAAAAGTCATTGGTACGAGTCGGCCTGGACGGGGATCGAACCATCGCCTTCTGCACGGCAGGCAAGGTTACTCGCCACTGGACCATCACGGTGTTTTGTTCCTCCATGTATATCATTTTATTTATTTAGAGAAATCCGACGACTTAACAAAGATGTGCAGCAATACGAAAGAGCCATTGTGAGCTTGAGGAGCAATCCATCCATCGGAAACTGTCGCAATCCGTTAGTAATTTACGTTCAAATATCATTCTGTATACGACCTTGTAAGATGCGGATAAAGATTAGACCGTGTATGTAATAGCGATATCCCTCTGTCATGTATGCCCAAGGCACAGAATATTGTATAAAGTTAAATATAATTATTTGGCGAGACTTAAAAAACGCATTTGGTCCTGCTCCTCAATAATCATAAATCATCAGCTAACGCAACTCATTCGAAAACATCGGAGTAGATTTTAGAGGACCCGAGTATGGGCAAACAGACACGCGAGCGCGTGAGAGAGGGACGGCGCGTGTGCCCACGCCATCTTGATTCTCTTCTCGCATTAATAAAGTATCGTAAAATCGTTCCATGGAGTGCCCGGAGTGTGCCCAGCAGTGGACGAGTAGCTGGTGATGATGCAGGTTAATTTTTTTCAGAGAAGTGTCTAAAAAGGACGCGGAATGTATGGCTGGGATGAGCTGCAATCGGGCAGAGGTATTGTTGTTTATTGCCTTTGAAACATTGGTCCAAACACGTCTAAATTGTAGGCTTACTATCGATTTATTATAATTTTTATTGTTTTTCTCTAGTAATAGTGTCAACAAAAGTACACTGAGAAAATTTATTTTTCTGCATGTTTTCATTTGTTGGCACGACGTACCTATTTCAATACAATATTGTTCGTTTCACTTATGTTTGGGGCTTGTAGTGTGGTGCTTTGGAGACTGTTTCCCGTGGCCGCCTCTCTACTGAGGAAGCTACCAAGTATCAGGAGAGAATACGCAAAATAGAAGTTAATCTCAAGGTAAGATCACAGTTTATGGTGACCATATAGTTGACTCACCGATCCATATTACCCAATCTGCCGCGTAGTCCAAGCAACGCCCAATACCGAGGTCTGCACCCCTTCGGGGTGGCCTTGGGTTCTTTCACTGGTTCTGTTGACCTACCAGGCTGCTTCGTCGTCACTGTCGCTTTTGGGAGACACGCCCGCAGCAATAAGCAGTAATTGCTCCCTGCGCAATGCTGTAATTAAATAAGGCAAAATACCGATCAGTTATTTCTGGAAAAAAAAATGAGCGAGTTATTGATTCGGCGTATACAGACAGACATAATGGACGAAAGTATAAGGGATCCTTATTTGACTACGGAACCCTAAAAATGACAGAACACTTGAAGCACGCTTACTAAAATCTGCATGGGTAGCATGCCACCGTGATACAGCGCTATCACACATTCGCGTCTTTCTATTTGCGCGCGAACGAACAAGATAAAAGACGATATATAGCCGTATCACGTATCCGTAGCCGTATCAGCAAACCTGTCAAAACAAAACAAAAATCTGCTGTCACATACATTTGAGTCGAGTAGGTATTGCAGTTTAGTATGGAACAGCAGATTTTTTTTTTCTCTGGTGGTCTGCTCCCATAGTACCTAAAAGTTGTTCAGTTTGATGGGTAGAGTGTGTATTTTAAAGGTTAATGATACTTTTCCTTACACCCTGTATAGTCGAATTCCAAATTCTTCTTTATCACTTGTTCCAAACGGTGTAACGTCTTTGATCACGGGTCACTTCTTGGTAGGACAACCTCTTACTGCTTTGCCTCCTCCCATGCTCTCTGACGCCAACCGCAATCGACTTTCACTACATGTTATTAGCAGCAGATAATAACTCGGCAGTCGTCCGGGGAGAGCGTGCGCGCGCTGCGGCAGATGAACGTGACGCTGAGCGAGGAGCTGCACGCGCTGCGCAGTGTGTGCGCCGCGCTCGACGAGCAGCGCCGCGCCGCCGCGCAGCGCGCGCTGTTCAAGGACGACATCATACGCGAGATGCGCAAGCAGCTCAAACTGGCCAAGGCTAAGGTGTGCTACGTCTCATCAAATTCGCTATATGCGAAGTGGGTGTTGGGAACTGTCAATTCGATCGCAGCTAGGCGCGAATCCAGCCCTCAAACAAGGTTGTGGTCACGGCCACCCAAAAATTGCACTACGGGACTCGCTCACGATAGATACATTGCATTCTTACAAACGAAACGTTTACAAAATGTATGACGCCCCGGCCAAGACCTTGTACAGGTGTATAGGTCCACGCAGGCAAAGCCGCGGGGCGAACACTAGTAAATTAACAAAACCTGTAAAATGAAGTGTGATTACAAAAGTAAATGTGTGTTTCTTTGCACATCACAATATCACATCTAGACTCTAAACTACGGAACCGATTTTGATGAAACTTTTACGGCTTGAAAGCCTGTCGACCTCAATCAGGGTTGTGGGCATGCCCATGCCCACCGTGCCCACAACGCTGGACTGGATCTGCGCCTGATCGCAGCGTACGCTGTGGTAGAAATTTGAAGTATTTTCGGACAAGCTGTTCCTCACACTTACTCGAGACCCAAATATCCAAAACTACAGAGGCTAGGGCAGGGATGCTTTAATTGCCATCTAGGTGTTAACTAAAAGACGATTTTTCGCTATTCAACATTCAAACGAGTGAAAACGGGGGTGAAAGTTTCTAGGAGAATTTCGTAACAAAAAACGGGAATTCCAGCGAGTAAGGTTTTAATGCCAATTTCTTTAGTTTTTACTTAAACTTTACCCTAACATTTCATGTACAAATAATTAACGGTTCCATGCGCTAGATGGCGCTAGTGTCATGCACATAGCCAATAGGAAAATACGTAATACCGACTGCTCTTACACGGTGAAAGAAAAGATCATGAGGAAACCTGCATACGCTGGCGAAGAAATTCTGATGAGTATGTGATTGAGAAGTCTATATCAATCCGCATTGTGCACGCGAGGAGAACTAATGCCCATGTATCTCCGAGGAAAGGCCGTGCCTTCCAGTGGGACGTATATAGGCTGATGATGACGAAACACGCAAGAAAGACGAACAACAGTCTATTTAATTTGATTCCAGTTAAAAGAATCCGAGGAATACAGCCTAAAGAGCCAGAAGGACTACAATGGTGTCAACCGCAGTGCTGCATCGTTCGTTTCGGAGAGCTTGTGCATTCGCCGCCAGCCTCGGCGCGCTCGGGGCGGGCCGCTCGCCGAGCCGCTCGCCGGCACGGTCGGCGAGCCGCCCCTACACCCGGACAGCGACGACTGCCACAGCACCAGGTTCGATGGATCCGGCGACGATGGCATGTGACTCTCTCTTCACATGATCACGGAGCATTTTACACTGGTCTTTAATGTGACTTCTTAGTGAAATTAAGTTCATGTTGACCTTAGTTTTTAATTTAATTTTGTTTCATCTCCATTTATACATCCGCCATCCGTGTATCGTGTGAAGAGGGACAAAGTTTGGAACATTTACATTTGTTTAATGACTTTTGTGTATTGTTTTAGATGTCGTTTTCCGATTTTAAGCTGTACAAGATTCTGATGCTGGTGTAATAAAGTTGATTAAGGGATTTTTTAGATGAATTTTTACCTAGATACTTTAGCTATAAGGCATGCGAGCGATCTTTTTGTGGACGAAATATATGAACAGATATGGTACATCGACCGGCCGGCCGGTTCTATTTTCTGTAAGTCCGTACGCTCAGGAGGCATTTGCCATGCAGTGGGAAGAAAAGATTATTATAGCTTGTAGCACTATAATAAGCTTCTTTGTTTTAAAAAGGGACCAGAAATATTAAGAACCTGGTTTGGGGCGCTGCAATCGACTATAACCTTTAGTGTCAGTGCTCCAAGTACATAAAATTAGTTCCAATAATTTTCCGCAACATGGCGAAGGTTTTTATTTTTCTGGTCGGGCTTTAAAAAGGCATAATTTGTAAGGTTAATATTTCTCAGGGAAGTATTCTTTCTTCTGTCGAGTCAACAGCATGTCATAGGGTTTGACGTGCTTTCGTGGTGAACAAAGTACACCATGAGAGGAGACTCTCATCAGGGAAGTATTAAAACTAGACAGTTCAAAGAAGAATCGTCAGGTAAATATCATTTGTATATTATTTGTTAGTGTTTGGACCAATGTTTGCGTAGTTTGTAATAGTGATTAGTGTGATTTTGTTTGTAATTCTGTTTGGGGTAGAAACGGTGCCAGGATGCCAGGTCGACGCGGGACAGCTCGCCTGTCTGCTCGACTTACAGCGCTGACGTCTCAGTTATTGAACGTGTGTGTGATTTTATTTTAATACTCTTTCTTTTTTAAGTATATTCATAATTATTTGGCTTAGGCGGAGACTACGGCTTTACATGCCAGTTTCCGAAATACTTCTTTCGCCTCATCCAGAGCAGAGCAACTCCTGTTCTTGAGCTATATGTTTTTTATTCCTGAAGATACTATATTGAGAATTACGTAGACTACCGCAGGGTAAATAATATACTTACTAAATTATGAAACTTAATCAAGGTGGCATTCCAATCTGGCACGAAAACGGTTCCTTTTGTCGGTTAGGTATCACTTACGTTATCGGCAACTCCACTTATAAATCTTAACCACGTTTTTTTCCTAACGAATCATAGTTACTTTTGTTCACAGAGACTAGACAACTTAAATCAACACATTTAAAAAACTAAATTGTATTCACAGTCCCGATCATCTCCTGTCCTGGTGTCCGATGAATCACTAGCAGATCTCGAGCGATCTCTCCTCGAAGTGTGCACGCATAATCCTCGGTGTGCACCAAACAAATGCCCAGGACCATCCAAGAAACGCCCAACAACGCCTTGTTCCCGAAATCCTGGATGTAACCCCAAGGATCAACACCTAGCTAAACATATTCTTATAAAATCTCCACAGACTGAAGACCAGGAGCAACTCAGCTCCCCACTTTGTAGTCCTAAACCAGAGCAACCGCGACGATCAATTATTAAGGATTGCAGCGCAGGCAGATCAAGATCTCTATCTGCCTCTTCTAAAACGTCCAATGAGTACTCAGAACCAAGCCTTGGCTTCTCCAGACGTGTAGCTTCGAATGAAAGCAGTCAAACAAAATTACCAAAAGAAACCTCGAAGGAAAAGTCTGTTAAGAGTAAACAAATGTCGCCTAAACGGTCTTTCTCAGACACTTGTGTCAAGAAGCCTGTTTGTTGTAAGTTTAAAGCAACAGACTGCTCAGTTAAGCCTCCTTCTAGCCCTCTGAAGTCTTGTCCAGCGTCACCTAGAGAAAAAACATGTCCTGCAATTGGCTCCAAAGTATCTCCTAGATCATCCATTTCTGACGTTTGTACACCAAGACCTCCAAATCCATGTATCAAAAAAGAGTATTCAGTATTACACAAAGTTATGAAAGCCTTTTCAAATAGACCTAAATCTCCGTGCATTTATAACCCATATCCAATGTCTCCTAAAGCGTCAATTTCTGAAGTCTGTCAAGCTAGACCCAGAGTTCCTTGTTCACCGTCACAGAGTCTTTTAAATTCTGTAGTGGATCCATCTAAATCCAAATCTCAATGTGTCCTGAAGCCACTCATCTCTCCATGTCCTTCCATTTCTGATGTCTGTCAAAGAACTCGATCTTGTTCTCCCAGACCATGCAAATCGGTTCAAACATCAGGCTTGGAATCCGAAAATTTTCCGTCAAAACGAAAACCATCCCTTGCTTGTGCTGCAACTTCTACCTCAAAAATCAAGGTTTTATGCGATTGCACACCGATTTCAGCTAAATATGAATCTCAATGCACGCCAACACCATGCGCGCCAAAACCGTGCCCGCCAACACCATGCCCGCCAAAACCATGCTCGCCAAAACCATGCTCGCCAACACCACGCCCACCAACACCATGCCCGTCAATCCAAGAACCTAAAAACTCAAAAAATGCCATACCTAAATCTGCGTCTCCTACAAAACCTGTTAGTCCTGAGACGAGAGTTGGTCCGCTTAAATCTCACTCACCGCGACAAGTAGTGAAAACTGAGCCAGATCACACTCTGTGCAGTGACCCCCACTCACCGCGACGAGTAGTGAAAACTGAGCCAGTGTGCAGTGACCCATGCCCACATTCCCTAGTTACATCAGGCACAACTTTTGGAGTACCCAGCGAGGATTGTCGCGGAAGTTCGCACTGCGTGCAGTTCAGAGTCCCCGAGACGTCGGACCAGAGTGCGGAGTGCGGACGAGATGTTATGGAGTTGTACTTCAACAAGGATGTTAAGAAGAGCGACGCTTCGGTTGATTGGTAAGATGATAGTATAGGTAAAGATAAAGTAAGGATTTTGACGAGCAACTGCTAAGTGTCCTCTCCCTGTCCTTCCCTCTCCATCCAGTTGAGACCCGCGTGCGTCTAATATCATTAACCCATCTTTCTGGTGGGCGGCCTCTACCCCGTGTCGTTTCTCTGGCTTCCACTCCAGTGTTTTTCTGGTACAATGATCAGATCCATGCGTGCATTAGCCAATTATATAGTTAAATAATTTATAGGTATACAAGGCGCAACATCAAGAATACATAACTAGCATAAACTGGCCATGCGATGTCATACGTGATTCAACCGTTGCCACACGGTATAAACCACATGAATAAATATCCCTGCAGAGCGAAAGCTTATAGAGGACATTTATTCATGTGGTATAATCCAGAGATGTTGACGATGCGTGAACTAAACTAAGGCACATAAAACATACAGATTTAGTTTGAAAAGTAGTAGAAGTTTCAGTAATTCTTAGCCCTGACTGTAATTTGCTTGATTTTGGTTTGAAACTTGCTTTCAGCGAGGAATGTCCGAATGAAGAATGTCTTCAAGCTTTTGAGGTAACGTAATAATTTTCGTTTTCTTTGAAATAAGTACCTATATGTTACACCTTTTATTACTATTAATTGGCCGAATGCATAATGATAGTAGAAACAGTTGTTTAACAATGATAAACAGTGTTTAACAATGGCCTCTTTCTGAGTATGAGGAATGAAAAAGTGAGTTTTAACCCCTAGCGTGGAAAGAGTTTTTAAATTTTGAATCTTTCTATTTAATATTTTTTCTATACTGCCAGTCCACCGAAAATGCAATAACTATTTCATGTTATTGCGTGCGCCAAGCTCCTAATTTTTTCCTGCACCTAACATTTTCCTCGCTGTAGTGAGGTGAAAAGTTGTGTGTTTCGCTCGGTAGCAAAGTTATTCTGCGTCTCGTACCTTTGAAACCCTCGCTACGCTCAGGATCCTATATTTGAACCACTCGCTTCGTCTGTGGTTCAATCCTAGAATCTTTCGCTTGCTCAGGTTTTAATACAAGTAGATACTCGCGCCAAAAAAACAACTTTGCATAAGAAATACTATAATATATTGTTTCTTTTCAGTTATCTGCGCTTGGTCCTTGTCCAAAGTAAGTATGAATACAGAAAGCTTTAATACTTTCAGATATAAATATTTTTTCTGTATTAACTAGGTATTTTTTCTGTAATAGTAATCTGTATATTAAGTAAGGAAGCGCTCGTCCAATTGGCGTAGTGGAGCTTCGGTATTGGAAACAATCACCGAAGTTAAGCAACGTCAGGTCCGGTCAGTCTTTGGATGGGTGACCGTTTAGTGGTATTTCATCTCGAGCGTTTCCGTGCTTCGGAAAGCACGTTAAGCAGTTGGTCTCGGATAGTTCCGTCAGATGGCGTTGTAACTATTCGTTAAGCCAAGTCAGAGGCCTAGTGGCGGCTTGAAAATTCTCTGACAGCAAAGTGACCACTAACTTGCCTCCACCAACACGCACTGGGTCCGCGTGGTGGAGTATGGCCCACTCCCTCTCACCCTTATTCGTGAGAGGAGGCCTTTGCCCTGCAGTGGGATTCTACAGGCTATAGCTTACTTTTTTTTTTATTAGGTAATTAAAATATGCTGTTTGTGCGCATCTTGAGAACGGCTGGACTGATTAGGCAATTTTACAGTCTGAAATAGGGTTTTTGGTTTTTTTTTAAATATTATCTCTACTACGTACCTATTATAAATCTGTAAAAAAAGTACATTGAATGCATATCGAAGACATTTGAAAACAAAGTAATAACTAAGTACCTAGGTAGGTATATTTTGGTTTTTAGGTGTCCCTGATTCCAAACCAATTTTTTTTTATTATTTTTTTATTTAGATGTTTGTTTTTCTTTTCGCGCATCACGCGAAAACTACTGGACCTATTTTGATGAAACCTTTTGTGCTTTTAATCTCATGATTAAACTTAAAATCTATTATATTACTTATCTCGCTATGCGAACCCGTGCGGAGGAAGTCGCTGGTAAACTCTAGTTTTAAATAAAATTGTTGTTACAGTGCGATTAAGACGGAACCGAACCCTGGAAAGTGCACTATTTCTCAAGTAAGTGAGTACGATTTATATCAATAATTGGTAAGTTTTAAATGACTGTATCTGGATGTCGGTTTTGTTTTTATAGCGTAGGTACCTAACTTCGTTACATAAATGCTGCTTGTTAAGGTGGTTTCAGTCCATACAAAACTTTGACGTAGAACACGCGTAGACGGTATTAATAAAAGTAATGTGTCTACGAGCGACAAAGTTTTGTATGAAATTGACAACTCTGCAACCACCCCGTCGACGCGACGACAAAGAAAATATTGGCGATGATGGACTGCAGACGGCTTCCCATACTAAACGTGCTTTTTGTATGGCTTCGCCGTCAAAACCGTCTTTTTGTATGGGTGCTTTTCGTATCAATGTCAATGTGTCTCGACCCAATCTCCCTATTTTTTCCGTTTGCTTCCGGCTTAGAAAGAACGAACCAATTTCTTACCGGAATTATGATCCGGAATTCCGAATCAGAATGACTTTGTATAGCTATAGGATTTGACACCTCCGCAATTGTGGAGGGGGAGAATTCATACGAAATCGTAATCCTGGTTCAGAATTCTGAATCGTAATTCCGTATGTGTGTGGCGGGCCTGACTGTACCTAACTTTCTGAAGTAGTATGTATGTATGAAACATAACAATTATGTATAAACGCAACATTTATGGTCTATGAATGTAGAATGATTTACGACTATTAGAGTGAGCCGGAGTAGTGGTGAAGCGATAATGGTGCGGCGTGTCGAAACAGCGGCGCGTGCGCCGGCCATCGCGACGGAAGCGTTACCTCTTTAGATCTTCGCTACTAATGAATTTAGAATACAGGGAGCTTCTTTACATTTCAATCGGATGCCTGGTAATTAATAATAATGACATTAAAGAACCAGGGTAGCCGACATAGCCCGAAGAATTGCTTAGTTTAACTTAAGTGGCAATGGGCGGGACACATTGCTCGCAGAATGGATAGGGTCGAAGAGTTCTTGAGTGGCGACCACGTACTAGAAGGTGCAGCTTGGTTAGGTAAGCTCCTGGCTCATAAGGTGGACCGGCGACCTGGTGAAGGCTGCGGGAACCCGTTGGATGCGAGGGCGAAAGTAAAAGTATGGAATGAGCGAAGCAAGGTCGAAATTGTTAGCACCACACACATCTTAGGTGTGGACAGAGCTCTTTCGGTTTATGTGTGCAGTACCTAATAAAAAAATAGAAACAGAGGGTGTAAGGAAAAGTATTATTAACCTTTAAACCGAATACTCTACCCTTCAAACACAACGTCCCTGCTTCAAACTGAATAACTTGACATGTTTGCTCCCGTAGTAAAAGTTGTTCAATTTGATGGTTAGAATATGTGGTTTAAAGGTTAATGATACTTTTCCTTACACCCTGTATAGAGCGAGCGAAGTGGTCTCGACTTTTCTTCGCTCTAGAAATAATATGTAGAAGAACAGAAACTGGACCGCAAAGAATTCTCATCAAATCATAAAAATTCTTTCATAATCTACGAACAATTCATAATCCCCAAAACAGAACACACTATACATTCCTACCAACAAAGACATAAGGCAAGTGGGCCAGCGCCGGCGCACGGTGTGCCACTTCCGCCATACTTCCAAAATCACTATTTACGTCTCTCCAAAAATACGCTCCCTTGCACCAATGCACATCTCTACTCAGTCGGTCCACGCGCGTGTTTACTGTAAACAAATTGTTTAAACGTTAGTTATTAAGTTGTTTAGCTGAAAACATAGTTACTTTTATTAATCGTGATCATAATCAGCCTCTATTTGACAATGGAACCAGCCAATGGAAGGATACTTAGTGATTTTGCGTGAATCTTATGTGTTGTCGATTTGTTGGCATATCTTTGATAGCCTACTTTAAGCTTGCTGATTTATTAGTTATTGCCAGTGCTGATTGATTGATTTATTAGCGATTATCATCATCAGCTCTTTGCTATAGCAAGTGTATATTAGTGATTGTGTGTGTAGAGGTACATTGTTTTTCATTAGGTACCTAATTAGAGTACCTAAATGTAGTTTGGTTTTCGTATTGTTGCGGATGTTAAAAGATAATATGATGTTCAACGGATTGGTGATGTGCGGTGATTCTGACACGAGTGATTTCACTAAGGTGAGTTTGTAACGCATTTAATTTTACACCCTGTAAGGGCTGATGATGATGGCATACATTACTGGCCTAAACTAGAAAGATGATTGCCGACGTTTCTTTTCTGCTGAAAATCTACAGGGTGTAATTGACTTGACATGTATAGTGTAAGTCTTAAGTAAGTAAAGATCCCTGTAAAATCCCACTGCAGGGCAAAGGCCTCCTCTCACGAATAAGGGTGAGAGGGAGCGGACCATACTCCACCACGCGGGCCCAGTGCGTGTTGGTGGAGGCAAGTTAGTGTAATAAGTGTACATTTCTGAACTACCTAATATAAAAGAAATTTCTGAACTACATTACTTATTCTTTCTCTTTGTTATCAACTTTGTTTTAACTAAGAAATGTAAGTTTTATAGCAGTTTTGTAATATTTTTTGCTAACGCTCGCTCTCTGCGTTGCTGCGCTCTACCAGGTTTCGTGTCATAGAGGTAAGTAGGTATCTGTATGCTCTAAGTTTCATGTAAATACCTACTTTGCTAGTAATTCTTTACCACCTTAAGCTGTACATGAATGCAATAAAGAAATCTAATCTAATTTAAATGAGTCGACTATTTATTTCTTTATTCTTAGGACTCGACAAATTTTTAAGGGTGGTACAGACCATCAAACTACTAAACGGTATGTGATCATCAGACACTGACGTTGTCGGTGCTTGAAGGGAATATAAGCCTGCTCTGTTGTTGCACAGGAGAGCGGCCCTTCGAGCGGCAGCGGCGGCGGGAGCGTGTGCGACGCGGCGCGTGCGCAGTACTACCACACCAAGCTGCTCGCTACGTTGCAGATTGTAAGTTATTCATTCACATTGTACCTCCCTTTGTGGGGACTATTGACTTTACTACGACTCGCACAGGGTGAGTATGTTTGGGTTTTAGATTGAAATAATGAGAAGCAATGGAGAGGGCTATGCTCGGAGTTTCCTTGCTGGATCGAATCAGAACTAAAGCGATCCGTAGGAGAACCGGGGTAGCTGACATAGCCCGGTGAATTGCTTCACTAAATTGGCAATGGACGATGTAGGTACATTGTTCGCATAACAGTTGAGGCCGAAAAGTTCTCGAGTGGCGGCGTACCGGAGAACAAAGCGTGGGAAAACCCACACAAGGTGGACCGAAGACCTGGTGAAGGCGGCGCCGGCGGGAACCCGTTGGATGAGGGCAGTGAGGATAGAGAGCGAGTATTGACGTACGTCGTACCAATACTTTTTTCTAGACTTCGATTATGTTGTAAGTTTGGTGTTTTGAAGCACATAACAAACATAATCAATTGTTCCGAACAGCTACAAAACAAAGAAGACACGGTGCGCGTACAGAGTGAGAGCCTGAACGTGGCCGAGCAGCGGATAGCGACCCTCACCATCCGATCGGCGCAGCTGCGTAGGGAACTGGTCTGCAAGAACAACGAGGTTAGATATTACTTATTGCTTCTTGTTTACAGGGAGAGCGTCGGTGACGATGACGCGTACATATAGAACAGAACGGCCACTCCCCCCCGCCCCTCTCTGACTTCAGATACCCCATCTCACCTCACACTTTCTGGGGTTCTTTAGGGGAGCCGAGCAAGGGAATGCAGTCAGGCGCGCGCACCCCTATTTGACTACATACAATTGTATCTTTTCAGTGTTAAAAATAACGCTAAATTCACATTTTCAGTAATTCTTTAGCTCAAATGCTATTTTAAATAAAACAACGAATAATAAAGGTATCGAAATACAGATGATGTTAAATACAAAATAGCTGTCTTTCAGACCTATACACAATGTCATGCACAGTTTGCACAAAGTGGGCATGTGCAGACGCCATTTTGAAAATTAAATCGTTTCTATAGAGTGCCGGACCTGTGGCGTTGCGGAGAGGTATGGACTCTCAATAGTACAATCCCTATTCATCATGAGTACTATAAACTAAGTATAAGTTAAGATCCTGTGGGTAGAATTGAGGTCGTCACAGACAGCCGCCTTAGTATGTTGTACTCACGAACGTAAAATTACATAAGCACGTCTCTTTCCTGCGTGTAAGTGAGAGGCAATTAGCAACTTGTGCGTGCTTTAGAAGAGTACAACATATTATAGCTGCTGTGTGCTGTGACCGTCAACCATTGTTATATCCTTATACAGCATAAGCATATATTCTCACGACTATATTCCCCGAGGTGGTAGTCAGAGATATTCTGAAACCTCAGAACATCCACGTTTCACCAGTAGTACCGGAACTCTGTCCAGTGTGACGGGGGGTGAGCCCGTCGCCACTTATAATGGACAGTGGGTACAATACATGCCTCGAAATTGAAGCATGTAGGTTTCCTCGTTATCCTTTATACCTTTGCTGAAATATTCTTAATAAAAATTGTTTCTGTTGCAGTTGCAAAAGATGAGGACATTATCGAACCCTTGCTGCGAAGTAGACAAGAGTGATGCATCAGTGCAAACGCAGGTAAGCAAGCTTTTGGCACAAAATAGGTGCCAGAAGGGCTTCACGCAATGAGCGCAACAGACGCAAATACAATTACAGGGTCCAACTTAATATGCTGACAGTTTTTTAATAGGATGGTCAGACCATCTACCTGAACAATTTTCTCCATGGAACTATCATCGAAATCGCTAAAATAATTGCTGTTCCCTTTGATAAAGTTATATGTCAAGATTGAAAGTCGAAGATACGAAAGCGTCGAAAAAAATTGGAACCAGTACTGGCTCCAAAACCCTATACATATACACGCACACATACTTAATTTGTATGGCGCCTCACGCTCACCAACCTATGAAACTTGGCCCCTTTTCTCTTATACGGTTTAACCGTGAGGCTCATTCTAGACATATACTTTTTCTAAGGCTGTTCCCTACGAAAGGAAACAGCAGACTTTTATTCGCTATTTCAACTCGCACGTAGATATAATACGAACACAAATAAGCAGATAAAACTGGCGTGCGCCTGTTCCGCTCGTTTGTATGAAGAGTTCTGGGATATTTTGTGCTATGCTATTGGACTAAATATTACCTCATTGCGCTTTCAATAAAGCGCGAAGGCCCCGGATTTGGCCGGCACGGGTTCTAAGTCCCGTCCGAAATTGAATTTAAAAATAAAAAGTATCGCAAAAAAACTAATTAAGTACGCCTTTTGTGGGATGCAACGTGCGTCAGCACTTTCGCCGCTACTTAAGTCGGACGTCACGGACGCCTGGAGCAGCCGCGGAGCTGGCGGCCGTTAGGAAATGGGACACGTACTCGGCCCTGGTGGCCGATTATCTTTTTGTGCCTGTCGCCGTTGAGACCTCGGGGGTATGGTGTGCCGAGGCAAAGACCTTCGTTGCAGAGATTGGCCGTCGACTGAGGGAGCGAAATTGTGACCCCCGTTCCGGGTCGTTTCTGGTGCAGAGGCTTGCCATATCAATTCAACGTGGCAACGCTGCTAGCGTAATGGGCTCCTTTGCGCCAGGATCGACAAGGGGCTGATTATTTGACTGAGCTTGTATTTCTTTGTATTGACGAAGCATGTTGCTGATTTTTGTCTGTTTGTGTATCATTGTTATTGACGACGCTTGTGCTGACCGCTATTTTTTGTAATTTATTATTATTATTTTTTTTATAAAGAGAATATCCTGAATAAATGATTAAGTACTTAGATAAATTAAGTAGTTAACTAATTAAATTAAATTTATTAAAAATTGTCAGTGGGTAAGATTATTTATGTCATCGTACAATTGAGTGTATATTGAAAAATAGCCTTTACATTAATACTCTAATTTTATGTTGATGCCGAATCGTTATAGGAATTGGAAACACAGAAAAATTTAGTGAAATCACTCCAGAACAACTTGTCAGTTATAGAAGACCTTTATAGAGAGTGCTTCTACGAGGTGAGTAAACTAAGCCACGGTTTATACAGAAGAGACGTGTGGCGGTGGCGGATAATCTAAGTCATCATCATCATCATATCAGCCGATAAACGTCCACTGCTGGACATAGGCCTCCCCAAAAATAGGGGGATTTGCCATAATCGCCACGCTTGGCAGGCGGGTTGGCGATCGCAGTTGGATTGAATGTGTGTATTCAGAGGATGCTGCTGCCCATCCTCCGGTAGATCCCTTAGTCGCCTTTTACGACACCCACGGGAGGAAATGGGATGGTGCTACTCATAGCCGACACCACACGGACAGATAATCTAAGTAACACAATATAAACTTTATAATACGTAACATGGCGTCGTTTTTGTCGTAAAGGAGAATCGCGCCCGCGCCTACAGGTGACGTCGCCTGGAAGCGCGGGCGTAATTCTCCAAACGACGTTATGCTACGTACTATAAGGTTTATAATAATTGTTACTTTGACTATTCGCCACCGCCACACGTCTCTTCAAACAATTAAGGGAATATTAATCGGAAGGCGCTCCATACAAACGTACTATGGTGATATTTTCAATACTAACCAATTAAAGTCAATGAAATTTTGCAGAAACAATCTAGAAACAAATTTCTATGCTTGTATGGAGTCAGATTTTCGTTAAAATGTATAGTGTTTTCAAGTTACAGTGCCTCAAAGATTTCCATACAAATCTTAAATTAATCCTAGCATTGAAACTGTATATTTTAACGAAAATCTGACTCTATAGAAGCATAGAAATTTGTTTCTAGACTGTTTCTGCAAAATTTCATTGACTTTAATTGGTTAGTATTGAAAATATCACCATAGTATGTTTGTATGCAGCGCGCATTTTCGCTCTCGGAATAATATTCTCTTAACTGTTTTTTTTATTATCCTATCTCGGGGAACGTAGTCGTGAACATAATGTGTATAAGCATGCTTGATTTCTTCAATAATTAATTAAGCCTTAACCGAATTGTGACCGAGATCGGGTAAGAGATGTAGAGAGAGGGAGATGGTAGTCAAGCAGCCTGGCCTGATGATAGCACGAAGATCCTTATAAGCCTGCTCTAACGCCATCCTACTTGGTCCTGTGTTATAGATTAGCACAGGACAGAGATAGATGGCGTTAGAAGAGGCTTATTGGGATATAAACGTGATGATGAAGGTGACATTTTCAGGCACTAAGTTTCTTCGAAATCAGTTTATCTCTTATAGCGTGTTACACAGTACCTAGGTATTACATTTTCAAAATTCTGCATTTAATAAGTTTAAAATGTACTTTGTGGTTTAATTTTTATTTGGATATAGAGTTATAATTATTTCCTATAAATGTTTGGCCAAAAAGCTAACTACCAACTTACTTAAGGTCTACTAAATGTTCCTAAGTGAAAGTTCTCATTGAAATAAATATTGTTGTATTTTTTTGTACAGACAGCAAAGCAAGAGGAGTTGATAGATATGCTGAGAAAGTCTTACCTGGACGTCAGATTGATGGAGAAAGAGAAAATAGATAGGATCGGTCACCTGGAGACTGTTATTAGCAATCAAAAATGGACCTTAGAACGTTGTCATGTAAGTACATTTTTCTGCCATAATTCATAAACATTTAAGTAAAGGTACTTACAGTGTTTGAAGCGGCTAAGTGCGAGTCGGACTTTTTTTCCGAACCATAATCATTAAGTAGGTATTACCTACTCAAAACCAATATAAACTGGCCGCGCGTAGGTAGAGTAATGTATAACGTCACGCGGCCAGCTTATTTTGGTTTTGCGTAGCTTGATGTGTCGCCGTGAAGTAAAAAAAAAATGAAATTTACTCCGGGATGCACAGCGCTCGACACACTCTTGGCCAGTTTTTATTATTAGTTGTTTTACTTTAGAGTGTGCTCTATTCTTAATCTGAATCACACCAAGATCAAAATACGTCTCTTGTATGGGGCCGCCCCTTAATTTTTTACCTTTTATTTTTTTTTGTCACAAAAAAAAAAACTGAATAATAACACATATTCCGTGAAAATTTCAACTAGGTAGCTATTACGGTTCCAAAGATACAGCCATTTAGAGTAAGGACGGACGGATGGACATAATAGGCTTAGTAAATAGGTTGGCACCCTTTGGTACGGAACCAAAATACATGTTTGTAAAAACTTTTTGTAAACTAGGTATTCACAACGTGACATCTTTTTGTTTATTTTCAGAACATAGCAGTTGAAGTAGAAGACTTGAAACTGGAAATATATAATTTTCTGAGCAACTCTAACAACGACTCGGTATTTATAACTGACGTGTGGAGCTATCTAATGCATGCATCAAAAATGTTCCAAGAAAATCATCATCAGCCTGCAATACGTCCTACTGCCCCTGCATGCCTCAAGGAGAGTGTGTGGAAAAAGAAACTAATTTCTATAAAGTTCATTTTCTTCGTCCGGTCGTTATTGTGACTTCAATCGTGAAAGTTCTGACTGCCACAGCCAAAAATACTTTGTCTTGCATGCTTTCCAATTATACTTTTCTCAAAGTGATTAAGTTCGGTGTCGTAGTTTATCTGTCTAGTTTAATACGCGCGCCACCAAGATGCTCTTGTTTAGTGTAACCTAGCCTTAAGATTTTTTAACTATTTTATTGCTTACAAAAGCTCTTGCAATTTTTATGATTAACCCTTAAACAGGCCTTGGCCACCATATTTAAATTCAATAATGAACCTTATTGTAAGTTTTTAGTAGGTACATTGTCAGTTACTTTTATGTGGTCGATAAATCGTACTATGCCTGATTAAGGGTTAAATAAAAAGTACTGACACAGTTGCGTTTGATTCGGCCAGGGTATGTGGGAACGGAGCGAGGCGAGCGAGTCCCTCGCGACGGAGGTCGGGGAGGACCTGCAGGACATCATGGAGCAGCTGGTGCGGCTTAGAGATATGTTGACAGTACGTTCTTTGCGTGCATGCGGGTTTGCGTGCGTTCTGGTGTATGTGTGTGTGCTATATGCAGTTCTAGCAATGTCTACTTCTTATTTCTCTCTCTGCTTTTTTTTACATAAAGATTTCTTATGAGATTATTTATTATTCTCTGATTTCTTATGAGATTATTTATTATTCTCTGATTTCTTATGAGATTATTTATTATTCTCTTGATAAATCAACTGACGACTACGACTCTGTTTTGGTATGCATTTTGGGCTCATTTTCATTGATCGATAACTGTCAGTCGATACGCAGCATACAGGAACTGCGCAGTCGAGGTAACGACCGATGAAATTCATCATTCGATATCCAGCATGCGGGGAAGCTTCCTTCTAGTAGAATGCCTTAAGAAATCTACCGCGGCACCCCGTATGCAACCGCTATCGACCTTTGACTACTTACTATCGACCAATGAAAATGCGCTTTCGCCAGAGAGCATAGCTTACATCAACCTTTTTTTAACCTATATTTTCTGTGCATGCTGTGTTCATTTTTAATTAGTCATGTGTACTGTAGGTCACAATTTAAGACTGAGCTTTTCCTCACATATTTAAGACTTCATGCCACAATAATAGGTACTTTTTGCTTGAGTAAGGGCCTGTTTCACCACTTCTGGATAAGTTCTTATTTTATCTGACTGTTCTTTGACGTATCTGACGATCCGTCAGATAAGCTAATAAGAACTTTTCCGGAAGTGGTGAAACATACCTACCCTTAGTAACGTATCATTGTGACTATTTTCCATTTATTTTGGTCTTTTCTTCCAGTTCGACTGCACGTGTGGCTTGAAAGACGAAAACAAAATGCTCAAAGAATTAAATGAAAATTTGAACGTAAGTACCTAATTAATTGAATCAGGCGTTACTTTGCGGAAATCCATAACTAACAGGTAGATGACACGATTGTGTCGAGGCCTCCTCTTCTAAATACCTAATAGACAAACTTGTATTACGTTATGCAATGCAACCTGCCCGAGCGAAACACGTATAGAGTCATTATAGAGTAGAAATTATTTGGTTTGCCCGAGGAACCCCCTGTATAATAATCTTCTTATCTTAACTATTATAATAAAACCGTATTAAAATCTCGAGGAATAAAAAAGTAGCGGTTCACTTCATATAAACTCAAATAACACTCGATAGCGCGATTTAAATGACGTGCAGCGCCATCTATTGACAAAATTGTTAGTTTGTTTGTTTGTTCGCGCATCACGCAAAAACCGAACTGAACCGATTTTGATGAAACTTTTTTTGTTTGATAGCTTATGATCTGACTTAAAATCTGGTATATAATTTGTGCGGACGAAGTAGCGTGAAAACATTAGTTTAAGACGCAATAGTAGGTGGAAATACCTCGGAGGCATCTTTTATTTTTCATTTTACGACTAGATTTATACCATTTACCGAAACTAAAGTCATACCTCAGTATTTTTGGATAGTTCATCTAGTGCAATCATCAACTTAATACACGGTTGGAATTACTTCACTCGATAGAAAATCGTCACAAAGATGACGTATTTTCATGCATTTTTAAACATTTTTCTCGGTTTAGAAGAACTTAAAATAGTTTCCGATTGTTGGTATTTATACTCACATATTCACCATTAGTTTAACTAGTGCAATCATAAATAAAATCTAGAAAAAGTACTTTGGTTAGTTGTTTTTAATCGAAAATACGGCTCACGCACACACTTTTCGGAGCGCTCGGCAATCGCGTTTCTCATAGAAAATATTCGTCCGGACCTATGGCCCCTTAATATATTTTTATTGCCCGTGGTACGTACCACATGTGAAACCTTTATTGACATAAAAAGAAACATTTTAAAAACTGTTACTTGTCTAAAAATCATATTTGCAAGCAATTAAGCATAGAGATTGTTTAAGCATTTTATTATCTAGCGATTAGCGGGCCAAATAATTTGCCCATGGTACACCATTGTGGGTTCTTGGGGGTTCGTCAGGCAAAAAAATTTGGTTGTGGTACGGGGGACTAGGCTGGGGGACCACGGGCAAGTACCGTTCCATTCTAAACTGCATTGCCTACTGGACTTAAATGTATCTCCTTTTGAGTAGTACTCTCTAGCAGTTACTAATCTTTCGCAGAAGGAAATGGGAGATCTGAAAAAGCGCGCGTGTGAGTTGGAATGCGCCCTCTGTCAGAAGAACAAAGACTGCAAGCAACTCACGAACGCGTTGAGCGAGAGAGATGATGAGGTTGTTCTTCTAAATTTTAATCCACATTATCCGCCTTTATCCACACATTGCAGGCTAGCTTCCTGTAGGGCTGGCATGGCATGCCACGCACGACAAAGCGACAAAACGAGAAAACGTCATGCACGCTCGCTTTCGAATAATGCAACGCAACAAAAGAGAGGCACGTCTCGATTTGTCGTTTTCCTGGGGATGGAATGCTAGGTTCTCTACGCTTCGCATCCAAGTCATTCTAAGTAGCTTTTCGCTATGTCATCAGCATTGATGTTCATTTCATCTCGGCTATGTTCTGAATCACAATTCGTTGAAATTATTGCTTTAATCTAAGGGATAGACCAAGAGGGTTGTGTTTTTAAACTGTAAAGATTGATTGAAATTGCAGCTGAAGTGCATGCGGCAGCGGTTAACAACGCTGGAGGAAGGGGAGCAAGACCGCGCGAACATGTGCGACTGCCTCGCGTTACAGCTCAAACAAACCCAAGGTTTGTATTCTTTAACCGTACCGTACCCCTTCCTGACCCTTAGCCTACGAAGTCCTTACCCCTAACCACCTTGGCCTACGAAATCTGTGCCCCTTCCTGACTCTTGGCCTACGATACCCGCATTCGTTCCTGACCCTAGGCCTACGAAATCTGTGCCCCTCCCTGAGTTTCCTCACCCTTGGCCTACGAAACCTGCACTCGTTCTTGACCCTTGGCCTACGAAACCCGCGCTCGTTCCTGACCCTTGACCTACGAAATCTGTGCCCCTTCCCGAGTTTCCTGACCCTTGGCCTGCGAAACCTGCACTCGTTCTTGATCCTTGGCCTACGAAACCCGCACTCGTTCCTGACCCTTTGCCTACGAAATCTGTGCCCCTTCCTGAGTTTCCTGACCCTTGGCCTACGAAACCCACACTCGTTCCCTGACCCTTGGCCTATGAAATCTGTTCCTGATCTTTGGCCTACGAAACCCGCACGCGTTCCTGTCCCTTGGCCTATGAAATCTGTACCCCTTCCTAATCTTTTACATACGAAACCGGCACTCGTTCCTGACCCTTGGCCTTCGAAACCCGGACTCATTCCCTGACCCTTGGCCTACGAAATCTGTACACCTTCCTGACCCTTGCCTTACGAAATCTGTACCCCTTCCTGACCCTGGTCTAATAAACCCGTTTGCCCTTTCCTGACACTTGGCGTACGAAATCTGTACTCGTTCTTGACCATTGGCCTACGAAATCCGTATCCTTTCTGACCCTTGGTCTACGAAATCTGTAGGCCCCTTCGTGAACTTTGGTCTGCGAAATCCTTCGTCTTCTTCGGCTACTGACATTCGTATCCCCTTCCTGACCTTTGTTTTACGAAATCTGTAGGTACCCCTTCCTGACCATTGGCCTACGAAATCCGTAGGCCTCTTCTTGAACCTTGATCTACGAAATCCTTCGTCATCTTCGGCTAATGAAATCCGTATCCCCTTCCTGATCCTTGGCCTACAAAATCCTTACCTTTTGGTCACCCTTGGCTTAAGTTTTTACTGCTGATTGAACAGACAGATTTTTCGCTTAGTCCTTCCACGCTGTCTGAAGTTCTTCCCAAGTATGAACTTTGCCACAGATTCTTACTTTAGTGACTTTGATCTTGAAAAGATGCATCAGTCTTAAGTAGATAAGCTATCTTGCATCGATATAATAGGAAACTTATAAAATGAGTAGTAGAATACTGATTGTTTTGTTTATAATATTGCAGTGATATTAAAAGAAAAGTGTGACGAATTGGAGCAACTTCAAAAGAGAAATGCGGCGTATGCGCAGGCCGAGGCTGAGTTGCGCAAACAACTAGCGCAGGCCGATAATGTTATAAAAGAGGTATTTGCTTATGAATGATTGATTTATATAGTTTGTCCAGTATAGATATTATTATTAAAACTGTCCCACCTCCTTGTTATGTCCAAGCGTGTAATAAGGCATGTCTTTGGCTGTTTTAGGTTTTCAGGGGCCCTTTAGGCCTCCTGGAATTTTGTCAGTCCTTCCTTCGAGCCAGGAGCTACGCCAATGAGTGTTGTTCGCACCAAAACGTAATATTCCCCTCTTCGTACAGAACTGTAAGATCCGGTGCGAGGTGCAGTACCTGACGCAGCAGGTGTCTCTGTGGAGGCAGCAGCTGGCGGACAGCGAGGCGAGGGTCCACGTCGTCGAGGAGGAGCTCGCCTGTGCGAGGAACTACTGCAACAACATCGACCAGTGCTACCGGTGAGGACGACACCCATCGCATACTGACCTGTGCCTGATCTAATGTCTCGATTCAGGATCAGCCTTATTGCAAGCGGGAGACAGTTAAAGGATAAAAAATTGGCCACGTGCGACTCTGACTGGCGCACTACGGAATCCTTTGCGAGTGTCCGACACACACTTGCTCAGCTTTTATTAGGTATTTGTTGTTTTACTTTAGATGCTCTATAACCATGTTTTTATGAAAGAGTAACTCCGGTTTCAGAGTCACGTTGACGATCAGCGCGGTCGGTCAGCGTGCGCGCCACGAGCTAGGTGTTGCCTTGTATCGTTTCACAGTGAAACGCGGTCGGTAAGCGCGCGGTTCGCACAATTTCCTTAGTTCGAAACGCGTGCTGGCCACCGGCGCGGACAGTCAGCGTGACTCCGAAACCAGCCTAAAGAAAGAACTCGTGTGGGTGTATTGCAGAGAGAAGGCGGCGAGTGCTACGGCGCTACAGACGCAGCTGGAGGAGGCGCACGCGCGCGGCGCCGAGCTGTGCGCCGAGGCGCGCCGCGTCGTGTGCGCCGTGCGGGGCTGGGTGCGCCGCATGCGCGCCAGGGACAGGTACACACACACACACCCACACAGTGTGCTACAGGCTACAGGCTACAGGCTACAGGCGCCGAGCTGTGCGCCGAGGCGCGCCGCGTCGTGTGCGCCGTGCGGGGCTGGGTGCGCCGCATGCGCGCCAGGGACAGGTACACACACACACACCCACACAGTGTGCTACAGGCTACAGGCTACAGGCTACAGGCGCCGAGCTGTGCGCCGAGGCGCGCTTACATTTGGTTCTAGTAGCCATAGACGTTTTCTATGGAACAAATTGTTTCTTTTCTATGTCGATGTTGGCTCCATAGTGTAAGTTGTTAATTTTGAGGGTCTGAAGCGCCCTACACCGTAAACACCGTAGTTTCTTAAACAAAATCTAGATAATCATGCGACGAAGTCCCAAAACGTGTACGGAAATAATATGTCGCGCGATCATGCTAAACATAATAGACCATAACGAATACCCATCTTTATGTTCCTCAGAGAGCTTGAAGACAAAATAAAAGAGCAAGAAGTTATACTGGCTTGCTTACAACAACGTCTTCAAGAAAAAGATACCAAAGATCCCTGCTGTTTCGAGAGACAAAGCGATACGACGAACACGAGTGCGAACAGGACGACAGGATGTTCAAAATGCACCAAAAACCCTAGAGATGAAAGGACGGGATGCTCGAAATGCGTTAAAAACACTGAAGCACCAAGTTGCTCGAAATCTTTAAGAACAAAGAAAAGCGGGAGCGAGAAGATAAGCTGTAGGTGCTGCAGTGGGAGTGAGGGAGCTAGTTTTTCGTCGACTCCCGTGCCGACGAGAAAGGTGCTGAGGAAAAAAGCTTCTGACGGGGTGAGATAGTTTTTACCCACCTTGTTCTGAGTTTTTTTCTTTTAAATATCCCAACAACAAATGAACATTTAGCCTCAGATTACTAGTTACTATAGGTACTACGTAACAAACGTATGTCACTTCCTTAGAAAGCGATAAATTCCCTCGCTTAAGGCTGGCAATAGACGTCAGACATTCCATCCGATTGTCTGATCCAATATATCCAGTATATAAATCCCTCTCCCTCCCATCACGAAGGAGAGGGATGGAAGCATCAGAAAATAATATAATGTCTGAAGCTTCCATCCCTCTCTTTCCTGAGGGATGGGAGAGGGACTTATTACCTACTATCGGATGGTACGCGCAAAAATTTATCTATTGAGGCCTGACTCAGCGTTATTAGGTACTTCGTATAACGCGCGACGTATGCGACTTTGCCGTCTGGGGAGAGTGGCAGAAATCAAGCAAGCGTATTGCTTACGAGCCGACAAAGTGTAGGTACGATAATAACGTAGGTAAACACACGCCACAGGGATTTGTCTCTTGCACGCTGTAACACTGGAATGATACGTATCTGTGGAAACTTTTAGTTGGCAATGTTGTTTTATAAAAATCGATAGGTACCTATCCTATCCTTTATTAGTCCATAAGTTTTCTTAAAATGAATAAAATAAAAATAAAACAGGGAATTAGGCAAACTAGGTAAGTAATTGGACGTAACTGGCGCCCTCTTAGACTGCCGCCTGGGGCGTGGGTATTTTCAACTCTATTTCCAATTATAATTTAGTTCATTATCAATGAAAACTGAGCATTGATGTGAACTGTTGTCCCGCAGAGTGTGTCGCGGTGCTTCGTGACGGCGGAGTGCGAGGCGTGCGTGCAGCGCAGTGAGACGGGGACATGCACGCGTCCCGCTCCCACGCCCGCGCCCCCCTGCTGCCGGCAGTACCAAGTGCGACATAATTCTCTACTCGTCTCGCCTACGGTCTGTTATCTAATTCTAATGGATTTCCCCATACTGTCCTTGTTAAAAAACACTATGTATTTGGTGGTACGGAACCCTCATAATAATGGACAGCGGCAAAAAATGGGTACTTAAACATTTTCGTATTTAATGTAACTAACATAATTCCGTCCGTTTCACAATAGTTTACTCAAAGTAATTGGGTTCCGAAGTCCGAAGTGAAACCCTAATTTGACTCCGCTATTTTTGGTAACTTATAACATGTCACGCGCGTAGGTACCCGTCCTAAAATTGTACCGCACCGTTGATTGAGTATTTTATAGATTCGCTGAGCGCGTATACTGGAAAGGGATGGAGCTATGACAAAAATGTATGAGAAATCGTGCCTTTGTTTGACTTAAGGCGCGTCTAGAGCACATGTTTTTATGAAGAAATCAAAACATAGAACTTCACTTTTTGTCATCCACCATCTTGTTTTTAGATTCAATTGTATGGGGCGACGCCATTTTGTTTCATGTTTTTGTGTAATGTGTACTGTAAAACAGCACATGTATGCAATTTCAACTAAGTCAAACAAAAATATCGCATACCTACGCAGAAAGGGACAAACAACATAATTTTTCTCTCGCTCATTCTGTGTAATTAGCGGATAAGCCTGTCTCGTTTTCGCAACTATTATTATTTTAATGCCCGTTCTAGCTATACTCTTTCTACTTACCGCACGCAACCATAGCCAACCAACCTTTCTGTTCTTTATACACGTATCTTAAGAAAAATCTGTAATTGGCCTGTGTTATATTTGTTTATACATATTACATATCTTATAGAATGTTTGTAATAGGCTGTAGATTTTTCTAATAAAATAAAATAAAATAGTTCTTGCAGACTCTAGGCTCAGTTTTTCATGTGCTGACGTCATCTTGTCACTTTCTGTCCTTGCAGGCAGTGTGCTGTACTGAGACGTGTAGGGTTGAAAAAAAAGTGTTCGTTTTTCACAGAGACCGTTGTCGCCGTCAGAAGAGTTGTTCGAGCGAGTGGAGGGGCTGCAGGAGGCGGCGGAGGAGGGCCTGAGGCGCTGGTCGAGATCCCGGATACAGCGCCGGTGATACCGCCTCGAGGGGGGGGGGGGGGCCTGCCCGCTCTGTGCTACCTACTGACTATTAATAATGACCATAGTAGGGCTGAGAAACGTGTAGTGAATCTGAAATGTAAGCTCTTAGAACCTTGTTAAGCCTCGTATCCACTAGGCTACAATTGACGCGCAACACGTGACGCTCAACATGTGCGGCAATGTTGTTAAACAACGCGCGACGTTGCTTCTTTCAAAGTTTCTTCTTTTTGTAAAAGCAGCTACGTCGCGCGTTGTTTTGCAACGTTGTCGAACATGTTTTGCGTCACGTGGATACAAGGCTTTACAATCACCTTCTGTCAAACATAACCACACCCTCGGCATAGTATAAGAAAGACTATGGTACTAAATACAGTACGGACACTTCCTGGTTCCCACCAATTTTAACCTACCTTGGGTAACTATTAAATAATCTGTGGCCTTGGTGGGAAGCGTGGCATACAATTTTGTATTCCTGTCTTGCTCTCACTCACTCAGCGTGCTTTCCTCTTGTCATTTTTTCCCATTTCTATGAAGTGACTAGCTAAGTGTCCAAGGTGTGCCTCCAGCATATTGTCCATAGAACGGTCTCACGATGCTTGACTGTAACTGATACAGAAACAAGAAGACCTCACACATGCACCGTCACGCTCGCACGCACGTGTACTGTACTATGTGTGCTTCTCTCCGGTGCGGTATCTAAAGTCGAAGAGGGGCAGGGAGTATCTGCTCTGTATGTAGAACTGTATAGGTACTATTCCATCTGTGCCATAATTGCAAATAGTTATCTGTGGCAAGGTTCTACGGTGGTCTTCATTTAAAATTGGTTGACTGTACTTGGCCATAGAGTAGAAAACAAATTGAGAGCGCCACTTTATTGGTCAGAACGTAGGTTGAGTATTCAATAGATTTCCTGACAGCGTATACTCGAAAGGGACAGAGATATGACAAAAATGTATGAGAAATCGTGCCTTTGTTTGCCATAGTTGCAAGATTTTGTATGCAATTTCAACTGTGGCAAACAAAAATATCGCATACGCAGAAAGGGACAAACGACATGGATTTTGTTGCATTCACTCTGTGTAATTAGCGTATAAGGCTGTCTCGTTTTCGTGACTATTATTATTTTAATGCCTTTTCTAGTTGATTCTCTTTCTACGGGTCAGAAAGTTTTTGCCAAGAACGTCAACATCACGCAAAACCGTCCAATATATTATTGTACTAAATATTTTGTTGCTACTATCACCGTTTTTTACTCTTTTAGCCTTATTGTAATATTATTGAACTCACAGAAAAGAGAACCAGGAGAGCGATTTTTGAATCTCATTCGGTGAGCTCAGCAGTTGAAAACGTCAAAATTACTATGGAGATAATGTATCTTTCTTCTGCTGATTTGACTTCCGGAAATCATAATTCAGGAGTGCGATTTTTTAAAGTCAAATAAGCAGTAGAAAGATGCATGAGAACGCTTTTGTAAGTGATTTAAAAACCGTTCAAGCTCACCGATGACATTCAAAAATCGCACCCCAGTAGAAATAGCACAGGGATAATTAATATCGATCAAAAAATTAACACTAATCATTTGAAAGCGGTTAGTTTGCCAGTAGGCAACATAATGGTCATTTTAAAGTTCGTATGGATCACGATGCGTGATGATTCCCTGGTATTGACTTTAATTAGGACTTATGTAGAAGATAAAGCATTCGCAAGCTTATAAATATGAATGATTGGAGTCTGAACGAGTAACAGGAATTTCCGTCAACGATTTTTCACTAACAAATTAAGGCCTCCGCTCATTTATCGAGCGATAATATCGCTGCGATTTTGCGATAATTGTTTCCTGTACATTTTGTATCGGGACGCGCGCGATCCTACACACTGCCGCGATATTATCGAGCGATAATATCGCTGCGATTTTGCGATAATTGTTCTCAGTACATTTTGTATGGGGACGCGCTCGATCCCACACACTGCCGCGATATTATCGCAACTCTTTCGACTACATTCAGTGGTGGGGCGCATGCGTGACGCGAATCGCTGAATCGCTGCAGTGTGTAAGGTGTCGCGATATCGCAGTCAATAATATCGCTCGATAATATCGCTGCAATGTGCGGAGGCCTTTAAGTATTTCTATTGTCAAGATATATATGTCAAGTAAATCAATAATGTCAAGCAGAATATCTGTTGCGTGCGGCTTTGTCTCAGCTAGAAACTGTTGTCATACACTATTCAAGAAGTAACGATACTGTAACTAAGATTAGTAAAGAGTAGGAAAATATTCAGGGCGCCACATTCTTTGCAAGCACCGTCGTCAGATGCACACGAACACACACGCATGGTTCCGACATTTTGTTCTTAAATATTTCGGTAATGTCACCGTTTTCTACTTTTTTGGATAATTCTAGTCATGTAAAATCCGAAGATCCAATGTTATTGTCAGCGAGAGAGCAGTAGTAAGACAAAATAGACCTCAGATATTCGTTTTAGGGCAATTTTGAATCTGTAATTTTTGGATCGTTGATTGTTTTTTGTTCTTGATCTAAGAAGCTGTACCTAGCTCGGTGATATGCACACTAAAACGCTCATTAAAGTTAATCGTCCATTAAATCTCTTGGTAGCTTTCACTACGTCAACAAGACAAAAAGTGAAAGCAAGAGATTTAATGGAGGATTAACTTTAATGAGCGTTTCTGCAACTGAGTGTAAGACCCCTTTTACATTAACAGCGATTTTTCATAGCAAGGAAATCGTCACTACTGCTTGACTAGTGTATTCAGCTGAAAGCCTTGATATTCGATTCTGAGACTTCATCTCTTAACCTAAAGACTTATTTTCTAATGCATTTAATTGTAACAGAGTATTGTTTACTAGTCGTGTTAGTAGCTTTGTAACGTAACTTATTTTAATTTATTAATATTGCACAATATCATTTTGTTTTGTTGATTGTTTTCGTTTTATTTCGATTGTGTACGTGTTTGTTACCTGAGCTATTTGTATGGAATCAATAGTTCGCTATTGTAAGTGTCTGGTGGTTTTTCGAGCATTACCACGGATTATATAAGTGTTACACAAAAACTATTGTACCGGTATTATACGTATATGCAGCGGGACCCTGTGTCATAATAATCCTAAATAATCCTAAATAATCCTGAATACCTTCCTGAACGGTTGGCCTGATTTCGCGTTGCATAGGGAAGATTGGAGGAAAAGAGGGGAGGCCTTTGCCCAGCAGTGGGACACAAAATAGGCTATATAAAAAAAAAAAAAAAAAAAAAATCCTAAATAACCGAGTTACCATTTGAAACAGACTTAAAAAAGGTGATTTATATTCGAAAATAATATAACATTTTTATAAAATTGTAACCAGATTTCAGCACAAAATAATAATAATAAAAAAAACATGGCGTTAAGGTGGTTTCAGAGTAGTCTACGTAAAACTTTGACGTAGCTTGCCTTTTGAAAATTATGCAAGAAATAAGATTGAGGGTCAATTTATTTTTAAATTTTGTCTTGAAATCTAGTTATTATTTATTTGCGTCAAAAAACCATCTCAAAATATAAAATAAACTTATTAGACAACATTATCTCAACGCTGAACAATTCACTGGCATTATATATATACACAACCCGCTTAATACTTAGGTACTCTGGAATCTATTCTATAAGATATAGAACACAATATCATTTGTACAGATTTTGACATCCACGAAAAAAAAAAATAGGCAGCTTTTTGAATGATTGATCGTAGGAAATGAAAACAAGAGGAGCTAAAGTGAAATCAGTTCTTATGAAAATGAAATTTTAATTCAACTCATAACGTAGTAGTTTCATTGAGAAGCTGAATGGTATGCTACCATTCTCTAGGCGCTCGTCCTGCGGCTCGCTTGGCGGCAGATTGACCCCGGAGACCAGGTCCACCAGGTTCCAGGGGGGCCGCTTCGGAGCTTCGCTCCTATGCGTCTTGGCCTTCTGCCTCGTCTGTTTTTAAGGTCGTAACTTTCGGACTTTAATCTAGGCAGTTCAGAATTACATCACGAGGCCATAGTTTTAAATCGCGATGCCACAGTCATGAACCATAAGTGTAGTGTTTGGATCTTCTTTGAGTTCGTAGTTGACATTGTTGTTTATGATTAGCCTTCATTAAACGTCTAAGGTGACGGTCGTATTTTATTTAATAAATGGCGAACGAGGATAAAAATAATAAAGAAATAATGGAAATATAACGGAAATTATTGCTATCTGGTGCGTGCAAAGCTAAATAATAAAGGATAATTTTGATTTGGTCGGCGAGATGTCGGTCGGGAAGATGGGTGAGTTCGATGTGAAATCGGGGGACTGGACGCTATACGTTGAGCGGTTAGAAATGCTTTTTAAAGTAAATGCCGTTACGGATCAAATGCGTTTGCCGATGTTAATTGCCGGTATGGGTGACAGCGCTTACGAACTATTGAGTAATCTGACCAGCCCCATCAAACCCTCGGAGAAGACGTATGCGGAGGTTGTAAATATACTGCGGGAACATCTTCAGCCTAAGCCTTCGTTCATGGCGGAGAGGTACCAGTTTCGGCAGAGGCGTCAACTAACGGGCGAGACAATATCTCAGTATTTGACGGAACTCAAGAAGCTCGCTAAGCATTGTGAGTTTGGTTCGGTGTTAGAAGACAATTTACGCGATCAGATGGTCTGCGGGTTACAGAGTGACGTCATCAGGCAGCGTTTATTCGCCGAGGAGGAGCTTAAGTACGCGAGTGCGATTAAAATCGCATGTGCGCTAGAGGCGGCTGAGCGGGACGCGGCCGCGGTGGAGCAGCCGGACGGTGCCGGCGCCAGCGCGGGCGGCGAGCCAGGCGCGGTGCATGCGGTGTCAGCACGAGCGGAGACGGCCCGGCGCGGCCTGCAGCGGGGCGGCTCGGAGCAGCGCCGCGAGGGTGCGCAGTGCTGCAGCGGGTGTGGAGGCCGGGATCACGGACGCGATGCGTGCCGTTACAAGAGATTCACTTGTAGCAAGTGTGGTCAAAGGGGGCATCTACGCCGGGTGTGCCCTAAGCAACGAGGTAGTGGCGGCGGAGCCGGGCGCAGTGGCCACGGCCGGCCTGTACATCATGCGGAGGCGCCGGAGTCGGAGAGTGCGGACGACTCGCGCTCCGATGTAAGCGAACTGGAATCGGAGGAGATAAACCACCTTTGTTTTAATGGCTATAAGCCGGTAAGCTTATCATTAAATATTGATAGTAGTAAGATAAAGATGGAGGTGGATACTGGGTCAGCGGTATCTTGCATCAGCAAGGGAACTTACGATAAGTTTTGTAAGAATAGACGGCTTGAGGATACCGATTTGGTTTTGAAATTCTATGACGGTAGCCGGGTTAAACCGGTGGGTGTTTTAAGACCGGTAGTGAGATACGGGGATATGGTTAAAAAGCTGGAACTGTATGTTATCGACGGGGGAACGACATCACTGCTCGGACGACAGTGGTTATCGGAATTAAAGATAAGGATTCCAACATTTGTAAATAGCTTGGACATGAATTGCTCTAGTAATAAGGCAGTTGATAATGAGTTGGATGTTTTGTTGGACAGATATAAAGAATTGTTCTCGAGCGGGCTGGGTCGGTTCACGGGGGGCAAGGCGACGCTACGGGTGCGGGAGGGTGCGGCGCCCGTATTCTGTCGCGCACGGCCGCTGCCGTACGCGCTGCGCGAGCGCGTGGACCAGGAGCTCGACAACATGCTACGAGACGGAGTCATCGAGCCGGTGGAGTCCTCGGACTGGGCTACCCCGCTGGTACCGGTGCGTAAGGCGGACGGAGGGCTGAGGCTCTGTGCAGATTATAAGGTTACTTTGAATCCCGTCTTACTGGTCGATAGGTTTCCTCTGCCGCGGATTGACGACATTTTGGTAAACCTGAATGGTGCAAAAATATTTTCGAAAATTGATTTAACGCAGGCTTATAATCAAATTGAACTAGATGATTCGAATGGTTTGACGGTCATTAATACCCATAGGGGGTTGTTTAAGTACAACAGGCTAGTGTTCGGTCTGGCATCGAGTCCGGGTATTTTCCAGAGGATCATGTCCAATTTATTTAATGATATTCCGAATGTGGAAGTCTTTTTGGACGACATAATTATTGGGTCTTTGGATAAGAAGGAGCATTTAGCCACATTAGAAAAAGTTTTCAATCGCGTGCAGGCTAACGGAATGAAACTAAAGAGATGCAAATGTTCCTTTATGATGGAGGAAGTAAAGTATTTAGGCTTTATCATTTCCAAGGGAGGGGTCAAAGCCGATCCTGATAAAATCGAAGCCATTTCAAAAATCCCACGGCCCAAAGACGTATCAGAGCTGCGATCTTTTATAGGTCTAGTCAACTTTTACGCAAAATTTGTGAAGGGTCTGAGTACTATTCTAGCTCCGCTTTATGATTTACTAAAAAAAAAGGTGACTTGGAAGTGGGACCAAGGTTGCGAGGCGGCTTTTAAAAAGGTGAAATCAGTGCTAACGAGTACGGAAGTGTTAACGCACTACGATCAGAACAAGCCTCTGACACTGACATGCGATGCGAGCTCGCGCGGCATTGGTGGGGTGCTCACACAGACGGGCGCGGGAGGTCGGGAGCGGCCTGTGGTATATGTATCGCGCGCACTTAGTGAGGCGGAGAGGCATTATTCTCAGATTGATCGGGAGGCACTGGCGATTGTGTTCTGTTTACGGAAACTGCATCAGTATCTGTATGGCAGACGTTTCACACTGCGCACGGATCACAAACCTCTAGTGAGCATTTTTGGTCCGAAACTCGGCATACCGGCGATGGCAGCGAGCCGCCTGCAGCGCTGGGCTGTTATACTGTCGGCGTATTCATATGATATTGAGTACATAAACACGAAACTGAATGGCGCAGACGCCTTATCACGTTTACCGGTACCAGGCGCTCCTACATCGCAGGTAAAGGTGCCCGAGCAGACGTACTTGCATTTTGCACAGGATGATTTGCTAATAGATTATCAAGAAGTCAAAAAACAAACTATGAAAGATCCCATTTTGGGACGAGTTTTATTATACATTAGGGATGGTTGGCCGCTTGATAATGAGATTAAATCTCTGCAACCGTTTTTTAACCGACGCAATGAATTGTATGAAGAGTTGGGGTGCATAATGTGGGGACATCGGGTGGTTATTCCTGATGCTTGTAGGAGGAAGGTTCTGGAGGTGCTCCACGAGCCGCATATGGGCATAGTGAAAACCAAAGCAATCGCTCGCAGTTATGTGTGGTGGCCTGGCGTGGACGAGGCGGTGGAGACGATGTGTCGCGAGTGTGCGGTGTGCGCAGTGGAGGCGGACGCGCCTCACCGGCATGCGGTCAACCCGTGGCCGTGGCCAGGCCGCCCCTGGTCACGGATCCATGTTGATTTCCTGGGTCCCATTTTTAATAAACTATTCCTTGTGGTTGTCGATGCCAGAACGAAGTGGTTGGAGGTTTTTCAAGTACCTAGTACGGCCGCTAGCTATAGTATTAACCGATTAAGTGAACTTTTTGCCAGGTGGGGGATTCCTAAGCAGTTGGTCTCTGATAATGGACCGCCATTCACTAGTAAAGAGTTTTTAGGGTTCGTGTCAGGGTTGGGAATCAATCATACTTTTTCGGCTCCATATCACCCCGCATCTAACGGGGCAGCGGAAAATGCGGTGCGCACGATTAAAAAGGCGATTAAAAAGGGTGTTCGGGAAGGCCAGGATATAAATTTGTTCTTAAATACCTTTTTGTTGCACTATCGTAACACGGAGCACGGCACAACAGGCGAGAGTCCGGCGGCCCTGATGCTTGGTAGAAGATTACGAACTAAATTAGATCTCTTGAAACCTGACCGGGAGAATAAGGTCAAGGAGATACAAAATAAGCAGAAAGATAGTGGACCCAAAGGTTCCCGCGTTTTGATGCCCGGAGAAGAGGTATGGTTGCGCCAATATCAGGGTTCTGATAAGTGGTTGCCTGGGCACGTTACACGACGGGTTGGTGAAACTGATTATGAGGTTAGGGATTCCGTGGGTAGAGAATCGCATAGGCATATTGACCAGTTGAGACGGCGACATAGAAGTTCCTCAGTCTGCCCGGATCCTCAAGTAGTTGGGGAGAGAGGAACCTTGCGTTCCGTGGCAGGAGGGGATCCCATCGGCTTGAGGGCTCCTTTGGTAGGTACGGACGGAGGAGGAGTTCCGAATTCTCCGCCATCACCAACAAGGCTTCCGCCATCACCAACAGGGCTTCCGCCATCACCAACAGGACTTCTGCCAACCCCGTCACCGCCCCGGCCCGCTCGACCGATACGGCAGTGCCGCATTTTAAACCCTCCAAATTATAGATTTTAAGTGTATTTGATATTGTAGTATTATTGTGGTTTAGGAGGGAGGACTGTAGTGTTTGGATCTTCTTTGAGTTCGTAGTTGACATTGTTGTTTATGATTAGCCTTCATTAAACGTCTAAGGTGACGGTCGTATTTTATTTAATAATAAGGACACAGCTGTGAGTTTTGTAAGCACAGTAGTGAACCATGTGGCCACACGTTCTCGTTCAAGAGACACGGACGTAGGAGGAATAATATAGACGTGATAGGTTATTTACTCGAACCAGCGCCATAAGGAGCCTATTATTCAGTCGCCACTTACACAGACCAATGCTGGAGCAAAGAGCCTACAGTTCTAAATAACGAGGCCAAATTTTTAATGACACGGTTACAATTATAATTTTGAAGAATTAGGCCACAGTTTTGAATCAGCTACCACAGTCCTAAATTACGAGGCCACCTTTTTGAATGGCACGGTTACAATTTTGAATTACGAAGCCACAATTTTGAATCATTTGGCCACAGTTCTAAATTACGAGGCTACATTATTTGAATGACATTATTACAATTCTGAATTATGAGACCACAATTTTGAATCATTTAACCACAGTCCTAAATTACGAGGTGACATTGTTGAATGACATAGTTACAATTCTGAATCATGGGGCCACAACTTTGAATAATGTTCTTACGAGGCCACAGTCTGAATCGCGATGTCACAGTCATGAACCACACGAGCATGGCGCATACCATAGAGGCAGGAATAGAGGAACATACAGCTGAGAGAGCGAGATGTACCTAGCGGCACCACTGTATAATAGAAAGAGATACGTGACGCGAATCAATAGAACCCGTTTTTTAGTCACTAATCAATTTATACAATTCGGTTTTCGTGAATAATTGGGAATCTAAAGTGAAATCGTCGATAATTTTGTGAAATATACTGACACTACTTCAATAATTTATCCACGATTTTATGTTAGACTCAGAATTATAGACAGTATTAGAATTTTTGCCTGCGAATAGTCTCCAAAAAACATCCAAAAAAAGGTTTCATTTGACAACTCATGTTTGTTGCTCTATTCCTGTAAGGTATAATACCTTTATGGCGCATACACTAGAGGCACGACTGCACTACACTAGAGACTAGAGACTAGACGCAGACAACACTGGGGGCAGGTCACTTGGTCCAGCCGCGCCACATGGACGCGATGGAGGCCACGGTCGACGTCACGAGCGACGCGGGCGCGGGCAAGGGCAAGGGCGGGCTACTGCTCAGCTCATCCATCTGTGGAGGTATTATAAGGACGCGTTCATCATCATCATCAGCCAAAACTAGAAAGTAGTTTGTTTCAAATCGAGAGCAGAATCGAATTATCATGGTTACATAGGTTTTTTTTTTTAAAATATTCTATCATTTATTTGTAAAATTTTAAATTTACTGAACTCGGTCTATACCCACCGCAAGGGCACACTCACCCTACTTACTACCAAAACAAGATTAATTTTATTCATTTGTTCGTTTTTATTTATTGCTGAAATGACAACAGATCATTTTTGCCTCAAAGCTTAAAATGAGAATATCTTTAAATTTTAAAACAGGGTAAATTTTATATCACTGCGGATAACTTCAGCATTTATTCTACTTATCAAACTGAACAACTTTTACTATGGAGGCAACATCGAAATAGAGAAAAAAAACTGCAGTTTTGTATGGGACAGCAGATTTTTTTTTCGCGATTTCTGAGTTGGCTCCATAGTGAAAGTTGTTCAGTTTAATGAGTTAGAATACATGCTGAAGTTATCCGCAGTGATATAAAATTTACCCTGTATAAATAATGAAATTATTGTTTCAATCTATTTATTTTGATGTAAATCAGTTGGGATGTATGAGGTTTTGCGCTTATGCATTAACACGTTGTATATGTCCCACTGCAGGGCACAGGCCTACACTTATGGCGGGTGTTTGGCCGTCAGTCCTCCACGAGACTCCTCCAATGCGGATTGGTAGACATACACATACTGTGAATTATTATGATTGTCATAAACTATTCATTCTATTTTACTGGAAAGTGTTCAAATATCGTATGAGCATCCACCGCGAAATGACATCGAAACGAAATGACACACTGAAGGAGTTAAAAGATTCACACAGCATTGATGTGAGTGAGTTAGCGCTCACCTCGAGAGTCTCGGGCCAGTTGAGGTGTTCGGGCTCGGCGTCGTCCTCCCCGACGTCCCCCGCGTCCCCCCGCGCCTCCTCCTCCGCCTCCCACGCGCCCCCCAGCGGACCACTCATCCACCCCTCCACCCTGTACCGAACAAACAATATTCACCTGAGTACGTATTTTCCTTTTTTAGCGAGGGTTATACAACACTAATTTTTAATTAGTAACGTTCCTTTAAGGGAGTATTCAGACTGTGAAACTGAACAACTTTCCCTGAGGAACATGGGTCGAAAAAAAAGAAAAATGTTGTGGAGTCACAATCATACAACAGGTATGACACAATCGCTTGTGGCCAAACTTGTAACTTGACTGACGTGATTTCGGGTTGTGTTTCGGTGCTACTTCGATAGTTTCCATTATTCTAGGGTCGATTCACCCTAAAAGAGCAGTGAAGTGCATTCGCTCGCAGTGGTAATGGTATCCACTGGTACATAAAGGACAAATTTATTTGGAGCGATAGCGCAAACAAATTTAATCTTTTTTAAGCGCATTGCCAACTGCCAACGCAAGATTGCCACTGCGAGCAAATGCGCTTCACGCCTTTGTTGGCGGGAATTGATCCTTAGGAAGCTGCAAGAACAATGATGGGCACAGACATTCTCGGTCTCGTCCGTTCTCGATGAGAATGAAGTGCCAGCTTTACTCTAAGTGATGTAGGTACCTGCCCAGCGTGTCTGTGTCGGCGGCGGCGGCGAGGCACAGCGCGTCGAGCGGCAGCGCGCAGCGCGCCGGCACGAGCCCCCCCCGCGCACAGAGCGCGCGCGTGCAGAGCGCGAGGCAGTTACTGTACTCACTAACACTAGTGTAGGTACCTGCCCAGCGTGTCTGTGTCGGCGGCGGCGGCGAGGCACAGCGCGTCGAGCGGCAGCGCGCAGCGCGCCGGCACGAGCCCCCCCCGCGCACAGAGCGCGCGCGTGCAGAGCGCGAGGCAGTTACTGTACTCACTAACACTAGTGTAGGTACCTGCCCAGCGTGTCTGTGTCGGCGGCGGCGGCGAGGCACAGCGCGTCGAGCGGCAGCGCGCAGCGCGCCGGCACGAGCCCCCCCCGCGCACAGAGCGCGCGCGTGCAGAGCGCGAGGCAGTTACTGTACTCACTAACACTAGTGTAGGTACCTGCCCAGCGTGTCTGTGTCGGCGGCGGCGGCGAGGCACAGCGCGTCGAGCGGCAGCGCGCAGCGCGCCGGCACGAGCCCCCCCCGCGCACAGAGCGCGCGCGTGCAGAGCGCGAGGCAGTTACTGTACTCACTAACACTAGTGTAGGTACCTGCCCAGCGTGTCTGTGTCGGCGGCGGCGGCGAGGCACAGCGCGTCGAGCGGCAGCGCGCAGCGCGCCGGCACGAGCCCCCCCCGCGCACAGAGCGCGCGCGTGCAGAGCGCGAGGCAGTTACTGTACTCACTAACACTAGTGTAGGTACCTGCCCAGCGTGTCTGTGTCGGCGGCGGCGGCGAGGCACAGCGCGTCGAGCGGCAGCGCGCAGCGCGCCGGCACGAGCCCCCCCCGCGCACAGAGCGCGCGCGTGCAGAGCGCGAGGCAGTTACTGTACTCACTAACACTAGTGTAGGTACCTGCCCAGCGTGTCTGTGTCGGCGGCGGCGGCGAGGCACAGCGCGTCGAGCGGCAGCGCGCAGCGCGCCGGCACGAGCCCCCCCCGCGCACAGAGCGCGCGCGTGCAGAGCGCGAGGCAGTTACTGTACTCACTAACACTAGTGTAGGTACCTGCCCAGCGTGTCTGTGTCGGCGGCGGCGGCGAGGCACAGCGCGTCGAGCGGCAGCGCGCAGCGCGCCGGCACGAGCCCCCCCCGCGCACAGAGCGCGCGCGTGCAGAGCGCGAGGCAGTTACTGTACTCACTAACACTAGTGTAGGTACCTGCCCAGCGTGTCTGTGTCGGCGGCGGCGGCGAGGCACAGCGCGTCGAGCGGCAGCGCGCAGCGCGCCGGCACGAGCCCCCCCCGCGCACAGAGCGCGCGCGTGCAGAGCGCGAGGCAGTTACTGTACTCACTAACACTAGTGTAGGTACCTGCCCAGCGTGTCTGTGTCGGCGGCGGCGGCGAGGCACAGCGCGTCGAGCGGCAGCGCGCAGCGCGCCGGCACGAGCCCCCCCCGCGCACAGAGCGCGCGCGTGCAGAGCGCGAGGCAGTTACTGTACTCACTAACACTAGTGTAGGTACCTGCCCAGCGTGTCTGTGTCGGCGGCGGCGGCGAGGCACAGCGCGTCGAGCGGCAGCGCGCAGCGCGCCGGCACGAGCCCCCCCCGCGCACAGAGCGCGCGCGTGCAGAGCGCGAGGCAGTTACTGTACTCACTAACACTAGTGTAGGTACCTGCCCAGCGTGTCTGTGTCGGCGGCGGCGGCGAGGCACAGCGCGTCGAGCGGCAGCGCGCAGCGCGCCGGCACGAGCCCCCCCCGCGCACAGAGCGCGCGCGTGCAGAGCGCGAGGCAGTTACTGTACTCACTAACACTAGTGTAGGTACCTGCCCAGCGTGTCTGTGTCGGCGGCGGCGGCGAGGCACAGCGCGTCGAGCGGCAGCGCGCAGCGCGCCGGCACGAGCCCCCCCCGCGCACAGAGCGCGCGCGTGCAGAGCGCGAGGCAGTTACTGTACTCACTAACACTAGTGTAGGTACCTGCCCAGCGTGTCTGTGTCGGCGGCGGCGGCGAGGCACAGCGCGTCGAGCGGCAGCGCGCAGCGCGCCGGCACGAGCCCCCCCCGCGCACAGAGCGCGCGCGTGCAGAGCGCGAGGCAGTTACTGTACTCACTAACACTAGTGTAGGTACCTGCCCAGCGTGTCTGTGTCGGCGGCGGCGGCGAGGCACAGCGCGTCGAGCGGCAGCGCGCAGCGCGCCGGCACGAGCCCCCCCCGCGCACAGAGCGCGCGCGTGCAGAGCGCGAGGCAGTTACTGTACTCACTAACACTAGTGTAGGTACCTGCCCAGCGTGTCTGTGTCGGCGGCGGCGGCGAGGCACAGCGCGTCGAGCGGCAGCGCGCAGCGCGCCGGCACGAGCCCCCCCCGCGCACAGAGCGCGCGCGTGCAGAGCGCGAGGCAGTTACTGTACTCACTAACACTAGTGTAGGTACCTGCCCAGCGTGTCTGTGTCGGCGGCGGCGGCGAGGCACAGCGCGTCGAGCGGCAGCGCGCAGCGCGCCGGCACGAGCCCCCCCCGCGCACAGAGCGCGCGCGTGCAGAGCGCGAGGCAGTTACTGTACTCACTAACACTAGTGTAGGTACCTGCCCAGCGTGTCTGTGTCGGCGGCGGCGGCGAGGCACAGCGCGTCGAGCGGCAGCGCGCAGCGCGCCGGCACGAGCCCCCCCCGCGCACAGAGCGCGCGCGTGCAGAGCGCGAGGCAGTTACTGTACTCACTAACACTAGTGTAGGTACCTGCCCAGCGTGTCTGTGTCGGCGGCGGCGGCGAGGCACAGCGCGTCGAGCGGCAGCGCGCAGCGCGCCGGCACGAGCCCCCCCCGCGCACAGAGCGCGCGCGTGCAGAGCGCGAGGCAGTTACTGTACTCACTAACACTAGTGTAGGTACCTGCCCAGCGTGTCTGTGTCGGCGGCGGCGGCGAGGCACAGCGCGTCGAGCGGCAGCGCGCAGCGCGCCGGCACGAGCCCCCCCCGCGCACAGAGCGCGCGCGTGCAGAGCGCGAGGCAGTTACTGTACTCACTAACACTAGTGTAGGTACCTGCCCAGCGTGTCTGTGTCGGCGGCGGCGGCGAGGCACAGCGCGTCGAGCGGCAGCGCGCAGCGCGCCGGCACGAGCCCCCCCCGCGCACAGAGCGCGCGCGTGCAGAGCGCGAGGCAGTTACTGTACTCACTAACACTAGTGTAGGTACCTGCCCAGCGTGTCTGTGTCGGCGGCGGCGGCGAGGCACAGCGCGTCGAGCGGCAGCGCGCAGCGCGCCGGCACGAGCCCCCCCCGCGCACAGAGCGCGCGCGTGCAGAGCGCGAGGCAGTTACTGTACTCACTAACACTAGTGTAGGTACCTGCCCAGCGTGTCTGTGTCGGCGGCGGCGGCGAGGCACAGCGCGTCGAGCGGCAGCGCGCAGCGCGCCGGCACGAGCCCCCCCCGCGCACAGAGCGCGCGCGTGCAGAGCGCGAGGCAGTTACTGTACTCACTAACACTAGTGTAGGTACCTGCCCAGCGTGTCTGTGTCGGCGGCGGCGGCGAGGCACAGCGCGTCGAGCGGCAGCGCGCAGCGCGCCGGCACGAGCCCCCCCCGCGCACAGAGCGCGCGCGTGCAGAGCGCGAGGCGGCGCGCGCGCCGGGACAGCGTCGCGCCGCCCACGCGCCAGTTACTGTACTCGCTGCGGGACGACAACATTACATATTAGCATAGCATAAATACAATAAAATCTCCGTGATCGTTTCGGGAGAAGGCTGATAAACCTTGCCGATCCCACATCCGTACCCAACTTAGTATCCCATCCCACTCCACCGACTTCTACTTCTACTCCTTCACCATCCATGCTGCTCGGTTATGGAACACACTCCCCGCCGACATTTGCGACTCTGACTCTATTGCTATATTTAAAAAAAGAGAACGAAATGTTTCTGTATCTTAAGGCGTATCCTCTCACTCACACTCCATACTAATCGATGAGAAAGAGCGCGTGGCTCCGGTCAGAATTTTGCTGTTTTCTTTGAAAAATTCGATGATTTTTTATTAATTTCGAAAAAGTAAAAAAACCACATCATTCTAAATTGTATTGTGAACAATATAGTAAATTTTCATTTTGTTCCGATTAAAAATATAAGAGTAAAATGGTTACAACTGGAAAAAAAGGGGTGACTTTAGAGTCCCTTTTCTTCGGTTTTATTCATTAAAATCGATTTCTAGAAAAACCACATCACTTCTCATATCCTGTAGATGGTTCAGTTTAAATTTCAGCTCAAAAAGTGCCATAGTTAATGAATAAAAATATGGTTACAAAATTACCCAAAACCGGCAGGTTTTAAGTGATGTTTTAGTAAATTATACACCGAGAGCAGGAAAATAAGAAAGGTCTCAGATCTCATGTATGTCTCATATAACTGATCTGAGGCTTTCTTATTTACTGTCCGAGATTAGTATACTATTTTTCTCCTCGACAGAGGTGGAAAGCGACAACTTCGTTTAGCGCAGAGGAACGACAATTGACGCTTTCCGTCCGGAGGGGAGAAAAAGAACATAACATACGTGAGCGCTATGGTGGCGGGCAGCCTCACGTCGAGCGTGGCGGCGAGCAGCGCGACGAGCTGCGCGGCGAGCCCGAGCGTGTATAATATAATATAATACACTAGAACACATACGTGAGCGCTATGGTGGCGGGCAGCCTCACGTCGAGCGTGGCGGCGAGCAGCGCGACGAGCTGCGCGGCGAGCCCGAGCGTGTATAATATAATATAATACACTAGAACACATACGTGAGCGCTATGGTGGCGGGCAGCCTCACGTCGAGCGTGGCGGCGAGCAGCGCGACGAGCTGCGCGGCGAGCCCGAGCGTGTATAATATAATATAATACACTAGAACACATACGTGAGCGCTATGGTGGCGGGCAGCCTCACGTCGAGCGTGGCGGCGAGCAGCGCGACGAGCTGCGCGGCGAGCCCGAGCGTGTATAATATAATATAATACACTAGAACACATACGTGAGCGCTATGGTGGCGGGCAGCCTCACGTCGAGCGTGGCGGCGAGCAGCGCGACGAGCTGCGCGGCGAGCCCGAGCGTGTATAATATAATATAATACACTAGAACACATACGTGAGCGCTATGGTGGCGGGCAGCCTCACGTCGAGCGTGGCGGCGAGCAGCGCGACGAGCTGCGCGGCGAGCCCGAGCGTGTATAATATAATATAATACACTAGAACACATACGTGAGCGCTATGGTGGCGGGCAGCCTCACGTCGAGCGTGGCGGCGAGCAGCGCGACGAGCTGCGCGGCGAGCCCGAGCGTGTATAATATAATATAATACACTAGAACACATACGTGAGCGCTATGGTGGCGGGCAGCCTCACGTCGAGCGTGGCGGCGAGCAGCGCGACGAGCTGCGCGGCGAGCCCGAGCGCGGCCTGCGTGCGGTGCAGCGGGTTGTGCAGCGGAGAGCCCGACACAGCAGCCTCCGCGTTCTGCGTCGCTGCAAACAATCCATAGTAAATTACACTCCGAGGGCAGGAAAGTAAGAAACGTGTCAGATCACATGTTTATTCACCTCGGCCAACAATAACATATATTCTGAGGCTTTCTTATTTACTGCCCAAGGTGTGTCCTCAATTTTTCTCCTCGACAGAAGCGGAAAGCGGCAACTTCGTTTAGCGCAGCGAATTGAAAGTTAACGCTTTCCACCCGGAGTGGAAAAAATTGTAGACACGCCTTGGACAGGAAACAGCCCTTTTATGAGACATAACTCCAACACTCGTATAACAACGGTGATCAATTTAAATATGCGTAAAAAAAAACAAATACTTATTCAATGTTAGTTATTTATTAATTTGCCTATTCCAATGAAACAACGGAAAGCTTTTGTAAAGAACAACTGGCAACTAAATCTATTATTAAAAAAATAATTAAAACACGTGCTTATTTCATTAGTTTAATTCTTCTTATTAAAATAAAATTATCAAAATGTGAGCAAAATGGCGCTTGCATGAGTTTCGATGTAAATTAAATACCTATGACATAGCAACATGCATCTTATCTTACTAACATTATAAACGTGAAAGTTTGTAACAATGTTTGTAAGGTTGTATGTTTGTGGCTCAATCACAAATAAACGGCTAAACGGATTTGGATGAAATTTGGCACGCAGATAGAATATGTTCTGGATTAACACATAGGCTACTTTTTTAAGTTAAGGCAGACGAAGTCGCGGGACTTCTTTTAATCTACTGATTATCCAACACAGTAAATATGTAGACAGTAACATACCCCACGCGTGTACGTGTGAGAAGTCCCCGTCGGTGTGAAGCCAGGGGGCTACTATGTGTAGTTGAGACCTCTTAGGAGGTTCCTCTTCTATGTCCTCCCCCACAAACTCCATGTCTTCTATACTGTCACTGGAATATAACATAATGTCGGTAAACATACAGGCATACAACACACTGTCCAAATCAAAGCAAGTCTGTACTTTTGATTTGACGGATAAGAAAGGAAATGTTGGCTCCCACTGTAATTGGTAAGTGGCCTGGGCCGTTTAATAAACGCGACAAATGACGATGACAATTTAGAGTACATTGCTGGTTACTAATAAATAAATCAATATCTTGGACATTATCACACAAATTATCTAGTCACATTTAAAGTTCCAGAATCTAGCCTGGACTTGTATTATGATAACTAGACAACGATATAGAATACATATACAGGGTGTTTCATAAGTAACAATAAATTTTTAAAACTCATAAGGGAGTTGTTTAGACCGTCAAACTGAACAACTTTCTCTATGGGACCAACATCGAAATCGCGAAAAAAATAATTTTATATCCCATACATATTTTAGCTCTAGTACATTATTGTAGAGTATAGAACATAATTTTTTTTTTGTCGCGATTCGATATTGGTCCCATAGTGAAAGTTGTTCAATTTGATGGTCTACACCACCCCCTTAAATGTTTATTTGTAGTTTTGTAACACCTTGTATAGATACACACATCCATGACTCGGTTACAAATATTCATATTCATCATACAAATATTTGTCCCTTACGGGATTCGAACCAGCGACCCTCGGAACAGCACTAATGACGCTAAACTTGCTGGAGGTAACATTGTGTCCTAGCATTCTCAGCAATGTACTCTGAATTGTCATTGTCAATTGTCACCTTTATTAATTAAATAGGGCCCTGCTTTGACAGAAAAAAACAGGATGACAGGGAAAGGGCCAAACGGAAAGTATAGAGAGTATTCCATCTTGGCTTAACTACCATCGAACTATCAACTAATCACGAAAAACAAGGAAAACAAGTTCAACAAATATGTAGGTACAGTACAGTCAAATCCATTAATGTTGCATGCAATATTGAGAGTCATAGAATCGATCAATATCTAACAATTTATTGCTTAGTTTTAACATGAGGTATGTAATATAATTACTTTACCCTGTGGGATCTTTTGTGTTAGCCCCTAGTTACTTTTTGCTTTGTGCACCCTTCAAATACATGGTCAATGAAGGAGGAAATACCATTGAGGGGAAGAAACCTAAGACTTCCCAGTTTTGGATATCCATCTCCGAGGAGGCACATGCGTTTTGCTGCCAAGACATCACAGTCACAAAGGATATGTTCCATGGGGCATAAGCTGCCCCATTTTGTACAAATATAAGGTTAAATTTAATTAGTTGGCGAAACTTAAGAAACGCATTTGGTATTCTGTTACTACTTAAGTACAATTGCGTCGTAATGACCCCCACTGGATCATATGATTCTGAGGTCAATGTCCGCGCGCGCCCGCGTACTGCACGCACTGCGCGTACCTTACGCACGATAATAATAATGTTATTAATCATCAACACCAATTATAAACATTGATAATGCAATCTGTTATCATTAACAAGTACCTTGGTTCAGTTTCACCAACTAATTTAAAATAACCCTATATATTATAATCGGCGGAGTTGTCATGTGATTTGGCGCCAACACTGAGTCTTAAAATATGTATGCCTTTTTGTAAAGTAAGAGTTAAATGCCTCACCTAGAATCATATGTCATGTAAACGGGAAAAATATACTTTGTGAGCTGTCGTATCCGAGACCTTCTCAACGCGGCCAGCGCCTGCGCCTGGTCACTGTACGTGCTGACCCTCCCCTGCAGCTCCACCCGCTGCTGCTGCACGTGCTTGCCTAAACTCGACACCCTCTTCTGATACCTCGGCAATTTCAACCGTAACTCATTATTTTGTTGAACTAACTCCGTTAACTGCTTTTTCTTTTCATCAATGTTATTTTTTCTCTGCTCTATGGCTAGACGTAGTAAGTCTATTTTGTCTCTGGATTGTTTTGTTTCTGTTATCAGGGTGTCCCGTTTTATTTTAGGTGAGAGGAGTTTATCGCAGCGGTCTAGCACGTGACGACGGTTTGCTTTTAGGCGGAGTAGTTTTACTTGCTTTTCTGAAAATCTGGAAATTAAGAAATCAAAAGTTATGTTTGTTAAGCTTTTGGAATTAACATCAGCCTTTAAACATTCTACTGCATGTTACAAGTCTTCTTTCAAGGAGGATGCATGCCCAATGCATATTATATTGACTTGGTGCACCACACATACACATCAGAATTATCATCTTTTAGCATAATGCTGTTTTCCTTCATCGTTTGAGAGCAGACAGTATTACGTACAGAAGTTAGAAAAAGTCATTGGTACTATGCATATTGTCCGTCTAGATTCTAAACCAGGCCCTTAAGATTGACTGTCTACACCTCTCTGCAACATACTAACGACAACATACTACAAAATTTTAAACCCTTATATCTTCGTAATAATATTATAAATTGTAAATATTATTTGATATGCGCAAACTAGATTTTCTAAGCTATTTTTCCATGTATAAAACATTACTTTTATTAACACCGTCTACGAGTGTTATACGACAACGTTTTGTATGGACAGAAACCACCTTAAGTTTTTAATTTAGAGACTATGACAGTCTTGCTTGTCATCAAGATTATACATAAATCGTGGATTATGATGTTAATAGATGTAAAATCATGCACCGCTTTGTAATTGTTTCATCCCTAATTTACTGCATCCTTCCTTCCACGAAAATAAATGATTTTATTAAAATATTGCCATTCTCTCCACTCATTCTAGCTTCTAGGGGTCGGGCATCTAGATTAGAAGCTGGGGTATGTTTTGTTTTTGATGAAATTTGATAAAGCAAATTAAATTTAAAGAGGTGAATAATGTGTAAGGAAGACATCAATTTCATCATTAACGTTATGTTAACATTAACTTAATTAAACTAAAAACAAGGTTCATATTTTAATCTTCATGAGTAGCGTTATCAGATTAACACACTTCCCACATGTTTTCTACACATTTAAAGAACATTTTAAGTCAGTTATGTTGAGATACTGGAAGACTTTCGCAATAATATTGCGCATATGTAACAAGATTGTTAACAAAGAATCATAAAACGTAGGTACTTTCTAATTATAATCCTTGACAATAAACCAACAAGTAGGTCATTGGGGAAGTGAGTCATCAATAACAAAGATAAATTACTGCGGAATTATGATAAAATAAGCGTAATACCTGTCTGAATATGGCATAGAGGAATGCACGAAGTTACCAGCTCGTATGCATTCGGGGCAGTAGAAGTTTCTTTTCACCGTGTAACAGAGAAGGCACTTTTTGTAATGTCCATCGCTTTCTGTGGAAGAGACGCGGAAATCGCGGGGTGCTTCGCTTTCTGTGAAATAACTTAGCGCCATCGTTTTTACGCGTTGTTTTGCAAATTTTCGAGATCGAACACAAAAACTTGTCAAATGTCAATGTCAGCTGGGTGGGACCGGGCTGCCACCTCAAAAAATATATCGGGCGCTAAAACAGTGAAAAAAAGCGCTAGAAATTCAAAAAAGCGTTAGATTCGGCGCTAAATTCTTATCACAATTCAAATAGTCCTTCAAAGCTATAAAAATATGAAGTACTTATTATCAGTTTTTGAAAACCCATTCATAAGTCATTTAAATATTAAGTCCGTTATTTCGTAGATCTTTGTAAAATTAATGATAGCACTTCAGATAAGCGTTTGAATTCGAATCTCACAAATACTATGCACATGTTTTGACCACAATTTGCCATCAATATTTATCATAATTATTTCAATCAAAAAAACTGAAATGAAGTGATTCGTCACAGAACTAAAGTGGCTGACATAGTTCAGAAAATTAGCAAGCTGAAGTGGCAATGGGCTGGTCATATTTGCCGAAGAACTGACAACCGATGTGGTGTCAGAGTTCTAGAGTGGAGACCGTGAACTGGTAGGCGTAGTGTGGAACGGCCTGCTGCCCGCTGGACAGACGACCTTAAAAAAAGTAGCGGGGAGCGACTGGATGGCCGAGGACAGAGTTTTGTGGCGGGCCTTGGGAGAGGCCTATGTTCAGCAGTGGACGATGATAGGCTGATGATGATGATGAATCACAAAATACAAATTACAGCATAACACTCGATCAATGTTGATTTATTAAAAGTTAAAAAAGCGCTAAATTCTCCGCTAGGCGCTAAACATACCAAAAAAGCGGTAGATCTAGCGCCGAAAGCGCTAAGGTGGCAGCACTGGAATGAAATGTCAAAATTGTTTTTTTTAATAATATATTTACTAGCCTGGTTACAAGACCTTTAGGCTAAATCTTATTTTATTTCAATTTATCTTCTGTTTTCACGTTAAAACGATGGTGTTCGATGTTTTGACGCTTCTTTGGAGTTTTTGGAGACAATCGAAAGACGCAGGAAACGCAGAGAAGTCCACAGGAAAGAGGTGAACCGACCGCTTTGCCACGCTAAAATCACGGAACGCTTTTCTTGTTAACGACCCACACACCATCATATTTCACTGAACTGTATAATGTTCACTTGCACGACACTTTGTTACGCAAAAAAACACAAATTTTACGAACCAAAACTCACTATAAACCATAAAAATTCGATGAAATATGAGAACTCCAAACGTCAGCTATCAAATCCCGCCTAAAACTCTGTCAAAATTGAAAAGGACCAGTGCTACAGGTAATAAAATGTTTACGTTCCGTTTCACATGACTCAACAGTTTCATAATTTCATTTGCTAACAGGAATAGAAAGAACTCAAGACACTAGCCGGATAAGAGACAGGATTGGCATATAGGTACTCCACCGACAAGAGCGTAAAGCCCTACCAGAAATATAAAAAACCTCGCAATGTTGCGGAAAATCATCATCAATCACTAATTTTTGTACTTGGAACACTAACATTAAAGGTGGTAGTCGATTGCAGCGCCCCCAAACCAGGTTTTTTATATTCCTGCATAGCTAGCATGCCGCAGTGATACAGCGCTATCACACCTTAGCTCTCTTTCTATTTGCGTGCGAACGAACGAGATAAAAGACGTGATACAGCCGTAGCCGTCACGTGTAGCATACTACGAGTGCTGCACTCACACATCTACTACGTGATACGGCTGTATCACGTCTTTTATCTCGTTCGTTCGCACGCAAATAGACTGCTGCATGCTAGCTATGCTGGTCAGGCTTTAACTCTTAAATAGGATGATGATGATGATGATGATTTACAAACGCGATAAGAACGCCGGTTAGTCCTATACTATATCCGGAACTACCTGCTTAACGTGCCTTCTGAAACGTGAAGGAGCTTGAGATGAAATAGGTAGGTACTACTAAAAAGAAGTGTGGACACTCAATCAATGTACCTACCATTATTAACTTATGTTACTCTTAGATCTTCCGTGCTTATGTACACACGGCGACAGATCCGGTTACCCTGTTTGGACTTTGAACTATTAGAAGTTGAACGCTGCGAATCGTTCGAGAGGGTGCGGTATGTTGTAATTGTTGTTGTTTCGTCTCACGGCACGCTGCGCCCGCGCCGGGCAGCCGCGTCTATGCAGGCTCTACCTACCGCAATATTTTGTGTTTTGTACGTAGTGTAGTTATGGGTATATAGGGTGCGTAACATGATGTGTCGCCGTGTGTACATTATACCAACACGTGAAGGAAAACATCCCGAGGAAACCTGCCTAACTATGCCGAAAAAAATATTCTGGTGCGTAGTAGAGTAGTCTAAAATGTGCGTATGCCTGATAAGTAGTAGGTACAAAACGTTGGGACGTAATAAAATGGTGATGGTGATACTACTACTAAATGGCACCAAAACCTACTAGTAAATCGCAAAGAAAAGAACCACTATGATTCCGCCTGATGTGGTTTTTTTGGTGTACTATTTCGAAGCTACCCGAGAGAATATACCAATATCGTTATACCATACCTATACCTAGTATAATTATTAAACCTTTTCAAAATATAAACTACACTTCTCGTATAGTACAGTTAGGTAGTTAAGTAGGTAGGTAACTAACTAGTTAACTGTGTTTAGTGAAGATGTTACGGCGATATTTCGTTCCGGGACATGTTCACCAAAGACCATACTGTTCACATATTTGATTTTGGTACCTAGACTATAACTATCCTGCATAGCTAGCATGCCGCAGTGATACAGCGCTATCACACCTTCGCTCTCTTTCTATTTGCGAGCGAACGAAGGAGATAAAAGACGTGATACAGCCGTATCACGTGTTGCATACTACGAGGGCAGATAGTACTTAGGGGCCTAGGTAAAGTGATCGAGCGCACATACTAGACCCGATTTTGTATACAAATTTGCGAACCGAAGCATTCCATTTTATATCCCTGTAAAGTAAATATGTTACCGACACAGGATGTTACACAAAAATAAACAAAAATTGCCGAACAGCGATCACGGGGCGCGTTGTGGCTGCGACAACGTTCACAAAATATTTTTGTTTTTTTTAGTTGCGTTCCGTTTTGTGCAATAAACAAGTTTTATCTGAATTTTTAATGGCGTCGCGCGGTAAAACGACCGAGAGATTCGCAAAGAAATGGGCGCCTGTTCGAATTGAACGCGTGCCAACGTCCAATCGTCTTATTTCTGCATTTTCGAGTGTCAAGACTCAAGGCGCTTCGTCTTTGCTTCAAAGTGCAATCAAGCTCTCGCTTTAGTTTTCTTTAGCTAGGTACCTACCTACTTCTTAGTTCTTAGAGCACTTGCGGCGTTTTCTTTGCTCGCGGTCTTTGTTTGACACTGGTTAAATTTATGTTGCCGTTCATTGCCGTTGTATGTTTAAAATCGGAAATGGTTGGGTCTCCCAATCTTCCTTTGATATCCCATAAGATTCACATACATAGGTACCTACGTACGTATCTTAAACCTTTCTTCGTTAGTTGACGTATAACCATATTATTAACTAAGAAACTACCTACCTACCTACTTATAACACAAAAAATACAGTGTGATTCCGGCTTAGAATGAACCACCCTATTTCTCCCCTTACCTCGGTGTCGTACGAGGCGACTAAGGGATGCGGTTTGTTACGAAAGTGTTTTGTGGGCGACAGGCTTAAAACTTCTTATCGTCTCGCTACAATTTTGCACGTTATAAAGACGAAGAAGTTGGTACCTGTAGGTAATGTTTATGACCACCTCAAAAACCATTATAGTCGTGATTTTATATTTGTATATCGGCAACCGGTAACACATCTTTATCGTAATCAATCCTGCAATGTATCCGCGACATCCGAGCGTCGATACGTGGTACTCCTGAAAGGATCTTCGGTCGCCATTTATCCTTCATGTGTGAACGGCTAAGCTGGATTTATAACCGAAGACGTGGCTGCTAGGAAATAGAGACGTTAGTAGTTATTTGTCGCGCCAACAAGGGCGGGATCAATGCAAAACTTCATAAGTTTGATGGCCTGTACGACGGCGGAATTTTATATTTTCGTTGCTATAGGAATACTGGATTATATAAACATTTTCGCATAAAATCATCACTAATGGTTTACTAATAATAATATGTAAGAAGTGCTATTTTTGAATCGTCAGTATTGAAATCATGACCGAATGAGTAGGTACAACTCCACACTGTTAAATAAAGGTTCTACTATCTACTGATTTCCATTCAACAAAAAAATCTATAAAAGTTTGAACTTTTTTTTTTTGCGAATTTCCTATACGTACTAGGTATAGGTACTTTTTTTCCTTAGCCTGTTTCATCCCACTGCTGGGCAAAGGCCTCCCCCCTTATCCTCCACGCATCCCTGTCCCGAGCCAGTTCCACCCACTTTTCGTCGAAGGCATCCAGGTCGTCTCTCCATCTCTTTCGGGGTCGACCCTGACGGCGACGTCCATTCTCCGGGATCCAAGGTATTAAGACTAGGTACCTTTTATAGGTAGGTACCTACTTATCTTAGGGAAAGTTTTTGAAATGAAATGAAATGAAATGTCTTTATTTGTTGAATACAGGTGTGTGGTAAGTAAGATGTTAAAAACAATGTCGCTCGCTATATCCAGCCTTTTGGCGTAACAAAATGTATCATGCATTTACAGCATAGAAAATAATTTTCATTATCATGTGTACAGACTACAGTAATGCAACTGTTTACCCTAACACCACCTATAGGGTGTAAACTGTCGTGAGACAATAATTATCTTTGTACATCATTTCGAAATCGTGCTCCGATTCTATAAATTTATCTTTTTTTTTTATTTATTTAACTTCATTCTTGCAACTGGTGAAGGAAAACATGGTGAGGAAATCTGCATACCCTAAGTGCCCTGCAGTGGGACGTATACAATATAGATAGACTAATGATTTTTCACAGGAAATGACATGCCCAATTTCAGCCAGAATATAATAGATTATATTCATGGCAATGCAAAACATCCTTCAAAGACATATCAAGCGAAGTCCCACGTAGCTCTCCTACATTAAGCAAAAGCAATTTATCCCAACATTCCTGACCCATTAGGGACTGCAAGCCAGGGTCGCGTGCGAGCGGCAACACATTGACTAGGGGCACAGAATTATAACTAGTAACTAGTGCTAGGGGGCGCAAAATTACAACGTGTGTCGTTGTGTAACTTAGCTCCTCTTTTATATCTAGTAGAATGTACTTAGTCATTAATTTTAGTTCTAAATTGTCAGTATAATTGGTATCATTGCAGGTTTGTTGATTGCAGACACGATTGTAAGTTTTGATCATTTTTACAGGTTTTAGTATATACCTACAGGTTTCCAGGATTCATAAATATCAATCAATGTCAATGAAAAATTTTTCGCTTTCTAACACAGTTGCAGAAAGTTCATTAAAGTTAATCCTCCATTAAATCTCTTGCTGGCTTTTTTTACGTCAACAAGACAAAAAGTGACAGCAAGAGGAAATGGAGGATTAACTTTAATCAGCTTTTCTGCAACTGAGTGTTAAGCGTTAAGCTCACTTTCACGTAATACGTAATAAGTACTTTTAAGTAAATAATAAGTAAATCATAATATGCTAGCTGACACTTTTTTAAGGGGATGACCAGACCATCAAAACTGAACAACTTTCTATGAGTCCTTGTTACTTGAATAAATAATTATTTTATTATATTTATTATTTTTATTACGCAGCGCTCTTACGGGTATCTCAACTGAACTCCCTAAAACTTGGGGCGGCAAAATTAGTTTGTGGCCGGTTCATTCAGGTGACTAGCGGCGGGCCTGCTTCTTGCGCAAGACAAGACGGGGTTACCTACTATCTTAATACATAGTATACATAGGTACACAGATAGGTATATAGATGTACTACATTATGGTCTCGTTTGGTACAAGCTTAACTTGCTAAGGATGTAGATTAACTGAATAAGACTTTTAATAGTTTCTTGCTAAAAGTGAAACTTGCTCTAACTGGGGTGCGATTTTTGAATGGTGAGCTGAACGGTTTTTAAATCTCATACAAAAGCGTTCTCATGCATCTTTCTACTGCTTATTTGGAAGTCAAATCAGCATCGAATGAGATTCAAAAATCGCACTCCAGCACTCGTAGCATGCTACACGTGATACAGCTGTATCACGTCTTTTATCTCGTTCTTTCGCGTGCAAATAGAAAGAGATCGAAGGTGTGATAGCGCTATATCACGGTGTCATGCTACCTATGCTGGTCGCTTATGAAAAATACCTTGGTAATCTAAGTTCGTCTTGTAGTAAGGCAAGTATGCAGTAAAGTAAACTTTAAACGTTGTGTTTTACTGTAGGTAATACATGGTGTAACAAAACACCCTAGTAATACTTAACGGGGTGCCTCAGACCATCAAACTGAACAACTTTCATTATGGAGCCAACAACGAAATCGCAAAAAAAAATCTGTTGTCCCATACATTTCAGTCGAGTTGGTAATGCAGTTTTGTATAGGGTTGTAGATTTTTTTTCGCGATATCGTAGTTGGCTCTATAGTAAAAGTTGTTCAGTTTGATGGTCTGAGCACCTTAGGTATAACTAAGGGTGTTTTGTTACAACCTGTAGATAAAATTATTCTTTGGTTGTACCTAGCAACGTTTGTGACCATCCCTGCCGACCCCAAGTATAATGGGATAAGGACAGGAAAATCATGATTGGTCATCATGAAGCTAAGAACTTGCAGTACCTACATTGAAATCCATGAGTAGATTACCTGTAGTAGGTACGTCCAAAAAGACCGCTAAGTCTGTGGCAGCCGGTCGAACCGATCGCGGTTGGACACCCGTCCGGTGCCGCTCCTGGGAAATCAAACCCCCCTCCCCTCACCCCCTGGGGGTGGGGGCGGGGTTCAGGCTCATGCATAAATTACTGCTTTTAATTCCTCCGTCCGTCTTAAGTGCTTACTATGTTACCTAGTCTAAGACGTAGGTAATATGTGAGGAAAAAAATCCTGCTAAGTGTGTGTGGAGTTAGCTCTCAGTCGTTTTAGAGGGTGTTGGGTATACAGGGGGTACCCATGGGGGTGATTATACCCATTATACTAAACAACGATCCCCATGAAAACTATAGGAAAGCAAAAAAGTTTTAGGGCATTCCATACTGGCCTACCTACATGGATGAAAATAAGGTAGGTACCTATACTTTAGAGCGAAAATAATTGTTACATGTCAAATATTAAATAATTTATGGACAATAATATAGTTCAGACTGCCGACTTTAGGTGGGGGCCGGGTTTAGGCGCTTTTACCCTACAAACGTTCGATCCGCTGATTGCATGTAGGCTACATATTTGACATGTAACAATTATTTTCGCTCTAAAGTATAGGTACCTACCTTATTTTCATCTCTTTACGTGTTACCAAAATTACGTCGATCGGTCACAGCATACAAATACAATCGAGGTTGTAATGGCGACAAGTGCGGAAGAGTCTATTTTTTATTTTTTATTTTTTTTAATTTAGGAAGAAGTGAGTGAGTGACTGAAGTGAGTGAGTGAAGTGAGTGAAGTAAGTGACTTGACTGAGTGAAGTGATTGAGTGAAGTGAGTGAGTGAAGTGAATGAGTAAAGTGAGTGAAGTGAGTGAGTGAAGTGATTGAGTGAAGTGAATGAGTGAAGTGAGTGAGTGAAGTGAGTGAGTGAAGTGAGTGAGTGAAGTGAGTGAGTGAAGTGAGTGAGTGAAGTGAGTGAGTGAAGTGAGTGAGTGAAGTGAGTGAGTGAAGTGAGTGAGTGAAGTGAGTGAGTGAAGTGAGTGAGTGAAGTGAGTGAGTGAAGTGAGTGACTGAAGTGAGTGAGTGAAGTGAGTGAGTGAAGTGAGTGAGTGAGTGAAGTGAGTGAGTGAGTGAAGTGAAGTGAGTGAGTGAAGTGAGTGAGTGAAGTGAGTGAGTGAAGTGAGTGAGTGAAGTGATTGAGTGAAGTGATTGAGTGAAGTGAGTGACTGAAGTGAGTAACTGAAGTGAGTGAGTGAGTGAAGTGAGTGAGTGAGTGAAGTGAGTGAGTGAGTGAAGTGATTGAGTGAAGTGAAGTGATTGAGTGAAGTGATTGAGTGAAGTGAGTGAAGTGAGTGAGTGAAGTGAGTGAGTGAAGTGAGTTAGTGAAGTGAGTTAGTGAAGTGAGTGACTGAAGTGAGTGAGTGAAGTGAGTGAGTGAGTGAAGTGATTGAGTGAAGTGAGTGAGTGAAGTGATTGAGTGAAGTGATTGAGTGAAGTGATTGAGTGAAGTGAGTGAGTGAAGTGAGTGAGTGAAGTGAGTGACTGAAGTGAGTGAGTGAGAAGTGAGTGAGTGAGTGAAGTGATTGAGTGAAGTGAGTGAGTGAAGTGAAGTGAGTGAGTGAAGTGATTGAGTGAGTGAAGTGAGTGAGTGAAGTGAGTGAGTGAAGTGAGTGAGTGAAGTGAGTGAGTGAAGTGAGTGAGTGAAGTGAGTGAGTGAAGTGAGTGACTGAAGTGAGTGAGTGAAGTGAGTGAGTGAAGTGAGTGAGTGAGTGAAGTGAGTGAGTGAGTGAAGTGAAGTGAGTGAGTGAAGTGAGTGAGTGAAGTGAGTGAGTGAAGTGAGTGAGTGAAGTGATTGAGTGAAGTGATTGAGTGAAGTGAGTGACTGAAGTGAGTAACTGAAGTGAGTGAGTGAGTGAAGTGAGTGAGTGAGTGAAGTGAGTGAGTGAGTGAAGTGATTGAGTGAAGTGAAGTGATTGAGTGAAGTGATTGAGTGAAGTGAGTGAAGTGAGTGAGTGAAGTGAGTGAGTGAAGTGAGTTAGTGAAGTGAGTTAGTGAAGTGAGTGACTGAAGTGAGTGAGTGAAGTGAGTGAGTGAGTGAAGTGATTGAGTGAAGTGAGTGAGTGAAGTGATTGAGTGAAGTGATTGAGTGAAGTGATTGAGTGAAGTGAGTGAGTGAAGTGAGTGAGTGAAGTGAGTGACTGAAGTGAGTGAGTGAGAAGTGAGTGAGTGAGTGAAGTGATTGAGTGAAGTGAGTGAGTGAAGTGAAGTGAGTGAGTGAAGTGATTGAGTGAATTGATTGAGTGAAGTGAGTGAGTGAAGTGAATGAGTAAAGTGAGTGAAGTGAGTGAGTGAAGTGAGTGAAACTCACACTTGGAAGGAGATTTTATTTATTTATTTTATTTATTTTATTTTATTATTCTTAGGAAGATGAGTAAAACTCACAATCCAAAGGAGATTTGAGAAAAACTCACACTACAAAGGAGATGTGAGTAAAACTCACACTTCGAAGGAGATGTGAGAAAAACTCACACTTCGAAGGAGATGAGAGATAAACTCACACTTCGAAGGAGATGTGAGAAAAACTCACACTACGAAGGAGATGTGAGAAAAACTCACACTACGAAGGAGATGTGAGAAAAACTCACACTACGAAGGAGATGTGAGAAAAACTCACATTTCGAAGGAGATGTGAGAAAAACTCACACTTCGATGGAGATGTGAGGAAAACTCACACTTCGAAGGGATGTGAGAAAAACTCACACTTCGAAGGAGATGTGAGTAAAACTCACACTACGAAGAAGATGTGAGTAATGCAGTTTTGTATAGGGTTGTAGATTTTTTTTCGCGATATCGTAGTTGGCTCTATAGTAAAAGTTGTTCAGTTTGATGGTCTGAGCACCTTAGGTATAACTAAGGGTGTTTTGTTACAACCTGTAGATAAAATTATTCTTTGGTTGTACCTAGCAACGTTTGTGACCATCCCTGCCGACCCCAAGTATAATGGGATAAGGACAGGAAAATCATGATTGGTCATCATGAAGCTAAGAACTTGCAGTACCTACATTGAAATCCATGAGTAGATTACCTGTAGTAGGTACGTCCAAAAAGACCGCTAAGTCTGTGGCAGCCGGTCGAACCGATCGCGGTTGGACACCCGTCCGGTGCCGCTCCTGGGAAATCAAACCCCCCTCCCCTCACCCCCTGGGGGTGGGGGCGGGGTTCAGGCTCATGCATAAATTACTGCTTTTAATTCCTCCGTCCGTCTTAAGTGCTTACTATGTTACCTAGTCTAAGACGTAGGTAATATGTGAGGAAAAAAATCCTGCTAAGTGTGTGTGGAGTTAGCTCTCAGTCGTTTTAGAGGGTGTTGGGTATACAGGGGGTACCCATGGGGGTGATTATACCCATTATACTAAACAACGATCCCCATGAAAACTATAGGAAAGCAAAAAAGTTTTAGGGCATTCCATACTGGCCTACCTACATGGATGAAAATAAGGTAGGTGTTAGGGATATTTATGCAAGCAGTGTAGTTTTATATAGTCACGTCTTGCACGTCTCTCACGTAGCTTAATAAGTAATGACGCATGTATTTATAGCACGTACTTATTACTATATAAACTACACTGGCCCTAATAAAGACGTTCCATTTCTACAACAACATTGCTGGCGTATTATTCATCTCTCCGAGGCTCCCGATCCTGTCGGCATATAACGCACCACCAACATGCGTTAAACTGGTGACCCCGACGTGATCCATCGCGCCCGACGTGATCCATCGCGCCCGACGTGATCCGTCGCACCCGACAAGGAATTAGCTGCATCGTGTGGAAGATTTCTCGCTTTGGTGATTTGTACAATTTCTTTCGGCTTCCCACAAGCGGGTCTCACCGATTGAAATTTCAAGAGGCAATATAGTCACTGAAGTGAGCTCTGTATTCTTGCCACGATGTACGGAGTCTCGCTACAGCCCGGAACCGCATTACCACAGCCGCCAGCACCAGAGAAGACCAGCGAGGCGCTAACCGTCCTGTCACGGTTTCCCGATTTTTGGCTCGCGCATCCACGACTGTGGTTCACAAGGCGTCAATAATACAAGCAGCTGCCGTCTGTTGTTACCTACCTCAAAAGTGGAACACGATTTTTAATCGATACAGGCGCAGACGTATCTGTATTAGCTGTTTTAAGCAGAAGCCTCGACCGATGCATTCAATCTCTTCGCCTCTAAGGCACGCCCATTCACACTGATGGGGAGAAAACCATGTATTTGAATCTGGGATCGCGCCGTGTCTTCAAATGGACCATCACCGCAGCCGAGATGTTCCACGTTCGATTCTCGGTGCAAAATTTTTCATGAAGCAAAACATACCTACTTGTTGACCTACATACAAGAGAGCTGACCGACAAGGTTACGGAACCGTCCGTCATTGCAAGCGTGACACATTCTAATGACTTAATGAGTCAGCAATTCGTGCGATTAATGTAAACAATGACCTTCGATTTATTTGAATTCGTCAAAATGACGTTTGGGTCTACACAACGCCGTGCAAACGTTTTAGCGTTACAAGAATACGGTGTTATACGTGTTGGAGCACACCTTTTGCTACGTCAACGATGTCCCCATCGCAAACACGAAAGAAGAACAGCACAAAAAGCATCTTCACGAAGTGTTCGAGGGATCGAGTAGCTACGGGATTACATTTCGTTCACAAGGACCTGCAGATCTGCATTCATGTATTCCTCAGAAGAGACATGTTTAAAAAGTCCGTGACAGCTCCTTACGATTGCCCGTTCAAAGCCCTGAAATGAGATGGTAAATGCTTAACCATCCAGCTACAGGCCGCACTACACTACAGTTGTCTCCATGGACCGGTTTGAAGCCAGCGTTCTCGTCGCCAGCCGTCGAAGCAGCAGACGAGACGACCCTTCCCCGGACCCTGCCTTCGAGTGCAACAAACGGATCGACACTCACACGCTCCGGACATGCCGTAAACCCAAACTTTTACGGTTTAGCTTATAAGTTCAAAATGTTTGTTATATTTTTGTTTTTATTCCCTTCTGTTATATACTTTTTAAATGTTAACACTCCTAGCTTATAACAATTTTGTTGATTTTTAGTTTTACGATTGTTAAATATTATGGTCTCCTTTCTTTTTCAAAGGGGGGGAGTACTGTTAGGGATATTTATGCAAGCAGTGTAGTTTTATATAGTCACGTCTTGCACGTCTCTCACGTAGCTTAATAAGTAATGACGCATGTATTTATAGCACGTACTTATTACTATATAAACTACACTGGCCCTAATAAAGACGTTCCATTTCTACAACAACATTGCTGGCGTATTATTCACCTCTCCGAGGCTCCCGATCCTGTCGGCATATAACGCACCACCAACATGCGTTAAAGTAGGTACCTATACTTTAGAGCGAAAATAATTGTTACATGTCAAATATTAAATAATTTATGGACAATAATATAGTTCAGACTGCCGACTTTAGGTGGGGGCCGGGTTTAGGCGCTTTTACCCTACAAACGTTCGATCCGCTGATTGCATGTAGGCTACATATTTGACATGTAACAATTATTTTCGCTCTAAAGTATAGGTACCTACCTTATTTTCATCTCTTTACGTGTTACCAAAATTACGTCGATCGGTCACAGCATACAAATACAATCGAGGTTGTAATGGCGACAAGTGCGGAAGAGTCTATTTTTTATTTTTTATTTTTTTTAATTTAGGAAGAAGTGAGTGAGTGACTGAATTGAGTGACTGAAGTGAGTGAGTGAAGTGAGTGAGTGAGTGAAGTGATTGAGTGAAGTGAGTGAGTGAAGTGATTGAGTGAAGTGATTGAGTGAAGTGATTGAGTGAAGTGAGTGAGTGAAGTGAGTGAGTGAAGTGAGTGAGTGAAGTGAGTGACTGAAGTGAGTGAGTGAGAAGTGAGTGAGTGAGTGAAGTGATTGAGTGAAGTGAGTGAGTGAAGTGAAGTGAGTGAGTGAAGTGATTGAGTGAATTGATTGAGTGAAGTGAGTGAGTGAAGTGAATGAGTAAAGTGAGTGAAGTGAGTGAGTGAAGTGAGTGAAACTCACACTTGGAAGGAGATTTTATTTATTTATTTTATTTATTTTATTTTATTATTCTTAGGAAGATGAGTAAAACTCACAATCCAAAGGAGATTTGAGAAAAACTCACACTACAAAGGAGATGTGAGTAAAACTCACACTTCGAAGGAGATGTGAGAAAAACTCACACTTCGAAGGAGATGAGAGATAAACTCACACTTCGAAGGAGATGTGAGAAAAACTCACACTACGAAGGAGATGTGAGAAAAACTCACACTACGAAGGAGATGTGAGAAAAACTCACACTACGAAGGAGATGTGAGAAAAACTCACATTTCGAAGGAGATGTGAGAAAAACTCACACTTCGATGGAGATGTGAGGAAAACTCACACTTCGAAGGGATGTGAGAAAAACTCACACTTCGAAGGAGATGTGAGTAAAACTCACACTACGAAGAAGATGTGAGTAAAACTCACACTATGAAGGAGATGTGAGTAAAACTCACAATTCGATGGAGATGTGAGGAAAACTCACACTTCGAAGGGATGTGAGAAAAACTCACACTTCGAAGGAGATGTGAGAAAAACTCACACTACGAAGGAGATGTGAGAAAAACTCACACTTCGATGGAGATGTGAGAAAAACTCACAGTACGAAGGAGATATGAGATAAACTCACACATCGAAAGAGATGTGAGAAAAACTCACACTACGAAGGAGATGTGAGATAAACTCACACTTCGAAGAAGAAGTGAGTAAAACACACACTTGGAAGGAGATGTGAGTAAAACTCACACTTCGATGGAGATGTGAAGAAAACTCACACTTCGAAGGGATGTGAGTAAAACTCACACTTCGAAGGAGATGTAAAAAAACTCACACTTCGAAGGAGATGTGAGAAAAACTCACACTTCGAAGGAGATGTGAGTAAAACTCACACTTCGAAGGAGATGTGAGAAAAAGTCACACTTCGAAGAAGAAGTGAGTAAAACTCACACTTGGAAGGAGATGAGTGATAAACTCACACTTCGAAGGAGATGTGAGATAAACTCACACTTCGAAGGAGATTTGAGAAAAACTCACACTACGAAGGAGATGTGAGAAAAACTCACACTTCGAAGGAGATCTGAGAAAAACTCACACTACGAAGGAGATCTGAGAAAAACTCACACTACGAAGGAGATGTGAGTAAAATTCACACTTCGAAGGAGATGAGAGATAAACTCACACTACGAAGGAGATGTGAGAAAAACTCACATTTCGAAGGAGATGTGAGAAAAACTCACACTTCGATGGAGATGTGAGGAAAACTCACACTTCGAAGGGATGTGAGAAAAACTCACACTTCGAAGGAGATGTGAGTAAAACTCACACTACGAAGGAGATGTGAGAAAAACTCACACTTCGAAGGAGATGTGAGAAAAAGTCACACTTCTAAGAAGATGTGAGTAAAAGTCACACTTCTAAGAAGATGTGAGTAAAACTCACACTTCGTAGAAGAAATGAGTAAAACTCACACTTGGAAGGAGATGTGAGTAAAACTCACAATCCAAAGGAGATTTGAGAAAAACTCACACTACAAAGGAGATGTGAGTAAAACTCACACTTCGAAGGAGATGTGAGTAAAACTCACACTTCGAAGGAGATGAGAGATAAACTCACACTTCGAAGGAGATGTGAGAAAAACTCACACTACGAAGGAGATGTGAGAAAAACTCACACTACGAAGGAGATGTGAGAAAAACTCACATTTCGAAGGAGATGTGAGAAAAACTCACACTACGAAGGAGATGTGAGAAAAACTCACACTACGAAGGAGATGTGAGTAAAACTCACAATCCAAAGGAGATTTGAGAAAAACTCACACTACAAAGGAGATGTGAGTAAAACTCACACTTCGAAGGAGATGTGAGTAAAACTCACACTTCGAAGGAGATGTGAGAAAAACTCACACTACGAAGGAGATGTGAGAAAAACTCACACTACGAAGGAGATGTGAGAAAAACTCACACTACGAAGGAGATGTGAGAAAAACTCACACTACGAAGGAGATGTGAGAAAAACTCACACTACGATGGAGATGTGAGAAAAACTCACATTTCGAAGGAGATGTGAGAAAAACTCACACTTCGATGGAGATGTGAGGAAAACTCACACTTCGAAGGGATGTGAGAAAAACTCACACTTCGAAGGAGATGTGAGTAAAACTCACACTACGAAGAAGATGTGAGTAAAACTCACACTATGAAGGAGATGTGAGTAAAACTCACAATTCGATGGAGATGTGAGGAAAACTCACACTTCGAAGGGATGTGAGAAAAACTCACACTTCGAAGGAGATGTGAGAAAAACTCACACTTCGAAGGAGATGTGAGTAAAACTCACACTTCGAAGGAGATGTGAGAAAAAGTCACACTTCGAAGAAGAAGTGAGTAAAACTCACACTTCGAAGAAGAAGTGAGTAAAACACACACTTGGAAGGAGATGTGAGTAAAACTCACACTTCGATGGAGATGTGAAGAAAACTCACACTTCGAAGGGATGTGAGTAAAACTCACACTATGAAGGAGATGTGAGTAAAACTCACAATTCGATGGAGATGTGAGGAAAACTCACACTTCGAAGGGATGTGAGAAAAACTCACACTTCGAAGGAGATGTGAGAAAAACTCACACTTCGAAGGAGATGTGAGTAAAACTCACACTTCGAAGGAGATGTGAGAAAAAGTCACACTTCGAAGAAGAAGTGAGTAAAACTCACACTTGGAAGGAGATGAGAGATAAACTCACACTTCAAAGGAGATGTGAGATAAACTCACACTTCGAAGGAGATGTGAGAAAAACTCACACTACGAAGGAGATGTGAGAAAAACTCATACTTCGAAGGAGATCTGAGAAAAACTCACACTACGAAGGAGATCTGAGAAAAACTCACACTACGAAGGAGATGTGAGTAAAACTCACACTTCGAAGGAGATGAGAGATAAACTCACACTACGAAGGAGATGTGAGAAAAACTCACATTTCGAAGGAGACGTGAGAACAACTCACACTTTGAAGGATATGTGTGAAAAACTCACTCTTCAAAGGAGATGTGAGTTAAACTCATACTTAGAATGAGATGTGAGTTTAGGTTCCGTACCTCAAAAGGAAGAAACGGGACCCTTAGGATCACCTTGTTCTCCGTCAAACAAATCTAAATCTATAGGGTCTTCCTCTTGAGTTCTTGATCTAGATTCATGAAATCTGGCAAGAGGCAAGGTCTCACAGCACAAATCAAGAAATAAATCTGATTATCGTTTTGAAGTTAAGTAAGTTTACTTTTTTTTTTGATAATATACAGGGTGAAATTGATATAACTAGCATCCTTTTAATTTAAGAGTCTATACCCATCAACCTGAACAACTTTTACTACAGGAGCAAATCGATCGGAGTTTAAAAGGATGCTAATGATATCAATTTCACCCTGTAGATATACTTACTACGTTTTGAGATGGAGCTTTTTATTAATCTGTGGTTGGAGTATCGACTATCACAGACCGATATCACAGAACTTTATTTCTACTGCAGAGTTAAGTTGGTTCTTCATAATTAAGTTTGTACGGAACCATCAGTGCGCGAGCCCTATTCGCACTTGGCCGGTTTTTATTTCATGGTACGAAACCCTAAAAGTAAGGTCAGGGAAAACACATTTTCTTTTCCCCTTCGCCCATCCCTCATATACCTACAAAAGCTTAGACAAAATACCTTCGACTTTTTCCGTAAATAAAAAACCGCAAATGCGTTCATTTTGGCGCTCAATCCGGGGCGTACTGAGGCCCGCTTTGTACCCAAGGGAAATCAACCACGGGCAGCCCCAGAAACCTTTGCATTGCCACTAATTACACTGACCATGTGAAAAGGGCATTTTTCTTGTGTCCCGATTCTTTTAATTAATACTATGGTTGTGACAAAAATTCGCATTCGTATATGCGAATGACACACAATTTTTCAACATTCGATTTCAATCTTTCATATCTAGGCACGGATTTGAAAAAAAGACAGGCGTAATCTCGTCTAATCACGAGTGAAGTACCCATATTTATATTTGTGTGCGTGCTGACGCACTTATAATGGACAGTAGGTACAATATATGCCTCGAAATTGGACGCAGTTTAGCAAAAAAGATCCAACCCACAACCAATTTCATAGTGGGTTGGATCTTTTTTGCTAAACTGCGTCCAATTGATGCATGCAGGTTTCCTCACGATGTCTTCCTTCACTAAAAAGCCAGTGGTGTTACAAATCGTACATAAATTCCGAAAACTCTTTGTTTCGAGTCGGCCACGGGGATCGAACCATCGCCTCCTGCACGGCAGGCAAGGTTACTCGCCACTGGACCACCACGGCTATATAAAATACCTAAAGACCTAAAATATCTTATAGAGATTTAAAAAGTAAAACATAAACATAAACATAAACATAAGCTTAAATAAAAATGTCGAGTGATCGAATTATTTTGCTCTTATTTAATGTTTGTTTTTGAAGTATATGCGTATCGGTAACCTATCTTACTTTCGAAATTTCACTGACCGAATTTCAGTTGTTCGAAAACGGTTTATAGAAGTTTCTAGTGACAGATATTTTGTTACACATACATTTGTTACTCCTTATAAAGACTTGACAGAAGTATCATTTTCCAGAAAAATTAAAATCAGAATTTCGTAATCATTTTTTTTCTTTTGACAACGGTCTTCTGGGTTCGAAGTTTTAAAATGTAGAAGCAACTTCGTCCATAGTATGACTAGGACACAACACAGTAAAGTTTTCTGTAATAATTACCTATTAGATACATGATACCAGGATTATAGCACCAACATGCTTGCTAGCATGCTGCTTGCTTGCTTGCCTGCTGCATGCTTGCTTGCTTGTTGCTTGCTAGCTTGTATGCATGTTGGGGGGTGCGGGGGGCGGAAACCCTCTGCCTGAGAAATACAAACTGGTGGTTTTAAAATTGTAGTTTAGGTTAGGTTAGAACATGTAAAACACTTAGCGGGCGAAGCGAGCAGAGCATCAAAATGCTTGCTGCATGCTTACTTGCTTGCTGCATGCTTGCTTGCTTGCTGCATGTTTGCTTGCATGTTGCTTGCTTGCTTGTATGCATGTTGGGGGGTGCAGGGGGGCTGCGCCCCCCGCGAGGGGGGTTCGGGGGGCGGAAGCCCCCTGACTGAGAAAAACAAACTGGTGGTTTTAAAATTGTAGGTTAGGTTAGGTTAGAACATGTAAGACACTTAGCGGAGCGAGCGAAGCGAGCGGAGCATCAAAATGCTTGCTGCATGCTTGCTTGCTTGCTGCATGTTTGCTTGCTCGCTGCATGCTTGCTTGCTTGCTGCATGCTAGCTTGCTTGCTGCATGCTTGCTTGTTTGCTTATATGTATGTTGAAGGTGCAGTGGGGTGGACGCCCCCTGCCTGAGAAAAACAATCTAATTTTTTTAAAATTCTAGGAAAGGTTAGGTTAAATATTTCTGCGGAAAAGTGACTGTACGGAAAAACAAATATTCGAAAAAGTAAATTATCTGACTTACATAACTTTGGAAAACTGTGTTACAGAATTTTGATTCATTGGTTAAAAGAAAAAAAGGACAATAAAAAATCTGGCTCCTCAAAATATGGCGAATAATATTTCGGGGAAACAAAAAAAAAGGGAAACAATAAAAAGTGTAACGATTTCGGAGAACTAAAATTCGGAAAACTCTTTTTCGAAAGTACGATAGGTAACCATGCGTATCCGTTATGCCAGGTCATAGCCAGTCATAGGTGAGAGTTAGCTTACTATAATCTGACAGCCAGTTGTGCACGATTAGCATAGTTATTCTCAGATAAAACATAAAAATATCCTACCTATTCGCTTTTGCAAAAAATATTATTTTTATTCGGTTTCACATCGTTGCAACCCTACAATTAGGGATCAACATTCAACGTAATTAGTTTGTTGTATTATGTGTGTTAATATGTACTCACGGCGACAGATCAACCTACTCATTGTTGGACCTTATGTCCATGAACATAGAGTTCAACTATGGGTAGGTTGATCTGTCGCCGTGTGTACCGAGAAGGAGAAGCAATATAATTATTTACTGGCAGATAATATTGATATAACAATTTGTCTTAGCTGGAATAGGTCTGTAATAAATTGAGTTGATATATGACGAAGATTTCCTCGGCGTTATTCCTGTAGCTTGAGTTTACCATCGTATCGCCATCGTATGGAAAGGTTAGATGTTAATGACTAATTAAGTAATTATTAATAGATACGACAGCCTAGTGGCTCTCTAATTTGCTGTGCCCTCACAGGGCGTCACCTGTACTTATTTTATTATATAACATCTATACAACTTGTGACTGCAAATATTTAAATAAATAAATAAAGTTAAGAGAATTTTATCCCGAGAGCGAAAATGCGCGCTGCATACAAACGTACTATGGTGATATTTTCAATACTAACCAATTAAAGTCAATGAAATTTTGCAGAAACAATCTAGAAACAAATCTCTATGCTTGTATGGAGTCAGATTTTCGTTAAAATATACAACTACCTACTTACTTCATCTGTAATATAACATGATAAAAATAAGAAGTTACTAAAAACATTATAATTACAGGTATATACCATAAAGTATATTAACGAAAACACAAAAACACAAAATACAGAACACCAGTGCAGAAGTTACTGTTCTATTAAAAGCAACTATTGTGTGCCTAATTACCTATGTACTTACCTATTTATATTTTTTTATCGGTGTTTCGAAAACAGCTTCGTAATTAAGTTTATAAACATCTTATTTTTTATTTATTTAATAGGTACACCAACAGCATAACGTACTTCGCATTTCAAACAAAGTTTCCATATAAATCTATTCGCTAATACATAGGCCAGTTAAAGGTATACCTACACAACATTCAATAATTACATCGTATTGAAATAATAATTAAATCTAGAATAATTAGAAAATAACAAATTAGAAGATGACATTTATAAATAGCAAGCATAAGCAAGCAATAATAATGATTATTTAGCTAGTGGGTGAGATGCTTTCAATACTTAATCTAACATCTTCTAAGCTAGTGGGTGAGATGCTTTCAATACTTAATCTAACATCTTCTAATACTTACCCGAGTAACAATTGTATAAAATTCAGCTCTAGTGGGTGAGATGCTTTCAATACTTAATCTAACATCTTCTAATACTTACCCGAGTAACAATTGTATAAAATTCAGCTTTTATACTCTAACGTAAGTATAGTTACAATTTATAAAAGTTTAAAGGTTTAGAGTATAAAAACTGAATTTTACACATGTTACTTGGGTAGGTAACTATTAGAAAGTGGCTGAAAAACAGCGCTGCCCGAGCCCACGGTTTCGGAACAGCACAGCTGACGCCACTCACCTTTTGCCTTTTTGATCTCAAAGCATTTTCTTTTATTTCTTTTTGTATGTACAATTTTGCTTGTTTGTCTGTTTATGTACTTACCTTGTATGTAATAACTATAAGAGAAAGGCAATAAATAATTTTTTATTTTTTTTTAATTTTTTTTTAATTTTAGTAGGTGTTTCCTCATTAGCCCGACAGTTTTGATACCTGGGCCATATTCAACAAACGTTACAATTGTAATTTACAATTACAATTCTGGGTACATTGCTGGTTACTTATGACGCTAACCTAACCTAACCTAACATTCTCAGCAATGTACCCAGAATTGTAATTGTAAATTACAATTGTAACGTTTGTTGAATAGGGCCCTGGTCAGACAGTTTTAACCTGCTACCAAAGTCAAAGTCAAAGTCAAAATTTTTATTCAAAATAATATCACATAGATAACTTTTTGACGTCATTTTTGATTCTACCACCGCTTCGGAAGGTGTTCCGTTGTAGAGAAGATGCGGCCAGAAACTCTACAACACACTTCTTTTAAACAAAACAAAATATACAAAGTACAAATATTGAATTACATAGTGTAACATTGTCAAGACCAGACATTTTGGTCATTCAAATAATCATCGAGTTTATAGTAACCTTTTTTACAGAGGACTTGTTTAACATGGGATTTAAACTTTTTGTCTGGCAAGTTTAGAATATCCTCTGGTATCTTATTATAATAGCGTATACAGTGCCCCATGAAAGATGTGTTGACCTTACTGAGTCGAAAATGTGGGAACACTAATTTATTTTTATTTCTTGTATTGTAATTATGAACGTCACTGTTTTTGGGAAAGAGAGACAAATTTTTGCGAACGTATAAAATATTTTCGTAAATATATTGACTGTAGAAAGTCAAAATACTGATATCTTTAAAAAGATCTCGTAATGAATCTCGACAACGCAGATTATAAATGGCTCGAATTGCCCGTTTTTGAAGGATAAAGACTGTCTCAACGTCTGTAGCACGGCCCCACAGCAAAATACCATAAGACATAATACTATGGAAGTAGCTGAAGTACACAAGTCTTGCAGTAGCTATATCGGTTAGCTGTCTGATTTTTCGAACTGCATAAGCTGCCGAGCTCAGCCTACCCGCTAGGGTTTCTATATGAGGACCCCATTGCAGCTTCGAGTCAATCTTTATCCCTAAAAATACAGTATTATTTGTGAAATGCAATATATCATTATCTAAAATTATTCGATTTTCATTATTAATAACATTTGGTAGAGTGAATTTAATACATTTAGTTTTCTTTGCATTTAATGCAAGATTATTAACACTGAACCAATTCAGAACTTGTCGAAGAGTATAATTTACATTCTCATTTATATCATCAACATCTTGTGCCTTTCTACTTGTTTTGAAAATAAGAAAAGTATCATCAGCAAATAACACTATGTTCGACAAGTTCTGTACCATGTAGGGTAAATCGTTTATATAAACCAGAAAGAGAAATGGACCCAATATAGATCCCTGTGGAACGCCCATTTTTACTTGTGAGCCAGACGAATTTGTTCCATTGATAGACACCCTTTGAATTCTATTTTCCAAGTAAGATTCTAAAAGATCCAGAGCTCTGCCTTGAATACCGTAGTGGTTTAATTTGATCAACATTGTTTTATGATCAACACAGTCAAATGCTTTGGATAAGTCACAAAAGACTCCGATTGCATTTTGGTGCTCTTCCCAAGCGCTAAAGATATGCTGAATCAGCTTAACTCCGGCGTCGGTTGTTGAGCGACCCTTGGTGAATCCAAACTGTTGCTCATGCAACAGCCTCTTGAGGTTAAAGTGGGAGAGCATTTGACTGAGTATAATCTTTTCAAAAACTTTGCTGAGAACGGGTAGGACTGACACAGGTCGAAAGTTACTAGGATCGCTTTTATTGCCCGATTTGAAAAGTGGTATTACTTTGCTGTGTTTCATTAAGTCAGGGAAAGGTCCCGAGACCTGCAGCCTATAATTAAGTTAGCACTTAGTCTATAAACCTATTATCAACAAGTGTATCATAAAATTGTATTAGTGTTTAACTTGTTGGTTGTCCTTAATTTTATTTATAAAATAAAATAAAAATAAATAGATATGCAGTAGGATTGAATTATAGCGTTAACATTTTAAAAATAAAAATTGCGAACGGTCAAATCAAAAACACGATGTCGTTATAATTTTGATGAGGAGCCACTTTGAGGTTTTACATTCGCAAAAAATTGTGTAATAAATATATGAGAGAGGGAACAGAAAATAAACGTTTTGGATACGAAATGCGGACCGAGTTAATGTAATGCGGGTGTCCGTTCGTTAGCGGGCCGTGATTGCGCGCCGCTGCCCGCTCCCTTAATGGAATTAATAATCTGCCATATGATATGCAAAAATGCCAGCGTATCCTGCAGTGCAGAAGAGTTTTAAAAATATCTTGTAATTTTTTAAAATTTTCGCTTCTTTTTACTAACCGAATTACAGTCTGGCACTTAATCCGATTTAGATTTCATCCAGCGGCATTTCAGCAACCGGCAACTCTAAAAGGCTAGATGTCGACGCTGGTGTCGGCGGTGGTGTCGGCAGTGGTGTCAGCGGTGGTGTCAGCACTGGTGTCTGTGTCTTACTTGTAACTAACCTAGACTAAGGCACAATAATTGTTACTAACTCCAATGGATCTATGTTGTCTGGAAATAAATTTATTTTTTTATTTTTTTTATTTTTTTGATAACTTACCACTTTGTGAATGCAGATGCTTATTTCGGGAATGTAGGTAGGTAATAATTGGCAATAAATATGTTTTCCGGCGTCATCATAGTCATGAGCCTATATACTTCCTACTGCAGGGCACATGCACAGGTTTACCCTCAGGTCAGGTTGTATGGGCGTTAGTCCACCACGCGTACCTAACGCGGATTGGTAGACTACACAAACGCATCAGAATTTCTTCTTCATGGTATGCAGGTTACGTTTCCTTCACTGTTTGAGAGCAGTCGGTATTACGTAAGTACATAAGTTAGAAAAACTCATTAGTAGGTACATGGCATGCCGTCGATGCAGCGTGGAACCCGTTAATGCTCATAATATCTAATTATCTAATTTCTCCCCTGCGAAAGGAAAACATCAATTGTCGTCCCACTGCGCTAAACGAAGTTTCCGCTTTCCACCTTCGTCGACGAAAAAATTGTATACTAACCACGGCAGTAAGTAAGAAAGCATCAGATCACATGTTTGTAAACAATTATAAAATAAACATGAGATCTGAGACCTTTCTTACTTTCCTGTCCTCGGTGTATCTACTATACAGGGTCCTTCTTAATATGCTGACACTTTTTGAAGGAAATGATCAGACCATCAAACTGAACAACTTTCTCTACTATGGGACCAACATCGAAATCGCGAAAAAAAAACTGCTGTTCCTTGGCTGTCCCATAAATTTGGCTCGAGTAGGTTAGCAGTTTTGTATGGAGGGGCAGATTTTTTTTCGTGATTTTGATGTTGGTCCCATAGATAAAGATGTTCAGTTTGACGGTCTGATCATCCTCTTAAAAAGTGTCAGCATATTAAGCTGGACCGCTATATATGAACATTCAGTTTCCCATACTACATAAGAGCAAATCTTCAATAAAATATTTACGTGTTCAATACGTTCTTTCTGTACTTTGATATCCAGGATTTATGTAGCGTTTTTATAGAAAAATTCCAGTCGTACCTGAATCTATTTGGTCCCCGCGGCAATCGTTATTGATTTCCAGGTTCGGTATTTTGGCTTACGATTACTTATTCCTGCAATATTGTGTTTGATCTGCAAGGGTCGGAGAATTTCATTTACTGACGACAAGCTTACGAAATGTTTATGAAATTCGAAGCCTTTACCTACCTATACAAGCCTATCTACACAACTAAAGCTTACTTCTCTTCATGTTAAAAAATAAACGCAAAAGAATACTGTGTGTTTTACTTGTAGGCAAGTAAAACATGACAATTCCGACAGCTAGTCCAGTCATTTTAGAGTTTCCTTGTATGGACACCCCAACAATAATTCATCTATCGCTGAATCTTTGCAGTGTGATAAAGTAAAGTACCCATACAGATTACGGTTGACAAATAATCTAGATTTTTGCACTTTAGGTACTTGTAATTTAATTTACTAACTTAATAATTTTTTTTTTAATCGAATCAATAATTTAATATTTACCCGACTGCGCGACGCTAAGGAAAGGTAATGTGTTTCGTAATGCTTGTGTATGGGACTTTGTTTCCTGAAATACTTAAAAATGATTTTTAATTTAGTTTTACTATGGAACCATCATTGAAAGTATAATAAAGTAAGTAGGTATAGGTAATTGATTGATTGAACTGTGACTTCAAGGATTGTTTTTCGAAAAGAACACTATCTCGAGCCACCACTGGAGCTTCGTTGTAGGCCGTGGAGGGGGCAACCGACAATCGACGAGCGACGCGACTACCCTATATATATATATTGCTCCTGACCGATTTCGGCCACGGCGACTGCTTCAACTCCGTTGCTGGCGTTGATGGGCCCTCATGTGGCTAACATAGCCAATCTTCTTTTGAGAAGATCCTCGCACATAGCGGGCACGTGAGCACGTCATTCTCATAGTGATATTGTATAGCCACCGGTGGTCGGACTTTCAATTCATCACGTTTGGCGTCTAGTTGTGATCGCCTATTTGCTTCAAAATCATAAATTTGACTGTTTACATGAGCTCTCCATGCTGGACGGATGGCCGCCAAATCTTCCCACTGCGCGGGCTCTATGCCACACCTTTTCATATGGCGCTTTTGCACATCTTTATACCTGAGGAGTTGCCCGACCTACTAGACCTACAACGCGAATCCCAACTAAGTTACAAGACTTTATTCTATCAGCGTAGTACCTTCCATATCAGAAAAATAAATATTCGAGCGAACGAGCCCGTGGAAAGGGGTCAATGCGAATCAGCTAGATTGGATTACCGAGGAGTAACGAGTTACCTCATTCTGTTTTTATTTTGGCGGGAGAATTTGGCGCGAACCGCCATTACAGTTGGGTAACTGTCATCGTTTGAGAGCGGGTAACTGTGCGGTAGTTTCAGGAGTTTGTTATTAGCCGTAAATGTTCAGGTAGAGGCGAGAACGGCGAAGTTCTAATCACTTTGTATGTAGATGAGCTGTCCGAATTGTACGTAGCTACTTGTATGGATAATGGATAAGCACATTTAAGGGCATATTATTCGGAGCGCGCTCCATACAAACGTACTATGGTGATATTTTCAATACTAACCAATTCAAGTCAATGAAATTTTGCAGAAACAATCTAGAAACAAATTTCTATGCTTGTATGGAGTCAGATTTTCGTTAAAATGTATAGTTTTCAAGTTACAGTGCCTCAAAGATTTCCATACAAATCTTAATTTAATCCTAGCATTGAAACTGTATATTTTAACGAAAATCTGACTCTATAGAAGCATAGAAATTTGTTTCTAGATTGTTTCTGCAAAATTTCATTGACTTTAATTGGTTAGTATTGAAAGTATCACCATAGTACGTTTGTATGCAGCGCGCATTTTCGCTCTCGGAATAATATTCTCTTAAGTGTTTATTAACCAACGAAAGACCTGAAAACTCTTAGGTGTAGCTTACACAATCTATATAATAAACCTATTTCGTGTATGCAACTATGCCTTTTCAATAGGGTAAATCATCTCTGTTCATACATGCAATTTAAGGCTGAACGAATGAAATGAGTGAAATTGATATCATTAGAATTCTTTAACTAGGAGTCTACCCATCAAACTGAACAACTTTTACTATGGGAGCACACAGATCGGAGCACAGGGCAATACCTAGGCAGTTTAGTATCGAAAAGCATTTTTTTTTTGCTCCGATCGCTCCCATAGTAAAAGTTGTTCAGTTTGATGGGTAGACTATTAGTTTAAAAGGATGCTATGATATCTATTTCATCCTGTATAAGTTCCGTGACTAACTGACGAACAGAAAGTCAGAAAATCTGCATTGCTTCAGCATAATTAATATGTTTTATGTCGGAAACTAGCAACTAACAAAACAAACCAGTAAGTCCAGTCTTCAAGACAATAATGAAACTGTTCCACGCCCCAGTCATGACTTACCATCACCTGATCACCTGAGACTGAAGCCAAACTCAAACATATTACAAAAAGGTCCCATAATCTACCTACGATCTTTATTCCTCACAAGCTGATTGCCCCGAGGTGTTTACTGCGGTTTTTTACTTTTCGCTTCCCTTCTGTTGGTATCCCGTGGGAACCATAAATTTCTCTCGAATAGAACGTAGCCTATGTTTTCTGCAAAGAAATGAGTTTTCTAACATTCAAAGGATAAACGGTTTGATAAACTGCGATGATAGGATAGCTTATTCGTCAAGATTAGAAGATACTATAAATCAAGCTGACTGTGGCGCGTTGTGGAGACGTACGGAAACACAATCTTGAGGTCCGGGTTCGAATCCGCACGAAAGAAATGCCATGTACCAATAAGTTTTTCTAACTTAACTGTACGTTAATACCGTCTGCTCTCAAACGGTGAAGAAAAACATCGTGAGGATACCTGCATACGCTGAAGAAGAAATGTGAAATCGACCAATCCGCATCACATGTGGTGGATTAAGAGGATAGGGGAGTACCATTTTTTCCAAACAAACGTATTCCCCTGTTTCCTCCCTGGATAATGACTCTAGAGCAAAATTGTATTTACCATACAATCTATGTTACCTCTGTTATGTCCCGATGTTTGACTTTTTTGCATTAATTAATTACTGTATGATCTAGGAACCTTCGAAAATGTCAAATTTTACCACTCGTTTTCAGACATCCATCAAACAGATTTGACGAATATAAACAAAAAAAGCAAAACATACAGACATAGCCAAAGTCTTTCTCATAGCCGCTACCGAGCCGCCACCACGCCGGTGGCAGGCTCCGGAACGCTTCCGCTTCCCGCAGGACCAAAGTCAATGAAATTTTTCAGAAACAATCTAGAAACCTGTCTCTATGTTTGTATGAAGTCAGATTTTCGTTAAAATATTAATGTTAGGATTCATTTAAGATTATTATGGAAATCTTTCAAGCACTGTAACTTTAAAACATTTTAACGTAAATCTGACTTCATAGAAACGTCTTCTAGAAATAGATTGTTTCTGACAAGGTTGCCTCCTCTCGTGTGAGTGGTGAGAACCATTTCATCCTGAAACTAAGAGCATTGCTACAACTCATCATCATCATCATTCCCTTGCCCATTTCCCATTATCTGGGGTCGGCGCAATATGTTATCCTCTTCCATTCATCGCTCCTAGCCGTCATTTCAGCAGTCACTCCTTTCTTACACATATCATCCTTCACACAATTCATCCATCTTTTCTTCGGCCTTCCTCTCCTACCACAGCCATCCACATTCATACCGTAACATGACACTCGTCAATACACCAACACATTCTACAACTATACATTAATAAACAGAATGTTGGTAGTTGTAGCAATATTTCTGACCACCGCGAAAGGGGTATCAGTCGTGAGTGTTATGTAGGTCCAATCGCACGTAAACAAGTAAAGTTTTCCGCTGTAATTATAAATGTAGAACAGTTATAACTTCGAACCTAAAAAGCAAAGCCACAATCTTCGTGAATCACGACGATACTCATTAAATTTTTTAATAAAAAGCCGCGAGCCATAAAACGATTCCCCATTCCTTACACGGGTTTAGTGTCCCATAAAGTTACTGCGCAGATTTTTCAATGTGAGCAAAAATAAAGGTCATATTTCAGCGTACGTTCGCCGAGAACGTCTCGCGTGCCGTTAACACATCCGACGGAAGAAGGTTCCAGAGTACTTCCCCCAATTCCCTTGCCAAATGTCGTACGCAATCGTACTCTAAGTTTTACGCTCCATGTAACACCTATCACGAAGGGACTAAAGCCGAGATTGCTATAGCTTCGTCGTTGTTTAAACTTGTGAGGCCACAATTTCCCTGCCGCCATTGCGTCTCTACTTTACGCGCGCATTTCACGAGGTACTTTATTGGGTCTGGTCTAATGCGTTTCGGAGGACCCGAAATGGAGTTGAAAAATGACTTTTGAGGAAATCTGCTATTGACGATTTGAATTTTATAAATGAATTCGTTCAGAAGTGACTGATCGATTTGTAAGTGTGCTGCGTTTTCTCGTGTTAAACCGTAGGATGGTCTAGCTAGGTTGATAGGTATCACTGAAATTAAGTAGTAAATGAAAAACTAAATCGAATGGCAAGGCAATCAAATATTATCGACCGTAGTAGTAAAAATGCTTATGTACGTAATAAAAAGCTGCATAGCTACAAAAATATTTGTATTGTTGATACATTCATTGCAGAGAAACAAATTCTCAAGGATGGGGAAAGCTAGACAGAGCCTTTGCACAAAAGATACTCTGTGGTCTTTCAGCATTGGACGATGATAGACTGATGTGATGACCTTTATACCTATCTATGTACGTACGAGATGGCCAGAAGAGGCACTAAAAACCACTTCACAGGCCCCGAACCCTTTCTTGGAGTCCCTAATAGTCTAACGCGAGATTCTTTGAATAGAGTCAGCTTTGGAGAAGCAATCAAGCTTTGGTGCAATACCCCAGGCATGTGCCACTCCAAAGCACTTACAAAAGGTTACAATCGCAAATTTGCGAACGGACTCCTTGCTCTCAGTAAGGATCAAATTTGTACGTTAGCGAGGTCACTCACAGGTCACTGCAAATTAAATAAGCACATGCACACATTAAATCTAAGCGATACGACCGGCTGCAGATTCTGCGAGGAGGAGATGGAAACTCCTATGCACCTCCTATGTGACTGTGGCCCCCTGATGTACAAACGTAGTACTCATCTAGGTAGGCAGGTTCTGACACCAGAAGAGATACAAACTGTCCCGATCAAGAATCTACTGCGATTTCTGGCCGCAGTGGGGATTGGTAAGGAACTTTAGAAAGGGCGTTCACAAAGGACCAGCGATGGTCTACGTGGCACAGGCTCAGCGAGCCTGTCAAGGCCCAACACCTTCAAATAATAATAATAATGTACGTAATAAAGATAAGTTGACTTTTATGATGTTGACGATCATGATTTCATGACTTTTGCAGGACGAGATTGAATGACGCGAAGAATTCAGACAAGTACTGAGACAGTATCACAGTTAGGTTTGTGATCTTTGCAGGGTCTCTCACAACCACGAAAGGTAATATTAATGATCGTGAGTTTCTGATTGTACACACAGCGAAAAATCTACCTATAGGTACTCATAGTTGAACTTTATGCTTTGGTAGATTGATCTGACGACGTTGTATACAATGGTAGGTATTACGTTTGGGTATGTAGTAGTCCGATGGGGTGTCAGAGTTCTAGAGTGGAGACCGCGAACTGGTAGGCGTAGTGTGGGACGCCCTGCTGCCCGCTGGACAGACGACCTAAAAAAAGTAGCGGGGAGCGACTGGATGAGGAAGGCCAAGGACAGAGTTTTGTGGCGCGCCTTGGGAGAGGTCTATGTTCAGCAGTGGACGATGATGGGCTGATGATGATGATGATGATGTAGTAATAGATACTCATTCTTATACCGTGGTTTGGCTATCCTATAAAATCTTTTCATATTAGCTTGTCATTCAAAAGTTGCCCACATTTTAGCTCTTTTAAAATGCTACAAATGAAATTCTTCAAATACGAGTATGTTTCCTCCACTCCGCTGCACAAGTTTTAAAACAAAGGCAACAACTCTTATATTACGAATATTGTGCATCGGAAAGCACACAAATGAATGCAAAATTTATAATCGATTTAATATCGAATGGGAGAGCTGAAGCGTAGAGCAAATTGATTTAATTCAAATGGGAATATTTTTAGTCGAGTAGAAATATTTTGATGGACGTTTTTAAACGGAAATTCCTCTGTATTTTATAACGAGTTTATCCGTCAGCTATACAACATGCAGACGGTTTTGTCTGTTGATAAAATATTTTCAAAGTATTAGTAACTTTAAAACAAGGACCTTTAGCAACCACACACTCTACTCATCAAACTGAACAACTATTACTATGGGAGCAAACATATCAGAAAAATCAGCTGTTCCTTACTAAACTGCACTGCCTACTTGACTAAAATGTATGAGACAGCTGTTTTTTTTGTTCTGACAGGATTGCTCTCATAGCAAAAGTTGTTCAGTTTGATGGGTAGAGTATGTGGTTTAAATGTTAATAGGTAGTCTAATTTTCCTTACACCCTGTTATAATCATATGATCGTATATTTTGTTCTTTAGACTTTTTCATCCCACAGGCATCCCTGTGGACGCGCTCCATCCACCCTCATCGAAGGTCATCATTCCATCTCTTCCGTGGTCGGCTCCTTCCAACGACGACCATCCTCCGCTATCAAGGAAGATCTTTCCTATCATTCTGGATGAATTTAACATTTATATGACCGGCACAAATTATTTTTCGAAGTCACGATTACAGCATTGTTCAGTGAGCAGTTACTGCCTATTTCTAGGAATATTGGGGGGACACTGTGAAGTTTAATTTGTGATGATCATAGCAGATGGCGTTCCGTTGTCTCTGCCTACCCCAGTGACAGTACAGGAGACAGGCGTGAGAATAATGAAGGTAGGTAGTTTTATTATCACCCAATATTGTATAGAATTACGGGATGCGCTGTCCATATAATGTCATTTCATTACACATCCCGTCGGCTGCAAATGAAGTTTATACAAATTGGTTTTTACAATTATTTCAACTGAAGCCAGTGACGTTATTTATTGTCGCTGCGGGTCGTTTGTTTGCGGAAGGGAAACGGTCGAGGTGCGGTCAAGACGACGCGTCCTGCGGGCACATGTGAATTATTTTACTGTGGCAACTTTTAGCACTCACCTTGGAATGCTGATTTTATAATGCAGCTAAACCTGGGCCGCTGTATTGTAGGACGTATCGCAATGAAAATCTAGACGATGATCCGCTTTTACTGTAATTACAAATGTGCTCTGTTTTTGTAAACGGCTATGCGCCGAATTCTGTAATCTGGATGCGATATAGACACCGTCAACACTTTCTTCTCTCTTCTTTCGTGTACCGCTCCAGACACAGAGCTGTGGATCAGGAGGTAGCTGAGCGGCTAGATACAGAGGCAAAGAAGCTTGCACCGTTCGCTCTGCCATTCCGTCGTAGACTATTTGCACTGGACTGTGCACGTCATACGCGGATGATACAAAATATCCAAAGCTCTGTCGCATCCAATGAGAGGTACCAGCCCTTGTGTGACCCTAAACCGATCGTATTTTGTCCCATACTCCTATGCTAAACTCGACATTACGGTTCGACCGCGACCGCTGACCGCGATGTTTCATCTTAACGGTTATGTTGAGTGGGCTTTATTTACTTTGAGGATTTAATTTTTTTAATTTAAAATCTCAAAATTGAATGGAAGTGGCTTTAATTTACGGAAAGCGGAAGAGGCGGTGAGGAAGTCCTCTTTTAAAGCTGATTACCTCATGTGGGTCATACTATAACTAGGGCAAAGAAAATAGGTATACTCTAGGGTCCTAAGGGTGACCGGAATCCCTAGTAGTATTTAAGAGCATTGCTACAATAACGTATTGCTATATACAGGGTCCTTCCTAATATGCTGATGGTTTTTAAGGCAATGATCAGATCATCAAACTAAACAACTTTTGCATTGGAAACAAAATCAAAATCGCGAAAAAGAATCAGCTGTTTCAAACAAAACTAGAATCCTACTCGATCCAATTGTATGGGACAGCCTGGTTTTTTTTCGCGATTTCAATGTTGGTCTCATGGAGAACGTTGTTCAGTTTGATGGTCTGATCTTCCCTTGAAAAATCCGTGAGCATATTAAGAAGGACCCTGTATACACATAAGCATATGCTCGCGACTATATTCCCCAAGGGGGTAGTCAGAGATTCTGAGACCTCAGAACATCCACGTTTCACCAGTAGTACCGAAACTCGTATAATATAGTGGTGGGCATATGCTTATGCTATTCTGTATACCTACATAATATACAAATTGCTGGATTACAGTGCTTATAATCTAGTAAAAGACTAGATTTTTTGTAGGTATGAATAAGTAACGTAATACCACAGATTAAATACTGATATTATTATACAAACGCCACCAAGTTCCATACACTTCTACAGGGTGTGACAAAACATCCTAGCAATACTTAAGGGGCTGCCTCAGAACATAAAACTGAACAACTTTTAATATGGAGCCAACATAGAAATCGCGAAAAAAAACAGATGTCTCATACATTTGAGTCGAGTTTTTAATGCAGTTTTGTATAATAGCTGATTTTTATTTCGCTATTTCGATGTTGGCTCCATACTGATAGTTGTTCAGTTTGATCGTGTCAAGCACCCCAGTATTACTAGGGTGTTTTATGTTACACGCGCTGTATAGTCGAATATCCTACCTACAAATATCATAAATGGCGTAGCAAATGAACAATACCCGATATAATTCCAATCTGATCATGATTTCAAATCGAAATTACTCCGCCAATTAATGATTTGTAGTTCAGTAATTTTATAATAGTCGAGACGAGAAAAACGTTTAAATAGTTTCCGCAGGCGGATGGCACTATTAGCTGGACCAACGTTGTCGATACCAACATGTTCGAATGCTGCCTGCTGCCCGCGTTGCTGCTGATCGCTACCCTCGACTACTGCACGGCTAAATCTCCTGTCTATCCTCCTGTCATAACTAATAAGTAGATAGATATTGCCGGTTCTAATCCACTTAATAGCCGCTCTAAGAAGTCCCATGGTGAGGAAGGGTATAGTTGGTATAGTTTGTTAAGGTAGTGATAAGGGGTGTTAGAGGGGGTGGGGAAGTGTGTGGAGGGGTGGTGCGGGGAGGGGTTTTGTATGGTTAAAGTAGTTTTGGGGGTAGAAAGTAGGTATTAATAGTTAAAGGTTAAGTTGTGGAGGGGATGTGTATGGGACTTCGTATAATGGAAAAACTCTGATTTGGCCGTTTTCGGATCGTGCGCCGGTTCTAACCCAGCTGATGGGTGTTTTGTGAAGTCTCGTGTGTGTGGGGAGGATATGTAGGAACAGATGGGACTTCTTAGTTTGGAAAAGTGTGATTTTTGGTATTTCGAACTCGCTTGTTACACGTGGCGGTTGATAAAGCTTTGAATGGGTTGTTGTTTGTGGGGTCAGGGTGGGGGTCACGGTCGCTAGATTGTGGGATGACAAGTTGATTTATACTAATGACTATTATACAAGGTGTTTCATAAGTAACAATAAATTTTTGAAACTCTTAAGGGGGTTGTTAAGACCGTCAAACTGAACAACTTTCTCTATGGGACCAACATCGAAATCGCGAAAAAAATAATTTCATATCCCATACATATTTTAGCTCTAGTCGATTTGTAGAGTATAGAACATAAAATTTTTTTTTCCCGATTTCGATATTGGTCCCATAGTGAAAGTTGTTCAGTTTGATGGTCTACACCACCCCCTTAAAGGTTTATTTGTAGTTTTGTAACACCTTGTATATAATTTGGGGGCGAGCAGAAGCTTTGTATAGGTTTTTGAAGTTTCTTGTTACATTGTATTACACGTGGAGCAATGAAGTCAGACTCTGACCGTCTCGTTAAATACCATGTCGAACCGTCCGCCCGATGTCGCATGTCGATCACATGTGCGTCTGACGGTCAGATGAGCGAATGCAATAACACATAATTAGTAATAACCAATAAAGTCGGGCGGGGAACAGATCGCAATGAGGCACGCTATAACGTGATCCGCTTAAAGTCCGGCAGGGAAGAGATCACCAGGTCTAATTTCTTCGCCGGTTCTAACCCAGCTGATGGGTGTTTTGTGAAGTCTCGTGTGTGTGGGGAGGATATGTAGGAACAGATGGGACTTCTTAGTTTGGAAAAGTGTGATTTTTGGTATTTCGAACTCGCTTGTTACACGTGGCGGTTGATAAAGCTTTGAATGGGTTGTTGTTTGTGGGGTCAGGGTGGGGGTCACGGTCGCTAGATTGTGGGATGACAAGTTGATTTATACTAATGACTATTATATATAATTTGGGGGCGAGCAGAAGCTTTGTATAGGTTTTTGAAGTTTCGAACTCACTCGTTACACGTGGAGCAATGTAGATAAAGCATAGGTAACATGTCACCGTGATATAACGCTATCACTCCTTCGCTCTCTTTCTATTTGCGCGTGAACGAACGAGACAAAAGAAGTGATACAACCATATCGCATGTAGCATGCTACGAGTGCAGGAAGCTCTCATGCCTTATCAAAATAGTGCCGTATGAATGAATTCATTGTTTTGTAAAACGATGGGATATCGTCGTGATGATGAAAGAGGCTCATCAAATACAATGTTGTATATGTTATATATATATATGTATATATATTATTGGGAGTAATGAAAAAATAATCATTTTGTAACATTGCGACCTACGGTCAGCGGCATGAGCAGAGATTAGGGATCGTGAGTTGAATTTTAAATTTGGGCCATCGCTCGGAGAGATTCACATAGTCTGAATTTATAATAGGGCGCCTTGACTATGTTTCTACAAACGGTTCATTTGAGGTAGATTAAAGTAAAATCACACTTTTGATAGTTAATTAATTACATATATTAAACTTTACATCCTAACAGAAGGTGGACATTTTCAGAAGTAACTTAAATCCAGAACATAATCTCTTATAATACACTATGGTATGAATGGCTATCGTCATGCCATAACATGTGCTTAAATTAATAGGATTTATATCCGGAAGGGAAGCTTCCGGACCAAATGAAACTCAATCCGGTACATATCAGGAGACGCGGCGAGAAATTATCTTGAATGATGCTTATTACAGTTATCTTACATTGCTGTAGCAGGCCCAACATGTTCATGTGAGGGATTTAAACCTGGATTACAAACCCTGTGAACAAAATTCTTGTTCTTAGAATCAGACTTCTTACAGAACAAACAGCGTCTGTCTCAAATTAAATATTAAAACTTATACATACCACGTATGGGTTTGTTTAATCTGCTCCAGTGAGTTACATCTTGATTTTGTCGAACTAACTTAAAGGGATTTATTCGACTGTCTGGAACTTAAATTTGGACTTGAAAGCATTGAGTAATTATGTATAGAGCAGACATCGCGAACAAAATCTGTGCACCATGATCAGCAGTGTGGGGCGCGTGCTGGGAGCGTCAGGCTGCGACGAGCGCCTGGCACAGGCTAAGTGGGTTAGAGCGCGTGCACCCTAACGCGTGTTACAAAACATTACTTCTCGGTAGCTTCTCTAGTTAACATAGTACCTCAATGCTTGAAAGAAAGAATTTAAAACACGTATCCCTTTATATACTGTTTTGTAGCAACTAGCAAGTCACGATAACCTAAAAGTGACACTTGACATTGACACTAGCTGTCAAATGCATATCAATCGGAAAACGCAAGAGGGAAGAGCCAATACAGCCTGGCCTTACGTAATTTCCTATTTGAGGGCACAACTCAAAGTGTTACAATTTGGTAAATAGTAACCAAGCGGGGTGAAACACTTCTTGTGCTTAATTAAAAATCAACAACGTTTTTTTGATTCATAATAATGGCTGGAAGAAATAATTTATTGGAAACATTGAACAACCGTGGAAATAGAACATGGATAAAATTTAGTGAGATGGAATTAAACAAACCATATAAAATAATCGAAGCTTCGGGAATAGCATCAAAGTTTGGAGCTGGTGTGATGCAGACTGTTCTTCAGTTGGAAAATGGAAGTATGTTAACGCTGCCATCCAGATTTAATGACTTGGATGAACAAATGTTTGATTACCTACAAAGTGGGGTGTCTCTGATTAATAAGGGGCCCAGCGGCAAATCTTGGATAGTGAATTTTGAAAAAAACACCCCCACAGAAAAATAGAGACAAGTTGGGTAGTGCTCCATGCAATTTTTTTAAGACGCCGTGAAACAGGATGCGTACTTTTTGGAGAGTGCTGCTGCAGTTCTTTCGTCAGGCTGCTAGCTATTATTAAATATTGCAGAAAGTGTTTGTGAGAACAGTGTGTGTGTGCAAAAAACAGCGTGTTAAATTATTTTTTCAAAATGGGTGGCTGGGAAACTGTCAATATCATTATAGTACCTACTTGTGTGTGTAAAATTAAGATGTAAAACTTATTTTTTAAAGGTGTAAGGAAAAGGTAGGTATGTAACCATTTCAAAAATAAAAAAAATTTTAGTATATTTTATTGTTTTTATTTATCCAACTTGTAGAGTTTATACCCAACCACTTAACTAAAACTTTATCTCCTTTTCTTCTTATCACTTTTTCCACTAGATAGATGTCAGGATATTTAGCTTTTTGCAGTTCCTGTTCATAAAACGCTCCTAAGATGGGCTGTTTCTCTTCATCTTGCAGCAGATAGGTGACAGGGTTGGTAATATTCACCTTTGATATTTGAAATATTTCCATGCTCCAATTACCGGTGTATCCCTTAGAGAATGCAGATTTATATTTACTGATGCGCACATAGTCACCCACTGAGAATTTAGGTCGCGGCCTTGACTTTATGTGATTGTACACAGTAGCGAGTAGCTTATCAGCGTTCGAATGACTCACATCTCCTGGAGACATTCCTATGGTGCGATGAACTTTAGCATTGTATCGTTTCATTAAATCATTGAGAACTCTGCCCCTCCACTTATAAGATCCATTATAGGAGAAAGTTTGCCAAAGCCAGTTTTTTATAGTTCTGATAAATCTCTCTACGATGGATGCTTTCATTACACTGTATGTAGAATAATGGTTTATATTAAACTTCCGCATTAAGGATGTAAACTTTTCATTGAAAAACTCACGACCGTCATCAGGCTGGACGTTCTTAGGACATCGATTTAGACTGAGTATCATAGACATGTTTCGAGATATATCATCAGCTGATTTACTCTTCGCAGGTTGAGCCCAGGCAAATTTAGAAAAAGTATCTATACATACTAGAATGTACTTATATCCATTATTATATTTGGAATACTTTTGCATATCAATCAAATCAATTTGCCAGGTGTCGTCGAAACCTCTTTGTATGAAACGTCTTCGTGGGAAATTTTTCCTTACATTCTTATGTATATCTTTGACAACTTGAGCTTTACTCATGTTGTTCTTGGAATCGATGCTGGTGGTGGTGCAGACTTTGCAGGACGACGGCTGAGTTTGATGCGGTTTTGTAGAATGGCTAATTCCTCCTGAATAGTTCGTATACTTTTTGTATTGCTTTTTATTTTAATGAGGCACAGATTGAGAACCTCATCCAACTGTGCTTTGATAATTACGTCATCTTTAGCGATACCACTTCGAACACGTCTCAAGAGGCGACTTTCAAAATCTACAAGGTTTTTTGACACTTTGAGGGCGTGCAAGTAGAGGTCAATTCCACCTTATCGTCGTTTAGAGATTTAATTTTCTTTTTAACCGAGTTCACTAGTGGCGAAAGTGGCGAAACCCACTTGGCCACGTCGGTTTCTTCCTTCAGTCGGGCTAGCGTCAATGAATTCATTGTGACTCGGAGCGCGACACGGAGCGTAATGAAGGAATAGGTGTATACACAAAACTAATCTGCTTAAATACCAGCACGACACAGGTCGCAATAAAGACCGCTTAACCGGTCCATCCCGTTAAATACCAGCAGGGAAGCGATTGAATGTCGAACCGTCCGCCCGATGTCGAATCGTTCGTCCGATGACGCATGTCCGAACCGTTCGTCGTGTCGATCAGATGAGCGGATTCATAAGTTTGTACGGTTATGTTATGTTATGTAATGCGGGGAACAGGTCGCAATAAAGACCGCTTAACCGGTCCATCCCAATAAATACCAGCACGGAAGCGATTGAATGTCGAACCGCCCGCCCGATGTCGAACTGTTCGTCCTATGACGCATGTCCGAACCGTTCGTCGTGTCGATAAGATGAGCGGTGTTATGTAATGCGGGGGGAACAGGTCGGTGTAAAGTCCGGCGGGGAAGAGGTTTCTGCGTAATATTTTTCATACTTCAGGTACTCTATGGAGTACCTCATTCAGAAATATGTACTTTGGTTGATTAAGTGATTTTGAATATAGGTAGACATTTTGGAACTTGAGACCTCCTCAAGAATTCCTCAACTATATGCAGAAGAGTATAGACAACGTTATAATAACCTACAACTATAGTAATGTGCAGAGAGATAAGAAATATAACTGTGGACATTTATGTTTGAGCTTTCTATTAACTGCTTCCAAGCACATGTACGATCGGACCTGATAAAGAGATCGGATCAGATATGAAGAGACCCCTTCAACAGGTATGAACAGCTAGAAACAGGTGCTAACAGCTTATGAACAGACCTGTTGAACAGGTATGAACAGCTAAAAACAGGTGCTAACAGCTTATGAACAGACCTGTTGAACAGGTATGAACAGCTAAAAACAGGTGCTAACAGCTTATGAACAGACCTGTTGAACAGGTATGAACAGCTAGAAACAGGTGCTAACAGCTTATGAACAGACCTGTTGAACAGGTATGAACAGATATGAACAGCTAGAAACAGGTGCTAACAGCTTATGAACAGACCTGTTGAACAGGTATGAACAGCTAGAAACAGGTGCTAACAGCTTATGAACAGACCTGTTGAACAGGTATGAACAGCTAGAAACAGGTGCTAACAGCTTATGAACAGACCTGTTGAACAGGTATGAACAGCTAGAAACAGGTGCTAACAGCTTATGAACAGACCTGTTGAACAGGTATGAACAGATATGAACAGCTAGAAACAGGTGCTAACAGCTTATGAACAGACCTGTTGAACAGGTATGAACAGCTAGAAACAGGTGCTAACAGCTTATGAACAGACCTGTTGAACAGGTATGAACAGATATGAACAGCTAGAAACAGGTGCTAACAGCTTATGAACAGACCTGTTGAACAGGTATGAACAGATATGAACAGCTAGAAACAGGTGCTAACAGCTTATAAACAGACAGGTGAACGGCTGCAGTTCGATTATAAACGGGTGTTATCCTTAGTTTTAGTCTATTATGTAATCAATTATTCAATAAATACATAAAATACATTATACTGTTTTCATTTATCATCCTTATCTCGTGTGAGGACAATGTCTCTCACATTAACTCTGAACGGAACTGAATCAGAGTTAAACAGCTCATTTTTTACCGCCTATAGAGTTGAGTGCTGATTCTAACTACGAATGTGCAGTGATTTATTTTAAAACATTTAATTCTATTCCTAATGTGGACAGCAGCAATAACCTCTTTCACTATGGCGATAAGAACGTTATCGCAATTCCTGAGGGCTCTTACGAATTGCATAACATCTTTCGTTATCTGGAGCGAGAACTGCTACGTGTCGGGGGTGAGGATAAAGACAAATGGATAGATATGGATGCCAATACGAACACATTAAAGTGCACGTTTTTCTCACCGCTATATGACATACACTTTGAAAAAGAAAACAGTATTGGCAATATTTTCGGGTTCTCAAACAAAGTGCTTCGAAAAAAAGAGATACATGTATCAGATCAACCGATAAACATACTAATCACCAATACTATAAGAGTGGAGTGCAACATCATTCAGGGATCATTCATCAATAGTAAAGCGTCTCACGTGCTGTATGAGTTCTCACCATCGGTGCCGCCGGGCTATCAGATAATAGAGTGTCCTCCACATCCGGTTTACTTACCCCTAAGAGTAAACACTATTCAAAATCTCCAAGTACGTATAGTGAATGAGCAGGGGCAGCTCGTCAACTTCAGAAAAGAAAACATCTCACTTCGATTGCATATAAGAAAAGTTGCATCATGATTATCTATAAAATCAGTGATAATGCAAATGCAGGTTATAGTAGTCCCACCCTCTCTCTGGGGACAACACCTGCCGAAGGAGCTCTCAATCAAAAATTCGAATTAAGTAAAGACAACTTACTATTTCTACAATCCTTGGGACTAGAAACAGCATAATGACATCATCAATTCTAAACATAGGGGAGAAAGTTGTTTTTGATGATAGTATAGAGAGTGTTGAGTATCACACCTACACACCCTACAATGAATCTTACAAGAACAACGATGAGATTCGTATATGTATCAACAGTCAAGACTTGATGGTGCTACCTTGTGAGAGTCAGATAATAATTGAGGGTAATGTTACGAAAGATTGCACCTTCACCAACAATGCACCGGCATTTCTCTTTCATGACATTCGCTATGAGTTGAATGGTGTGGAGATTGACAGAACGAAAAACTGCGGCGTCACCTCCACCATGAAAGCCATCGTATCCTACGGTAAGGAAGAGAGCAATGTCCTAGAGAATAGCGGCTGGAATCTGGGTACAATCAAAGAGGTCGATGGAGATTTCTGTTTCACCGTCCCACTACGCCATCTGTTGGGATTCGCCGAAGATTATAAAAAGGTGATTGTGAATGCAAAGCATGAACTGATACTTAACCGAAGCTCTTCGAATTTTAACTCTGCAACCAGAAAGGATGCTACAAAGAAGATTGAAATTAATTTAACACGTGTTGTATGGCGAATGCCCGTGATAAAGGTGTCCGACAGAGAGAAGCTCAACTTGTTGAAGTATATAGAGAATAATACACCTATTCCTATTGCATTTCGCTCATGGGATCTTTATGAATACCCACTGCTGCCTATGACTCAACGACACGTTTGGACCGTGAAGACCACCACCCAGCTGGAAAAGCCTCGATTCGTCATACTAGGATTTCAGCATGCACGAAATAATGATGCTGATAAGGATATGAGTCTATTTGACCATAGCAATTTTTACAATGCTCGCCTGTACCTCAACTCTCAGTACTATCCGTATGATTCATTCGCAAACGATTTTGAGAAAGGGACATATTCACTGCTCTACAACGCTTTCACTAATTTCCAAAGATCATACTACGGTTTGAACAGTTCCAACATTCAAATTAGCCCGCCTAATTTTAAAACAAAGACTCCTTTGATTGTTATCGATTGTTCGAGACAGAATGACTCCTTCCGCTCGGGGAACGGTGGCGCTATAGATATCAAGCTCGAATTGGAATTCAAAAAAAATCTACCAGATAAAACGTCAGCATATTGTCTTATCATCAGTGACTCACTCTTTGAGCATCACATTCTCACAAATATAGTTCGAAAGGTGGGTCAATAAAAGCGACCTTCAGTGTGCCATCAGCCCTTGAAGTGACAAGATGAATTTCTCTAACGTGCATCCATCAATCCCACAATTATATTTTGAAATGTGTAAAAATGTGTATCACTTTAGAGACTCTTACATAGCAGTGTTCTTAAGACATCCCTTCAATCTAATTAATAGTAATGCATTGGAAGTATGCATTGATTTCGATGGAAAAATGCTAATGACTCATCAAGAATGGACTTCAATAATTATGAAGAATATGGAGGGAATCTCGGAATTCTTCAGAACTGGTTCAGCTGCTGCGCTTCCTCAATCCATCATCAGCACCACCACCACCACCACCACCGAAAAGGAGGAATTCAGTTTCATCACGATTCTCATGGAAACAAGCTCAATGAATATATGTGCTGCAGAGTGGCGGGAAATAAAGCCTATTTTAGAATGTGTTGACCTACTTGTGCATCATTTAGATAAGCATAAAGAGACTTATGTGAATCGTATGAATTTCTTCCACAAAAAGCTTAAATGTAGCCATCCCGAGACTCTGGAAGATGCATGCAACATTATCGAAAATATTTATAATCAAAACTGTATTGTAGATTGTGAAATCAAGTGTTTTGCTATGCCTTATTTGTTTTTCTGTTATCTACTATACTGAATAAAAAAATAAATTAAACAAAGAGCTTTTTATTTACAACATTGTAGCGTCTATGAATCATAATGCTGCTTAAAAACGATAACTCAGGGGTAAGAAACTTGTGGGCGCGCGGTGGTATTCATTGAGACCACGGAACGTAAATATAAAAGGTTTATCACCCCTGGATTAGTGTATAAAAAACAATTACTATAGATGTTTATTTCAGTACTTTGGAATATTTCAACCGCGTAAGGCCTCCTCATAACCATGTATCAGTGCCCTTTTTGTAATATCAGTGCCCCTGGTAACGAACTGATCGCTCACTCGAGAACAAAACGTCACAAGTTACTTTGTAGACAAGACGATGGGGATTTTTTTACCTATGTTGTGGACTCGGCTTTCAAGTGTAGAATAACCACTTATCATGTAAACGGATCGTCAACCATCTTAGATCCGAAGATATATCTAAGCAGAGCCGAATCAAAAGTGTGTGACGTAATCAAGTTGGAACTCGATACCAATGAAAACGTTAAAGTGAACTTGCAACTTTTCTGCACTTATGTGATATTCAAAGAGGATCAGGTGATTAGAGATTTGAAATCATTCAATACCAAAAATGTCGTTCTAAATCGCCAATCAGATTTAAGTACATTCTATGAGCAAATCTCTTCCAAAATAAATGGAAAATGCGAGCAGTTCCAGGAACGTGACAGCGGATGGGCGTTGGAGAAAATTGAATTTCTTGAAGTTAATATTAACAAATTCAATCCACTGAAGGGTAGTTCTTACATTCCACTTCCAAAATGGATACAACTCAAACGTGCTTGTGTAAACGTGAAGAACAATGATCATGCTTGTTTTTTTTGGGCTGTTACCAGCGCTCTTTATCCAGCAGAGAAACATACGGAGAGAGTCTCATCGTACCCAGATTACAAGACACTCTTCAATACAGATAATATCAACTGTCCTGTGGATGCTAGAGGTATCAAACGTTTCGAGCAACTGAACAAGATCAGCGTCAATGTGTACGGGATAGGATCAAAATGCACTATCACCCCCATGAATATATCTTCTAAAACCTACGATCGTCACGTCGACCTGCTCTTTCATGAAGATAGCAAGAAATCTCATTACTCTTGGATAAAAAACGTGTCCCGGTTGGTGGGCTCTCAAGTATCTAAGCATGAACACAAAAATTTTTTCTGTAAAAAGTGTTTACAATATTTTACGTGTGAATATAAACTTAAACTTCATTTAAGAATAGGATGCGAAGAGACTTTAATACAACTTCCCACTCTCACAGGTAAGTACTTAAAATTCAAAAACTTTCAACATAAATTGTCAGTTCCATTTGTTATTTATGCAGATTTTGAATCTATTTTAAGCCCGTTAGAAAATAATTTACAAAGTAATACTTATTATTCTCATAAACATGTACCATGTAGCTTTGCTTATTATATCCATTGTAATTATGATGACTCACTATCGAAACTTGTCACGTATCGTGGAGAGGATTGTGTAACAAAATTCATTGATAACATTTACTCGGATGTTGCTACTATCGCAGACATTCTTTCTAATAAACAGCCATATGATATCAAAGAATGTGAAAATATGACTAAAAATGAATCTTGTCACATCTGCGAACAGCCCTTGTTATCAACAGATCTTAAGGTAGTTGATCACTGTCATCTAACAGGGAAAATCAGAGGTTTAGTGCATAACGAGTGTAATTTAAAATATTCATTACCTAACTATGTTCCCATCTTTTTCCATAATTTAAGTGGCTATGACAGTCACTTATTTATCAAAGAATTAGCCGCCAGGGAGGGTGATAATATTCAATGCATTCCTCAGAATAAAGAAAAATATATCTCATTTAGTAAAAAACTTAATTTTAAAGATGGTAAAGCGATTACGATAAGATTTGTGGATTCATTTAAATTCATGTCTTCAAGTTTAGATAAACTAGCTAAAAATCTATCAATCGACCAAATTTCAATATTATCTCGATATTATCCCGACCATAATCAAATGACTCTTTTAACACGTAAAGGTGTGTTTCCTTATGAATACATCGATTGTTGGGATAAACTTAACCATGAATCACTACCAGACAAAGACTCTTTCTACAGTAAACTGACTCAATCACACATTTCCGATCAAGACTATACTCATGCACAAACGGTGTGGGAAAAATTCAATATAACTTCTCTAGGCGAATACTGTGATTTGTACCTAAAAACGGATGTCCTATTATTAGCAGAGATTTTTGAAAACTTTCGCACCGTTTGCTTAGCTGCATACAAATTAGACCCCTGCAGATACCTAACAGCACCTTCCCTATCATGGGATGCAATGTTGAAAGCGACAGATGTAAATCTCGAACTTCTAACCGATTATGAGATGATACAATTTTTAAATAGTGGTATCCGAGGGGGTATCAGTCAAGTTTCCAAAAGACATGCCAAGGCCAACAATAAGTTTATGGATACACACGATCCCGCGCAAGAAAGCAATTTCATCGTTTACCTAGATGTTAATAACCTGTATGGTGATGCTATGAGCAAATATCTGCCTGATGGTAATTTCACCTGGTTGACGGAGAGTGAAATTGAAACTTTCAACATCTTCTCTCAACAACCCGATTCACAAATCGGTTACTTCTTAGAAGTTGACCTTGAGTACCCACCTTCTTTACACGACTTACACAGTGATTACCCCTTTTGCGCCGAAACGAAAACACCACCCAATGGTAAAACAAAAAAACTTTTACTCACTCTCACTGACAAACAAAATTACGTCATTCACTACATGAATTTAAAACAATGTATCACCCACCAATCCCCCTGGCTTAAATCCTACATTGATTTGAATACTGATAAAAGAACCTTGGCTAAAAACTCATTTGAAAAAGATTTTTACAAACTAATGAACAATTCAATTTTCGGTAAGACAATAGAAAACGTAGCAAAGAGGGTTGATGTGAAACTTTGTACTACATGGGATGATGTAAAATCAAAGACCAAGTGTAAATATGGTGCGGGGAGATACATAGCTCGTCCCAACTTTCACAGTTCTAAGGTGTTTTCCGAAGACTTTGTAGCCATACAATTAAATAAAACAACAATTTTGTATAATAAACCAATTTATGTCGGCTTCACCGTACTTGAACTCTCGAAATATGTCATGTATGGCTTTCATTATTCATACATGCAGCCTAAATATGGCAATAAATTACAATTACTGTACACAGACACAGATTCATTTATTTATGAGATTAAAACTGATAACTTTTATGAAGACATTAGACCAGATTTACAAAACAAATTTGACACCTCTGATTTTCCAACAGATAACGTTTACAATCTACCATTATTGAATAAAAAGGTTGTGGGTTTGATGAAAGATGAAAGCAATGGTAGAATTATTCAAGAGTTTATTGGCTTACGATCTAAAATGTACCGTTATATTTTACAAGGTGATTTAACTGTTAAGAAAAACAAAGGTGTCTCTGCCGCTAATGTAAGAAAGTTACATTTCGAAAACTATAAAAATGCTCTAGATTTAAGTTATGTTAACTATGATGATATGTATACATTCACTAGCGATAGACATAATGTTTATACACAAATTAAGAGGAAGAAAGTAATCTGTGGTAATGATGATAAAAGGTTTATTTCTAAGGATAATGGTATAGCCACGTTAGCTTGGGGTCATTATAAATTAAAATAAAAAAAAAATTTAAAATCTATTACATTGTTTAATTACTATTTCATAAGTTTAACCTACAAACACCCTCGTTATAATAAAAATCAGTATAAAAAAACTATCTTTGATAAGGCATGAGAGCTTCCTGCACTCGTAGCATGCTACATGCGATATGGTTGTATCACTTCTTTTGTCTCATTCGTTCACGCGCAAATAGAAAGAGAGCGAAGGTGTGATAGCGTTATATCACGGTGACATGCTACCTATGCTTTATCTACATTGCTCCACGTGTAACGAGTGAGTTCGAAACTTCAAAAACCTATACAAAGCTTCTGCTCGCCCCCAAATTATATATAATAGTCATTAGTATAAATCAACTTGTCATCCCACAATCTAGCGACCGTGACCCCCACCCTGACCCCACAAACAACAACCCATTCAAAGCTTTATCAACCGCCACGTGTAACAAGCGAGTTCGAAATACCAAAAATCACACTTTTCCAAACTAAGAAGTCCCATCTGTTCCTACATATCCTCCCCACACACACGAGACTTCACAAAACACCCATCAGCTGGGTTAGAACCGGCGAAGAAATTAGACCTGGTGATCTCTTCCCTGCCGGACTTTAAGCGGATCACCTTATAGCGGGCCTCATTGCGATCTGTTCTCCGCCGGACTTTAAGCGGAGCACGTTATAGCGTGCCTCATTGCGATCTGTTCTCCGCCGGACTTTAAGCGGAGCACGTTATAGCGTGCCTCATTGCGATCTGTTCTCCGCCGGACTTTAAGCGGAGCACGTTATAGCGTGCCTCATTGCGATCTGTTCTCCGCCGGACTTTAAGCGGAGCACGTTATAGCGTGCCTCATTGCGATCTGTTCTCCGCCGGACTTTAAGCGGAGCACGTTATAGCGTGCCTCATTGCGATCTGTTCCCCGCCCGACTTTATTGGTTATTACTAATTATGTGTTATTGCATCCGCTCATCTGACCGTCAGACGCACATGTGATCGACATGCGACATCGGGCGGACGGTTCGACATGGTATTTAACGAGACGGTCAGAGTCTGACTTCATTGCTCCACGTGTAAACCAATACAATGTAACAAGAAACTTCAAAAACCTATACAAAGCTTCTGCTCGCCCCCAAATTATATATAATAGTCATTAGTATAAATCAACTTGTCATCCCACAATCTAGCGACCGTGACCCCCACCCTGACCCCACAAACAACAACCCATTCAAAGCTTTATCAACCGCCACGTGTAACAAGCGAGTTCGAAATACGAAAAATCACACTTTTCCAAACTAAGAAGTCCCATCTGTTCCTACATATCCTCCCCACACACACGAGACTTCACAAAACACCCATCAGCTGGGTTAGAACCGGCGCACGATCCGAAAACGGCCAAATCAGAGTTTTTCCATTATACGAAGTCCCATACACATCCCCTCCACAACTTAACCTTTAACTATTAATACCTACTTTCTACCCCCAAAACTACTTTAACCATACAAAACCCCTCCCCGCACCACCCCTCCACACACTTCCCCACCCCCTCTAACACCCCTTATCACTACCTTAACAAACTATACCAACTATACCCTTCCTCACCATGGGACTTCTTAGAGCGGCTATTAAGTGGATTAGAACCGGCAATATCTATCTACTCTAATAAATTAACGGGTGAGATCTCCGCTGCGTTAAGCTGACATCCGCATCCGCACCAGGAGCCCGTCTCGGACGACCCACATTTTTTTTCTTTCGATCATGACAAATAAAAAAATACCGGGCAAATTCGAGTCGGGCATCTCGGTTTTTTTTTCTCCGGGGACTTTAGCGCGAGACCGACTCAAACTTGGCCGCTTTTTATTATTTGTTGTTATACTGTAAAGCTTGCTTAATAATCACACCAAGTTTGACGCTTGTTTGTATTACCGTTTTTACGATAGGGCGAGAAGAAAAAACGTTGATAAAAATTAGTTTCTTGTATGAGGCCCTTAATAATTTAACTTTTTTACATTTTTATTGTTTGTTAGCAATCCGCCGTAATAACTACCTATTTTTTCTTTCTGGGAATATTTTATTGCATTTTTGCATTTTTCAGGTTCAACAAACCATGTTGACAGATTCATTAGGAAGACCTATGAACTCCGCCCTAAGCAGTGCTACGGTGTTCTCAACGATGAACTGGTAAGATTAACTTTCAACTGATCGAGCTTTTGTCAGGCTACGAGGTGGGTTAATAAACATTAGCTAAAACGATAAGCTTTGTGTTTGTGCATTGATAAGAATTGCAAAGAAGCCGCTGAAAGATATAAAAATACGTAGTAAGTAATTGCTCAATACAAGCTAGTTGAAGAATAACCAAACTTAGTGACTCAGAAATTATGTTGTAGCATAGCAATCAAAATTTGGTTTATAAATAGCAAAAAGTTTTGCCAAATTTTGATTCATGTAGGTATGTCGACACATGGCGACACATCAAGGATTAGAATGGAATGGCAGTTTTTTTGTTATGACTGGTTTGCTCCTATAATAAAAGTGGTTCAGTTTGATGGGTAGACGTCTTTGGGTGTGTCATATATATTGTATGAATTCAAGTTGTAATGCTTGACTTGCAAGTTGGTTGGTTGTAATACTTCCAGTAGATGGCGCGCACGTCCCACGGGTTCAAGTCCCGCCCGAGACAAATTTTTCAATCTTTAATTTGATTTGATGGGTAGAGTTTGTGATTTCAAGGTTAATGATACTTTTCCTTACAACCTGTATTACTCATAACCGGTCAAAACCACTTTTGACAGATTTGCAGGGTTTAAACCCGCACTGGGCCTGGTGATGGAGTGTGGTGTGGCCTTGTGGCCTTGTGGCCTTGTGGCCACCTTCATCGAGGAGAGCCCTTTGCCCTGCAGTAAGATCTCATAACTTTCTCTCTTTCTTTCTAGCAAGCAGAACTTAGATGTGCACCTAAAGGAATAGTTGGTTACGGTACTCTATCGGTGAATGTGACCGTCTACGACCATAAACCAGTGGAGATCAGGTTTTCTGCCTGGTCTCAAGTCCGCGCCACGGTAGTTCGGAAACCTCCCTGCACCGACAAAGTAGCTGTAGTCGAAGTGGAAGTTGGATGTGGAGTCCCATACAAGTACTGACAGGACAATTAGGTATTTTTCTCCCCTCCGGACGGAAAGCGTCAATTTTTTTCCCGCTACGCTAAACGAAGTTGCCGCTTTCTATATCCGTCGAGGAGAAAAATAGTATACTAACCTCGGGCAGTAAATAAGAAAGCCTCAGATCAAATCTTTGTTGACCTTGAGATCTGAGACTTTTCTTACTTTCCTGCCCTCGTTGTGTAATCTACTATTGTGATTCATGTATTTCTTTCTCTGTATTTTACTTTTTATGTTTTGGGTGTAAAATAAATTATATTTGATTTAGTTTGACTATTCCTGGCATGAGTTGTTAACATTGACCTGTAACTACAAAAAATCACGCAATTTTTTCAAGCAAATTAATCCACTCTCAACCGTATACTTACCACATATATATAAGGTTATTATTACCTTTATATAATGTCATATTTAATTAGTTGGCGAAACTTAAGAAACGCATTTGGTATTTGTTACTGAGTACAATTGCGTGGCAATGATCGACCCCCCGCTCGATCATATGATTCTGAGGTTAATGTCCGCCTGCGGCCGCATACTGTATGCACTGCCCTACCTTACGCACGATAATAAGGGCGAGTTCCAGTTTTTGACGACCTCTGACGAATCTGGAACGATCAAGGCAAGCTCGACAATAAAAACATATAGAATCCAAAACCTAGAGCGAGCGAAGCGAGCTCGAGATTTCACTGAATTCTGGAGCGAGCGAGGCTAATTGTGAGCTCGAGATTTGTATTTATCTTCGCTCGCTCCTGGCTACGATTGTATCACAAAGATCTAGCTTTGCGATACAATCGTAGCCAGGAGCGAACGAAGTGAGCTCGATATTTCACTGAATTCTGGAATGCGTAATTAATGTAACAAGTAAGAAATGTCTTTCAACAAACATGTGACTTTCTTATTTGCTGCCTGAGGTTAGTATATACTATTTTTCTCCTTGACGGAGGCGGAAAGCGGCAACTTCGTTTAGCACAGCGGGGCGAAAGTTGACGCTTTCCGCCCGGAGGGGTGAAAAGAAATTTTTTTCTGCAATACCTTTAATCCACACCATTTTTGAGAGTTACGCGGTTATAATTAAGCTAAAGTTAATCATTACCGCGTTTTTATTTATTTTGCCGAAATATCGGGAACTCCAAAATAAATAAAAACGCGGTAAGAACCCGTTATAATGATTAACTTTACCTTTAATCCAGTTCTAACTACGGCCCTGCAAACGGACCTGTCGATAAAAGTTTTAAAATACACGTGCCATGCAACGAATACTTGAATTAGTTTCCATATAAATAAATAGCGAATCAAAAGAACAATACAAATTTTACCAAACATCGTGTCAAATCGAAATAAATTCGCCAATTATAAAGTTCAAATTAATGCACGCGTGAGTAAAATAAGAGAAGCCGTGAGCATTTAAATAGGTAGTTCCCACAGGCTGCACTCACTATCTGCTAGAGTCTGCTAGACTATCGCGACTACTACCAACATGTTCGCTCACTATCTGCTGCCCACGCTGTTGCTGCTCGCCACCGTCGACTACTCCACGGCTCAAATTCTTCATTTTGATGCGGTAACTAATAGCTCGGCAGGTGAGCAATAACTATCATTTTAACCAATGGTACCGGACATAAGCCTCTTAATAGTTATGCCGTTGAGCTCGATCTAAAACTTTACGACCAATAAGAAACCAGTTATAAAATTATTTTTGCACCATCTATCCAGAAGGCTGCAGTACTAGTGCCCAAAATTGGCAAAACGGAACACTTATGGAATCACCTCGGTGTCTGTCCGTCCGTCCATCCGTCCGTCTGTCGGAAGGAAGCTGAAACTTGGTACAGTTTTAGCAATTAGTGGTCCAATGACATAAATTAATTAAAAACCCTAATGTTTATACTGAGGGGCAGGGGTGCTATTTTTGAATGTCACCGGTGAGTTTGAACAGGGATGCGATTTTTGAATCTCATTCGGTGAGCTCAGCCGTTGTAAATATCAAAATTACTCTGGAGATACGCATCTTTCAACTGCTGATTTGACTTTCAAAAATCGCACTCCTGAAGCATGATTTTCGAGAGTCAAATCAGCAGTCGAAAGATGCATATCTCCATAGTAATTTTGACATTTCCTACAACTGCTGAGCTCACCGAATGAGATTCAAAAATCGCACTCCAGTTTTTGAGAATTCTCATACCCATGAGTTCCATACGAGTGGGAAGGGGCATTCGTATTGAACTGTAAGAGATTAAAAAATGCGATCTTAGGGAAATCGGAGTACCTATAATATCGGAGTGAATATCGGTCATTTTATTCAGCTGGTTACTTTCAAAAATGTCACTCCAGTTTTGGGGGGCAGAAAGAGATAAAAAAACGTGTGGGGTATCAAAATATGAAAGCTTATAAAAATACGAAATTCATTTTTCTTTGAATATGTGAATATGAATTATGAAACTTTGTTGAACCATTTTTTCAAATGAATTCAGAAAAACGTTGATAACTATAATATGATTCTCTAACGAAAACTAACATTGTGGCCATTGAAAATCTGACGTAGCTGATTCGGATTCGGAGCGCACGGCTCTCAGTTTATAGTGAAACATTCAAGAGATTTAATGGAGGACAAGCACGTCTCCAGGGGGGGGGGGGATAGGTGGGATTTATCCCGTATATTTGTAAGGAACAGTGGTTACAGCTATACATTTTTCATAGTTTTTCAATGAAAATCCCCCCCCCCCCGAAATTAATTATCCCCCCCCCCCCCCCCCGAACCCAAAGTCTGGATACGTGCTTGACTCGCTTTTTGTCTTGTTGACGTAGTAAAAGCTAGCAAGAGATTTAATGGAAAATTAACTCGAATGAGCGTTTCTGTAACTGAGCGTTAGCAAGTGCGTTTTTTTGAACGCAAACCACTGGTGCAAAAAAGATTGGGATGAAATAACAATCATAACCCGTGTTATTTCTTTAATTAAAGTTATTTTCGCGAAAGATAAAGATTTCGAGTTTTCATATTCAAACTATGTAGATACAAACACGTCAATACAATGTTTCCCTTTTTCCAGGTTCTCCGAGAAATGTTCTTTTTTTCCGTGAAGAGAAGTTTGTAATCCCCGAGGGTCAGTGCTACGGCGTTCTCTACGTTAGCCAGGTAACAAAAAAAATATGAATCACTGGAAAATAATATTCTGGTTTCGCCTATTATCTTATTCGTCAAGCATTTTTTGGGAGGGCTAAATTGAAAACTATTTCATTTTTGTCTCAATAACAATGTCAGAGAATTAAAAATGAAAGGATTACAGATATTTTTAATAAAATGACGTAGTTTTTCCTAAAATGATGTCTTCTATCCGTAAAAAAATAAAATAAAAACTTGACATACTAAATTGGTTAACTAAATACAAGTGTCAAAAAACACCATATCCATTTTGATAATCGGCTAGGTATAAATAGCATCCTAGGTCTTCAGTCATGGAAATGGATGGCAGCCTGAAATATAGCATTTTTACGCACGGTGGTCGTCACACGAAAACTACAAGATAATGCTTATATTAAAATCCATCAAATAAAAAAGTGTGGATTGGTAGAGGCAAGTAAATCGTCTTGCTGTCAGGGTATTTTTGCAGCCAATAGGACATCATCTGACTACTCTATCCGAGATTGCCTTCCGAAGCATGGATTTGCTCTAAGAAAAATAGCGATAAAACGATTACTTATCCAAAAGAAAAATCTAAATGGGCTGTGCTTTCAGTATCGAAGCTCAACGACGTTCTACTAGATAGAAATATATCCAGGGTATATTCTTTATCAGTACGGATAGCTTTATCATGTATTCTACTCATCAAACTGAACTTTCACTATGGAGTCAACTTCAAAATCGCGAGAAAAAAATCAACTGCCTCATACATTTGAGTTTGAGCAGTTTTGTATGAAACAGCAGATTTTTTTTACGATTTTAATGTTACTCAGTTTGATGAGTAGAATACATGGACGCACTGATTTAAGGCCTCCGCACATTGCAGCGATTTTATCGAGCGATAATACCGCTGCGATTTTGTGATAATTGTTTCCAGTACATTTTGTATGGGGACGCGCCCGATCCTACACACTGCCGCGATATTATCGAGTGATAATATTGCTGCGATTTTGCGATAATTGTTCTCAGTACATTTTGTATGGAGACGCGCTCGATCCCACACACTGCCGCGATATTATCGCAACCTGACGCAATCTCTTTCTACTACATTTAGTGAAGGGCGCATGCGTGACGCGAATCGCGGAATCGCTGCAGTGTGTAAGGTGTCGCGATATCGCTGTCGATAATAACGCTCGATAAAATCGCTCGATAATATCGCTGCAATGTGTGGAAGCCTTTATGTAGGTATTACATACTAATTCTATTTTCACTTTTCAGCAAGAGCGACTTCAATGTTCAAAACCCGGTCAACTTGGGGTCACCTCTCTATATATAAATGTAACAGTCACTGATTATGATAAAGTGGAGATAAGGGGCTTGACACTGGATCACGCTCTGATAGCTCGAAAACGTCCCTGCCTACAACTCAGGGATGCTTTAGTCGATGTGAAAATAGGATGTGGACCTCCTCTCCCTTATTAGACACAAGATGATTCGCAGCGTGCTGCCCCATTAGATCAAAATAAAATTAATGGATTGGCCTAAAGCGCGGTAAGTTGAAGCAAACTACTGGTGCACTTGGTCCGTACAAACGTCATTATCTGTCAAATCTAGGGCACTGGCATAAAACCTTTCATTTGTTTTGCCTCATTTTTCTGGTTTGAAATGTTCGTGTAAGGCCTAACCATTCATTTTATTTTGATCTAAGGCTGCCCCACGTTTGACAAAAGAGCTTTGTTGTTCGTGTGCATAGTGGTAGTGTGAAGTGTGAGTTTGACCCTGGCTGTGGCGCGGCGCTTGCGCATGCTGCATTCGATAATCAGACAACAGTAGTACCTACTTTCAGAGACTACTCACACGAACGCAACGCTCTTGTTTCCATAAATAATTTGTATCCATCTATAATTTGTAATATCAATGGTATAACGCATCTTGTATTATTGCCGCGCGTGGAACTAGGCAGCATTGTTCGAAACAAAATGTGGTTCTACTTTAACTGGACTAAATTGTAGTTCTTTAATAAATTAAAACAATACAAGTTTGCGCTGTACTTTATTGATAACATACGTTGGCAAAGCATAGCTCGATCATAAGTTTTATTGAAATAATGTTTGAATAAATACAGCCGAATAAAAACAGGCGTTAGAAATGTCATTTTGTGGTATTTTTATTATTTTCCTTCTAGCTCGTCACCATCGTAGAATGCGTAGAAATAATTGACTTTCTATGGGGTTAGGTGGCTAACCTCTTGTACGCCATATGCGGAACAACATCGAGTTAGGGCTCAAATGCTTAGTTTGTTTTGTGCTTACCACGCATTATGTGAGCTCTAATTTAAGATCATATAGATTATTACAATGGGGAAATGACCCTAGAATCTTTATTTTGCCTCTATTTAAAATTCAGAAAAAAAATATCTGTGTTATGTTTGGCGCCGGACAAAGAGACAGTGGCATTCCGAATTTAAAAAAACTAAGAATGTAAATTTATCTTCATTGTATATAATTTATGAACCTTGTGTATTTGTAAAAGAAGCGAAGCGGGCGATAACTTGGTCAGTAAGTCTACGATGGACTGTAGTTGTCTAATATGTTGTGGTTTGCTCCATAAAGGTATTATACCAGGAATAGAGGAACTGACAGCTGAGAGAGCGAGATTTACCTTGCGGCACCACTGTTTAATAGAAAGAGATACGTGACGCGAGGCAATAGAACCGTTTTCTAATCTCTTACCAATTTGTACAATTCGGTTTCCGTGAATAATTGCGAATCTAAAGTGAAATCGTATTAAATTTTGTGAAATATACTGACACTACTCTATTATCCACGATTTCACGTTAGACTCAGAATTATAGACAGAATTCGAATTTTTGCCTGCGAATAGTCTCCCGAAAACATCCAAAAACGGTTTCATTTGACAACTCATGTCAGTTGCTCTATTCCTGTAAGGTTTATGGTTTGCTCCCATATATAGTAACTACTGTCAATTTGATGGGTAGACTGTTCGTTTAAAAGGATGCTTATGATATAAATTTCGCTATAATATATTATTTTGTGCCCGGGTTGTCAATGTACTCGTACCTACTCTCCTTGCCAACATCACTGTTTCCATTAACCCCCCATAAATAAACTTCGACCATTGTGCATGCAGGTCACGAGGGGTTAGAAAGGAGCGTAATGGAGATTAGCGGTAATCTCTTCCAGCGTCAGAAGTGTCGAAACTTTGTTAACTTTGAATCATTATAATCGGTAAGTCACCTTCTTGGGGTCTTACTTGAGGCGTGGTTGTTTTAGGCTTGGGCACAGTAAAGAGACAAATACAGTATTCGATCTTGTACAAGCGCCCGAATCGACGCCACGGACTTGAAAAAAAGGCGGACATTATGTGACACTAAAAAGATGTGAAGCATGCAAGGTCCTGCATTTGTTCTACAAGGGTCCTACACTCACACAGATGCACCAGTTCTAGGCTTAGGTCCTACAACCCACCACCATTTTGTACCGCGCGACCACGCACACAAAAATAAATGGGGGCTTCGCTCTTGATTAAACGAGATTACGTCCGATTTTTTTTCAGGTCCGTGATCGACGCATGCACTTTTTGTTTTTGCTCTATCGTAAAAACGTATACAAAGTGAAATTGATATCATTAGCATCCTTTTAAACTAAGACTGTACCCATCAAACTGAACATTTTTTGCTACGGGAGTAAACCAATCGGAGCAACATCAAAATTCTGCTGTTGCATACATTTGAGTCCAGAAGACATTGCAGTTGTATGGAACAGCAGATTCGTCTCCTATTCAGCTCCTATCGGTTATCTGCTCCCATAGTGAAAAATGCTCAATTTGATGGGTAAACTCTTAGTATAATAGGATGCTAATGATATTCATTTCACCTGTATAAATATTACCTATACCTATATTATTATAGTGAAATAAAATTATTAGTGTGAGTGAAATAAATCATTTTTATACCTCGGAATAACCAGAGCAGAATGTTCCACTAGGCCCGTAACATTGTTTGTTCCACGGAACAACGGACCATTTTGTTAGCATGCAGATTGTACGTGTGATACAATGGGCTACTGCAGTGTTCTACTGTTGACGAAAAAACTGGCCAAGTGTGAGTCGTACTCGTTCACGTGATTCCGTACAGAACAGTTCTCGGTTATTAAGACGTTTCCCTGACCGAACGACCTTGCCCCTTTCAGAGCCGCCTCACCTCTACTAAACGTCATAATTTTGCATTGTCCTTCATTATGTCACTGTGTTGTCTTCTAATCCAAAAAAAATCGAAAAACGTAAGGATTCTTACCAAAGTTTACAATTAACTAAATTAAAAAAAAAAGATTTATAGCTATTTTTGATCTTCAACTTATAAAGTAGATGCACATAATACATATTTTTTCCAATGTTTAGGCTTTCCTTTGAACTCAGGTTTCATATGTATGTTATAGAAAAATAAGAAATGTACTTCATAGCAAATACAGCCGAGATGTTGAAGATCTTTGCTATATTTTCCATTAATTTGAAATAACGAGGAGATAGCTTATAAAAGCCAGCAAAATATGGCCCGGCCCTGCGTTTACCTATGGCACAGATTATATTATACTATACAGTACAGATGCCCAACGTAAAACAATGGAACGCGACTGTCGTAACGCGGGCAGTCTTCGGGCAAAGTAAATTGCTTGATTTTCCGAGGCTCATGAGATTTTTTTGTAGTCAGATCATGTATTTTTAGTAACAATTTACACTTTTACGTAAACATTAATTACAAGTAGATACCATAACGCCATATATTGCAATTTTTTAACAAAAATTTCATTTGTATGGGATAGGACACCATGCAGCGTTATAATTTTTTTTTCAAAGTTTTCGTTTGTTAGAACATCACTAGAACTACTCAACCAATTTTGAGGTCGTTTTCTCTATTTATTGAATAGAGAATACCTACGATACAATTAAAAATTTTGCTGTACTTATCGACCCTCGGGATGATTGGGATTTGAATGGCCAAAATGGCCAAAATGGACTGTTTTTCGCGATTTCGGTGTTGGTCCCATAGAGAAAGTTGTTCAGTTGATGGTCTGATCATCCCCTTAAAAAGTGTCAGCATATTAAGAGGGACCCTGTATAGGTTTCTTTGGGAAAGTTATTCAGTATCATGGGAACAATCACCCCTCAAGTAATCCAACTGCCCTAACATCCTGATAAGCAATTCCATTTATTACACTTTACATGAAAATGTTTTTAATGGAATCAGTTAGAAATGAAAATCTAGGATAGACTCTCGTAACATGGTACGATTTTTAACTTTTTGACCTACGGAACCCTAGAAGAAAAAACTAGACGGTAAAAATACGCAGTACATCACATGCATTGTTCTAACCGAAAACTGAAATTCGCCGGGAGGGAAAATACAATTTTCCAATTCATTTAACTATGCGACTTTTGTGAAACTATCGTAAGCATAAATATGATACTCGCGACTACATTCCTTGATGGGTCGTCAGAGATAGAGCTACCTATATACTATAGGGTCCAACTTAATATGCTGACACTTTTTTAAGAGGATGATTAGACCGTCAAACTGAACAATTTTCTCTAAGGGACCAACATCGAAATCGCGAAAAAAAAATCATCTCTTCCATACAAAACTGCAAACCTACTCGAGCCAAATGTATGGGACAGCAGATAATAGATTCAATCTTAAAAACTTAGCTGTGAGACAGGGTGCTCTATCCTCGCCGAAACTATTCAGCTTATATACGTGAATGAACTGATTGTCGGGCTCATCAGTACACATGTCGGCTGTCACATAGATGGAGTCTCAGTCAATAATATAAGCCTAGGAAGAAGTATCAGAACTGGAATACTTTTTTTTAAGACGAAACATTTGCATCGGTTTTCTCTTTTTGACGTTAAAAAAATGCCATATAAATAAAGGGTTGGATAGACTTTTGTCTATGTCACCTTTCGTGCCAATGAGACCGATTATCTATAGAAACTTGTTATAGTTATATATACGATACTAGAGTTGTTACTGTGACATATCGACAGCCTATCGATAACAGTATACTCGTACTAATACCTAGCGGTAGGTATGGCTTTTAAGATTTAAGTTATAGCCGGCCCAAAATAAAAGTGAAGAAAAGGGAAATAAATAATATAAAAACGAAGAAAAAATTTCATAAAAGGACAACCGACATAGGTATTATTTTTTCCCTTTACAAAATACCAGAAAAAATTATAGAAGTTTTGAATGTAGTTGTGGCGGACTCTTTGCTCACCGATAAAACTCTAGGAGCGGTGGAGAGTTGCCTTGACGACTAACGTCAGAAAAATAACTTTCATATTTTTTCACTCGCAATTTATTAATTCGAATGTTATTATTTTTGTTCAATTCTATCGTCATTATAATTGCATCATCCTAACTTAATTATCGCGTTCTTATTTCAAACATCATCTCTCCCGAGCTTCATTCACCTGCGCCCTATCTCCGCCTATCTGCCGGCAACCAACCCCACATAGTATTTGTAATAAATTATGATGTTTTATAAAAATTACTCTGATATTATTATTTACTAGTGTTTTCCCGCGACTTCGTCCGCACAAATTAGATTTTAAGTCAGATCATGAGCTATCAAACAAAAAAAGTTTCATCAAAATCGGTTCAGTAGTTTTTGCGTGATGCGCGAACAAACAAACAAACAAACACACAAACAAACAGACAGACAAAATTTCTAAAAAAGGTTGATTTTGAGTCAGGGATACCTAAAAACCATATCGTAATCTTTTTTTTGTAAATAATTATCTTCAATGTACAGACACACTTCAGTTACAGTTTTATAATAGTTTAGATTTTTATTCTAACCAGTTACGAGTTATTTAGTAATTTTATATAAAAACCAACAACTCCAAAATGGCTGTCAATGTTGTTTGATAGGAGGTGATGCAAGCACAATGTTTTTATATAAAATGATAAAAACGAATAAAACATTATAAAAATAAACTGATGCCTGCAATGAGGAGTTTTCTGACAGCTACTCAAACGTAGTTCATCATACCGGCGATAGATGGCGTTGACCAGAGAGGGGTCCGAAGACGACAATTTTAGGCTAAACAGTGAACAAAAATGCATGTCACCGAGTCAGACGCATCTGTTGACGAAATATAGGTACCTATGCTCATAATTTTGCTGCTTACTTACAAACACAAATTCATAATATTTTATTATCTGCAAGGTGGCTCGCCCTGTCACGTTAACGCCATCTATCGAGCCATTATGAACTACTTTTTCTTTTTTAATGGCTTTCTGAAAACCCCTCATTAGTTTCTAGTTTCATTTAGTTTCATTGTTCAACAATTAGTTATCTCGAAGTAGTTGGCGATTCAACCTTCTAAGAAAAACTTGACATACCGAATTGTCGATAAGTCGTGGGTCAACCCTAATTGAAAAATTTGAGTATATGAACTGTCAGTACAAATCAACGAATGATTTAGTTTATAAATTTCGGAAAATAAAACAAGCTAAAACGAAACTCCACATTATGTAGCACATTCACATTGAAAAAAGCTTTACTCTGAATGAATTATTTTATTCATTACCTGGGTCAAAACCATAGAAACAGTAGTCGATTACTTACCGATGGAAAGGTATCTTTTGATTATTTTGTGTTGAAATTCCTCTTTTACTAATACAGCCAGTGGCCACACAAGCCATGTTGCATAAAAATACGCTAACAATTTTAGTTTTCCAAATTAATGCTAAACTCGTATTTTACTAGCGCACAAAAAAAACTACGACGTTGGTCCCAATTGGGAACCAATATGACTCGGAAGCTTACTCTTTGACGTTGAAGACGGTGACATTTATCTATGTTTGTCTTTTTTTTCACACGAAGCTATACCATAACCAAGAATGAGAAAAATGAGGCCATAGTTATTTCGTTTTAAATAAAATCGGTCCATTCTTGATCCAACGTCCCTGATATAAGCTTTGATAAAGTTATATAATGTCACGATTGACAGTCGAAGATACGAAAGCGTCGAAAAAAATTGGAACCAGTACTGGTTCCTAAACCCTATACATATACACGCACAGATACATAATTTGTATGGCGCCTCACTCACACCAACCTATGAAACTTGGACCCTTTTGTTTTATACGGTATATTCGTGAGGCTCATTCTAGACATATACTTTTTTAAGAATATAAGCTACTAGTGTTTTCCCGCGACTTCGTCCGCACAAATTATATACCAGATTTTAAGTCAGATCATAAGCTATCAAACAAAAAAAGTTTCATTAAAATCAGTTCGGTAGTTTTTGCGTGATGCGCGAACAAACAAACAAACTAACAATTTTGTCAATAGATGGCGCTGTACGTTTTTGAATCGCGCTATCGAATGTTATTTGAATTTATATGAAGAGAACCGCTACTTTTTTATTTCTCATGATTTTACGGTTTTATAATAGTTAAGATGCAGACGACATGGTGTTGCTGGCCCCGTCGATCAGCGTTCTCAGAAAGCTGCTCATGACGTGTGAGACATACACTCGCTCGCATGGTTTGTTGTACAATGTGAAGAAGTGTGATCTCATGGTCTTTAAGGCTGGTTCTAAGTGTCCCCTGCACTGGTGGTTCCTCCTGTACAGCTATAATCGAGTCAAACTTGAAGCGACGTGAATTAAAACCTTCCCGAAACAAGATAATCAGGGTTGCCACACATAAAAATCCTCTATTAGAGCGTAATAAAGGTGAGAGAAGAAATAAGAATTTTCCCAAAGAATTTATTGTTTCCCGATAACATACCAAAAATATTTTTGAAACAATAAAAAACATTTGTATGAAAAGTTTGATATACTTAACTGATCTTATTCACTGGTAGCGAGTAACCTTGCCTGCCGTGCAGGAGGCGATGGTTCGATCCCCGTCCAGGCCGACTCGTACCAATGAGTTTTTCGGAATTTATATACGATTTGTAACACCACTGGCTTTTCGGTGAAGGAAAACATAGTGAGGAAACCTGCAAGCTTCAATTTCGAGGCATGTATTGTACCCACTGTCCATTATAAGTGGCGACGGGCTCACCCCCCGTCACACTGGACAGAGTTTCGGTACTATTGGTGAAACGTGGATGTTCTGAGGTTTCAGAATATCTCTGCCAACCCCTTCGGGGAATATAGTCGTGAGCATATGCTATGCTATTCACTGGTATCAAACAGGGCTACAAATCAGCTTTATATGAATTTATAGTAGAATCAATATTCGTATTCGTAAAAGTAGTACGTACCAATTCGTTGTAAAATTCGAAATAACTTTTTTGCGATTTGGAATTTGTTGTTATTATGGTTTTGTATGAAATAAACTTAAATTGTAATGATTTGATTATAAAGTGCAGTGGCAACCCTACCGCTAACGCCTAATGACAATCTATACAAAAGTAATTAAAAATTCAATTTAAAGTTTGGATACAAAAGGCTCCTAGTTTCTCTTTAATAACTTGGCTTGAAGCTGCTGCGAGATTTTTTCATTAGAATAGATTATTTTCCTGAGTGTCCGTTTTTAATTTGTTGTCCACAATGTGGGTTCCGTAATTTATAAAGAACGACGATGAAAACAGAGTTCTTTAGTACTCCTTAGTGAAATTACAAAAAACTTTTTTATTTCTTTCTTTTCTCCATAGTGAAAGTTGTTTAGTTTGTTGGTCTGAAGCACCCCCTTAAGTATTACTAGGGTGTTTTGTTACACCCTGTACGTTCCGGACACCGATCTTCAATAGAGGGAAAGAGCGGTAGAGGCGCACACCCGGTACTCCATAGAGCGGTCTAGCGATGTTTGAATAGTAAAGCTGCAGAAACAAGTTGGTGTTGGCACACGCAGCGTCCATCTCGGATGCGCTCGCCTTCTTTAGGTAGGTATGTGCTTCTTGCTCCCAATAAAGTGTCCCGATAAAGTCCCACTCACTCACTCCCTGTGAGTGAAGTGGGGTATCTGAAGTTAGAAAAGAGCAGGGAGTGGCCGTTCTGTTTGAAGAACTATTATATATGTATTATATTACAGGTCGGTTAACTAAAGCTGGCGCGTTCACAGACACACACGAATGAGTTTTTTTCTCATACATTTGAATCGAGTAGGCGCTGCGGTTTAGTATGGAACAGGAGATTTTTTTGCGCTCGCTGAGCTCCCATAGTGAAAGTTATTTGATGGGATGGGAATAACATTGTGGTTTAAAGGTTAATTATACTTTTCCTTACACCTTGTATAGTTAAAATGCCAATTTTTAAATCTTCTATTTTAGCGAAATGTCTCAGCTTTAAAGTATCCCACATTTTATTAATCGACTTAAAAAAAGGAGGTTATCAATTCGATACGTATGTTTGAAATATATTAGGGCTTCCAAACAAATACACTTTGTAAAATGTGTTCTGGCAAATAAAATTTGATTTGATTTGAAAAATGCCATAAAAATATCAGCTTCAATACCATAAATCGGACCGAATACCATAAACTGCCGCTGCTATAAAAAGCTAAAATTTTTACGAATTATTGTCCTCAAGGAACCACTTTATTCCCCTTCCTCCTTCCCTTCCCTCGAGGGCAAGAGGAAAGTATATTGTATTATCATGAAAAAGTGGCTGAAAACTTTTTGTCTTTACTCTCTTAGAACACTTATTTACAACTTTCTTGTTGGATAAAGTGCTATGGTTCGGTAGATCCAGGCAGGTAAGTGTTTTAACTCTTATAAAATAAATGTAATACTATACAGGGTGTTACATAAGTAAGAATAAATTTTTCAAACTCTTAAGGGAGTTGTTTAGACCGTCAAACTGAACAACTTTCTCTATGGGACCAACATCGAAATCGCAAAAAAAAATCTATCATTCCATACATATTTTAGCTCGAGTCGATTTGTAGAGTATAGAACATACATTTTATTTTTCGCGATTTTGATATTGGACCCATAGTGAAAGTTGTTCAGTTTGATGGTTTAAACCACCTTAAATGTTTATTTGTATTTTTGTAAAAAAGCCATGGTGGTCCAGTGGCGAGTAACCTTGCCTGCCGTACAGGAGGCAATGGTTCGATCCCCGTCCAGGCCGACTCGTACCAATGAGTTTTTCGGAATTTATGTACGATTTGTAACACCACTGGCTTTTCGGTGAAGGAAAACATCGTGAGGAAACCTGCATGCTTCAATTTCGAGGCATGTACATATATTGTGCCCACTGTCTATTATAAGTGGCGACGGGCTCACCCCCTGTCACACTGGACAGAGTTTTCGGTACTACTGGTGAAACGTGGATGTTCTGAGGTTTCAGAATATCTCTGACTACCCCCTCGGGGAATATAGTCGTGAGCATATGCTTATGCTTATGCTTGTAACACCTTGTGTAACTGTTTATGTGTCATCATCATCATCAACCAATATAGCGTCCCACTGCAGCGTACAGACCTATCCTCAGGGAGAATTTATGGGCGTTAGTCCACCACGCGTGCCCAATGCGGATTGGTAAACTTCACACACGCATCAGAATTTTTTCTTCAGCTTATACAGGATATGCAAGGACCCCGCCCACTGCCACTTCAGGTTATCAATTCTTTGGACTATGTCAGCTACTCTGGTTCTTCTGCGGATCTCTTCATTTCTGATTCGATTTCTGAAACTTCGGAGTTTCCCTTAAGGCTGAAAGTCACAAAAAGGGCATGGAGAGGGCGAGGGTGGAGGGGATTTTTTTTTAAATTTTTTTATGCCCGAGCACTGTGACTTTCAGCCTTTTTATGAGGCCTTGAGTGAGCGACCACGTCTCTGTTCCATATGTCATCACTGGCAACACACACTGATAGAAGACTTTCGTTTTAAGACACTGCGGTATTTGGGACGTGAAGATACTACGAAGCTTCCCGATCGTGGCCTAGCCGTGTTGGATTCGACGGTTGATCTCTTACACTCTTGTATATCTAACTAAAATAAGTTCACGAAACTTAAACGTTCTTTCTTCCTCAAAACTACATAAGTAAAGTCATTTTCACGGCATCAAAAGCAAAAAGCTTTCAAGAAAATACAATTCTCATCTTTCGTCAAACATATGACGCCTGTAACATTTTCCGACACTAGACAATCGAGTGTAACTGTGCCAAACTGAGCTCTATTGCGAAGGCTTAGGGGTTGTAGTGGCGTGTGAGGGCTGGTACACATCGGGCGGAAATAAGATCCGATGTGAGCTTGTAATGACCGGCGACGTCCCATCATAACAACGGGCCGCTCTATTGCTGGGAAATAAGTTAACCAGCGAGCAACGTGTGGTGCGATGCGGCATCTTATGAAGTGACAGGTATAAGAGGATTGCTTGAAATAAGAGTCATTCCTACTTGGAAATGTAACCCCAAAACATTTAATGACGTTTTTTTCGTTGAAATTAAGTTCAACGTGCACTTGATAAAATCTCATGCATTTCGGTTGTAACTAATTTCTTAACTCTAGAAGTTATGACGCCCGGCGACTGACTCGGAAGTAGAGACAAGCTGCATGACCTAACAAGGATTTCTTGATAGAATACGGAAACCTAAACATGATGAGGCAGAAATTAATATTTCATGTTTATTTGAAGAGAAAAATAAAATAATTTTAATTATCTATTATTAAAGGTGATTATGATAACAAATTAAAATTGGAATCCTCAAAATTCACAACCGTTACAGCCTATATAATGTCCCAATGCAGGGCACAGGCCTACCCTAAGTGTATGGGCGTTAGGCTACCACGCGTGCCCAATGCAACTTCATATACGCATCGGAATTTCTTCTTCAGCGTATGCAGGTTTCCTTACGATTTGAGATCCTTCACCATTCGAGAGCAGTCGGTTTTACGTACATAAGTTAGAAAAACTCATTGGTACATGGCATGTGGTCCGTGCGGAAACATGGCATGTTTCCGACGCTTGAAAATTCACAAAGTTTAAAAAGTTTAAGAAAAATCTAGAAATAGAAAATGTATTTCAAAATACAAACATAAATAAACTCGTCAAACCTTATTGGGCTGGTGGTGGATAGAATAAAAGCTTTTCAAAATCAGTTCAGCGATGGATTCAGTATATGCGGCCATAGAAAAAATGCCAACGGTTGTAGGTAGGTATACAGCTGTATATTATTTTATAATGTAGGTAATATCACGTTTATCATGACGTATGGACCCTTAAATAATTTTTATGATGCTTATTTTGGTAAAAAAACACATTAAAATATCTGAATTGTGGAAACACCGGTCACCGGTAATTTCAAGTGAAATTGTCAGATCTTTTTTTTAGTGCCTTAGTATTGCCGCTTTATAATTTTTTTCTTTTTGAAGTATACAATATTTGGCATTTATCGCCGCATGTCCTTTGTATTATACCTTGTCCATCCATTCCAACCTCCACTATCGATATGGCACAGTGTAGTGCCTCTTGATTGGATCCCCCTTCCCCCTTTAAATCCCCCTGTGTCAAGACGCGAGAGTCGCGGTTCGCGGCAAATTGCGCGAGCTGGTAATTGGAAGCCGCCAGCCGACGGGTTATGTCCACTACTTGATGGATGTTGATGGGACATGGGCTACCCGGTGGCGGCTTTATTACCGTGGCATTGACTGATGTCCATTTGGAGATGTGAAAAATAGTAGCTGAATGATCGATTTGTTGTTGATTCTGCTTCTCGTCAAATATGAGGGACACGTTTACATCAATTTGTGTCATTTGCGTTGTTATAATTTCCATTCTTTATGTAACATTTTAAGGGTGCATTACCGTTGGCGCGCTTCATACAAACGGAGTCTGGTTGTGTTTTCAATGTAATTTTACAGAAACAGTCTAAAAACTAATCTCTATGCTTGTGTGTTGTCCGATTTTCGTTGAAATGTACAGTTTCAATGCTATGATTAATTAAAGATTTGTTTGGTAATCTTTGAGACACAGCAACTTTAAACTTTACTATACCTACATTTTAATGAAAATTGGACAACATACAAGCATAGAGATTTGTTTCTTGATTGTTTCTGCAAAATGTCATCGACTTTAATTAGTTAGTATTGAAAGTATAACCAGAGTTCGTTTGTATGAAGCGCGCCAACGGTGGAATCAGTCCATACAAAACTTTGACGTAGAACACTCGTAGACGGTATTAATAAAAGTAATGTTATATACAAGGTGTTACAAAACTACAAATAAACATTTAAGGGGGTGGTGTAGACCATCGAACTGAACAACTTTCACTATGGGACCAATATAGAAATCGCGAAAAAAAAAAATTATGTTCTATACTCTACAAATCTACTAGAACTAAAATATGTATGGATTTAAAATTATTTTTTTCGCGATTTCGATGTTGGTCCCATAGAGAAAGTTGTTCAGTTTGACGGTCTAAACAACCCCCTTAAGAGTTTTAAAAATTTATTCTTACTTATGAAACACCTTGTATATGGAAAAATAGCTTAGAAAATCTAGATTGCGCGTATCAAATAGCATTTACAATTTATAACATAATTACGAAGATATCAAGCTTTGAAATTATTCATACAAAGCCTTATATCTTCGTAATTAGGTATATTGTAAATACTATTTGATACGCGCAATCTAGATTTTCTAAGCAATTTTTCCATATATAACACATTACTTTTATTAATTCCGTCTACGCGTGTTCTACGACAAAGTTTTGTATGAAATTGACCACTCTGCAACCACCTTAAGGACTGTGAACGAGACGTAGTGTCCTTTAAAATTGACCACTCGAAGTGAAAGCAACGATAGGGACGGGTGCAGGATAATGTTAGAAGACGGTCGAACAATCCACGATGATGTCTGGTTCGAATGTCTAACTGTAAAGCTAGACAAAAGAAACAGGGTCTAGAGGCTCCTGCACCTACTGACACACAGCACAAGTGCCGCAAATGCGGCCAGGCCTTGTCGCTCCCGAATTGACTCGGTGTCTTATTCAAACAGTTTTATGTTACGTAACGAACATTAATTTATTCGACAGATTCATAAAGTAACACAGTAACATTAAATAATATTATAAATAAAGAATCTAGGATGTGGTGCAGGTTCGGTCCGTGTGGGTACCCAGAACGCTGGCCGCATTTCCTCGCTGAATGGCTATGCTGATCCGTCGAGCGAGGAAAGTGCTCTTGTCCCCTGTCGAGTCTATCAGGCGCTTTAATAGCTCTTTAAAAAGCGCCTATTACGTAACCAGTTCCTTAAGTCTTAATTTAGCTAAAAAATAATTACAGAAAAACCTGGCGATTTAATACAATCTCTTTTATTTACAGCGGACATTCCATTCATTCCGGCGTGTTCCTGCCTCGGGCGCTTCTTTATTTGGTTATTAAGTTTACTTCAACAAAAGCAAAATACAGCCATTTCACGGTACGGAATTTTGATGCAATTTTGGAATTACATTTAAACTTTCCACAAAAGACAATGCGGGTTTTGTATGGAAGGTGGCACCTTATTTTTCGCAGTTGTTTTGGGCGCGCCATCAAGCGAACTTGAATATTTTGTTCAGAATAAAGTAACAAACACAACTTGTTATCGTATATCCCTAAAATCAGTCGAACGGATATAGGCTTGAAGTTGAAAATATATTTATTATATTTATTATTCAAGCCTTCGTAATACCCATAGATATATGTAATACCAGTATCTCCTTTCGGACTGAGTTTAGAGATATGTATACCTACTTGTCATGACAAGCTTTGTTTGTAACTTTATACTGAACAATAGTATTCAAGTTTGATTGATGGCGGCGCTAAAAAAATAGGCAAAAAGATTCAGAACATCAAACTGAACAGCGTTCACTATAGAGCCAAATTCGAAATCGCGAAAAAAATCAGCTGTGAATTAATTATTCGATGTTGGTCCCACAGAAAAAGTTGTTCAATTTGACGCTCTGATCGTCCCCTTAAAAAAGTGTCAGCATATTAAGAAGAGCATATTATTACATAGAAGCAATTTGGGCGGTTTTTTGCATTGCGGCCCACTTTCTCGCCGAAGTCCGTTTTACTTACACTGTATTAATAATATGCCTTTAACACCATTTCAAATTCATTGTTATATCCAGAATATTCCAACTGAGCATTGTTTTTAATACAATTAAAATGTTAGGGAAAACGAACATAGCTGCGGTAAGTTTTAACTAGATTTGGATGCTATTTTCCGTCGCATCCAGAGCTGCCAGTAAACTTTATATTATTACTAGCTGTTGCCCGCAACGCGTCAGGCGTCCGTACCTTAAAAAAGTATCCTAGTACCCTCCCCTCATGAGACATGCGGGAAGTGAGAGTGCATACTTGTGGTATGATTCTGATTCTGTCCAGGGTGCGTCTCGCTGTGGTCATGTAGGTTTGGTGTTGCAAAAAAACGGTATTTTTCTATCTTGAAAAAAGAACAGGAAAAAAAGTTTATGAGTCGTGAAAAAAAAGGTTTTTTTCATAAGTACAGAATGTGAATTTTCAAGGCAGTTAACGATTTAATATGTTTGTTTTAGAGTTTATATTTTAATATTAAACAAAATTTTTAAAACTACCTAATCTATTTTTCTGGATAAATAGAAATAAAGTTTACGTTTACGCACGGGGATTTCCCAAAAAAGATGAGTGACGCAAGAGAGAATTCCCTTTTTCGTTGCTAGGTTTGATGGACCATTATAATATATCAAGATTATGCTATTTTAGCAGTTTTGATTGTTTGAAAAACAAGATTATTAGCTAGAAAATACCCTGAAAAAAAACCATACTTAAGTATTTAGAAAAAAAAAACAAAGTTGCCAAGTTTTTTTTCAGGTTTTTTTCACAGATTTTAAAAAATACATTTTGTTTTTTTTTTCTATTTACAACATGTAGGTTCCAACTAGAAATAATATGTTTATAACGTTACACGTGGGTTTTATTTCGTCTACCATGGAGAGAGAACCGCTTAGGCGCGTTATATTAACTTATTAAAACTAAATCTAAAATTTAATTTGTCAATTTGCCTGCCCTTGCCGATTCCAAACGGAGGAAAAATCCTTCGTACTATTTATTGAAAAAGACTACAGTAAAAGTTACAACACAACACAATTTAAACGAACATTTTTACCGTCACTCATTTCAAGCAGTATCCATTGTCACTAACATACGAGGAACCCGTTACACTCCTCGCCTTGTCACTTGCCAAGAATACTACCAGATTTGCTATGTCTTCGGGCTCTCCAACCCTGCCTAAAGCAGCCTTATCAACAGCTTTTTCCCACACATTATCCACCTGCTCTCTCGTCAGACCCATATTATCAATGATACCAGTTTTCACTAGACCAGGGTTAACAGTATTCACACGAACACCTTTCGGTGCGAGTTCGAGGGCTACAGATCTTGTGAAATGATCCAAGCCAGCTTTAGATGTGCAGTAGGCGCTTGCAGCTTCAGCCATCCTGAAAGCTGCTACGCTAGATGTGTTGATGATGTTGCCCTTTGTTTTAATAAGATATGGCGCCGCGAGGTTGGTGAGGACTACAACTGATCGAAGATTAACAGACATGATTTTATCAAATACTTGTAGAAAGTCTTCAGATAAAATGCTGGCTTTGCTTAAAATGCCAGCATTGTTCACTAGCACGTCTAGTTTCCCAAATCTGTCTACAGTCTCACGAACAATTCTCTTCGCGTCCTCGTCTTTGGACACATCGGCAATTATCACCAAAGGCTTGCTGCCGATCTTCTCACATTTGTCAGAGACATCTTTAAGTTTCTTCTCGTTTCTTGCAACCATGACAACCTTGGCTCCTTCTGCTGCGAACTTTAATGCTGTTGCGGCTCCTATGCCTGAACTGGCGCCGGTCACAATCACCACTTTGTCGTTGAAATTCATTTCGATTAATACAGAATAATTATTGTATACGTTCACCGCACTCGGTCACCGAAGATAAAATTACTTACTTACATTTATGTATACAGATGGGCGAAATATCTGTGCAAATAACGAGTCATGGTCGGCGATGATGAAGGAATTTATGAAACGTGCTATTTCGATTCGATGTTTTGGGGCCTTTGCAAATTATTATTCTATTCCATAACGTTAACGCGTGTGGCATAAAACAGGTCTAAATTTATGAATAGTTTTGTTAGCTCTATTCGAATTTTTAAGACTTTTTTAAGACTGCCTTGTTTGTGTCATTATCATTTTTCTTTCCTTTGTATGATGTATCAGTGTGTTTGGCGTTAATATCTGTCATTATTTCATTTTATTCCTTTATTCATTATTTCTTCGGGTACGTCCTTCCTCTGAGGTAGGTAGGTAGCATGGTTGCAAAGGGGTAAATTATTACTAGCTAGGTAAATAACATTTTTGGGCCAAAGTCCGTGAAGACTAATATTTGTATCATAAAAAGATGCAATTATGACGTATTCTTTGATTCTCTTCTCAAAGCCCACTAAATACATATGCATCTTTTTTATAATACAAACATTAATCTTTATGGACTTTGGCCCAAAAAATGTTGTCTAATCCAAACCGGAGGAAAAATAAAGGATGTGTAAAAATGTTCAATAAAAAGTAAACAGTACAATACAATTTAAGTAAACAGTTTTATTGTGAGAAATCACTTTGATAACTCCACAGCATAGATAATAGTGTTTAGATTTATTTCTTTTAGGTTTTCATTGTTTTGCTTTGTTAAGTTCTAGGTATAAAATAAAAATCTCATTTCAAGCAATGTCCATTGTCACTGACGTACGAGGACCCCGTGATACTCCTCGCTTTGTCACTTGCTAAAAACAAAACCACATCTGCTATTTCTTCGGGTTCTCCAATCCTGCCTAAAGGAGTCGTACTACTTGTTTCTTCCATTAACTTGTCAGCCTGCTCCCTCGTCAGACCTACATTCACAGCGATGTCAGTTTTCACAACACCAGGGTTAACAGTATTCACGCGAACACCTTTCGGTGCGAGTTCTAGTGCTACAGATCTTGTGAAATGATCTAATCCAGCTTTAGATGAGCAGTAAGCCGCCAAAGAACTGTTTTCTAGAGGTAGAGGTCTCAAAGCTGCTATGCTAGATATGTTGACGATGTTGCCCTTTGTTTTCACAAGATACGGCGCGGCAAGGTTGGTGAGGATTGCAACTGATCGAAGGTTAACAGACATGACTTTGTCAAATACTTGTACAAAGTCTTCAGAAAAAATGCTGGCCCAGTTTGATATCCCAGCATTGTTCACTAGCACATCCAGTTTTCCAAATTTGTCTACAGTCTCACGTATAATTATTTTCGCGTCCTCATCTTTAGACACATCAGCAAATATCACCAAAGGCTTGCTGCCGATCTTCTCACATTTGTCAGAGACGTCTTTAAGTTTCTTCTCGTTTCTTGCTACCATGACTACTTTAGCTCCTTCTGCTGCGAACTTCAATGCTGTTGCGGCTCCTATGCCTGAACTGGCGCCGGTCACAATCACCACTTTTTCGTTGAAACTCATTTTGTAGATTTATTTTACTGAACAAAGTGTACACGTCTACTTCATTCGAAGTTTACAACAAGTTTGAGATATATCTCGTTTGGTGAGTGGGTATTAAGTCAAATATTTTTCAATTGTCATCTTAACGAAGCAATATCAGGTTATAAAAACAAACAATGATAGGTCAACGATAGAAGAAGAAGCGTTTAAGGCGATGTTATTTTAATTCTGTGTGGTATTTGGTGTGTTACACAATATTATGCAAAGGGGTAAATTATTGTAATTAACACACTTTTTTGGGCTCCGCATCCTTAAAGATAAAGTTTGTATGATAATTATATTAATTTTGAAAGAAAGAACAATATTACAGTCTGAGAGGCTTAATAAAACAATGCAAACAAAAGTAAATTTTTGACTAAGGCCCGATTCGACCAAACGCGAGTAAATTTTATTCTTAGATTAAGACGCCGGTTACTATAGAGTAAATTGATTTTGCGTTTTACCAACCCTAATCTAAATGAAATGTCGATGTCACATAATTAAAAAAAATTGAATAAAAAGAAACCTACCAAATTATAGTAGATTACACACCGAGGACAGGAAAGTAAGAAAGGTCTCAGATCTCATACTATAATTTTATTGTTGACCGAGGCGAAGCCGAGGTAAGCATGTACGTGTGATCTGAGGCTTTCCTCTATTTTTCTTCTCGACGGAGGTGTAAAGCGACAACTTCGTTTAGCGCAGCGGGACGAGTATTGACGCTTTCCGTCCGGAGTGAAGAAAAAACTGTATAACCTTACATTGCAATAAATACGGATACAACGACCTTTTTCTTTAGGTGAATTATACATTCGTTCTTTTAGTACGGGTGTGAAAACACCAAAAGTAAAATTGTTCCTTGTATACTCTTCTATAAATCTAAGTTTGGTCGAATTCGGCCTAAGATTATTAAAATAATACCCAGACATAACATAATATAGGAAGTCTCATCCATCGGCGAATGATGGAATTGTTTCGTGACGATCTACCCTTTGCATGTACAACTTACATCAATGTCAACAACCAGTAGCAATGTTTTGTACACAAAGAGCAGCATTGTCAACAATGTAGGTACAGTTGCATAATCTTTGTTCAATGTGCAGTGGCCTATGAGTGATATAGGTGGACCAGCATAGGTAGCATGCCACCGTGATACAGCGCTATCACACCTTCACTCTCTTTATGTTTGCGCGCGAACGAACGAGATAGAAGACGTGATACAGGTGTAGCATGCTACGTGTGCAGAATCTGATGAAAAATAGGAAAATCAAACAGAGTAAGCAACGCTGGGGTAATTAGATTAGGGCCATTTACACACTGCAACTTCGAAGTCGCAGTCTGTACAGGGCCTATTTTGACTAGTCAGTTGACAGTTTGACACTGCCATGTGAAAATCTCTTTCTTTTTACTTTTTTTCATTTCATGTGATTCTGGTTGACCTACTATAGATTTTTTTTTTCTTTATTAGGATCACGTACCCAGCACGTAGGGTACCATCATAAGGTCACAGACTTAAAAGAAGAACCAGACGTAATCTCATCTAATCATGAGTGAAGCTCCCATTTCTTTTGTGTGCGTGCTGTCACGCGGTACATAAGGTGACGGGTTGTAGCACCTGCGCCTAGAGCTAGTGCATCTGTGTGAGTGTAGGTCCCTTGTAGAACAAATGAGATTTTATTACCTTGCATGCTTCACATCTTCTTTTAGTGCAATATTCGGTCCGTATCTCTTTCAAGTCCGTGCATAAAGTTATCACATTATGTGTCAAACTCTTCGCCTTAATACACATGATTTATCACTTTGTATAATTTTGATATCGTGTACAGATATGATTTCAGGGTTCCGTATCTTAAAAGAAAAAAAAAGGAACCCTTGTAGGATCACTTCGTCTGTCCGTCTGTCTAGACCCTTGTTTCTCTGGAATGGGTAAATTTTTTAAGTTGAAAATTCAAATCAAATACTTAGAGGTACTATGGTTTACGTTCACAAGGAGGTGTAAAGAATACAAGCTTTAGAATGCGATAACGCAATCAAAAGATACGGAAATTTATGTCACATACTGTGATACTGGTAAACTCACTCATTAAAACCTATAGGGTACTTCCCGTCGACCTAGAATCATGAAATTTGGCAAAAAGTACGGTCTCACTGTGGGTCTCACAGAACAAAAAAAGGATTAAATCTGAAAATCGTTAATTTGAAGTAATTCACCACTCATTTTTAATTAGTAACGAAACTTTAAGGGTGTATTCAGACCGTAAATCTGAACAACTTTCCCAAAGGAACATGGGTCGAAAAACGAGAACTTTTTTTGGACCTCCCATAGAAAATCGATCGGCCGATCCGCACCTTTGTATGGGAGGTCCATAAAATTTTCTTGTTTTTCGACCCATGTTCCTTTGGGAAAGTTGTTCAGATTGACGGTCTAATTACACCCTTAAAGTTTCGTTACTAATTTTAAAAACTAGTGGTGTATAGGGTGTAAGTGACATCCTAGCAAATATTGAAACGGTGAACTCAGACCATCAAACTGAACAATTTTCACTATGGAGCCTATCTCAGGAAACGCAAAAAGAAATCAGGTGTCCCAAACAAAACTGCTGGAAAGTGAAGTGTGAAGTGTAAAGACAAACTGTGAAGTGAAGGCTCCATAGTAAAAGTTGTTCAGTTTGATGGTCTGAGTTCACCGTTTCAGTATTTGCTAGGATGTCACTTAAACCCTGTATAAAAAATTTTTTTTTAATTAACTTACAAACTTAAATTTTCTGTTAGAGCATCGACCGTGAAATTGTCTAATGTATGGGGGAATTTTTTTTCCGCTTCAAAGTTAAACAGTATGTCCTTCATAATTAAGTTTGTACGGAACACTCAGGGCCCGTCCTACTCGCGCTTGTCCGGTTTTTTATCTTTTGTTTTCTGGAGTCACGCTCATACAGTCGCTATGACTATACAACTATTTAAGTTATTTTTAGAAGGTATAAAATGTTGTCAGTAATGTTAGGTAGGTATGACATTTATTTGTACGGAAAATTAAAAAACAGTCCAAGTACGAATCTGATTCGCGCACGTATGGCTCACAAAACGCTCGCTGTGAAAAACTTCGATGAGCTCACAAATGTGACATCCTACAGATCGTCGGTGTTTTTGAAGTGATACTTCTTATGGGAGAGCCTAGGAGAGCTTTGAAATTCTGATCTTCTGAGATTCTGATTTTGTTAGAAAGCCTCAGATCACATGTTTGTTGACCGAGGCGAAGGCGAAGGCTTCGCCTCGGCCAACAATAACATGAGATTTGACACCTTTCTTACTTTACTGTCCTCAGTGTGTAATCTACTATTACGAATGTGTTTTGTTTTAAAAAATATTATTATGCTATGTGTAAATTGTAAAAGACATCGATTTTAGGTTTCAAAATGGGAAGAATAAAACCGGTCAAGTGCGAGTCGGGCTACTCGCGCACCGAGGGCTACGTACCACACCACCACATAACATATTAACTTTTTAAAGTTTTGTTTTTCCGGGACCTTTACCGCGAGACCGACTCACACTTGGCCGGTTTTTATTATTTTCTATTATTTTTTATTATTATCTGTTTTCTCAAAGTCTTCGCCTTAATACACATGTGATTTTTTATCAGTTTGTATATTTGAGATATCATAACACAGATATTTAACTTTTATCTTTCGTTTTGTAGAGTCATTCATGTACACGAAAAATATATTTTTCTGTCTTATTTAATAATAATATTATGATACTGTCTATACAGGAATCTACTCACCTGATAGGAGGAACTTGTTTTTTTACAATGTGCATTAAAAGAATTTGGGATTTCAGATCACACTGCCCAGCTTCTGAAAGCCACAAAGAGATTAAAAATATGGGCGCTGCGGTATCGAAGCGTCGAAAGTATCGTGATTTGGTCGGCAGCTACGTGTTCACTTAACTAAAAATATTATAACAAAAGTGAATACGAGGAGTGAAGCTATGTAGTAAACGCAATAGAGAACTGTTTTATGGAAGAGTACAATGTCACGGAATGGATACAAAAGATAATTTATTAAATAATCCAAATAAAGTTGGTCCCCAAGCCATTGAAACGCGCTTGGACGCATAAAGATGATTTACAAAATGGCGCCCAGCGACATCTTCGAAGCCATTCTAGCGAGCAAATTTATTGCCTGCCTAATGTGTTTAACGCTCCAGAAGTGCTTTACCTCTGTGGTTCTGTAGAAAAAGAAAAAACCGGCCAAGTGAGAATCGGGCTACTTGTGCACCGAGAGTTCTGTACCTACCACCAAACAATATACACCGGTGGCTTTCAACGTTGTCCCAGTCCTTGATTTGATATTTATCTTGGCCACTTAGTTTCTATTTGTGTCTTCGTAGACAGATGAATAATAGTGGACATAATAGGATACCTAATAGGGTTTTATCATTTACTAGTGTTTTCCCGCGACTTCGTCCGCACAAATTATATACCAGATTTTAAGTCAGATCATAAGCTATCAAACAAAAAAAGTTTCATCAAAATCGGTTCAGTAGTTTTTGCGTGATGCGCGATCAAACAAACAAACAAACAAACAAACACACAAACAAACACACAAACAAACAGACAAACAGACAGACAAAATTTCTAAAAAAGGTTGATTTCGAGTCGGGGATATTTAAAAACCATATCGTAATCTTTTTTTTGTAAATATCTTCAATGTACAGACACAGTTCAGTTACAGTTTTATAATAGTTAAGATTTATAGTTGTGCCGCCAACGTAAAGCGCTTTTTTGTTTTGAGTTCCAAAAGAAAATGGGAAAACAATGATGTACCTACATTTTTTATACTTTTCTATGTCATCTCCAAAACACAGATACTTAATCAATTTTTAATACATCGCAGGCCAGCAGTTACTTTCGGCCAAATTTTAATTTTCGACGTTTAATAGTTTCGGTGAAAATTTCCAGAGACATTTTGTATAGGTACTTCGTAGTAATCATTTGTTTTCAGTTTCTCAATTTTAGTACGGAACTCTAAGAGCTAAAGTTTTGCTTTAAAACAGTCAATAATTCTCAATGAACCTGTTTTGCTTTTTTGCATTAATTAATTACTGCAAGAACTAGGGACCTTCGAAAATGACCCATTTTACCGCCCGTTTTCAGACATCCAGTAAACAAATTTGACGAATATAAACAAAAACAGCAAAACGTACTGAAATAGCCAAAGTCATTCTCATATTATTTTTGAAAGAATTATAAAAATCGGTTTAGTTTTGGAGGAGGAAACAGGGGAATACGAAATGCTGATTTCGTCGATTTTTTTGTTTATAAAATTGGTCCGAGCTGCAGTTGTCTCTTTCACACTCTAGTCTAGGTGGGGCGGATCTGATAAATACGTATACAGTCGGAAAAGTGACCTATTCTCCAAATTAGCATTTCAGCCCGCCTATCCTCTTAAGGAGAGATTGTACCCATGATATCCTGAACAACTTTCCCAAAAAACCTACTTGTAGGGAATTCGCAAAATAACGTAGACTTTTCATACTAAATGCAATATGCATAAATAATCAAATTGGATGGAAGATTAGGTACGCTTGAAAAGACCAGATTTTTGGTTAGTCATGAAATTATTTTTTTAGAGTTGACAATGGTTGTTTCTGTAAACGTTGAGGGGTATATAAGGTGTAACAAAACACCCTAGTAATATTTTTAAAAACATGGAATTGTACAACATTCACTATGGAACCAACACGTCGAACAAAATTAAAAAAAATCTGCTGTTCTATACATTTGCATCGCATTTGGTAGGATTGCAGTTTTGCAGATTTTTTCCTCAGTTTCCATGTTGGTTCCACAGAGAACGTTATTCAATTTGATGGTCTGATCATCTCCATAAAAAAACCGTCCGCATTAAGAAGGACCAGATATGGCTCTGCTGGAAGAAATCTCTTCGGAGATAAGGTCGCCCTCGCCTCTTGTGTTTTTTTTCTATGTATTTTACTGTTTATTTTTGAATCATTCCCTTTACGTCGATCGTCTCCGTACGTCGAGTCTCCCAACAGTGAGTCTCGTTACATCGCGTCATTTTACAGTGATTCTTATTATGGTTTGGTGTATAATAAATAATATTTAATTAATTGATTGATTGTCTACTATACTGTATTCATCTTTATTTCGCATAACATAGATGCTCACGACTATATTCCCCAAGGGGGTAGTCAGAGATATTCTGGACCTCAGTACATCCGCGTTTCACTCGTACTACCGAAACTCTGTCCAGTGTGACGGGGGGTGAGCCAGTCGCCACTTATGTAATGGAAAGTGCGTACAAGACATACCTCGAAATTGAAGCATGCAGGTAGATACTTCATTCCTTCACCGAAAAGCTAGTGGTGTTACAAATCGTGGATATCGAGTATTCAGAAAAACTCATTGGTACGAGTCGGTCTGGACGGGGATCGAATCATCGCCTCCTGCATGGCAAGGTTACTCGCCACTGGACCACCACGGCTTTATTTCGGAGTGTACAATAAAGTGTTTGATAAAATAGTTTTAACGTCAGACCAATAATTCTAAAGCGTCCATTTTTAAGACAGTCCACTTAGTCCCGAAGGCACTGCACAATCTCCTCGTCGATGGAGCCCGAAGCCGGACGGAGACGCTCCTAATTGGCGCCTTTCCATCGACGGCTAATTGCATCTCCTCGCTGCAGCTAATTGCAATTATTGCAACCTGAATGCACTTTCTGTTGCATTGTTTGTCTGCTTTCTGCGGGGATCGACAGATTGCTTATTTTGCTTTTAAAGTGTTTGTATCTTTAATTAACTTAATAAACGTAACCCTCATGATGCAGTCGGTAAAAAGGAGCTTCTCTATTGTGAGATTTTTTCTAAAATTACTAAACCGATCTGAATGATTCTTTTTCATAGGTACCTATAGGATATTTTTTTATAGTCACCACGAAAATATTAACCATGCATTGGATGACTCCTCAGAAAAAAATCTGAAAATTAAAGCAGACAAAATTAGTGTCACAATTATACATACATACATAAGCTCATACCATTGTCTTATAGGGGTTGGCAGAGACCACGGACCGCCACACGCTACGACTCTGTCACAATTATGTCGTTACTAGGATTTACTTTAGTAAAAAATTACCCAAAAATGTACTAACATAAATAATAAATAAATAAATAAAATAATATAAAGGAGAGGCCTTTGCCCAGGCCAAGGACTCATCTCGTCAAACTGAACAACTTTTACTATGGAACCAACATCGAAATAGCGAAAACAGCGGTCCCATACATTTGAGTCGAATAGGTACTACTGCAGTTTTGATGAGTAGAATACATGCTGAAGTTATCCGCAGTGATATAAAATTTACCCTGTATTCTATTTAAAGCCTGACCAGGAAAATAAAATACCTGGTTTGGGGGCGCTGCAATCGACTATAACCTTTAATGACAGAGTTCCAAATACAAAAATTAGTTCCAGTGATTTTCCGCAACATGGCGAGATTTTTTATTTTGCTGGTCAGGCTTTAGAGCATGTTTCACCACTTCTGGATTCGCTTACTTGACGGATAATTTGACATATTATCTTGCATACGAAATATGTCAAACGAATATGTTCTATAACCACTCCGAATTTAGTGCAACTATAACAAAGTACGAGTATAACTCGTAGCACATCGTAGGCCTCGTAGCCGTAGACCAATAACTCGTAGCAAAATTTCGTCTGAACATTCGTAAGTAAAATTTGATGACGTCGATTAAGCTGCTTAAGATCTTCTCTAGCTCTAGCGCGATCCATACAAACGAAGTTTGATTATATTATGGATACCAACGAATTAAAGTCCATACAATTTTTGAACACGATCTCGAAACTAATGTCTGTGCATGTTATACATAAAAGTAAAAAAGGTTACTATAAACTCGATGATTATTTGAATGACCAAAATTTCTGGTCTTGACAACGTTACACTATGTAATTCAATATTTGTACTTTGTATATTTTGTTTTGTTTAAAAGAAGTGTGTTGTAGAGTTTCTGGCCGCATCTTCTCTACAACGGAACACCTTCCGAAGCGGTGGTAGAATCAAAAATGACGTCAGAAAGTTATCTATGTGATATTATTTTGAATAAAAAATTTTGATTTTGATTTTGTTATTTGTCAGAAATGTGGTGTAGTGGTGACGTTGGTGTGTGTGGGTGTGTGGTGGTTTTCAAAGTTACAGTGGCACAAAAATATTTCCATTCAAATCATACAATTAATACTTATTAGTATTAATTAGTTAGTACATTTTAACTGATATCAGATAAACCACAGGCACAGAGATTAGTATCTAGATCGTGTTTAAAAATGTGATTGACTTTAATTGTTTAGTCAATTCAATTCAATTCAATTCAAAATCATTTATTCAATATAGGAGCCTGAAGCACACTTATTAAACGTCAATTCTTTTTTAAGCTACCACCGCACCGCGTCGGAACGTGTTGTCGCTGTAGAGAAGATGCGGCCGGAAACTCTACAGCATAACACGACTTAATGACTATTACAATATAAATTCTTATACTAAGGTTATGTATACAGTAATACATAGTCTATTTAATTCAATAATTGATACTATACAGTAAACTATATGTTAGTGACACTCAGACCCAAGCATTTTGATCATTTAAATAATCATCCAGCTTATAGTATGGTTTTTTACAGAGGACTTTTTTGATCTGAGTTTTAAACATGTTTTCGGAAAGATTCAAAATGGTCTCGGAGATTTTATTATAACAGCGTATACAGTGACCCATGAAAGACGTGTTGACCCTACTAAGCCGAAAGTGTGGAAATATCAGTTTATTTTTATTTCGTGTGTTGTAATTTATGGATATCACAATTTTTTGGAATCAAAGACACATTTTTTCTTACATAGGTATAAAATGTTTTCATAAATAAACTGTCCATAAACGGTTAAAATTTTAATTTTCTCAAAGATTTCGCGAAGCGAATCACGACAACGCAGGCCATATTATATAGCTCGAATTGCTCGTTTCTGTAGGATAAAGATCGTCTCAATGTCTGCAGCACGACCCCACAATAAAATACCATAGGACATGATACTATGAAAGTAACTGAAATATACGAGTCTGGCAGTTTCAATATCTGTTAGTTGTAGTATTGAAAATAGTACAGGTCTATCGTTTGTATGCAGCGCGCTCGGGCGCTCTTCAAGGACAGTATCCTCTTAAACAGCTAAATTATGGACTATAATAACATTATCAAGAAGACATAAGTCAATGAAGCGTAAAATATAGTCGTTCCAGTTTATACAGGGTGCAAGGAAAAGTATCATTGACCTTTAAAGCACATATTCTACCAAACTGAACAACTTTAAAAATCAACTGTTCCATACTAAACTGCAATACCTACTCGACTAAAACTTTTGGAACAGCAGATTTTTTTTATTCTGACAAATAAATCTGACAGGACAGGGGCAATCTCATAGTAAAAGTTGTTCATTTGGATGGGTAGAGTGTGTGGTTTAAAGGTTAATGATACTTTTCCTTACACCCTGTATTAAAACATACCATTTCTGTATTTGGGTTGTGTAATAGTTGAATAATGGAATTTGGTTTCACAAGCAGCGTTTTTGTGGATGCAAGCCATCCGTCTTCGCCTTAGACGATATATATGGACCCGCCTCGCGTTAGTATTTCCCCTTTGCCAACGTACAAGATCAAGAAATCTAATGCATTTACCTACATACAATTTTATACCTTTTCAATAAACTTTGAACTTATCACGTTTGGGGTTCACACGACACTCTTTTTTTTTTATTATTCTTACATTCAAAATAAGAATCCAAAGTAATGGAATAAAATCCAAAGTTGCGGATTTCATGCTACCTCGCCCTCTGCAAAAAGTGGTAGAAAGTTTGTTCTCGAACTACACACGTAGCTTGTTCATATATAAATAGCCTAAGGTCGTTCGCCTACAGGGTAAGCCACTATGGCTCAAAATGTTTCCACAATTTGTCAAGAGAAAAGAAGCAAAATATCACAACTATAACAATCTTTATCTCGATACCAGTTGGCGTCGAAACAAATAAAACATTTATCGTTGCTCCTCCATGCTTGTAACTATTTTCCTTTTTATGCTATTGTCTTAAATTCAAACCAAAATCATCCTTCCTCTCTTGACATTAAGACCTTGCTATGGGACTTATTATGAGGACTAAATACCTTATAGCAGAAGTTTCAGTAGTTGAACTATTTTGATATTTACGATGTTGGTCATAAGAAGTATACGACGGGACTAGCTTGGTGGCTGTTAATACCTATAAAGTCAACAATATTGAGAAATAAAACGTGTTGAAGACAAAGGGACGCTGGATATCTTTGGTACTTACATAAAATACAACTGAAAGAAAGACCAAATCAATGAGGGATTTTCAGAAAGCCATTAAAAAATAAAAAGTAGTTCCTAGTGGCTCGATAGATGGCATTGACGAGACAGGGGCGAGCGACCTTGCGGATAATAAAATACAAATAAAATAGTAATAATTTGTGTTTTAAAGTCAGCAGCACAATATGAACATATATTTCATCAACGGATGCGTCTGACTCAGTGACATGCATTTTTGTTAACTCTTTGGCCAAAATTTTTTGTCTTTGGTCCCCTCTCTGGTCTTTGTTAACTCTTTGGCCAAAATTTTTTGTCTTTGGTCCCCTCTCTGGTCAACGCCCTCTATCGCCGGTATGATGAACTACGTTTTAGTAGCTGTCAGAAAACTCCTCATTACGTTCCACTGCAGGACACATGCCTCCTCGTACCTACGAATCAGCTTGCATATTGCATGATGCATAATGGTTGTTGCTGTATTCTCTTGTATTTTGCCTATTCTTTGGGCACCTTTGAGTGTTTGTTTGTAAGTATTGTAGTTTGCTATTTTATTGTTTTTATACCCTTAATTTACCTAAGTCTTAAACCTATGTGTAAACCTAACCTAAATTATTATCGTCATGTTACCGGTATGTTAAAAAATTTTGGTACCTACCTAACTTGTGTTTCTCAATATTTTAAGTGAATTGTATTCTTTCTTATACAAGGTGTTACAAAAATACAAATAAACCTTTAAGGGGGTGGTGTAGACCATCAAACTGAACAACTTTCACTATGGGACCAATATCGAAATCGCGAAAAAAAAAATTTATGTTCTATACTCTACAAATCGACTAGAGCTAATATATGTATGGGATATGAAATTATTTTTTTCGCGATTTCGTTGTTGGTCCCATAGAGAAAGTTGTTCAGTTTGACGGTCTTAACAACCCCCTTAAGAGTTTCAAAAATTTATTCTTACTTATGAAACACCTTGTATAGAAATAAATACCTTAAACCATAACCATTTTCCCCTTAGACTATTTATATATGGACAAGTTACGCGTGTAATACTAGGAACACACTTTTCAGACATTTTTTGCGTAGCATGTAGCATGAAATCCGCAACTTTAGACTAGATTCCAATTTTGAATGTGAAAAATTATGAAAAACAGTGTCGTGTGAACCCCAAACGTGATAAGTTCGAAATTATTGTCCCGCAATTATAGGCTGTCGCGTTTAGTGATAAGGTATAAAATTATATGTAAAATGTAAGATTTTTTGATCTTGTACGTTGGCAGAGGGGAAATGCTAACGCGAGGCGGTTCAAAGATTTTTCCCCTCCAGAATTCCGTTCGGGGTCTTGCGGAGGTATCAAATCCTACACAAAATTACAATTCTCATTTGGAATTCCGGATCGAAATTCCGTATGTGTATAAATAAATAAGGCTTTGAAGCGTAGAAAGAGAATAGCTATATAACGGGCATTAAAATAATAATAGTCGCGAAAACGAGACAGGCTTATACGCTAATTACACAGAAAGAGCGAGAGAAAATTTATGTTGTTTGTCCCTTTCTGCGTATGCGACATTTTTGTTTGACATAGTCGAAATTGCATACAAAATCTTGCAAGTAAAGGCATAATTTCTCATATTTTTTGTCATATCTCCATCCCTCTCCAGTATACGCGCTCAGCGAATCTATAGAATACTCAATCTACGCTTTGAAGAATGAGCGTTTTTCTTTTTGTTTTGATAGATGGCGCTACGGTCCGTGCAAAGAAACGTCAACATTTCAAAAAGTGTTTCTTTAAAATAATAAAGAGTGAAAAGATGATCAAGTTAATTTTTATTACTAATCATTTGAATCGGAAATTCTAAACTTATGCCTGACATGGCTGTATGGGCTCGATCCCTTGGCATTCCAAAAAAAGGCAGGTACAGTCTTGACAAGATTTTGACAGGACCTCGCGAACTATGGGGCGATAAACATGCCATCTGTGGAGTTTTTTAGAAACTAAATTTAAAAAAGAAAAGAAAAACGCTCATTTCGGCGCACTAGTCCCACAGACCAGTGTAACCACACTGTAATACCGTACCCAAACCAATGCGTAGTGCATAACGTTATCCAGAAAGCTATTCCAAACGTTTTAATTTGTCCCGGTTCCAGCGCAGCGGCCGGCTGCATTGCGCACTCACTGCTTTATAGCGCGCTCGTAAATAAATGCCAAGTTCCTACTAATGTTTCACTGCCGTTGATAAACTGCACCGCTGTTTAACTGCGAAGATTATTTATTTTCCTTTTCGTTTTCTGTTTACTACTTTAGTACACGACGGGAAAGTAACTTCAGTATTTACAAATACGTATCAAGATTAACAAAAAATTAATCGTAAATAAAACAGAATTCAATTATTAATGTTTACTGGTATGTAGTGTGTTTGTTTGTTCACGCACCACTTAGCCTATCTTGCACTAACATAATTGCATTAAGTGCACACTCTGCCTCTAAAAAAATCTGTTATCCCATACAATTTGGTCGAGTAAGCAAAATACATACATGGTGTATTGACAGACCTCCGTAGACTGAAACGGTGAACTCTGTCTATCAAACTGAACAACTTTCACTTTGGAGCTTACGTCAGAAAATGTGAAAAAAGATCATTTTTGAAAGTAACACGTCCAAATCAGCAATAGAAAATGTCTCTCTGTAACTCCAGTTGGTTTTTGTTTGCGGAGGGCTGTCCCTTACACCTTGTAGGTATACTTTAGAGTTCGTTTACAGTTTAGTATGGAACTAAGACCGCCTTATTTGTACCATTTATCGTTTCTTTGTTTCTTTTTCTATGCTGTATTTGTGTTTTGGTGTAAATAAAAGTATATATTTCATTCATTCATTTGATGGTCTGATCATCGCCTCGATTTGTATGGCGCCTCACGTACACCAACCTATGAAAGTTGGCCCCTTTTGTTTTATACGGTATAACCGTGAGGCTCAGTCTAGACATATACTTTTTCTAAGATTATAAGTACCTATCTAGAATAGAATAGATGTGCCTTCAGGTACCTAGTGCTATTGAGACAGAACGTAAGTACAAGGTGAGGCGGCCACAAGATGAACGCACTTCGGCAATGGGTCCGTGTCGCGGGACTGATTTACGTTAGGACGCGGCCAACTCTGCCGGGAGCCTGATTGCGTATCCTATATTATACGGCTTATAGAGATTTACTATATATATTTAGGAAGCTAATAAGAGATTGTGACGTCATTTAGTATGCAATTTCAGCTACAGCGTCTACTTAGTTACGAAAATAGTCAGATTCATACATATATGTCCTTCTATGCTGACACTTTTTTAAGGGGATGATCAGTCCATCAAACTGAACAACTTTCTCTATGGGACAAACATCGAAATCAGGGAAAAAAATCTGCTGTCCCGTACATATGGCTCAAGTTTTACATTTTTGGATGGAACAGCAGATTTATTTTCGCGATTTCGATGCGGTGCCATAATAAAGAAAGTTCTTCAGTATTATGAGAAAAATTTACCCTCTAAACTCATGCAACGTCTACATTTACACCTTGTATTTATGTGCATAAGTAAAGCCCGACAAGAAATATAAGAAACCTCGCCATGTTGCGGAAAATCATTGGAACTAATTTTTGTACTTGGAACAGTGACAGTCTATTGCAGCGCCCTCAAACCAGGTTTTTTATATTCCTGGTCAGGCTACGCGGTATCCTGTATCCTGGTCAGGCTATACTGGTAGGTATACGCGCTACATTCTGAATAGATACACTCTCTCATCCTTACTCGCCTGATGTGATGGAACAGTGCTACGATCAGAGCTGGGGTCGGATGCTGTAACTCTTTTAATTTTTCTATATTTTTTTTAATCAAAAGTTGAGGAAGGATCTCTTTATTCTAAAGCATACAGGGAGCCACACTATTGCAACTATTGCAAGGCTGTCCCTTTTTTTTTGACGTGCATGCGTACTAGTATGTTTGTGTAAAGTTGTGTAAAGTGGTCTAGTTTGTTATAGAATATACAGGGTGAAATTGATATCATTAAAGGCCTCCGCACATTGCAGCGATATTATCGAGCGATTTTATCGAGCGATATTATCGACAGCGATATCGCGACACCTTACACACTGCAGCGATTCCGCGATTCGCGTCACGCATGCGCACACCACTGAATGTAGTAGAAAGAGATTGCGTCAGGTTGCGATAATATCCCGGCAGTGTTGTGGGATCGAGCGCGTCCTCATACAAAATGTACTGAGAACCATTATCGCAAAATCGCAGCGATATTATCGCTCGATAATATCACGGCAGTGTGTAGGATAGCGCGCGTCCCCATACCAAATGTACTGGAAACAATTTATCGCAAAATCGCAGCGATATTATCGCTTGATAAAATCGCTGCAATGTGCGGAAGCCTTAAATTGATGCGGAATCTATGCTTTATAATAAAGAGGTCCTTGATCTTAGGACGTAGTACATATTTCATCTACTATGCACTTTAGACATTAATTCATCGTATTCCGCATAGATGGCGCCACTAGTATCGTATTTGCGCTGCTCAGTTCCGTTTCCTGCTACTCGAATAATATGAATAGCCCCTCGAGATTAATTTGAGGAGCACTTAATATACTAAACTGAGCAACACTGACATATTGCTGGAGCAATTTGGTCAAATATCAGGTTAAACTATACGTTAATAATTTTCCACGTGGAAATTACCCTACCACCGTTGCTATTCTCGGCGGGTTTGACTGCTAGAGTTTTTGTGAGGCGAGTAACGTTCGTCATATACAAGGTGTTACAAAATGAGCGTTTTTCTTTTCTTTTTTAAATTTAGTTCCTAAAAAACTCGACAGATGGTATGTTTATCGCTCCATAGAGCCGTTCACGAGATCCTGTCAAAATCTTGTCAAGACTGTGCCTGCCTTTTTTTTTGGAACGGCAAGGGATCGAGCCCATACAACCATGTCAGGCGTAAAAGTTTCGAATTTTCGATTAAATTGATTAATAAATAATGAAATATGCCATCAAAAGATGCGTTGGCACCTTCTTGATCATCTTTTCCCTCTTTATTATTTTAAAGAAACACTTTTTGAAATTGTGACGTTTATTCGCACAGACCGTAGCGCCATCTATCGATCCCCTAGAAAACCAAAAGAAAAACGCTCATTACAAATAAACATTAAAGGGGGTGGTTTAGACCATCAAACTGAACAACTTTCACTATGGGACCAATATCGAAATCGCGAAAAAAAAAATGATGTTCCATACTCTACAAATCGACTAGAGCTAAAATATGTATGGGATATCAGATTTTTTTTTTCGCGATATCGATGTTGGGCCCATAGAGAAAGTTGTTCAGTTTGACGGTCTAAACAACCCCCTTAAGAGTTTTAAAAATTTATTTTTACTTATGAAACATCTTGCATATTCCATATAAAACATTTCAAACGACTTGTTCGATAAGCTATCAAGAACTTAATCGAGATCCAGAAGAAACAGACCCTTTAGATTGTTTCTGAAAAATTTCATTGACTTTATTGGGATAGTATTGAAAATAAATATCACCAGACTACGTTTGTATGCAGCGCGTATTTACGCTCTCGGAATAAACTTCTCTTAATGTTTTATACAGGGTGTAAACTAAAAGGCTTTACATAATTTTGTGGGTGCGTCAGAAAATAAAACTGAACAACTTTCAATAGGTACCTACTCATACCAACATAGAAATCACAAAAAAAAATTGCGGCAATTGCCGGTTGTATACCTATTGATGTTTTCTTTGAATGGAACCGCAGATTTTTTTGCACTTTCTTGCTGGTCCTGTAGAGAAAGTTGTTCTATTTGATGGTGTGTAACACCCCGTATTATGTAACATATTTTAATGTTCAATGAATGAATGAATGAAAATGAAAAAATGAATGGTCAATGAACAGGTCTAAGACTCAAATTATGAGTAATGCCACGAAACGTAAGGTCGAGGTAGATGGACAGGAAATACATTATGTCGATGAGTATATTTACTTGGGCCAGATAGTCTCCTTCGAAAACAGGCAAGACAAGGAAGTCGAACGACGTGTCGACAACGCCTGGAAGAGCTTCTGGTCCATGAAGGAATTGATGAAGGGAGAACTACCGCTCTCTCTTAAGCGTAGACTTATCGACATGTGTATCCTGCCCATCCTAACTTACGGAGCTCAAACGTGGTCACTTACTGAGGCCCAAAAGTCCAAGCTCAAGGTTTGTCAGAGAGCAATGGAGCGCAGCATTCTGGGTGTTAAACGAACCGACCGGGTCAGAAACTCCACGTTGCGCTCCAAAACTCAAATAGCCGACGTCGGAGAGAAAAGCGCCAAACTTAAATGGGAGTGGGCCGGTCATGTCTGTCGGATGAATCCTGAGAGATGGGCAAAAATCATCATGCCCTGGATCCCCGAAAACGGTCGGCGGCGTCCAGGTCGACCCAGGAAGAGGTGGCGCGATGACCTGGACAAATTTGACGACCACTGGCCAGAGGTTGCCCAAAACAGGAACGAGTGGAAGAGCAGGGGAGAGGCCTTTGCCCAGCAGTGGGATGAAACAGGCTAATAAAAAAAAAAAAAAAAATTTTAATGTTACATTTATTTATTACTTTCATGTTTTGCTCCACAAGAGGGCACATCTGAATGACACTCTGTAAATATATATTACTAGTGTTTTCCCGCGACTTCGTCCGCACAAATTATATACCAGATTTTAAGTCAGATCATAAGCTATCAAACAAAAAAGTTTCATCAAAATCGGTTCAGTAGTTTTTGCGTGATGCGCGAACAAACAAACAAACTAAAAATTTTGTCAATAGATGGCGCTGCACGTCATTTAAATCGCGCTATCGAGTGTTATTTGATTTTATATGAAGTGAACCGCTAATTTTTTGTTTTTCATGATTTTACGGTTTTATAATAGTTAAGATTAAGATAAGAATATTTCCAACTTCTCTTTTGGGCTTTTGGGAAACAGTCATCATGAGCATCTACAAGAAAAGAAAAACCATTAAAAACTAGCAAAACTAATGAAAAGGATTTCATATTTTCTTCAAGATCTTATTTCAGCACAAAGTTTACTACTTTTAGAAAAGTTTTCACTATAAAACGAGCAGATATTTGTAGACTCATCTTTTACGAACTTGCACGAACTTTGGAGTTCTACTTGCTTGACTTATTTTTATTGAGCCGATTTGGAGTAGTAGGTACTTATCTTTTAGATATTATTATCTACTAACCTACATATATTATACACATATATTATACAATAAAGAAAATAAATATTTCTAAGCCTAAATGAACTAAAATGAAATAGTAATTAATGAAAAGTCGTGGCGAGTTATTCTATGGTGATGGTCCAGTGGCGAGTAATCTTGCCTCCTGCACGGACGCTATGGTTCGATTCCCGTCTAGTCTGACTTGTACATTTAACATTGCTAATTTTATTGTATTGTACAATTTGACGATCCTGTTATGAATGGACATTTTATGTAAGAATGTGACATGTTATAATATGAAATAAATAAGTAAATGAGTTTTTTGGAATTCATGTAAGTACCTACGATTTGTAACAACTGGCTTTTCGGTGAAAGAAAACATCGTGAGGAAACAATTTCGAGGCATGTATTGTACACACTGTCCATTACAAGTGGCGACGGGCTCACTCCCCTTCACACTGAACTGAAACGTGGATGTTCTGAATTTTCAGAATATATCTGGCTTCCCCCTCGGGGGACATTGTCGTGAGCATATAATAATGCTTATTTAAAGAAAATGAAAAATTAAACGTACACGAAATAGAAAAACACAATTAAATCAAAAAGAAAACAAACAGAATTACTGGCAATAGGACAGGGACTCTACTAAGCTGCCTGCAGTCAGTGCAAGTGACATTAAGGATGTGAGTGAACTTAGCAGATCATTGTCCAGCAGATCAAAAATAAATGTGAGTTCTTTTCGCATGCAGCTGAGTTCTATAGTTCCTGATACTTTTAGAAATAGTTTTAGCGGTTTTACCTAAGAAAAAGATAGGTGACAAAATGATTCGCTAACTTTCCATAGCAGATCATTTTACAGCAAATCAAAAATAAATGCGAGTTCTTTTAGCATGCAGCGGAGTTCTGTATTGTGCTACTATTAATGTATATTTTTTTCAAATTAAACTACAATTTTTTTCTTCGCTCCTAACACTAGGATGTAAACTCTTGCTTTTTCTCTACAATGTCTTTGTCAATTGTTATCAAAGAGCGCAGTTTCGCGTGTTCCCGACCTGCTGCAAGCGTGAGAGTGAGATCAACGTGTGAAGTATCTTCAATGCGAACAAAGGACAAAACAACAGAAGGGTTACGCAAGTACGCAGTTCATTTTCATATTCCTGCCGCACACTACAGGGTGTTGTCGGAACTACGATTTCTTAGAGCATGCGCATTTCCTATAGTCACCTGTCCTTAGGCAAAAGTATAAGTACTACTGCCCTCCATCCACCATCAAGGTAAAAACGGTCTCGGAAGATTGGGGAACACGAGAGTGTATTTTTCTTTGAAAGTATAGTCTTCTCTCACTCGCACTCATTTCAAGTTACATAGAAGTGAAGTGTGCCTTAGGCAAGAGAGGAGAGGGAGCTAGCTAGCTTCATAGACACGCTCCTGTTTAAGGCGGTGGTGATTAGCAGTTGCGTGGGTTAAATTAACATAATAAACACTAGTACTACATACAGAAGTTTTATTTCTAAACAAAGCGCACTGAACTAAATAAAACATACCTTTGAAATCGAATGCAAGGAAGATATTACCCTGAACCGGTGTAAGCCACCTTTATCTCGAATAAAGGTGCTTAAGTGAAAAGAATCTGCCTCCGTGGTCTAATGGTTAGAGCATTGGGCTCTTGACACGGAGGTCGTGGGTTCGATTCCCACGGGAGGCACCTAGTGAAATGTCACTTTGTGTGTTTTTCCCCAGTTGGTTAGGACATTGCAGGCTGTGTCACCTGATTGTCTGAAAAGAAAGATGATTCCGTGCTTCGGATGGCACGTTAAGCTGTTGGTCCTGGCTACTATCACTGGTGGTAGTAGTCGTTACATAAAAACCACGTCAGAGGCCGTAAGGCGGTTTGAATAAACTCTGACACCAGGGCTTTGCAGCCCACTCGATAAGAAGAAGAAGTGAAAAGAAGCACAGAAGAAATGGGAAAATCCATTCTAAGCCATATTATATGGTCCTTCTTAATATGCTGACGGTTATTTAAGGGGAGGATCAGACCATCAAATTGAAAAAAAAATCTCCATCAGACCAACGTAGAAATTATAACAAAAAAATGTCCGTCCAAAACCGCAATCCTACACGACCAAAATGTATGGGACAGGTGATAATTTATTCATGATTTCGATTTTAGTCCCATAGAGATAGTTGTACAGTTTGATAAACTGATTATCATCTTGAAAACGGACAGCATATTAAGCTAGACAACATAAACAATAACAACATAAACATTTATACCCTATTTCTACCCGAAAACCTCCGTATTAAATATAATTTCTTTATTTGTCTTAAAAAAACACTTTACAATTGAGAATACGTCATTATTCATTCAATTCATTCATTCATTCAATCAATACATTTATTTCGGAAAACAAGTTCCATAACATTTTTATTAGTAAGTACATAAATTAAGTACGTAAGTACGTAAGTTGCAAGACGCACCGAAAATGCCTGGAAGAGCTTTTGGTCCATGAAAGAACACATGAAAGGAGATATCCCATTGCCACTCAAACGCAAGCTCATGAACATGTGCATTCTTCCCATTCTCACCTACGGTGCTCAAACGTGGTCTTTGACAAAGGATCAGAAGTCGAGCCTCAAGGTTTGTCAAAGGGCTATGGAGCGCAGCATCCTTGGCTTAAAACTGATCGACCGGGTCAGAAATGAGGTCATTCGCGCCAGAACCAAAGTGACAGACGTCGCCACCACCGCTGCCAATCTGAAGTGGGACTGGGCTAGACATGTCTGCCGCATGCCTGATGACTTATGGGCCAAAATCACTACCAACTGGCTCCCAGTACACAATCGGCGTCGAGGCAGACCTAGGAGAAGGTGGCGGGACGAAATCGATAGCTTCTTTAAGAACTGGCCCAACGAAGCGCAAAACAGGGATGCATGGAGAGAACGGAGGGAGGCCTTTGCCCAACAATGGGACACCGACGGCTTATATAATAATATAATAAAGTACATAAATGTCATCTTACACCTATGTTAGTAAGTTATAACATTAAATGTCAGGATTTCAATGGAAATAACAATTCAAAATAAAAATAATAATAATAAAAATAATTTTGAATTTACAATTTAACATGAATTAATTAATTTGTTTATCTACCTATTATCCGTTTAAGAAAATTATTGGTGTTAGGGCATTATGCGTCGAGAGCAAACAAAATATTACTCGTACACAGTCAGTAGGTACTTACAAATACATAAAAAACACAAAAAAAAATAACACATTCAAGATATAATGGTCTCTGACATCAGCATATATTATGTTAGTTGGTCAGACCAACAACCACTGCTAAATACTGTCACATCTTTCTTATGTCTTTGTATATCTGTAAGGTCAATTCTCAACATCCTGTGCAGCCGCTAGTAGAAAGGTTTCACGCAGCACGCAGGGAGATGAGTTGCTACTATCTAGCGACAGCATAATATAGGCACAATAGAGAGATTGCGATATAGGTCGCAGTGTTCAGCGCTGATTAACAATAAAGGTGTGAAAGACGACTTTCTACCTTCGCTTGTGCTGTAAATAAAAGTAGGAGTCAGGATGCAAGTTTGGCCGTGAGCGGTTGTGTCATTTGCGAGGTGTTCGTGCGGTTCACGTATGAGATTGCCACGAGGCTCCGCCATCTCTTCTCAACTGTGTTTTAGGATGGAATATGGATACTACACTACAACAAACTATTTGAAATTGACAGAAATGCAGTGCTAGTCATATATGCAAAAGGCAATTAAATTATAAATTACTAACCTTACCGAACTTCGTACCGCCTTAGAATCGCCACCGACACACACTTGGCCTATAAGTATAGGAAAAACAAATGTAAATTGTAGCCTTTCCAAAATAACATCACTTGCTTGCGTTTAAAGAGGTTTCAGGATGAAATGACCAACCATCTTAAGTGAATATACGACGGAAATATACTTTTAGACTTAGAAAAAGTATATGTCTAGAATGAGCCTCACTAATATCCCCTATAAAATAAAAGGGGCTAAGTTTCATAGGTTGGTGTGCGTGAGGCGCCCTACAAATTATGTATGTGTGCGTGTATATGTATAGGGTTTAGGAACCAGTACTGGTTCCAATTTTGTTCGACTCTTTCGTATCTTCGACTGTCAATCTTGACATATACTTTATCAAAGCTTTTAGAATATTTAATTCGATTTGTATTGTGGTGTGACTTATGGGAGCTTGTAATTTCTCTATGCTTAATGCATCAATAACTGAAACTCTATATTTTTAACATAAGAAAAGCTAGAGCTTGCTATGCACTATTCATAAACGATGTAAATAGTATGGAATTTGAATACATCACTCTTGAAAAACTCGTTGAAAAGTAACTTTTTGAAATAACGATTAAACAAATTAATAGAAACATGCCTGAAGCCATTACAAAACAGTACAAACAACATTTTTACCCGACTGCGCGACGCAAAGGAAGGGTAATGTGTTTACTTGTAATATCATTATAGATCGCTATGAATGATAAGTGGTATACTGCTGTCTAAGAATCTTTTGCTGCTGGCTGTTTTTCCTTTTGTAGCATTTCTATCAAAATAAAACATTACATTATCATTTATTTATCTATAAGAATTACGTTTCAATTTGCACATAAAATTAGAAGTTCGTCCTAAATTCTCATAAATAGATAAACAAAGTAGATTTAGCCGACAGAGGGCACGGACAAAAGCCCATTCCGGATGAAGGAGTGCCCAAACCTTGAGGGTGCCGAGCCTCCTTGAGGGACGGGGGGAGGGAAGGAGGTAGTTAGAGGTCGGCAATTAAAATCTTATTTAGTGCGTTACAAATTTGAGTGAATGACAGTCCGATTGTGGAAGTCATGGAGCTAAAAAGTTTGAATGACTGGGCATATCTCGTGACGTTTTGTTAATGAGAAATAAGTGGGGTCACACACGATGACGCATTGACGGAGCGGCAGACGTCAGTAAAATAAATAAATATATAAATAACGCTCACAGTCACATACATTGTAATTATCCCAAGCAAGCACTAAAGGCTTTTATTATGGAAACCATACAACAACGGCACGAACATATAACATCCATGACCGAACCGTGTCAACCGTCCGAGTCCGGCGTGGTAACCATTACACCAACCGGGTCGTCAAAGTCGTCCGTCATTTGTGAAGCAAGGAGTTGTAAGAAACCGCACGTAGAAGCACACTCGGTGACGGATTGACGCACCGTGTGTGCTTCTTCGGACTGACGTCTTTGCGTCATCGTGTGTGAAAGCGCTAAAAGTAAACACACACAACCGCTTGAGGGTAGGCCTGTGCCCTGTAGTGGGACGTTTATAGGCAGATGATGACTTTGACAGTTTGTTCATTACAGGTTTTTTTTAAAGTTCCGTAGTCAAACAAGGAACCCTTATATTTTTGTAAATTATGTCTGTCTGAATGCCCCGGCTCAATAACTCGCTTATTTTCGTATCTATTGAATCGAAATTTGGTATGAAGACAGGCAACAGTAACCCAAAAACAGAAATGTATAGTGGTTAGGAAGAAGCCATTTTTTTTCGACCCCCATCCCACACAGCGGAAGAGGGGTTAGGAAAAAATAGTTTCATAAATAAATCGAGTGAGGTGTCATTGGATAGGCCTTGTCCAATAGAACAAAATTTCTATAGAAAGATTAGTTTCTATAGAAATTTTGTTCCATTGGACAAGGTGTTATCGTTGGGCGTTGGATCGTTATAAGGCTTGACATATCTGCGCTCTTTCTGAAAAACCTGTAACATAAATCGATTTTCTAATTACAAACTAGATGGCGTTGCAGGAAATTAAATCGCGCTATCCTTAGGTTTAAAAATTTTCTTTAGCTAAGATTAGCTACGGAACCCTATCACGGGCAAGTCCGACATGCTCTTGGCCGGTTTTTTACTAGTTCTGATTGCGCTACAGCGCAGTACTTATTATAAGAGCTACAAGCTTGCATAAATATTCAGGATTTTCACTCAAATAAGTATTTTATAAGTTAAAGGGACGGATATAAAATATAAGCTAGCTTAGAACAAGAGGTATTCCCGTGTGGTTTTATAAAAAATGTTAACCTCTAAGGCGTTGAATATCGGAAAATTCCTTACAAATTCTGAGGAAATTTATATCAAAGGCCAGAGATAACAGCTGTACTTATTATTTATTTATTTCTGTTATAAAAAGTATAGCTATCTCTGCAAAAGCTGACTTGATAATGTTGTAGAGTTTCAGCAGGCCTAGTATGATTAATCTACTCGCGCGCGACGCGCCTTCGCTGCATATAAAATCCCTTTACCGCGCATTGCAGACGCGGCGGCTAGTTTTGAAAAAGGTCGAATCTCGCGTAAGTAGAAAATTCATGCTAGAATTTTTCTATAGCGACAACAGGTTCCGACGCGGTGGTAGCTTAAGAGAATTTTATTCCGAGAGCGAAAATGCGCGCTGCATACAAACGTAAGTACTATGTTGATATTTTCAATACTAACCAATTAAAGTCAATGATATTTTGCAGAAACAGATTTTCGTTAAAATATACAGTTTCAATGCTAGGATTAATTTAAGATTTGTATTGAAATCTTTGAGGCACTGTAACTTGAAAACTATACATTTTAACGAAAATCGGACTCCATACAAGCATAGAAATTTGTTTCTAGATTGTTTCTGCAAAATTTCATTGACTTTAATTCGTTAGTATTTAAAATATCACCATAGTACGTTTGTATGGAGCGCGCTCCGAATAATATACCCTTAAAAAAAAAGATTTGCTTCAAGCTCCTTTAAATATATTGACGATAATTCCATTCGGGGTGCATAGAAACTTTGGTACAATCACAAACCACCTTTTGTAGCAATGTATGGTGTTTGTTCAGTTTGATGTTCTGAAGTACCATCTAAAATATGTAGCGCTCAGTGTTACGCTTATTCGTGAGGAAGTTGGACGTATAGCTGATGATGATGATGTAGTAGACGTATTTTTGCCAGCTCTTGTTATGCGCGGTATAACTATAAGTAGAGATAAACAATATTGAACTTTGGCTATATCAATAACAGAGAAATTTATATGACATGAAAACTTTTTTCTGACAAAAAGTCGTATCAGATGTCTTCGAACCTCTCTGTGGAAGTCATTTAGGGAGCAGATACGCTCGGCAGTAACCGTTACTGTAACCGATATTGTTATTAGATACGTCGTAAATTCAACCTCTCTCGGGTAGTAAATGTTTCTATACAATGAAAGTGTTATTGGAAGTTTTGCACTTTGGCTCTAAGAATCGGGATAATTTTGAAGATTGTATTCATAATCATACGAGTTTCATGATATTGGACTTTGTTTTTAGTAGTCTTATTATGTATGCATACAATACACCTACTTTAGATTGACGTTTTTAGACAAAGCAGGTATTATGATTTAAAAAAAAGAAGACTACCTACATAAAATTGCATCAGTGGGGTGTGCCAATGCGCGCTATAAAAGCTCTATCGCGCCTTTTATCTCGTTCGTTCGCGCGTAAAAAGAAAGAGAGCTAAGGCACGACAGTTGCCGTGCAGGCATAGACCAAAATTATTCGCTTACGCTGGTAGACGGATCATCCGCGTATGAGATAGCTAATAGCCATAAAATCCTATACAATTTATATGAAGCTAGATGACTGACTTCGGAGTCAGACAGCCATCGTAGTGCAAAAAAGTGGTTACGTAGATAAGGACAGCAATAAGTAGCGATTTCCTTTTTTAACTAGATCTTTGCTACTTATGTGCATCTCTTATTGAGTGAATATTCCATTCAATTCAATTCAAAATCATTTATTCAATATAGAAGCCTGAAGCACACTTATTAAACGTCAATTCATTTTTAAGCTACCACCGCGTCGGAACGTGTTGTCGCTGTAGAGAAGATGCGGCCATAAACTCTAATATGACAAGACACTTGCTTCCTTCCAGTGCCTTCTCTTTCTACGCGTGCAGGTCTGAGGAAAACATAATGCTTCATACAGCTCCAACCGTACAACTTTGAAACGACATTACCATACTTATACTTCAATGCGAGATGAAATCCAAAATGAAGAGATTCGCAGAAAAACTAGAGTAGCCGACATAACCCAAAGAATTGCTATACTAAAGTGGTAGTGGGTGGGGCACATTTCTCGCTGAACTGATGGCCGATGGGGCTGTAAATTAAATCTTTATTTATTCAGATACTTAAACTATGTGATCCATCCAGGGTTAGTAGGTAAAAGAAGTAAAGACTTTAGTGACGACCATGTACCGGAAAGCACAGGAGGCCTCTCCACCACCCAACCCAGCACAAGGTGGATCTGATGTAGACGGCTGGAACCCGTTGGATGAGGGCAGCGCAGCACCGGTCGTTGTAGCAATCTTTCCTATATCCAGCAGACGTCTATCGGCAGAAATGTGATAAACTAAAGACAACCCATACATAAAAATAAATAAATAAATAAATATCTTGGACATTGTCACAAAATTATCTAGTCACATTTAAAGTTCCAGAATCTAGCCTGGACTTGTATAATACAAGTCCAGGCTAGATTCTTATTTTTATATTTATAGATTATTTATTTTTATGTATGGGTTGTCTAGAACATTTAAGCTGATAATGGTTATGTATGATGATGACGACCCGACAGCACAGTCTGTAGTGAACCTGCCTGCTGTGTCGAGGACCGCGGGTTCGAATCCCGTAAGGGACAAATATTTGTATGGTGAATATGAATATTTGTACCCGAGTCATGGATGTTTGTATCTATATTTATGTATTCTATATCGTTGTCTAGCTATCATAATAATTATGATTAGCTATCATAATAATTATGATAATTATGATTAGCTATCATAATAATTATGATAGCTAGACAACGATATAGAATACATAAATATAGATACAAACATCCATGACTCGGGTCGGGTATGTTTGTATCTATATTTATGTATTCTATATCGTTGTCTAGCTATCATAATAATTATGATAGCTAGACAACGATATAGAATACATAAATATAGATACAAACATCCATGACTCGGGTACAAATATTCATATTCACCATACAAATATTTGTCCCTTACGGGATTCGAACCCGCGGCCCTCGACACAGCAGGCAGGTTCACTACAGACTGTGCTGTCGGGTCGTCATCATCATACATAACCATTATCAGCTTAAATGTTCTTTCAAAAATAAAAACCATAGATGGTAAAGACTATCAACAACAAAGGATTTTGGAATTTTTAATACTTTTCCTGCCGGAAAGGTTCCGTATTTAAAAAAATATATCTCTACATTGTCCTAGACAATGGCTTCACCCTTTTTCATTCTCCTTTGAAATTGAATTTCAAGGAATCCTTTTCTTGACGAACATTTTTAAATTCAAACTAGCTTGCGTTTGACCGTTGAAATTCTGTGACTTCTTTTGAGTGTGAATTTAGTTTAAGCACAGAGTACCTACTATACAGGGTGTATCAAAACACCCTGGTAATACTTAAGGCGGTGCTTCAGCCCATAAAACTGAACAACTTTCACTATGGAGCCTAACTCAGGAAACGTAAAAAAAATCTGCTGCACCTACCCGTCTCAAATGTAATAAAAGTTGTTCAGTTTGATGGTCTGAGTTCACCGTTTCAGTTTGCGGAGGGCTGTCCCTTTACACTTCAATCAAAGGTCTTCTCCCGTCCAATTTAATATGCTGACACTTTTTTAAGGGGATGATCAGACCATCAACCTGAACAACTTTCTTTATGGGACCAACATCGAAATCGCAAAAAAATTGCAGCTGTCCAATACATTTGACTCGAGCAGGATATTGCAGTTTAGTATGGAACAGTAGTTTTTTTTTCGATTTTTCGATGATGGTCCCATCGAGAAAGTTGTTCAGTTTGACGGTCTGATCGTCCCCTTGAAAAAGTGTCAGCATATTAAGAAGGACCCTGTATAGGTCTAAGTAAGGTTGAAAATGTGGTGGATCCATAGACTTAAACTCTAGCTATAGACTTGCCCTTGCATAGAAGCAACATGTTCCACTTGAATAAGGTGTCCACACCTGATTGATGTTCCCGAGTTCACTTCGTCACAATGGCAATGACAGACCGCAATGTGTCATTTTGTGTTGTTTTGTTTGACATGTTGTTTTTTTGAACGAGCTTGTCTATAGCTAGAGTAATATGTCTATGGGTGGATTCATTTCTTCGCGTGGGTTTCGTACGAGCCGACTTAGGGATAAGGGTTTATTCTGAAGTATTTTTGTGGGCGAAATGGAATGAAGGCGGGCTCTTCAGGCCCTTCACACGTCATTACATCGTGACACTTTCAATGAGCTAAACCTGATGGTAACCTTATGGTAAGCCTTACCACAGATTACTTAATAGTTACTACCGTAACAGATACTGCACTCAACCCGGTTTCGAATTTCGAACTTTGAGCTTCAGGAACGAAAACTAAAATGCGCCTTATGTCAATGAGCGACAGCCTAACACGTGACGTCACGAATTCATCGCAGCTGTCAAACGGGAGTGACTAGGCACTAGCCTTGCTATAATTTCAAGCTTAAAAATGTAGTCGGTAGCACGGACCTGAAAAAAAGACGGACGTAATGTGACACTAAAAAGATGTGAAGCATGCAAGGTCCTACATTTTCGTTTATTCTACAAGGGACCTACACTCACACAGATGCACTAGCTCTAGGCGCAGGTCCGACACTCGTCACCATTATGTACCGCGTGACAGCACGCACACAAAAGAAATGGGTGCTGCACTCATGATTAGACGAGATTACGTCCGTCTTTTTTTCAGGTCCGTGGTCGGTAGTAGCAGTCGGTTGGTGCTACAGCAGGGGTTTGCCAAGCCTTGAGGGAGGGATGGTTATGATTTTATCCCTCTGTCCTGTAGGATCCACTATCTCGATCCACCAGTGGATTGAATAGGACGCTGAAGTTCAGTGTGATCCACCAATCTACGTAAATATTAGTTGTTTTTATCTGGAACAAAGTCTAAAAAGCGAAAACTATTCGTAGTTTGCGCTTCAACTGATTTCAGGGCAAACAAGATGAAGTACCTAATACCTGGAATAAAAGTAAAAATAGCGCTCGCTTCTCGAATTGACGTGAATAATAGATGCGTTCCATTACCAACGCGCTAACAAATGAACGCATCAATTCAATTGAACGAAAAACAATCTGATAAAAGTTCTGAACCAGAAACCTGCATACGCTGAAGAAGAAATTCTGATGCGTGTGTGAATTCTACGTATCCGAATTGGGCACGCGTGGAGGACTAACGCCCATACACCCTCCCTGAGGGTAGGCCTGTGCCCTGCAGTGAGACGTATACAGGATGTAAGGAAAAGTTTCATTAACCATCAAACCACATCTCTACCCATCAAACTGAACAACTTTTACTATTGGAGCAAACTTATCCGAACAAAAAAAACCTACTCGAGTTTGCAGTTTTGTATGGAACAGCTGATTTTTTTCGTGATTTTGTTGTCATTGCCATAGAGAAAATTGTTCAGTTTGATAGACTGATCATCATCACCTTAAAAAAGTGTAAGCATACTAAGAAGAACCCTATACAGGGTGTAAGGAATAGTATTAATTAACCTTTTAACTATATCAGAGCAAAAAAGAAATCAGCTGTTCCATAGGTCCTATAGTCTTCTTCTTATCGTGTGGGCAAGCCCTGGTGTCAGAGTTTATTCAAACCGCCTTACGGCCTCTGACGGTCCTATAGTAAAAGTTGTTTAGTTTGAAGGGTAGAGTATGTGGTTTAAGGCTAGGATATCCCAGTGCAAGCGTCTCTTTCTTGCAAGCATAAGTTTACAATTAGCCATCCCGCTCCAATTGAAAGCAGGATCGCAAAAAAACGTGTTTTTCGTCAATATCTTTGCTCATGGGAGTTTCTAAGCTAAAACTTCTCCTGAGTTCACTAGAAATATTTAATGTATTTAGTTAAGTACAAGAATAATACGTTAAATATCAGCAGTTTAATCATAGTATTGAAAAAACATAACAAAAAGGGGTAACTTTGGGATTTTTTTCTATCGAGTAAACATAATCTAATCGTGTAATTGAGAACAGTCGCCCATCCGCCCGATCCTTAAATAAGACATAATTTAATTTCAGACCTTAAAACACTTTCATTCGTGTTCAAAAAACGGCCTCGACGGGATAAGAGCGTCTTAAAGGCTAATGATACTTTTCCTTGCACCCTGTAGGTATAGGTGGCTAAAAATTTCGCCAAAACATACTTACTAGCACGGTAGAACTCGCCACCGACACGACGCCAATTTAATTGTTATTTAATACAGTTTCGACTATTGACTGTAACCGTTCTCAAACTAATCGAATAAATTCAACCATTCGACTAAACATGCAAAGATAACCAACACAATTAATCACGTACAAGAAAATCCGACAATCGTATCGGACTCTCACAGACATTCGGTATTAACAAGTAATCGTCCAAAAACGAGCAAGACTCGACCCTTTGTCAACTGAGACATTAACGCCGAAGCTCCTATCGCTTCGGCCGCTCCGCTCGGCTCCGTACGGCTCCGTACGGCTCCGGAGCGCTCGAACGTGAAATAGATTTTTTATAACTAGCTCCTACTTCCGATTGCTTTTTTCTGCAATGTCTTGGAGTCGATGGGCAGATAGCTTCGGTAATTTGATTTGTTAACTCTTATTACGTTTGTCGGTTAGGTAAAAGCAGGGTGTAACAGATAGATTTGAGTCGAGTAGATACTGCAGGATCGCGCTAATTTAAAACACCGAAGTTCAATCCTAATGAAATTTCAGTTCTAATCACATTGCAATCCAATAGCTATTCAACTGTGCTGAATTCCGCATCGCGCTAAACTCTATGAGACTTTAACGTCTGAGCGATCTATCAAAACGGCTCTAACGGCTGTCAAATGAATAGTGCAATACCGAATGTGTTAAAAGAAGTGGTTCGCACGCGGTTCAATCATGGTTCAGTTGAGATTTATTTAGCGCGATTGCTCTCCTGTTTTGTTTTGTATGGATGTAACAGGAGATTTTTTGTTCGCGATTTCGATGTTGGTTCTATAGTGAAAGTAGTTCAGTTTGATGGTCAAAACCACCCTATTAAATATTACTACCCCTTTCTGTTAAACCAAGTCAGTCTGAAAGTCTGAAAACAATTTCTATCGATTATTTTGTGACCCATAGCGATTTATATTGGGTCACAGAATAGGTAATAGTATGTACAGGTGTTTAGGCATAAGCATTATGCTCACGACTATATTCCCCGAGGGGAGGGGTAGTCAGAGATATTCTGAAACGTCAGAACATCCACGTTTCACCAGTAGCAACGAAACTCTGTCCAGTGTGACGGGGGGTGAGCACGTCGCCACTTATAATGGACAGTGGGTACAATACATGCCTCGAAATTGAAGCATGCATGATGTTAGGATAGACAGTTAAATTACTTTAAATGGGTAATACGGAACAACTTTCCCAAAAGAACAAAGGAAAGAACGCAAAAAAAAACTTTTCATACAATCGTCTTTGGTACCAAAACGGTACGAAAGTAAAAAAAAATATTACTAATTTCCTTTAAGTTTCTTTGGGAAAGTTGTTCAGTATCATGGGTACAATACCCTGACATCCTGAAAAGAGTCAAATTGCGGCTAAAAGTTGAATAAAAGAAGTTGGTACTTTCCATACTAAAATCTTTAAACCCCTTTCGTAACATAGTGTACCTAAATCCTGAAAAAACAATGACCGAAAGCCGTACCTTATCGACAATCTAAATAAATTCGCTTCTCAATAACCTAACATAAATAAACATATTCTTTTCAAAGCTAGCTCGACTGCAATCTCAACCGTATGTCATGGTATTAAAGGCTATAAAACGAGTAAATATACAGAGTGTTTGTGCATTGGGTTAGAGCGCCAAATCACCGCAGTACCATAAATCTGTTGTGACACTTCGTTACTATACCGTAGGGGATCCATGCGTTTATGGTTGAGTGGGATAGTTAGGACTAGATAATGTTATTAGCAATATCTCACGCTGACATTAATATTCCACCACACGTTGTTAATATTTACTTACATGTTCATGTCCATGACATAGGAACTTGCCACTGTTTAATGCGTGTAAACTGTATTAGGCGTTATGATTATGATTTATCATTATTAAATTATTTTATTTTTGTATTCTGTTTTTCATCCAGATTTTGTGTATTTAAATGAATTAATTCACACTTAATGTTAAATAGTTCAAACTAAGTGATAACTACTGCTAGCTGAGGAAACAAGGTTTATTCTCATTTCATTTAGTGCTGCGATCATAAATAATAATCACTGGTAGATAAAGTACCTATCCTAGTAGAGGTGGGTGTGCCAAAGGCGAGCGAAGTGAGTTTAAACTTCTATGTTAGGTGATTTTTTTAAATTTGTAGAATACTAGTATAAGGGCCTGTTTCACCACTTCTGGATAAGTTCTTGTTAGCTTATCCGACAGATATTTTGACATAATTTCATACAAAATATGTCAAACTATCTGTCGGATAAGCTAACAAGAACTTACCCAGAAGTGGTGAAACAGGCCCTTAGTAAAAGCAGAATTATGCTCACGGCTATATTCCCTGCGAGGTAGTACTTAGATATATTCTGGAAACTCTGAACATCCGCGTTTCACTAGTCGTCAACATCGTCGTAGTCATCGTCGTTTCGTTAGTCCAGTGCGACGGGTATTGAGCTCGTCGCCACTTGTAATGTACAATGGGTGCGATAATGATTGATTACTAGGACCTGAATAAATGCCAATAATCATAATTATTTCATAGTATAGTTATAGTTATAACTTGTAGAATCCCACTGCAGGGCAAAGGCCTCCTCTCACGACCCAGTAACGCCGGCCCAGTACGTGTTGGTGGAGGCAAGTTAGTGGTCAACTTAATGTCAGAGAATTTTCAAGCCGCCAATAGGCCTCTGACCTGGCTTAACGAATAGTTACGATACGAACGATAACGAACAATTATTTCATACGACTTTAATTTCCCGCTGTCCCGTTTTTAATTATAAAAGTAAGATCGCATGGTCACCGCGCGGTATCGTTTAGATCCAACGGGAATCAGAGTGATATATTGACAGGTGACATGCGCTCATATCTATAGCGAGCCACGTATAGATGGCGCCACTCCACGTGCCAGTTTACATTTTAAATATGAATTCGTACCCTTTTTGGTTGGTACCGTGGGTGGGTGATTGTATACAACAGGGGTGGCCAAGACGTCGACCGCGGTCGACCGGTCGCCCGCGTCGACATTTATGGTAGCCCGCGAAGAGATCGATAAAGTAAAACGAAAATGAATAAATTTTTGAATATTGTGGTTGAGGATAAGATAAGATAAGATAAGATAATGTTTATTTTAAACTTTTGATTACAACTATTTCATTTAAACGGTGGACCAAAAACGAGGCAAGCCTGATACGCGTGGTCTATGATCGAGGAGGAAATATCGTTGATACTTACGACACACTTTTTGAAAGTGAAGATTTTTGGAAACTGTGACAAGTTCCCATAATGCCTACAAAAAGTAGAGTGTGGATCAGCGTTTTCTATGATGGAATGAAATTTTCATTATCAAAGAAATAATGTTGGAAGTACAGTATGAAAGTGCGCAGGTATTTTGATTTTATTTTTGTCAATGTTGCAGGTATTTTTATTTTGTTTTCTCCATAGTGGAAGTTGTTCAGTTTGATGGTCTTAACTGCCCTTTAAATACATTTAAAATTTTACTAGGGTGTTTTGTTACACCCTGTAAGTATGTAAAAAAAAATTGGGTGTACCCTAGTTACCCTATCTGTATTTAGCATGCATAATGCTCACGACTAGGTATATTCCCCGAGTCAGAGATATTCTGAAACCTCAGAACATCCACGTTTCACCAGTAGTACCGAAACTCTGTCCAGTGTGACGGGGGGTGAGCCCGTCGCCACTTATAATGGACAGTGGGTTACAATACATGCCTCGAAATTGAAGCATGCAGGTTTCCTCACGATGTTTTCCGTCACCGAAAAGCCAGTGGTGTTACAATTCGTACACAAATTCCGAAAAACTCATTGGTACGAGTCGGCCTGGACGGGGATCGAACCACCGCCTCCTGCACGGCAGGCAAGGTTAGGTACACGCCACTGGACCACCACGGCTATTATCACGTAGGTAACGACCTACATAGGAAATGGCGTATTATTTTACATTCGGCATCATTTCGTTCATTATTTGTGTTTCATTTAACCAGGCCTTTTGTTCCCCTTGTCATGTTATTTCGACTCTTTTGTGATTATAACAACTTTAATTTCAGGCTTTTGTATGATAATATAACATTGTGCCCAAACATGTTTAAACACATTTACTTATTATTCGTAGCGTACCTTGTATAGCAGGCTATACAAGGTGTTACAAAAATACAAATAAACCTTTAAGGGGGTGGTATAGACCATCAAACTGAACAACTTTCACTATGGGACCAATATCGAAATCGCGAAAAAAAAAATTGATGTTCCATACTCTACAAATCGACTAGAGCTAAAATATGTATGGGATATCAGTTTCTTTTTTCGCGATTGCGATGTTGGTCCCATTGAGAAAGTTGTTCAGTTTGACGGTCTAAACAAACCCTTTAAGAGTTTCAAATATTTATTTTCACTTATGAAACACCCTGCATACAGGGTGTAACAAAACTCCCTAGTAATACTTAGGGGGGTGCTTCAGACCACCAAACTGAACAACTTTCACGAGCCAACATATAATACTGCAATCCGACTCGAATCAAATGTATGCGACAGCAGATTTCTTTGATTTTTAATCGACATTTTCTCCATATTGAATGTTGTTCAGTTTGATGATCTGAATCACCCCTTTAAATATAAGTAGGGTGTTTTGTTACATGCATAAATTTGGTTTGAGTAGTGGGTGACGTTTTCTACGGAACAGCTGTATTTTTTCCGAGGTTTCAGTGTTGGTTCCATTGTAAAAGTTGTACAGTTTGATGGTCTGAAGCAATTATTTAACTATTTTAAATTTACACCTTGTATACATAATGTTAGGGTAAACAGTAGCATTACTTTAAGGGGTGATTCTACCCATGATATTGATCAACTTTCTCTAAGAAACCTATAGGAAAGTAGATAATTTTTTTTTCGATTTTTCATTCAAACCATGAATCAGCTGATTGAATTTAGTAAGCTAAGTCCGAAATTTTGTTGCTATACCTTTCTTTGGGAAAGGTTCTTCAGTACCATGGGTACAATCACAATCACCAACTGTTTACCGTAACACCCTGCACATGCTTAATTCTGATTTTATCAGTAGTTAGTTACAATTAAAAAACCCGATAGTAGTTTTAGGCTCTATGTATAGCACACTGCACAGTGTATAGTATCCCGTAATTAGTTGCAACTGGATGTCTTCGCCTTAAACGTCACACTTTAGCCCTTAGGCCGTAAAATGTACGGAACAGGAAGCGGTATAAATTCCCTTTTCTTATTGCTGGCGATAAATTTGGGAGCGTTGGCTAATTGGACCATAATTCCGTCAATGCACATTATTATTATTGTATTCTAGAAAATCCACTCAACGGTACAAATTCTTTCCTAGCTTTTGTAAGTACCACGCCTCTATAGGCCTACCATGAGATTCCACTGTAGTACCAATACTACTGTAAAACTACTGTAGTAAACTACAGTTTTTGTATTGAATTTCGTATCATGAGTATAATCAAATCACCCCTTAAAGTAATGCAACTGTTTACCCTAACACCCTGTGTATTTGCTTTTTGTTTGTTTGTGTTTTGGAGCGGAAATAATATATGATAAATGAAATAGCGATAATCATCTAACCGACTGTTTTTTAACCTCTCGTTATTAAATGATTTTAATCATAAACACTGTTAGTGTTCCGTCGGAAATTTACAAAACGGATCACTTATGGAATCACGTCGGTGTATATTCGTTCATCTGTCAAACCGCCTCTTTTTCTATTCTATTCTATTTTTAAGGTTATGGCATCCATCTTGGTGTAGATGATTTTGCCAATGTCGAGTTTTTGTAGCAAAAGTGCTTGACGTTGTACGGTTATATTGATATTTTGGTGAGTTCAAGGGTTGTTCTTATAAAAGAACAATATCCTGAGCCACCACTGGAATTCCGCTGTAGGGCCGGGGGGGATGGGACAACCGACAAGCGACCGCCCAATAGCAGACCCACAACGCAACTCCCGCCTCTTTTTCATAGACCGTAGTAAGACATAGGAAGCTAAAACTTCATAAATTAATAGCGCAAATGTCAAAAAAAAAAAAATTTGCGATAATTGTTCTCAGTACATTTTGTATGGGGACGCGCTCGATCCCACACACTGCTGCGATATTATCGCAACTCTTTCGACTACATTCAGTGGTGGGGCGCATGCGTGACGCGAATCGCGGAATCGCTGCAGTGTGTAAGGTGTCGCGATATCGCTGTCGATAATATCGCTCGATGGCACTACCTTGGATAGTTTTATTCCTATACTTAGGTATAATTAATCCAAAAAAAAGTACTCCTAGTGTAAACTGATCTTCGGTTACTCTGTAATTAAATACTAAGTTAGTGTCAGTTTATACTGGTTATTTTATTTCCTACGACCCATGTAAAAAGAACTGGTAGTACGGAACCCTAATTGTCCGAGTCCCGACTCACTTGATGTTTAAGTTTAAATTAGGTATAAATTATATTTTAAGCGAATTACATTATAAATACTCTTTAATATTCAAAATCATAATCCATATAAACTGCAGCCATCATGTTGGGAGTACATCTTAAAAGCATCGCTTTCATTTTACTAAGCTCCATAGTTTTCATTTGGGTATGTATAAATGATTTTATTGCTATTTATTAACGCAAACAATCAGTAAAAGCCGTGGAGGTCCAGTAGCGAGTAGCCTTGCCTGCCGTGCAGGAGGCGATGGTCCAGCCCGATTCGTACCAAAGAGTTTTTCGGAATTTATGTACGACTAGTGTTTTCCCGCGACTTCGTCCGCACAAATTATATACCAGATTTTAAGTCAGATCATAAGCTATCAAACAAAAAAAGTTTCATCAAAATCGGTTCAGTAGTTTTTGCGTGATGCGCGAACAAACAATTAATTTTGTCAATAGATGGCGCTGCACGTCATTTAAATCGCGCTATCGAGTGTTATTTGAGTTTATATGAAGTGAACCGCTACTTTTTAATTTTTTATTCCTTTGATTTTACGGTTTTATAGTAGTTAAGATTTGTAACACAAATTGATTTTCTGTGAAGGAAAACATAGTTAGGAATCCTGAATACTTCAATTTCGAGTCATGTATTGTACCCACTATCCATGGCGACCCGACACGGGCTCACTCCCCGTCACACTGAACAGAGTGTCGGTACTACTGGTGAAACTTGGATGTTCTGAGGTTTCAGAATATCTCTGACTACCCCCTTGGGGAATATACAGGGTGTTAGGGTAAACAGGTGCATTATTTTAAAGAGTGGTTGTACTCTTGATACTGAACAACTTTACCTGAGAAACCGATAGGATATTCGCTAAAAAAAATCGAGTTTACATACAAACGTTCGATCAGCTGATTGAATTTAGAATGGGAAGTCAGAACATTTTTTTTGCGAATTTCTTATTTGTAAAGTTTTTCAGTATCATGGGTACAATCGAAATGAAATGAAATTTATTGCAATAAATGTGGTACATATTGGGTAAATAGGTGGCAATTTACAAATAGATCTGCACATTTAGTCAGATGTCTGACATTCAATATTATTGGTTAATTTTATACAAAGAAAGAAATAAAATGGTCTCGGGGATTTTATTATAACATCGTATACAGTGACCCATGAAAGTCGTGTTGACCCTACTAAGCCGAAAGTGTGGAAATATCAGTACTTAATTTTTTTTATTTCGTGTGTTGTAATTATGGACATAAAAATTTTTTGGACACTGGATCGTTTGGATCTTTGGCTTTCTTATTTACTGTCCGAGGTTAGTATACTATTTTTCTCTTCGACCGAGGTGGAAAGCGACAACTTCGTTTAGCGCAGCGGGCCGACAGTTGACGCTTTCCGTCCGGAGGGGAGAAAAAATATGAATTCGAAGCAAATAACGAGAACGCAGGCCATAAATAGCTCGAATTTCCCGTTTCTGTCGTCCACTGCTCATCACCACAAGTCAAAACGGCCGGTCCTGCGCTGCCCTCATCCAACGGTATCCCGCCGCCTTCACCAAGTCGTCGGTCCATTTTGTGGCCTACTCACGCTGCTACCATTTCCCGCAGTAATTACCAGCAGGTAACCTAACATCGCATGTCTGACTGTGTTTTATCGGATTTATTTCGGTGAGTAAGTTCAGGATCTACATGACCTGATTCCACAAGATTTCAAAAGGGGAAGCCCCTTTCACCAACGTACGACAAGATGCAGTGCGAAACTATACTACAGCATCATCCATTCATAGCAGATACTCCAACAATCTGCACAAAAAGGTTCACATTCATTCTCATTTATTATAAGAATCGGTAAGGTTTGGACCTATCTCCCCGTTTCTGTTTTTCCAACCAAAGGCAATCAGGATATTATGAAAGGAGTGGTAAATTAATGTTTTCTTGTTTCAGTGTTTCAAACTGATTCCGGAGCAAGCAAAGGTGACTTATATAAACCAGAAGTACGTTGACTTTGGTACAATTAATGTGAGGAGGTATAGTCGCAAGAGTCTTTACTATCTCAATCTTGAGGGTCGAATAAAGCACATATGGAACAACAATGTTACGGTGTGTTTTATATACATTTACGCTGCTATAAAATTGTTAAGAAAAAAAAACCGAACAGCATAAAAAAAGAAATAGGTCGCCTAAATGAAACTTTTTATTTTAAAATTTTTGGTGACGGTATTATCCATATTGGGTTGACATATCAAACGAAACTTTAATTTCAATCCCCGATGATTTGCTATACAATTTTAAAGAGTTCCATTGTCTATCTCCAAAGCCGTCCAATTCATAACATAATTGGCGGAGTAATCGCTTAACAAACATACAAAAAAGCATACAGTCGAATTGAGAACCTCCTCCTTTTTTGAAGTCGGCTAATTAAATTAGAAAAGAGAAAACTAAGCTCTATCTGTATATTGTCTACTTACAGTTTTTTTTAGCAAATACAATTAATACAAAGTATTTATCTATTCGTTTTGTTATTACATAAGCATAAGCATATGCTCACGACTATATTCCCTGAGGGGGTAGTCAGAGATATTCTGAAACCTCAGAGCAGAACATCCACGTTTCAACAGTAGTTCCGAAACTCGTGCAGGGGTGTGAGCCCGTCGCCACTTACAATGGACAGTGGGTAGGTACAATACATGCCTCGAAATTGAAGCATGCAGGTTTTCTCACGTTTGTTTTGTTATTGGTTACTGTTAAAATCTAGATTGATTTCTCATAATCGATTCCCATTAATATATTTAGGCAATCATTAATGACAACGGAACCCTATCATGGGCATGTTCGAGATGGTCTTGGCCGATTTAAATCGTTCCAAAATTTAGTAAAACACTTTTATAGAATCACCTCAGTGCTTAGGTCAAAGTAAAATTAATGGATAGGCCTTACGTGAACATTTCAAACCAGAAAAATAAGGCAAAACAAATGACATAAGTACTTCAAATATGTACCGAGATCACAGACATGCAAGTGTGCCAGTTTGAACTATGAACCAAGTGCAACAGTTGTGTGCTTCAACTTAACGCGCTTTGGGCCTATCCATTTACTTTGATCGAAGCCTCAGTGTCCGTCCGTGTGTCACATGCATTTTTTTACGCAGGTTCATTGCATATTCTTCGAGTTCCTGCACAATGAGTACCGACGGTCGTTCCTTGAGATGCATTACAAGTTATGCGACTTAATGACCAAAGATCCGTATATTGGAGGAATGTTACAACAAAAAGGACTCTCCTGCCCGATACCTGCTGTATGTATCAGGGTCCAACTTAATAATATGACGGGTTTTACAGGGGTTGATTAGACCATCAAACTGAACAACTTTGTGTACGTGACCAAAATAAAAACATCTTCTGTCCCATACATCTGGGTCGAGTTGGCTGCCAGTTTTGCATGGAACAGCTGATATTTTTTTCGCGATTTCGAATATTCGGTCTATTAGCTAATGTTTTTCGGAAAGATGGTCTGATCATCGCCTTAAAAAACTGTCAGCATATTAAGAAGTACCCTATTAAAATTTTTTTTCTAATGAAGGTAGCGCATAGGGGCGGGCCGCCGCGCCGCGCAAGAATCCACCGAAATTTCATAGAATCGAGTTTTTCAATGAATGATAATACTATCGATTAATAATGTTGGGATGCAACAGTATCGATAGCATCACTGCATCAATTTGCCTTAAAGAAAAACTTAAAGAAAGTCTTTCTTAATATTGTAACTATTTTTAAAGTCACGAATTCACGATTGCATGGATAGACGATCGATAGTTTCACTATTGTTAAGCGACACTAGTTACAGTACGACCAGGAAAATAAGTCCGCTCGTCAAACTTCGCTAAGCGCAGAGCAGGCCCGAATCCCCAACAAAACCCGAAGTCATTTAATAATCAAAGTTAAATCGGATAGCAGCGAAAAAGGCGTAAACAATTTAGCCAATAGCGTAAACGGATTGAAGGTGGCACATCCTGATCGGTCAATATAATTTCGCGCGCTATTATAATTTGTCAACTGCGCAGGTGCATCGGTAAGACTTATAAATCTGGTACTACTGGTGAAACGTGGATGTTCTGAGGTTTCAGAATATCTCTGACTACCCCCTCGGGGAATATAGTCGTGAGCATATGCTATGCTATGCTTATGCTTATGCTTACTGGACAATGAATGTCTTTTAAAAGCATTAATTTTACAGGGTGAATATCACATCATGAACATAACTATTCCAACGGAGAATTTCCCAAATGTCTTTCCATTCGAGAAAGGGAGAGTGGAGGTGGAGGTAGTTAGCACTGAAAGAGGAGAAGAGATAGCGAAGGGATACGTCAACGCTTTGTTTAAAGACACCAGGAAACCGCCTAAACTGGAGAAAGGGAAATAAAGTGGGCTATAATTATGGTATTAAGGTGGCTTAAGTCCATACAAAACTTTGACGTAGAACACGCGTAGACGGTGTTGATAAAAGTAACGTTTTATGTATGGAAAAAAAGCTTATGAAATCTAGATTGCGCGTATCAAATAATATTTTTAATTTATAATGTAATTATGAAGATATCAAGCTTTGAAATTATTCATATAAAATTTCAAAGCGTTATATCTTCGTAATTAAATCATAAATTGTAAATTTTACTTGATACGCGCAATCTAATACCGTCTACGAGTGTTCTACGACAAAGTTTTGTATGAAATTTACAACTCTGCAACCACCTTAGAGAAATTTTTGAATAAAACGATTTGAAGTAATTAATCATCACTCTTTCCTTATTTCTTAATACTTTCCTTCCTGGAAACTACGTCAATAGACGTCATACTTACAGTTTGGGCTCCCTACAAGTGCGCTTGTGGCACCATTCCCTGCATTCCTGTTTTAACTCTACTTTTAAATTACTAACAAAAAATGTTAAAGTGTATTCAACCGCCTTTTTTGCGTTTTTTTTTTCATTTAAAAAAAAATTACATGTGACTAACATGATCAAAATTGTGACTATACTAATGTGAGTCACTTTTATTGTATGGTAGAGTTTACATGAGCAAACTAAAGGTGTAAAAAATTAAAGGTATAATGAAATAAACATTTAAGTAATCGAAACCGTTATTATTTGAAAAATACTTTGCCTTTTACACTAGGAGATCATATTATCTTAATAAATATTTGGCAAATATGGCAACTTACGATGATCTTTAGAAAACTTATCATCCTCTGAACTTGTTCATTGTTGTATTCATCGTGAGCTAGAAGCTAGACATTGACACGCGCTAGTCCACTCTGAACATACCAATGAACAATGAATAGCCAATGTAAACATGTCTTTACTTTACATGTAGATGTGAGTCACGTCATATTAGGAGTCACGAAATGTGACTAACATGTTAGCATTTCTGTAAAAAACATATAAATAAATGAATTATTATTATTGTGGTTTGACTTTGAATGATAGAATACGAAACAGTGTAATTAGAGAAAAATGTGGACTGAAAGAGGATAATAGTGACAAGGATTGCAAAGGGAATGCTGAGATGGTTTGGTCATGTGGAAAGGATGAGTGATAGTAGAATGACGTAGGTATGAAATATATAAAGCAAGTGTGAATGGAAAAGTCGAAAGGGGTCGCCCTAGACGTACGTATGCAGACCAAATTGGCAGCATACTTAAGAAGGGCCATCAAATGTACCCGAAACCGACGAGCGTGTATGAAACGACTTATGACTGTGGAAGAGGCAGAAGAGGTATGTCAGGATCGTAGCCGATATGTATGTATGTATGTAATAATTATTACTTATTTTGGTTTGGCTTACGCTATGACAATATTTTAGGAACAGTATGGAGCAAAGTGTTGCCAGTTATGAAAAATGATCTTCAAGTGGTAAAATTGGTACAAAAAGCGAAGAAATCGACCGTGACATACTCTGAGTAACGCATGTCGTGATTCGTGATATTTTGTTACTAAATCTTAGTGTTTGTACTAGCAACACATTTAATATTCTATGACATTCAAATTAACTGAAAAATAACCAACGAATGGCTTAAAATGACTTGTATCCAGAGCCGTTCAAATTTGTGTCAGAATCGTTTAAATATATGCTTAAGGTGGCAATATTGACTTTTGTGCCGTTTGGTTGGTACAGCGCACTGAAAAATGGAGGGAAAACGGTGGAAGTGGTGCAAAAGGTATCGAACAGGCAGTTCTCCAGTTCTCGGCGGACACTCAAAGTGAATAGTTGTAATTCTAGAATAATTTTAATTAAATTCAGTGAAATTGTAAAAAGTAAAATTTAATAAATTACAAAAGTATTCTAAAGTCTTTCGGAGTTTAATTTCTTCACACTTCAGCAGCGGGAACCAGACCTTCAGCCCTCAAGGTATGTGAATTCGGTCAAAGTCCACTGATATTCTTTGGCTATTGAAAGATTATTATTTTCTTTAAAGTACCTACTGAGTTATTAATTTTTCTCGTGGATTTTATGGAATTTGTCGTGACGGTTAACGGTTAAACATTGGATTTATCATTTGGTCAGGCTACCCCATGACAATGTTAAGTCTGATTTTATTTCGGAGACCATTAGGTCAGGGCAACTCCCTGACATTGTGCTCCGAAGTATTCATAAACCGTTAACCACCGAATTTAAAATTGTAAGCATTTTATCATTCGCCAGACTAGCGTTCGGTCAGGGCTACTCCTTGACAGCGTCTATCTGGTATTGAAACGATGCTGTGTGATCGTATAATGACCATTTGGTCAAGGCTACTCCTTGATAATGCTATTGTGCGATAAAACAGTATTCGAGCTAAATTGCTTACAACTATTTTATGATTTTGTTAATTGATATATTTTTCTACCTACATTGATCGGTACAAGAAAATAAGTCTCAGATTAAATGATGTCATAATTTTTGAAATCACTAGCATAGTCAGTCATGTGGACAAATCGAATTCAAATATTTTATATTTTTATATGCATGGTGGCCAAGTGTGTCACATAGTTTGGGCTAAGTATGTCCATCGTTTTATATGTATGGTGGCCAGGTGTGTCACATAATTTGGACCATGTGAGTCCATCGCTTTTGCATGTATGACCAGGCACTCTGGCATGATTTCTCTTCTTGCGCGCGACTGTGCTTTATTCCATACTACTTGTCGCGGAAAGCGCGACTTTCTCTCTCCCAAAAGCGTGGAAACTGTTTATTTTCTACGGAATAAAGACGCGTCGCGCGCGAGTGGCGGGTCATGCTAGACTTGCAGGTGTATCACATTATACCGGCCATTTGTTCATAAATCAATATTCTTTTTGTTTTGATATTTTTTACAAGGTTTAAAAGATCAGTTTTTAAGAAGTCAGATTTGCATTAATTAAAATCGTTGTTAGTACTGCATACCTGTGTATAGATTGTATAGGAGCAAACTTTTTGATATTGGCATTATTTGTACCAAGAAATAGCTTTCATGAGTGGATGTTCTGAGGTTTCAGAGTATCTCTAACTACCCCCTCGGGAAACATAGTCGTGAGCATATGCTATGCAAATACACTTTATTGTGTCGAATGGTCGATAAATTGTGTCATCATCAGCACGGTCCGTGCAGCCTTTATTTACAGTCGTGTTCAGTGAATTTTATTTTAACTTTAATACAAACTTACAAAATTAATGATACTAGTATTCCCAATTAAATCTAGGCGGCACACTGATAACATGCCGCTATTCGAAATATTTCGTGAAAACTTGCCTTGTCTGTGACAATTTCTGGTACGTGATGTTCTGATCTGGTATTAAGAAAAATTTACCTGTTTATAAATGACATAAAATAAAATCAGGTAAAGTCGACAATAAACAAGTGAGATATTAATATTTTGTGCTATTGTTAAAAATTGAGAAACTGCTTGAATATTTTGATACTGGGTGATTAAAGTCAATTTGGACTATTGTTTTATGAGAAAACTGGTACGCAAAATACATATATATATTTTTTCTCAAATACATAAATAAGTCTGTGCCCTCATAAATTGAAAGTTGTCTAGTAATACTCAAGTTTGAGATTGAAACTTACAAGAGGCCTTGTATTTTGTTTCATTGTCTTTAACAGAAACATTTTTTTAAGTACTGATAATATGTCTTCAAATATTATGAGAGACTTAATTTACTAATTCATATTTAGCGAGCTAATATTCCAAGCTTTAACGATTCGGAGAGATAGAATTACTTTCGCACATTTAGCGAAGTAATATTTTATTAAGTGTTCCGAGACATCATATTTATTCTCGCACACCTAGCGGGCTAATATTCTGAGGTTTAATAATTATTTTTGAGATTATGTTGCGAGATATTGCGAGATGTTACGAGATATTGCGAGATGTTGAGAGATATTAAGAATTTATTGTCGCACATTGTAGCAATGTAATCTTCCAAGTTATCGTTAGTTTAATTACTTTTCTTAATGCATATTTTTATTCCGAGGTAATGGTGAATCTGATGGACGCGGACATCGCCTTCGCTGACAGAGATGTTACTACGTGCCGTCATAGGAGTCTGAGATCAGTCATGTTTATGCTAATTATCTTCCGAAATGTTCACTACAGAACTGCAGCAAATTTCGACTTCCATAAGATTTGTCTTAATTTCAAGATACTTATTTTATATTTTAAACACTTTATTTGTTCTGTCACACAGACAATAAAATTAAATCCTTAATAGTATTTCTAGATACTTGATAAGCAATTGTTGGATGGTAAAATAAATTATTAGACAATGTACTTGTAGGATATTATTGATGTTATTCTAATGAATCATAACAGATTCTTTATTTTACGAGTTTTATTAGATTATACGAGATTTCCTCCAGGAAACCGCTAGGTAAATTCAGTAGGTAGGTATATTAAATTTGTTGTTTATATAATGGCTGTAGATAGCTTTGTTTGTCGAATAATTGAATAAAATCAGAACATCAGTGTGCAGTTATAGCTTTTAGAAGACAAGAGGTCGCCTTTTCATCTCTTTTAGATAGCTATTTTGCAATTTTAGACCCGGATTTTGTGAACTAAATAAACGCACCTGCTTTTAGTTAGTTGTGCCTTATCGCGAGTACTGCTTGGTTTTTCACTGGTTGGGGCCCGGTTATCCGAGTGCAAGCGTCTTTGTCTTACAAGCATAAGTTTGCATCTAGCCATCCCGCTTCAAATGAAAGCAGGATCGCAAAAAAAAAAAAAAAAAAAAAAAAAAACGTATTTTTCATCATAATCTTTTTATCCGAGTGTATCTAAGCTCTAAAAACTTTTGCGATTTTGTCTAGAAATATTAAATGTATTTAATTAAGTACAAAAATAACAAGTTAAATATCAGCAGTTTAATCAGATTATTCAGTATATAAAAAAAAAAAAAAAAGCGCGGATAACCTAGCCTTAACATTAACGATCAAGTAGGGCAAGCTTTCAAGGTACATATATGGTTTCCATTTCCATTATGACAAAAACCCAGTACTCTAGATGTTGAACCAAAATAAAAGGTAGAAGCATATTATCTTCTGGTCAAATGGGTTGAGATACCTACATTCAATGAATCATTTATTTATTTAGTGTTAGGTATCTAGGATCGCTAAATTTCGACTTATTTCGCTAAAGACTTTTACTTAGGTTAGGCGTAGGTGTTATAATAAGTGGGCACTCATGAAATTAATTATCGTACTTCGTTCCATTTCACAATGTACAGATGTTCCGTTTGTTCGTTATAGATTTTGTTCTAACGATGAGACTAGTCTATTTCCATGATTGTTTTGAGCAAAGTCGCTAGATGGGGTTGGTTGTAGTAGTCACCATAATAATTTTATAAGAATCTTAGAAGTTTTAGTATCGTAATTATTAATTCACTAGCGATAATAACTTAAAATTTTGGGTAATCGTAACAAATGCTTACTCGATGAGTTTGACAACGCCATCTAGTAAGTGCCGTAGATTTGTTTATTTTAAAAAGAACACTACCATGCAATTTACTTCACAATAATTATAATTATTTCATTACTTTAACGTTGGTAAAGCCGTTCTAAGAATTGAAATAGAATCTATTTTTGTCGTTCAAAATGGGGATAAAGCTCTAGTCTACTTTGTTTGGAAATGAGTATAGAGGTACAAAGCTGTAAATTGTAATACTTACAAAATCAATTAAGTATAACAATCTATTTTTTAAATGCTGCTATTGTAGATATAGATTCGAGTTTTAATCAATTTTATTTCATTATCTTTATTATTGGTATATTTTCACAAATTACACAATATTTTGCAACTGTATACTTCAACTGTTTCATACTTGAGCTGGGCTGTGCGAAAGGCGTAAGGCATCGCAGTGGGCTTGCCATGAGTCTTCACTGTAGTTGCGGCGCCAATTTTGAATGACAGAATTAGTTCTCGAAACTAGTTTACGAAATTAAATACAAAAACTAGTAAACTACAGTAAATACTGCAGTACTGTAGTATACTTCAGTGTGGACTCGCAGTAGACCTACTGACAGTTAACTAGCTGATGGAAATTACAGTATATTACACTGAGCTCAAGACAAGATTCATTATCAGCTGTCTTACTGTGCGACTATCAGATTTAATCGATGGATATTTTATAATACAGTTCTTCTGATTAAGTAAATATAAATAAGCAAATACTCATGTTATCTGTCAATTTGTAAAAAAAAATGAATTTACGAAATATATAATTCAGTTAATAATTCATTTATTGCGTCATATGGTGTGGTATGGTATTGTAATGTTCATGTATTCAACTATGATAATACGCTATGCGCTTCCTGTTAAATGCTAAATATTTGTACACAATGACTGACCCGGCTATCGTACTTTTGTATTTAATAAACAACTGTTTTGATTGATTACCGGTTAATGATGGATATTGATTTAATTAAAAAAAACAGTATAAACAGAACCGGTATGTTTTCGTGTGCAGATAGAGTATTTACTGTATAAACATAAGAAGCATCAAAATGTAGTAAAAGTGAGAACGTTGTAGCAGCAAATAGAATTAAAATCAAGTGTTACCATTTATTATGTTTCAAGCGTTCAACTAAAACTTTGAATACCTTCTTAATTTTAAATACTAAACTTCTTCGTCTAAAATGGATGGGTTCAGAATGTACTATTTCCAAATAAATCATTAGACAAGGAAGATCTCACTTATAAGAGCTGCCTCTGTTAGAGCTGCAGCAACGTTCACAATCATTCAAGTTGATAAATATTGATATTAGTGTAAACTGCCAAATGTCGAGATTTGATCATGTAATTATTACATAATGTTAATTAAAATTTACATAAGATAACAGATTAACTAATGTAAGAGCCAGTAAGAAGATTTAAGAAATCATTCTCTAAAATAATCTCTAAAAACTAAACTTTCAAGTACCTACTTTTTGTGTACCAGCTGTCATTCTTAAATAATTAAGTTTACATAAGTCTGGTCGTGATCTTGTAACTGCATGTTTAAGTGCTAAACATTGTGTTGCTGTAGAGTTTCTGGCCGCATCTTCTCTGCAGTCATAACACATTACAACATTAAAAAAATAAACACACATTTACAAGATTAAAAAAATAAATATTAGGTACTTTCAATGAGTGATTTTGAAAAACATGTTCTGAAATGATTTATATAAAGAAAAACTTTAGTTTTCCTCATGTTTTGGTGTTGGGATTGTGTGACTCAGGTCTACTATGCACTAATGGACTTGGGTTCTACGATCTCGGAATTGAAACATATTTTCATTTGTATGGATTATTTTGAATAATTTTGACTAAATGGTAATGAGAACTGACTGTTGGGTAGCTGTGCACCAGGAGGTTGCACAGAATCGGATGGCCGAATGTCGTGATTCGTGATATTTTGTTACTAAATCTTAGTGTTTGTACTAGCAACACATTTAATATTCTATGACATTCAAATTAACTGAAAAATAACCAACGAATGGCTTAAAATGACTTGTATCCAGAGCCGTTCAAATTTGTGTCAGAATCGTTTAAATATATGCTTAAGGTGGCAATATTGACTTTTGTGCCGTTTGGTTGGTACAGCGCACTGAAAAATGGAGGGAAAACGGTGGAAGTGGTGCAAAAGGTATCGAACAGGCAGTTCTCCAGTTCTCGGCGGACACTCAAAGTGAATAGTTGTAATTCTAGAATAATTTTAATTAAATTCAGTGAAATTGTAAAAAGTAAAATTTAATAAATTACAAAAGTATTCTAAAGTCTTTCGGAGTTTAATTTCTTCACACGCACATGTTTATAATCTCGGACACATTAAAAATTAATTTTTAAATAGTTAAAGTACCGCTTAGAATGATATTGTGTGGAATAAATCATCGAAAATATATTTAAGTTACTAGTTAGATTATTAAAAGTTTTAAAAGACAACACATTAGAGCCTTATGATGATTCAAACCTGTTGAAGTGCAAAAAAGGCAATTTTTCTGTTCTATGGAACGTGAAAGTTTCCAAAACAAAAAAGCATAGCATATGCTCACGACTATATTCCCCGAGGGGGTAGTCAGAGATATTCTGAAACCTCAGAACATCCACGTTTCACCAGTTGTATCGAAACTCTGTCCAGTGTGACGGGGGGTGAGCACGTCGCCGCTTATAATGGACAGTGGGTGCAATACATGCCTCGAAATTGAAGCATGCAGGTTTTCTCACGATGTTTTTCTTCACCGAAAAACCAGTGGTGTTACAAATCCAAAACAAAAAAACATTTTATAAAATACAACTATGTATTTCATAAATGGTGTCTTGAAGAGGAAGGTTCATATTTATAGGAAAAGTTTCCCAACATAAAAATGCAACACTGAATTCGTAAATAATACTATTATTTTAGTCGAACAAAATAATTTATGCAAAGTATTATTTTTTTTACAATGGTTCTTATTCATTAACACGTTGTATAATCTATTGTTAGTAGGTTAGTAGTAGTTAGTGATCCCCGTCACATTATTCTCTCAATAAAGTTACTTTTTTTTGGTGAAATTTATAAAGGTATTTCGACTGGATCGGACATCATAACACACTTTCGTAGATAACACACCATTCCACTACTCTTTTTTTGGATGTTGTGTTATTTTCAAGCAAGTAATAATCACATTACCCTTCTTTTGTTACGTGCAGTCGGGTAAAAAAGACGAGCTTAATTTCCCTCTCAACCCTGTGGCTATCCTCTCACACGTCCACTCGAGATCGTAATTGTTTTAGTTTTACTACACCCTTTTGTTTACGAGGGCTAGGTAAAAAGCTTAGACCTGTAGTTAGAGGAAATGAGGAACTAATATAAAGTGAGATATCCAAGTTAGTAGCGAGCCTACCTGGCTACCCTACCCGGAATCTCAAACTGTCATCTGTCTAGTCAAAGTAGGCCCTTTAGAAACTGCGACTTTTTGCAGCGATAAAAACGCGCGTTTGTCAATCGTGAGACTGCATCTCTACACTAGCAGTTATCAGCCGTTTGTATCGTTTCAAACGCGTGATTGTAGCGATGCACATGCACGTTTGTACCGATGCAGACGCGCGTGTGATCTAATATTACGAAGTAGGGTATTGCGTCGTGGCTGCATCGCGACTGAATCGATGCAGAAGCGCTGCAAAAAGTCGCAGTGTGTAAAGGGCCCAAATCCAATTACCCCAGTGTTGCTTACTCTAAAATTTGATTTCCTTACTTGCCATCGGATTCTAATGACCTTGAAAAATAGTAAAATATCGATAGTGTTATCGATAGTAGCGATATTTTCAATAATATCGACAGTATTGCTTTAAACTGGACAGTACTGTTTTAAAAAAGAAAAACTAAAAAATAATATTGATGCCGATGACTTCTTCGTTCGCATCATAAGAAAATGTTCACCCCTGCTCCGGACGGAAAGCGTCAATTCTCGTCCCGCTGCGCTAAATGAATTTGTCGCTTTCCACTTCCGTCGAGGAGAAAAATAGTATACTAACCTCGGGCAGTAAATAAGAAAGCCTCAGATCACGTTGCCGAGGTCAACAATTACATGAGATCTGAGACCTTTCTTACTTTCCTAAAACATTGTAGCTTCCGGTTATGATCAGAACAATGTTGTGACTGTAAGTTTCAAGTATTTTTTAGTACCTCTACTGCTTGATTAGTAGTAGGGCAGGTGGGCAGGACAAAGAGTCTAAATAAACAGACTTCTAATGTACGTCGGTCGACAATACAAAAAAAAGTATAAATCCGAAAATACTGTTAACTGCAGGTCACCAACGCTGTTAGTAGTGTTAGCGGAAATTTGGTTTTTGGCGAACTCTCTGCGTGCCCTATTATCATCAGCCTATACAGGGTGTAAAAAACAACCTAGTAATAAATACCATCAAACTGAACAACTTCCACTATGGAGCCAACTTCAGAACCGACTCGACTCAAATGTATGAGACAGCTGTTTTTTTTCGCGATTTCGTTGTTGGCTTCATGGTAAAAGTTGTTCAGTTTGATAGTTTGAAGCACTTCCTTAAGCATTACTGTATACGTCGCACTACAGGGCACCGGCCTACTACCCTCAGGAAGGGTGTATGGGCGTTAGTCCACCACGCGTGCCCAATGCGGATTGGTAGACTTCACATATGCATTGGAATTTCTTCTTCAGCTTTTGAAAACATAATACGTTTTTTTTTTAAATAAAAAAATGGGTTTGCTCTTGACCTCAATCCAGTTGAATCCAGTCCTGAGGACAAAGATGGTGTCGAAGATGTAGCGAGCTTACCACGATAACACGAGGTTCTTCTATACTAGCATAGAGAAGTAGTGGGCGACAAGGCCCAGTAAGTAGGTATTTAATATTGCGTTGTTTTCTCAGTGTGCAAGTAGGTAGGAGTACCCCCCACTTGTGTGCGTGAGTTACGTAACCACTTTGAAGTTTCTCCACTCTCGTGCACTCTGTCAGAAGTCTACAGGCTACGTAGTCTACGCGGCACATATAACGGGGGCTATTAGGAGAAACGAGGGGAATAAAGGCGGAAAATCACTATTACCGCCGTCTGCGGCTGAGCTCTAACAATAAACGATTATAGACCTGGAAGCTTTACAGGTCACGATTCAGTGATCGTATCGTAATCTTTGTATATATTATCTGCTATCAATCGGTGAAGGAAAACATTCGAGGAAACCTACATACGCTGAAGAAGAAATTCTGATGCGTAGTGAAGTCTACCAATCCGCATTGGGGATCGATTAGTGCGTTCACACACAATGACGCACTGACGGAGCGACAGATGTCAGTCCATAGAACCACACCCGGTGCGTCAATACGTCACCGTGTGTGTTTCTAGGTGCGGTTTCATACAACTCCTTGCTTCACAAATGACGGACTGACGTCTGCCGCTGCGTCAGTGCGTCATCGTGTGTGAACGCACTTAACGCCCATACACATTCTATTCTATTCTATTTTTATTAAATGGCGTTTCCTTGTTAGATTTCGCCAGTGTCAAGTTATTTGAGGGAGTGTCTATCCAATCTCGAGGATTGTTTTTGAGTAAGAACAACTGAGAAGGATTTAGGAGCCTCGTGGCAGGCTGAGACGCGAACCACGCGAACACCACGCGAGAGACAAGTGTTCGAGGCAAACCCTGCAACGTGACTCCCATACACATTCCCTGAGGATAAAATAGAATAGAAAGAGGCTGTGGGGGGCAGGGAGGCTGATTAGATAGAAGGGTGCTGGTGGGGCTGCCGCGATTCTGTAGTGCATCGGGGATGTTCGCCGATGTGCGAGTAGAATATTTTGACACTACTATGCGCAAAAGGCCAGCGCCAACACCATCTTGACCATGTCTGCGAGTATGTTTGATCGTCAGTACAAGAACCATTGCTGTTTGGTTCACGTGCTGACAACAACAACATACAATTATAATGGAGTAATTGTTGTTGTATGGTTGTTGTGTATAAACTAACAATAGGCTAATTTGTCCCAAGTAAACATAATCGTCAACAACTGCGAGCGCTAAGCAAATCCATTCGCATGCGAAAAGATTGGCGCTAAAAATTAGCAACGTGTAAACGACCGCGTGCCGTGCATTTTTTAGGCACCGCAGAATTCGCACCGCAAAATTATCATCGTCTAAACCAGCCTTTACATATTTTTGCGTGCTATACGTGCTGGCGTGAATATAGGTACGTCATGTATTACAAATTGATGTCGTTAGAATTCCATTTTGCCTTTGTTAGTCAATGACCTTTCAGTTCAAAGTAGTTACTCTTTGCAGTGACATTCAAACCAGCAGACGTTGACCTGTATGCTCATGGCCGGTGCATTGCCTACGCGGCCGTTCTGTACCTATGTAGTACTAGATTATAGGTATAGTAATCTGTGGTACTAGAATATACTCTTTCGTATAAAGCATTTTCATGAGCAGTCTAATTCGATGTAATTATACTGATTTGATATTTCTAGTTTTGCAGATTTTTAAATAGTGACTCGTGACTAGTGACTTGTGTAGTTCTGTACTATTATGTCACTATCGCACTATAAAAAATATCGTATTATAGTACATTATGGTACAAGTGTGTAATATTGGTGATTACCGCTGAGGCGCCATTGAGACCCGATCGTAGGCGAGGGTCTTAAGAGAGCCGAGGACGGTAATCATCAATATACACGTGTATCATACGACGTTTTTCAACACACTTGTGAAGAAAATAATACTAAAATAGATATTTGTCCTTGGAGTTTTCAGGTAGTAAACTTTCCATAACCTTAAGGGCTTCACATCTTATATCGGGCGGTGTACAACATAAATTATTTTCTTCATAACTAGTACTTGTAGACATTTTAATTAATAAGTTAATAAATTCAACACTGAAAACGAGTTGTGACTTTTTTTTCGCAATGGCTGGAAAAATTAATCAGTTTTCCTATGCGCGCGCATCTAACAATCGCGATGGTCCATAGATAGACTAAAATAATGAGGTTTCTTTCTTTTTGGCTTTTCGCGGATAGCGTTTTAGCCACGAACAAAATGGGGAATTCAAAGTTTTCTTTATTAAAAATGTACAAGTTGAAATTATCTATTTAAATACGAAGTTGCATGAAATGAGCAAGCAATAGGTACATTAATTTATTTGTACTACATTGAACACGATCTTTTTTGAATCGAAACTTTTTTAAGAACAAAGCAACTCAACCAAAAAAAATATAAACACAAATATAAACCTATAACTCACTTGTGAATAATGCTAATGAAAAAGTCATAGTTTGATTATGGTGTCAATATGTGCCTTATTACAGTGAAATGAGAGCCTTTTTATGAGCAAGTGTGTTGAAAAGTACAATTTTTTTTTTTGCTATAGATGGGTTTGCTCTTGACCTCAATCTAGTCCTCAGGACAAAGATGGGGTCGAAGATGCAGCAAGCTTATCCAGAATGGCACTGGCTCTCCTGCACACCAACGGAACGCAGCAAGCTGCTTGGAGCCAGACTCCGGCAGGAGGGTGGTCGCGAGCCAGGCGGCTCCTTGCAGAGCCTACCACACCGCTGTGGGGGATCGTTCAGCCACCACCACAAACTTGGTAGCTTGTGATGCCGTTGCCCGGGGTGGACCGCTAGGAGGTCGATCCCCCACCACCCCAAACAAACTGGTGCCTAGATCTTTGAGTTTACAAATCTGCAAATCTTTTACGCGTAAAATATTTTAAATAATGAAGTAGTTGGGGTGAAAATACAAATTAAAGTTTTATCACTAGGACAAACGGAACATTCCATCTTAATTATAGATGTCGCTACCGTAAACTGATCCTAAATACATGACAAAGTAAGTAGCACAAAACGGCACGTACTGGGCACGTATTTTTAAGTGAATAAAAACGTAGTTTGTTTCATCACAATGATCATGCTAAAAAAAATTCAAAAAGTTACGAAGCTATTGCTCTAGTTAGCAGTTATAATATTTTTCTACCGATTTTATGTCATAATTTTTTATTTACTTAAATACGAGTACCTACCTACTTACCAATAGGACTTTAGTTTGCCACTTTGCATGAACTTTATACGTTTATACTTAAGACGTAATAGTAGGTGGAAATACCTCGGAGGCATCTTTTATTTTTCATTTTACGACTAGATTTATACCATTTACCGAAACTAAAGTCATACCTCAGTATTTTTGGATAGTTCATCTAGTGAAATCATCAACCAACATCTTCCGAAGCGGTGGTAGAATCAAAAATGACGTCAAAAAGTTATCTATGTGATATTATTTTGAATAAAAATTTTGACTTTGACTTTGACTTTGACTGAATACACGATTGGAACTACTTCACTCGATAGAAAATCGTCACAAAGATGACGTATTTTCATGCATTTTTATAAATTTTTCTCGGTTTAGAAGAACTTAAAATAGTTTCCGATTGTTGGTATTTATACTCACATATTCACCATTAGTTTAACTAGTGCAATCATAAATAAAATCTAGAAAAAGTACTTTGGTTAGTTGTTTTTAATCGAAAATACGGCTCACGCACACACTTTTCGGAGCGCTCGGTAATCGCGTTTCTCATAGAAAATATTCGTCGGGACCTATGGCCCCTTAAGACGCTATGATCCGGTCGAGCTTGCGCTCCCTAGTTATTTGAACTCGAAACGAAACATGAAAAACTGTGTTTTAAAGTCTGAAAACAAAATAATGTCTTATTAAGGATATGAATTTCGTGGCTTTCGTTCTCAACAACACGATTAGATTAAGATAGAAAAAAATTCCAAATTTACCCCTTTTAATTATGTTTCTTCGATACTAGGGTTAAACTGCTGATATTTAACTTTTTATTTGTGTACTTAATTGAAAACATTTAATATTTCTAAACAACTTAACTGAATTTTTAGCCTAGAAACACCCAAGAGAAAAGATATTGATGAAAAATACGTTTTTTTGCGATCCTGATTTCAATTGCCGTGTCGCCGTAGTGGTCCAGTGGCGAGTAACCTTGCCTGCCGTGCAGGAGGCGATGGTTCGATCCCCGTCCAGGCCTACTCGTACTAATGAGTTTTACGGAATTTAAGTACGATTTGTAACACCACTTGGCTTTTCAGTGAAGGAAAACATCGTGAGGAAACCGGCATGCTTCAATTTCGCGGCAAGTATTGTACACACTGTCCATTATAAGTGGCAACAGGCTCACCCCCCGTCACACTGGACAGAGTTTCGGTACTACTGGTGAAACGTGGATGTTCTGAGGTTTCAGAATATCTCTGACTACCCCCTCGGGGAATATAGTAATGGGCTATGCTATGATTTCAATTGAAGCGGGATGGCTAATTGCAAACTTATGCTTGAAGGCAAGAGACGCTTGCACTCGGGTAACCGGGCCTTAACAATTTTTGTTCGGCTTTATATAACTTGTAAAAGGTGCGTAAAATTCTAACATAATGTTTTAGGGAAATCCATCAAAAATACATTTGGTAATTTTATTTCGTAGTGATTACTTTTGTTTACATTTTTGATCTCGGATTCCATTTCAGAGTATAGTACCTACTAGATACTTTTGCTGTGTCTTGATATACCGTATTTTCAAGGTGGAAATAGGGTATTTTTTCTTGACATCTAGTAACACTTTTTGAGGTTACGAATTACAAAATTTCGTTAAAACAACTGACATATACCCTAGCGATAGACTAGCACGTTCAAACGTGTACATGTAAAAAAAAAAAACCTGTCTGCGTCATAACTAAGTGAACTTTTTATGTTTGTTTATAGTTATTAAGAATTTATTGTATTATTATTTATCTATTTATGTTTAAGAGAGGAGCAGAATAGCAGTGGCAGACGGCAACCCCGACTGTTAAACTGAGTCCTTTACCTTTTTGTCTCCATGCTATTTTTAAAACAGTGCTATATTAATTATGTTTTGTAACAGTTTTAAGAGAAAAATAAATAAGTACTTTTTAATCTAATTTAATAAAATTGAAAAAAAAAAACTGTTCTAGTAGTCTAGAATTCTGTTAAGTAAAGCGACTTTCACAGTCGGACCAAATTTTCCCAATGGCCTTGACTTCCAACTAAATTACACCAAAATTAACCTTCAAAAAAGCAAAGAAAAACCCTAATTTATTTGTTTATGTTTGTTTGTGTTTGTGTTTTGGAGCGGAAATTTAAATGATAAAATTGCAATAATCATCCTTATAATCCTTTTGTTAACCTCTCTAAATAAAACATTCAATGATTTTGATCTTAAACACAGTTAGAGTTCCGTTCAAAATTGGCAAAACCCTTATGGCAAGCACAGTGTTTTACAACAGTTTTTTCAATTGTCAATTGGTCGAAATCTGACCCAGCTAACTAAATTGTTTCCTACAAAAACCAAATTGGTTTTAAAATGTTTAGTACTAACTCAAATTCAATTTAATGTAGTTATTTATTTTTTAAACCATGGGGGGAAAATAAGATTATGATTAGGATTTGACGACTTTCAATCAATTTGGGTCGAGAGAAAGAGAGACAGAGATGGTGAGACGACCTAGACACCTACAGAGCTGATTGGTGGGTCTTTGCAGGGAACTGGGAAGAATGGAGAAAAGAAGGGAAGGCTTATTTCCCCAACAGTGGGACACTAATGGCTATGAATAAAATCATCGTTGCTAACAAGAAAACGATAGAAATGTCTTAAACCTTATTAAATAAACCTTAATATTTTAGTAATATTACATTTTTCTTTATTAGTTTTTAGCCTGAGTTCCATTGGATATCTACATTAATGCGACTAATATAAATATTCATGAATTAGAGACATTTATCTAAACTTCCTATTCTATTCTCTGTAGGTCGTGGGTATTGGTTCCATACTAAGTTGCCCCATAACCTTTATGATGTCGCCTGTCGCCGCCGCCACCTATATTTCATACCTAATTTATGATTACGCCTTGTAAAATTTCAACCAAAGTTTAACATAAAATAAGAGAAAATGAGACAAAAAAAAGGGATATGGATAGTTTTATTTCTATACAGGGTGTAAGAAAAAGTATCAGTAACCTTTAAACCACATACTCTACCAATCAAACTGAACAACTTTTACCTATGGGAGCAAACCAAGTGGTTCAGTTTGATGGGTAGAGTATGTGGTTTAAAGGTTAAATAATACTTTTCCTTACAGCCTGTTTACATAACCAAAAAAAGTAAACCAAGTGTAAAGTGTTCTTACTCTGTAATTAAATACAATTTTTTTTGTATTGGTATTGGTTGAGCGGGCTCATTTTCCGCAACTCAACGACTTGAGCGCCTATTTTGCGTGAGGTGGGAATGACTACTCTTGCCATCTAGCTCCTCCAGGAAGCCCAGCAGCTTGTTGATGCTGCCGAATGCTTCTTGAAGAGACCCCGGTGATCCGAGGTGTTGTGCCCGATACTGTGCTAGCCCGTTGCATTCTAGCAGCACGTGCGCAGCAGTTTCTTCAACCTCCATGCAGACCCTGCACAGAGGACTGTTAGTAACACCGATATTAAATAGATGTTTGTTAAAAGGACCATGACCAGTCAGGGCTCCAGTAACTAGGCGTGATTGGGCTCTCTTGAGACGCAAGAGACTCTTGGTGGAGCGACGGTTAACCCTTGGTAAGGCGCTCCTCGCCTGTTCGCAGTCAGTTAGTGCAGCCCAGATTGTGTCCCGTTATTGACTGGTGCGCCTGCGTAGTTGCGAGCGGATCCGGCCGAAAGGTAGCGGTACAATGGGCTCGGGCCCTATGGCGTCTGTGCTAGACCCGCGTCTCGCCAGTTCCTCCGCTGCATCATTGCCACGCGAGTTGCTGTGGCCTTTTATCCATTGCAGGGTGATGTGGTTTTACTCACATACCTCTGATAGGATTTCGTGACACTCCAGAACTATGCCTGATGTGATATCATTGCTCTGAAGTGCCATTAGTGTGGACATACTGTCTGATAGAATTCTGATTGAGTGATTGGTAGTTGCTCTATCCTTAATCGCTCTGGCTGCTAGGGTGATGCCCATGCATTCAGCCTGGAACACCGTATTGTGTGTTCCTAGGGGTGAAGATAGCTTGATATGCAGGTCTTCTGAGAAGACCCCGGATCCTGTACCTGTATCAGTTTAATACTATTAATAAATAATTAAATTCTATGTTAGGGTTTGTTTATACAGTCACAGAATAAATACAGGTAATACACGATAAAAGTTATTTTATTAGGTAGACACGGCGACACATCAAGTTACGCAAAACCAACATTTACTCTACTTTCGCACCAATGACAATTCAGAGTACATTGCTGATAATGCTAGGACACTGCTAGTTTAGCGTCTTCATTAGTAACCAGCAATGAACTCTTGTCAATGTCAATTGTCACTTGTCGCGTTTATTAAACAGGGCCCTAGTTTTGCGTTTACCTACAAATACGAATACATAATTAGAGCCGTGGTGGTCCAGTGGCGAGTAACCTTGCCTGCTGTGCAGAAGGCGATGGTTCGATCCCCGTCCAAGCCGACTCGTACCAATGAGTTTTCGGAATTTATGTACGATTTGTTACACCACTGGCTTTTCGGTGAAGGAAAACATCGTGAGGAAACCTGCATGCTTCAATTTCGAGGCGTGTATTGTACCCACTGTCCATTATAAGTGGCGACGGGCTCACCCCCCGTCACACTGGACAGAGTTTCGGTACTACTGGTGAAACGTGGATGTTCTGAGGTTTCAGAATATCTCTGACTACCCCCTCGGGGAATATAGTCGTGAGCATATGCTATGCTATGCTATGCTATGCTATGCTATGCTATGCTATGCTATGCTATGCTATGCTATGCTATGCTATGCTATGCTATACGAATACATATAAACAACTGGTAATACGGAACACTAATTACACGAGTCTCAACTCGCACTTGGCAGATTTTTAAGTATAAATTAGGTTCATACGTTATTTTAAACAATTTGTTGATATTCAAAATCATCAATATAAGCTGTGAAACCACCATGTCGGGAGTACATCTTAAAAGCATTGCTTTTATTTTACTAAGCTCCTTTGTGTTTATTTCGGTATGTACCTATAGTTTAAATTAAGTTTTTATTTTTTATTTATTGATAAATCATGAGTCAATTAACAAAATATCGACGCACAATAAACCATAACTGGTTTGTTCGGACATACTCGTATGTTAGTGCTAGAGTTATGCCAAAAAATACTGCACTTTTTTTTTTAAAGGCAAGCTTCTTGGCACAGAATAAAAGAAGCAGAATAATAATATAAGAAAGGTTAGAAATGCAAAGTAGCGCTTTCGCTTCGGAGACGCGGCTGTCGCCACTTGTCTTCCCGCTCACACTGATACAACTACTCATACCCTCTCGCTCGCACCACGCCGCTCGCCTTATAACGTTATGCAAATCAATGCATAACCTGTGGCGACACGTTCCACAACTACTTTGCACTTCTAACCCCTCTTATAATGTTCTGTGGTGGTGGCCGACTTTTTACCTCACCCCCCCTCGCCCTCTCTGGCTACTTCGTGGTTACCTCTTAAGCAAATGCGTATTCCTGTCTCGCTCGTACGCAACAGTATCGCACGTGCTTAACTCTTCTTTTAATTTTTATAATTTGTGTGAAATGACAGCTATCAGCTGACAGTGTCCAAGGTGTGGTGGACCATTTACAATAACTTGAACAGTAGTGACTTTTTTTTAATTCACCACTTAGGGGGCGGTTTTGGGGGGTGGGAGGTGAACTACTATTTAAATTCTTAAAATTGCTAATCTTAACCGATATTGTCAATCAGGGACTCATTTTCGCATAATGTGAGATCGCCATATTCGAATTATGAGTAAATTTTATCCTCCGAAGTTCTATTTTAGATATTTAGGAGCGTTAGGGTGTTTTTTAGAGAGAAATTTAAAAAAATACTTCAGTAGCTATTTTTAAGTCATTTTTTTTTATTCGATTGGGCTGAATCAAAATAAGTCATCAAAATCTATTCTGGAAAAAAATTTAAAGTTTTTTTTTTAATCGAGTTTGGTGTCATTTTTAGGATACCGAACCAAAAAAGCGACAAACGGGACCTTATTACTAAGCCTACGTTGTCCATCCGTCCGTATGTCCGTCCTTCCGTCTGTAATATCCTTTCTATAAATTGCTGTATAATATCTTTTGAACCGAAAAGCTAGACGGTTGACATCAAAAGCAGAAAGTAAAAATAAAGGGGGGGGGGGGGGTCCCCCATACAGCGGTGCCAAATTTTGTTTCGGGAAAAGCGCGAAATCATTTAGTGGTTATAGTAGTGGTGGTAGTAGTTTAAAAAGTGGGATTCTTTCGTCGGAAGCGGGACACAATAAAAAATCGTAAATAATCAATAGTTTTTACTACTTATGCTTTTATCTGAGTTTCAAACTAAGTTACAATGATGTTGATTATAGACAGCCTAAAAAAACATATGTTAGTGATTACATTTAATGTTCTCTGAAGATTTAACTTCTTTTAAAGTTAAATTTTTTTCTTTAATACCTATCAATAGTTGAAGAACTCTCCACAGGATAGCTCCAGATTGAATCGGATGAGTAATATTCTGCTTTCATAAAATTAACGGAACATTTATTTCTGGCATAGCAGTTTTAAGGCCAGGTTATCCAAGTGCAAGCGTCTCTTTCTTGCAAGTATAATTTTGCAATTAGCCATCCCGCTCCAATTGAAAGCAGAATCGTAAAAAAAAGTGTTTTTCATCAATATCTTTGCTCATGGGTGTTTCTAAGCTCAAAATTCTACGGAGTTCACTAGAAATATTTAATGTATTTAGTTAAGTACAAGAATAAAAAGTTAAATATCAGCAGTTTAATCATAGTATTGAAAAAACATAACAAAAAGAGGTAGCTTTGGGATTTTTTTCTATCTATTAAAATTAATCTAATCGTGTAATTGAGCAGGGTTGCCTATCAGCCAGATCCTTAAATAAGACATCATTGGTTTTCAGACTTTAAAACACAGTTTAAAACTCTTTCCTTCGTGTTCAGAAAACGGCCTCGACCGGATAACAGCGTCTTAAGTTGGGACACTTAATATGAAGGAAACTAGTTTAAACATAATATTCATGGTATAATTTTATGGCAACTTTTTGAAAAGTTGGTGCCATTTCTGTGCAGTATTGTCATTACAATTACCCACTACTACGTCCAAGGATGTTTTCAACAAGTAAAATTCACCGTTGAGTAATCCCCGAAAAGCGGGACTAAGCCTGTATCGCGCGGGACGTTCAATTTCGGGCTAAAAATGGGGACGTCCCGACAAAATCAAGACGACTGACAACGCTGGTCCCATACATGACACAAACTTTTTCAACGTTTATAGTTTTTGCTCTATCGTAAAATTGGAAATACATACAAGCGTCAAACTTGGTGTGATTATATTATACTAGCGAACCGCTACAGCTTCGCACGGGTGCAATGCTGACACTAAAACCTTCCTCTTGAATCACTCTATCTATAAAAAAAAACGCATCAAAATCCGTTGCGTAGTTTTAAAGATCTAAGCATACATAGGGACAGACAGACAGCGGGAAGCGACTTTGTTTTATACTATGTAGTGATTATACCCTAAGGGGCTAAGGCAATTGTGTGTCGGCCTCGTGGTAAGGGAAGAAACGACATTTTTTAGGTAATATTGTGTGATTGTAATGGCGCTAGAGTCCGACTCGCACTTTGCCGATTTTTATTAATTATGTTTTCAGTGTTTCCAACTGATCCCGGAGCATGCGAACTCGACTTATTTAAACCACAAGTACATTGACTATGGTACAGTTTATGTAAGGCGGTACAGTAGGAAAAGTCCTTACTATATTAATATTGAAGGTCGATTGAAGCATACTTGGGGCAACAATATTACGGTAAGTTTAATTAATTGTAAGCATATAAGCAAAATGAATGAATGAAATATACTTTATTTACACCAAAAACACAGATAAGTACAGCATTGAAAAAGAAACAAAAAAAAATTGTAATGGTACAAATAAGGCGGTCTTATCGCTAAAAAGCGATTTCTTCCAGACAACCTTAGGGTAGAGGAAATTTAAACAAAGAAAAACGGGTCGGTGCTATAAAAATAAATAGTAAATATCAGAAAAAGGAGAAACCGATAAGCATAGCATATGCTCACGACTGTATCCACCGAGGGGGTAGTCGGATATATTCTGAAAACTCAGAACGTCCACATTTCACTAGTACCTAATACCGAAACTCTGTCCAGTGTGACGGGGAGTGAGCCCCTCACCACTTGTAATGGACAGTGGGTGAATACATGCCTCGAAATTAAAGTGCTGGTTTTCTCACGATTCACCGAAAAGCCAGTGGTGTTACAAATCGTACATAAATTCCTAAAAACTCATTCATACGAGGCGGCCTGGACGGAGATCGAACCATCGCCAACTGCATGGCAGGCAAGGTTACTCGCCAGTGGAACATCGCGGAAGGGGATATAATTCGAAGCGCGCTCCATACAAATGTACTATGGTGATATTTTCAATACTAACCAATTACACAGCCAAATAATTAATACAGCCGTCCCTCCATTGCAAACGGGAGACAGTAATAAGAATAAGAATAGCATGGCTATTAGAGAGCCAATTCCATATTTGTATGGGACAGCAGTTTTTTTTTTTGCTTCAAATTCTTGCTCCTATAGTAAAAGTTGTTCAGTTTGATCGGTAGACTCTTAGTTTAAAAGGATGCTAATGATATCAATTTCACCCTTTATACAATGGCTACAGAACCAAGGCCGTAGGCAAGGGGAGGTTGGGGGTCGACTCCCTGGGAATTCCTGGCTATAGCCTTGTATGGAACCATATCCTTGGCCGTTTTTTTATGGTTTTAATTATCTTTTTGTTGCAGGTCCATTTAATATTCTTCGAGTACTTACACAACGAGTACCGTCGATCGTTCCCTGAGATGCATTTCAAGTTATGTGATCTAATTGAACATCAACCGTATATTGGAATAGTATTGAAACAGAAAGGAATTAATTGCCCGATTCCTGCTGTATGTATCTTCAGTTTTAGTAGTTGGAAAGAGTTGTATGAAACGACCGAGCATAAGTGCGTTCACACTCGATGACGCACTGACGGAGCGGCAGATGTCAGTCCATAAAACCACACCCGGTGCGTCAATGCGTCACCGTGTGTGCTTCTACGTGCGGTTTCATACAACTCCTTGCTTCACAAATGACGGACTGACGTCTGCCGCTGCGTCAATGTGTCATCGTGTGTGAACGCACTTAATTGGTCATTTGTTACACTCTTGGCTATGAAATTACGCCCTCGCCTAGGCTCGAGCTAGAACCCTGCCTCGAGTGTGATGAAAAGTCTATCTCTCTTTTTGGGTTCTGTAGTCAACAACGAACCCTTAGAGTTTCACCATTTCCTCCCGTCTGTCTGTCTGTCCGCGGCTTTGCAAAGGGACTCTTAGTACTAGAAAGTCGTTCAAAAATATTGCGTGTGTGTGAAAACCATTTTTTGATTACCTAAGCTTTAAAGTTGACATTTATGTTTGAGTCAAGTGTCCACCCCAGTCTAACTAAACGGGTGTTTTTGGATATGTGAAAGAAATCACTGCATTAGTAACGAAGTTGAAAGTTAAACTAAGTTAACGAGTTGATAATAGCGACCAACTTATAAAATGTACTTGGAAAACACAATGGAAAAGTAAAAAGTCCACATATTGTGACGGGCAACTACAGAACTCTACACTGCTCGTGACCCGACACGCACTTGGCCGGTTTTTGTATCATAAAGCACTATTTCTAATTACGGAGCATATTCTTTCAACACAAGAGAGAAATAGAGACAGAGAAAAAGATTTGAATGGCGTGTTTTTTTGCGGAGGCCAAGCCCAAGACCCAAATGCGTTCTGAATGAGGCGTTTCTCTATTAAAGAAAAAATCAAATACACTGGAAGGATGGCGTAACAATCGTGTCAATTTAGCTGACAGATCGAGAGTGTTGTGTTTTTGTTTATTTATTGCCTGTTTCACCACTTCTGGTTAAGTTCTTAATAGCTGATCTGTCTTTGAAATAATATTTCATACAACATTATGTCAAACGACCTGTCAGATAAGCTAACAAGAATTTACCAATAAGTGGTGAAACAGGCCCATAATCTTAGTTTGGTTTGTTGCGGATGTTTTTTTTGTTTTTACGAAGCCTACGCTGATTTAGACATGTCCCCACGTCACGACACGTCCCCTTAAGACGCAACAGATTGAAAATTTCGTTCTCTGGGTTGTGGGCTCGGTGGTGTAATTGGTTAGCACGTTTCCCCGGTTTGGAAGAGCGTGGGTTCAAGTCCCGCCCGATACAAATTTTTCAATCTTTAATTTGATTCGAAATAGCACAACATGGCTGTGACATGTTTATAATCAATAATATTGGAACAGGGTGTGCCATCTATATTGTATGAATTCAAGTTGTAATATTTGACTTGCAAGTTGGTTGGTTGTAATACTGCCAGTAGATGGCGCCCACGTCCCCTTAAGACGCAACAGATTGAAAATTTCGTTCTCTGGGTTCTGGGCTCGGTGGTGTAATTGGTTAGCACGTTTCCCCGGTTTGGAAGAGCGTGGGTTCAAGTCCCGCCCGAGACAAATTTTTCAATCTTTAATTTGATTCGTAATAGCACAACATGGCATGCCTCAATCTTTGAGGCACTGTAACTTTAAAACTATACATTTTAACGAAAATCTGAGAACTCACAAGCATAGAGATTTAGTTTCAAGATTGATTCTGTATTGACTTTAATTGGTTAGTATTGAAAACATAACCAGTTTTCGTTTGTTTGGAGCGCTCCAACGGTAATATACCCTGACTTGCCTAAAGCAGAATTAATTTTACAGGGCGAATATCACCTTATGAACATGACTGTACCAACTGAGAATTTCCCAAATGTCTTCCCATTCGAGAAGGGGAGAATTGAGGGGGAGATCACAATTACTAAAACAGGAGAAGTAGTGGTGCAGGCGTACCTTAACGCTGTGTTTAAAGATACCAGGAAACCGCCTAAGCTGTAGGCCTCACATGCCACCACCGAGAGAACGATAAAAATAGAGATGTGCCTCCAACTTTATTATTTCACGTATGCCAAAAAGAGCGCTCATGACGCATTTTTCTCGTTTTGTCGCTTTGTCGTGGGGAATGCTGGCTTGTGGGAAAAAGGAAAACAAAGAGGTCGTTACTTTATAAACACAGCGGTTTAGACTATCAATCAGAATAACTTTCAGAAAAATAATTATAAGAAATTAATAGAGCATTATGCTCACAACTATATTCCCCGAGGGGTAGTCAGAGATATTCTGAGAGCTCAGATCATCCACGTTTCACCAGTAGTACCGAAAATCTGTCCAGTGTGACGGGGGGTGAGCCCGTCGCCACTTATAATGGACAGTGGGTACAATACTTATTTTATTTTATTTTATTTTATTTGGGGAGCTTACAGCTATAACACAAATAATTCACAAATTTAGTTAGCTATAGGCCAATTACAAGCTTCCACATATAGGATTACAAGCTTCCACATATAGGAAGCTTCCACATGCCTCGAAATTGAAGCATGCAGGTTTCCTCACGATGTTTTCCTTCACCGAAAAGCCAAGCGGTGTTACAAATCGTACATATATTCCGAAAAACTCATTGGTCCGAGTCGGCCTGGAAGGGGATCAAACCATCGCCTCCTGCACGGCAGGCAAGGTTACTCGCCACCACCACGGCTTTTTAAATTAGTAAACACGCGTCTTATTTTTTAAAACGTCTGCGGACAAAATTTTACAGGCGTCTGAATTATTTTGTAAGTAAACAAAAAATAAAGGCTGGGCCACACAGAGTGCAGCTGCAGAACGGGTGCAAGCCGGCTGCAGTTGTAAACTATGGAATCATATGCGAGGTGTCATACTAGATGCAGTCCGGCGCGGCTGTGGAGAAGCTGCGGAACGGTAGCCGCAGTGTGACACCTCGCTTATGATTCCATAGTTTACAACTGCTGCCGGCCTGCACCCGTTCTGCAGCTGCACTCTGTGTGGCCCAGCCTTTATGATCAGAAATCAGATCCTTATTTGGGGCGGACTTTCTTGACAGTTGTAGAACGCTATTTATGGGGCTGAATATCTTGCCAGTGTCTTTACATTTATGAAATATGTAAATTTGTACACCAGAATGTTAGGCTATTTCGTAAGTGTGGAGAAGTCACAGAAAGAAAATTGATAAAAGCGTATCGTAATAAGCTAGTACTCCCGCCACTAAACCACCAGGTACCTATGTAACAAAAGCTCATACTGCATGGCTATTAAAATATATAACCCGGTTACCAAATCTGCTTAAAACATTGAAATTTAATTGTTTTTAACCCTCTATTGCATACAAAAAATATGGCCTCTAGACGAAATATTTTTTTTATTAAAGGATATATTTTGTTAGTTGTCAAGTTGCTTATCAAATCATATTGCCAATATTCATAGAGAACTAAACATATTTTTTCCAAAACATGTTTTCTTATAATTTTTATAGTAACCAACCATCATTTCATGACTTCGCTCTCATGCTACCTGCGCCGAAATTTTCTGATTTCGAACTACGAGTATGTAAAAAGTTAATAAAAAGCAAGTTTGTCTATTTTAAAAATATAAGTTAAGTAGTCATGACATTCTTCCTCATTTGTAGATCATCTATTTTTAGATTATTCTATTTTTATCCGTTATTTACCTTATTCTAGCAAGAAGTCATATATGACTTAGTATGCATCAAAGCATCGATTTGTCTCATGAAAATGCATACTAGGTTTGCGAATATAAACGACTTTCTTTATAATCCACTCGCAGTATATGACGGACTTTATTGTATCTTCTGTTGTAATACTTCAACAGCCCAAAATCAGTTTAGATCAAAATCAAAATCTAGTTTTACTTGTTAAAATATAGTTTGCTTATACCAGGTCCTTAGAGTGAGACTAATCTGCATATCAAATTTAGTTATATAATATATTGACAGATAAAGATTTTAATAAGATTTTAAAAATATTTACAAAATCTTTCATTTTTGCATGTCCATATCTAAAATTATAACTAAGTCTGAACTTTCAGTACCTATAGTTACAGTAACAAGTAGGTACTTAATTGTAATATCTAAATGTCATTTCAACTAGGAGAAGCAACCAATATCTAGCCTCCTGTATATTTAAAACTTATCAATACAAATGAAAACGTTAAATATACATGCATACGAAGCCATTTATGTCAGCAATAATTTTAGACTGAATGCATACAAAGCCATATAATAATATTATGGTTCTGAAAATTTTCTTCTGAAGTTAAAGTCGTTTTTTTTTTAAATCGTTGTTATGGTTTTTGGACTTTATAATAAACAGATATTTAGTATCAAACATTTTTTTGATCGCATCCTTCATAATTCATGCAGTAGAGGGTTAAAAGAACTTGTAGTTCTTTTATTTTGGGTCATTTTATGATAAAAATTGTGATTACTCTGTAAACGAATATAATATGGTCGATGTTCTTGTTTTATACTAACTGACTTGATGTAAATTTTATTTTGTGTGTGTTTTTTTGTTTATGTTTTTAAAAATTGCACGCCATCCTGTATGGCAGATTATGTCTTGCGCTATATCCTGTAAGTTAAGACCGTATTGTATCATATTCTTGCAAATAAATGAGTTCTATTGTATTATTCTATTCTAAAAAAACCTCATACACCCCAACAGTTTTTTAACGAAATACGAGTAATTGCATTGGAAAAGTAAATTCATTATTTTATTAATTAAAATTTAAAGTTATTCTCATTTTAAGTTTTCATGCAAAAACGATTTGTTATTATTTCAGCAATGAAACAAACAAACAAACAATCACCCAGGTAACATTTAGCCGTCACAATGACGTCCTTTTAACGTCTTGCTCGACCTAGGTGACGTACATTTTCGACGTCCGTAGGACGGATAAAGGACGTACATTTGTCATAACCTAATGACGTCGTATCCAGACGTCCGTAGGACGTCGTATCCAAACGTCTGTAGGACGTCGTATCCAGTCGTCCGTAGGACGTCGTATCAAGACGTCCTACCGTCGTATCAAGACGTACTTAGGACGTCATATAAAGACCGATCCAGGGACCTTAGGGTGCGTCCACATCTGACGAACGCGCTACGAATGTGCAGCGAGCGAGCGACCTTAGACCGAGATTCAGAGACAATATTTGAGTATGAGTTCCTACATGATATGTCGAAATTGTATTGATTTTGACATAATATCAAAATAGAGACTCATACTCAAATTTCTGAATATCAGCCTTAGGGTGCCTGTCTGCAGATGCGGAGCTAGCTGGCGGAGCGGAAAAACTGATAAATATTGACCAATATGATTGCATAAAATATCCGCACAGCTCTAGTGGACAGGGGTTTGCGAGCTAGTTTAAAATTATTAGTAATTCATACATTTCAGGAAGCAGCGCGAGGCAGAGGGCGTGGCGGCGGAGCGAGGAAACGGAGCGAGGCGGCGGAGTGAGGCCTATTGGTTAATATTTCTCAGTTTCTCCGGTCCGCAATACTCGGTCGCTACGCTCCGCAATACTCGCTCGCTCCGCTCCGCAATTATAGCTCGCTCCGCTCCGCCGCCTCGCTCCGCGTCAATGGACAGACAGTCCGCAACACCGCTACTCAATCCGCTCGCTCAGCTCCGCCGCCTAGCTCCGCATCAATGGACGGGCAGCCTTAGAATGACGTTTCTAGACGACAGGTAGACTACTTCACATGCGTGGAGTGAACTTAGGGTTGTAAATAATGTAATTCAAAACAGAAATGTTTTCATAAAAACTTTATTTAAAGATTTAGTTTGACATAATTATCATAATAATTATCCATGTGGGTCATATTGGGTCATGTGGGTAAAAACAATACAATTCTTTATTGCCCACCACATAAAATATTACAAAAGCAGAAACAACATAACATAAGCAGGTACATTTAAGGCGGTCTTATCGCTAAAAAGCTCTCTCTTCCATACAAACTTAGAGCAGATAATTTTAAAAGTGGGTACGGAAAATTGATGGGTGGGTGAAATGAGAGAAGACTTATAAATTAACCAATAAAAAAACTAACTAAATCGAATAAAAGAGTAAATATACTAGGGTGGATTTTTGAGACGGGGCAGTAAGGGCAGGTATCTTAACCGTTGTAGCTACAGCGAAACGTTCTTGAGAGAATCTTGCTGACTATACATTTTTTTCAAATTCTGTGAATGCAGTTCGAAATGTTTAGAAAAGTTAAGAATAGTCTCTTAAGAACGTTTCGCTGTAGCTACCACGGTTAAAGGAACCTGCCAGCTTACTGCCCCGTCTCAAAAATCCACCCTGTATGATAAAGATATCCATATACAACAGGTAGATGACACGATTGTGTCGAGACCTCAGCTTCTATAAATTATACCCATATATTATATGGCATACATTATTTTCATAATATTTAAGTTGATCCCGGCTACTATCCCTGGTGGTAGTAGTTGTTAATAATAAAAACCACGTCAGAGGCCGTAATTAAGGCGGTTTGAATAAACTCTGACACCAGGGCTTGCCCACATGATTGAAGATCACAGGCAGGGGTCCCGCTGAGTGTAGGCACATGAAGTATAGTGCTAGCCCTACAAAGCCAAAATCGATAAAAAGCCGCAAAGCGATGTACAGGATAGCCGTTCGGCACACATGTACTTTTCTTTAGGTCAGAACAATCATTTTGACCGGCAGTTCTTAAAATTATTTCCCTTAGTTATGACGTCATCAATTTTTTGTACGGGATTTTAAAAAATTGTTCTGATACCTATCGTGTCAATCATCAAATAAAAGGGCTCCATGAGCCGGTTCTAAAAATATACTACACAATTACCTTTCAACCACTTGTTTTTAAAAAATCCAAACTGTATTGTGTAGTATATTTTTAGATCCGGCTCATGAAGCCCTTTCATTTGATACCCCACACGATAGGTTTCAGAACTATTTTTTTTATATCCCATGTGATGACGTCATAACTCCCCCCCCCTAAGAGAAATATTTTTAAGAACTGCCGGTCAAAATGATTGTTCTGATCTAAAGTATATGTGTGCCCAACGACTATCCTGTTGATCGATTTGCGGTTTTTTTATGTGTACATTACCGACTAGTATACTAGTCACGGGAATCATGAAGCATTGGAATACTTATAGTGTAGGTTTCACACGGAATAACCAGACATTTGGTTAATATGTCGTTGACAGATATCAGTTTAAAATTTGAAAGTTCATTCACTACCATAATATCAATAGCTATAGAGCTAAAAGGATATTCAAAAAATGGCTGATAATTAACGAACTCCCTGCCATACACATACAAACTCCCGTCATTTTTTTTTAGGATGTTACATATTTGGAACACTTTCCCACTAAGCGTTAGACAGCAGTATCTGTCGGCTTCTCGAGCAAGATTCATTGTGTATAGGTGGTATTGTAGTTTTTTGTAACATTCATAAACATTCTCCTCAGGCACAGGTCCAGAATTATAATTACCCGAAACAACTATTTTCGATGAATTATGGTATAACTTTGGTGACTCCATTTCTTTTAATCTATTTACAACTTGTTGTAACGGCTTATTGGGCGATCTTACCAATTTCTTTACAATGTTCAAGTGGTTTTCAAATGGAAATGCTGAGTATTCATCGAGTGTACCAAATTTACGTACATCATCACCGATATGACACAGCATATGAACATTATAAACCAAAAATTTTAGTCCATAAACCAATTTTGAGTGGTTAATAAACATGACCAATAATTCTTGAGCAAAATCTATACCAATGGTTCTTATATGTTTCTTTGAACAAAGAATAGTAATAGCTACATGTAAAAGTAGAAAGTTTTCATAAAGGGATCGTGGCAGAATGTTTTTCAACACAATTGGACCAACATATAACAAAAACGTTCTAAATTCGGTCGCTTTCCATCTGGCTAGTTCTGTTAAGCTTCGCGGTTTGCGATTAATTTCCACTGGTATAAACTTTGCGCAAGTGATTAGTCTTTCCGATATGTTTTTAACCAGCGAACTTTGTAAACGAACATTTAAATCGCCACTAATCCACACATTTAATAGTTTACGCATCACCCCTAGGCATATGTTATGCATATAGTCAGTAGGAAATAATGAAATCATATCGATCCCGAGACGTAAAAGTGGGGATTCCCCTAAATGGTGATCTTCATCTAACTTCAATCGAAATGTTTCATCGGTTCTTCTGGGTGCAGTCACACTTTCATAGATAACCCTGCCTACATATTCACCTGACTCTACACATTTATCACAAGCGGAATAGCCACCGTGTTGTTTTGTGCACTTAATAAATGCTCGTGCCGGCGCATCACAAATTATACTGTGAATTTTCAGATTGTAAAAGGCATTTTCAAAACTAAAGCCATTAGCTAGTAAGTTTTCTAGTTCAAGTACAAATTGGCTTAGAAAAACATCTAAAGGTGAAGGTTTACTATTACCACAGAAAATGGCAACAACAAATGGTTTAGCATTTGGGAAATTTTTAAGCAAACCCAATATGGGCCACAATTGTGTATTTGAACTCTTGAACAGGGGTAATCCGTCAATATTAAAGGCGATTTTAATTTCAGTTTCTTTCCCTACTGCATCAAACAATTCAATCTGTTTCTGAACTTGTGAAAGTATACCTAAATATACAAATTTCCCACTATCTAATTCAGTAATATCTAAATTAATTGGGGTTTTTAATAAAGTGCGACTATCTTTTGGTAATTCAGGGTGTGACTGTGACAACCTTTTCAGAAGAGCAGTTAAAGCATTATGCGGTATTTGAAACTGAATAGTAGCCCAATGTCTCAAAAAAGTATTTAAATCAATTGCTTCATTCATAGAGTCGTCTGAATCTGAATCGGATTCATCACCCTCATTATGAATAATGTCATTTTCCATTGTTTCATTAATGGAATCGGAATCAAATTCTGACATTTCTGTGTCACCCTCATCATTACCAATATCATTTGCAAATTGGGAAAGTAAATTGTGCGATGATGATGAGGTTGATGGCAAATTGTTTATGTTAGACACACTTGGTTGTATTATAGGTAAATTACTTGATGCTGTTGATGTTGAGGTTGATGGCAAAATAGAATTTTCTATTTGTAAAGCTGATTTTATACTTAGCTCCATCTCCTTTGCTCGACGCAACATTTGACGAGAGCCAACAACCGTTTTTTTGTTATATTTTATTTTCTCCGTCATTTTTGGTCTTCTTTATCCTTTCAGGAGCATGTTTCAACCAGATCTTGATACAATCTTCTACGCACTTTGCCGTTGCATTTGGCGTTGTGCCAACAACGCTTTCTATAAAGAAACAAGAAAGGTGCAATTATTAATTCGGTATGTAAAGTAAAACTTAAGCTATGCTGATTCCAAAACCACTTCGAGATTTTGTATTTTGGAACCTTATTTTCTTATTTAAAATTAAAAGTATAAGATCGTGAATATATTCACAAAAATATATGGGGGATTGACGCAAAATAATATTGAGACAGTGTTGGTGAATTTCGGTATGAATTAGGTACTTACCCACAATGCAGTCTCTGAGGCGCAGAGTACAAAAAGCTTTTTTGTTTGTGGTTTTAGATTTTTTCCCGTAGAAATTGTATTCTGCAGCCAGTTCGTCAGACATACAAAATTTCATTGCCCGCGGCACTTTACCGGACACATCTCGACCTCCGTGTGATTTTAAGTATGACACCTGTAAAAAGAAATAAGTTAGTTAGGTACTTGTAAATCAAACCAATAGTAAATTACACACCGAGGGTAGGGAGGGATACTGCCCGAGGTTAGTTTACTATTTTTCTCCTTGACGGAGGCGGAAAGCGGCAACATTAAGTAAGTAATAAATAAGCGGCAACATTAAGTAAGAAAGTTTAAGTAGTAAAAAACAGAATTCTTCACACTTTTAAAATTGCAATATCTTTTAAATTACACAAGATATACTTTCGACATAAAAAGGACAAATGTTACTAACATATATATATATAGTTACGAAGAAAGCTTAAATAACATTTGCTATAAATAGTTATTTGTTATGCAAGGCTGCATAGTTGTCTTTGGCGCGAGTACTTGTATTGAAACCTGAGCAAGCGAAGAATCCTAGGATTAAACCACGGGCGAAGCGAGTGGTTCAAATATAGAATCCTGAGCGTAGCGAAGGTTTCAAAGGTACGAGACGCAGAATAACTTTGCAGCCGAGCGAAACACAACTTTTCACCTCACAACAGCGAGGAAAATGTTAGGTGCAAGCACTGAGTTAGCGGCAGTTTGATTGAAAAAAAAAAATCTGCATGAAAATGTCGTGGTGTGTACCTACTGAGTACTGACTACTGAGATACTGCACAAATAATTCAAGAAATGTAAACAAATGTAAAGGAATAACTTTTCAGGTAAGCAAGATGAATTAATTATTAAAAAGCATTTTAAATACTATTTTAAACGATATTTTATCCCACCCTGGAAAAACAATTATATGCAAATAAGGACAAGCCTATACGTGAAAAAGATATTGCAAAGAGATTATACCTTAGGTATAACCTACCTACCTACCAGAAGCATTACAGCTACAAGAAAACATTCTTAGGAGACTAACCTTAACTTTTGGAGTATTTTACTTCTGCAATCTGCATTCACAGATTATGAAAAAAATGTAGTCATCGAGAAAAACTGCAATTCTCACAAAACTTTTTTTACATCTCCGATGAACGTTTTCTTGTAGCTATAATGGTTCTGGTAGCTGCCCTTTGTGCCCCATCTTAAGTTTCCATCCTGTATATATACAATATAGATAAAACTTACCAAATTATCATAGTTTTCCTTGTTTACAAGTAAAATTTCATTGGCCATCAATTCTTCGACATTTTTTAGTGGAAATTTAAATTCTGATGTCAGGGTCCCGGCAGCTACGTATTTGTTCTGTTTGAGAATCTCCAACATCTGTTCATTTTGAATCTTTATGGTAGTCAATAATGACAGAACCTGCGATTGGAATCCTGAAAAATAATGTTAAACGTTTAAAACTTTATGAATGTACCCGGCGGCGTTGACCTGACCTTTGACCTGAGAGCGGTGTCTAGCGTCACGGCGGCACGCAATTTTAAGCACCGTGATAGTATGTTTACAAAGAGCAAGGCTTATCTTAATTCGATACCTGTTAATGCTGTGGAGCAAGATGGTGATGCTAATGGCGAGGTTTTTATAATACTGGCGTAATTTCGTTCTATTCGTCTACGAGGAGTACCTTCAAACCACGTCGTAGATGAATTGGTTTGGCCGAGATCATGTTCTAAACCTGAAATTATTATAATAAAACAATACTAAATGACATGCATTTACAGTTAATTGGGTAATTGACTACATTTCAATTTCATAATATATTCCACGGATTATATAGGTAGGGCAACTTTGTATGGAGAGTGGCCTATGAACCAATAGAGATAGGAGTTTAGATTTGTTGGGAGACCTTTCCTCATTACTCACTGAAAGGCGCATCAAAATCGGCTCCAAAGGATTTTGAGAAAATCATGTTTCAAGTTACTATGAGATTTTCGTTACCCTCAGTGTATTTTTTGTAAAGAGACTGCATTCACTCGACCACGGAGATTATGCATCTCCATAGTCTCGTCGAAACCGTCACAAACCGTTTGTGACAACGTCACACTATACGGTGGTCATGACATGACATGAGAGATGTCATTTTTTACTACGACCGACGGACCGGCCGACAGACGGACGGACGGACCGACAGACAGACAGATTTTTCGTCTTTAGCAAAAAAAGTCAACTCTCATGTCAATGTCATGTCATGACCACCGTATAATGTGACGTTTGTGACGGTTTCGACGAGACCATGGAGATGAAGAATCTCCGTGGTCGAGTGAATACAGTCTCTTTACAAAAAATGCACTGAGGGTAACTAGAAACACGATTTTCTCAAAATCCTTGGAGCCGATTTTGATGCGCCTTTCAGTGAGTAATGAGGAAAGGATCTCTATTGGTTCATATGCCACTTGCGCGCAGTCTCCTTTGCACTAAAATAAATGTAAAACAGAAATCTGCTCGAAAATCGTGCAGAAAATACAATTAAAGCTGCAATAGACTTCAACACACCACAAATATCCCCGTGTCTTTCGAAAACGTGTTCCCTTATGACCATTGACATACAAAATAATTAAATGGACTCCGGGTCTAGTACAAAATTCACGAAAAAAGTGACTGAGACTAACCTACATAATTATCTGAGTACCCCTTTTTTTATTTATGCACCCGTGCGAAGCCGGGGCGGGTTGCTGTTTGGGGGGTCGGAGTGGGTCATCTTACCTTGCAGTACACTGCTACTCGTAGATAGCAGAGGCAGGTTATCTACATTCTTCAACAAAGTTGAATGTTCATTAAGAATGTAATTGGTGACATCTGTTGGCAAGAGATACATAATTTTCGGTGAGTTTACCGCAAAAATTACCCTAAGTAAAATTATTACCCTAAAAACTACGCTAAATATTTTAATCTCTGAAAAGGAAAATGATTCCATGCTTCCGATGGCACGTTAAGCCGTTGGTCCCGGCTACTATCTCTGGTGGTAGTAGTCGTTACATAAAAACCTCGTCAGAGGCCGTTAGGCGGTTTGAATAAACTCTGACACGATAAGAAGAATATTTTATTACCCTGAATCTAGGGTAAATTACCCTAAGTTGGCAACACTGATGACACGAGTTGGTAGGTGTTTTTGCTTTGAAATTTCTTCAGGTCAGTCAGGCGTTACTTAGTAGGTACCCACCGGAGGGGTGAACTTAGGCCCCTCACTGTTATGTAGAGCCATGGCAGCAGTACCTTTGCGAAGCCTAGCCGGGGCGGGTCGCTAGTTTTATAATATAACTAGTGTTTACCCGCGACTTCGTCCGCACAAATTATATATATACCAGATTTTAAGTCAGATCATAAGCTATCAAACTAAAAAAGTTTCATCAAAATCGGTTTAGTAGTTTTTGCGTGATGCGCGAACAAACAAACAAACAAACAAACAAACAGACAAACAGACAGACAAAATTTCTAAAAAAGGTTGATTTCGAGTCAGGGATGCCTAAAAACCATATCGTAATCTTTTTTTTATAAATATCTTTAATGTACAGACACACTTCAGTTACAGCTTTATAATAGTATAGATAAGTATACTAATGAACCCTTCACTTCAGCGGCTTTGCCCGCTGCACCTTTTTGGAATAAACAAAAATCATTTCTTAGAGCATGTCTACACACTGAGGAACATAATTTCCTAAGTTTCTTAGTGATTTAGGATGTACGTTGTCTGTCGGTCAGCCAGTAATGGCACTGTTTTTATAATATTATAGAGAGCCATACCGGCTTCGCCCGCAAAGCCACATAAAAACCATCCAGGGACTCAAACACACAAAAAATTTCATCAAAATCAGTCCAGCCATTTGGGAGTAGAACAGAACAGAATAAGGTAAAATGTTGTAAGTCCCAAACCTGTCAATGGGTTGATTAGACTATCAAACTGAACAGCTTCCACTATGGGACCAACATTGAAATCTCAAAAAAAAAAAAACTGCTGTTCCATACATTTGGGTCGAGAAGCATTGCAGTTTTCTATGGAACAGTAGGTTTTTTTTTAAATTTCGAAGTTGGTCCAATAGTGAAAGTTGTTCAGTTTGATGGTCTGGTCCATCCCTTAAATTAAAAGGATCGGGAGTAATAAATTTAAAATAATAGGACCTTCACGCTTAATTATACTTACTTTCTGGTGCCGGAGGTGACTTTTGTTGATCTTGTCTTCTTGCCTCTTCTACCTGTCTATCCGTGGTATCTGTAAAATACAAAATAATCTTAATACTAAAAAGTACACAGTATTGAAATCTGTTATGGATGAAATTGGGCAAATCGGCCCAAGACTGTAGACATTGTTACATTAACAGTTAGGAATGCATTATGCAGCCGATATCACTACATATTATAAAACAAGGTAGGTTTGTGTGAGTAAGCTTAGGTATATAGGGTCCAACTTAATATGCTGACACTTTTTTAAGGGGATGATCAGACCATCAAACTGAACAACTTTCTCTATGGAACAAACATCGAAATCGCGAAAAAAAATTCTGCTGTCCCATACATTTGGCTCGAGTAGGTTTGCAGTTTTGTATGGGACAGCAGATTTTTTTTTCGTGATTTCGTTGTTGGTGCCATAGAGAAAGTTGTTCAGTTTGATGGTCTGATCATCCCTTTAAAAAAGTGTCAGCATATTAAGTAGGACCCTGTATATAACAATGATTTTTGATGATGTCGGAAAAAATCATGCCGACTGGACTTTACTGGCGTGGCCGAATGACACAAGTTGGTACTATAGGTGTTGTTGCTTTGAAGATATAAGGGGGTGCTTCAGATCATCAAACTGAACAACTTTAGCCATGGAGCTAACACTAAGAAAAACAAATTAAAATGCTGTTCCATACAAAGCTGTAGTACGGGCTCGACTCAAATGTATGACAAATGTATGACAGGACAGCAGATTTATTTTATTTTTTCTCGGTGTTGGCTCCACAGTTAAAGTTGTTCAGTTTAATGGTCTGAAGCACCACCTTAAGTATTACTAGGGTGTTTTGTCACACCCTGTATAACTAGTGAACAGCCCCGGCTTCACACGGGTACTGCCATGGTTCTACAGAACAGTGAAGTGCCTTCCGAACTTTCGCCCGCCAGGTCTCTAGAAGACACCACGGTCCCACCCAGTTGACATCCTTACCCCATCAGCCCACGCGCAGAATCGAACCAGAACTGAACCAGAACTAAACTGGAACCCAAATTTTTGGTTACATTATTGCAACTTTCGTAAGGACCTATTTGGAGTTTTGAACACTTTTCCTTACACCCTGTATAGTTAGGCAACCATATTGATGCTGTAGTACAGTCAGCATCAAAAGTATCTAAGCATCTCCGGCGGTCAAAAACATCTGAACAATTACACGAAAATAAACCCTATTTCCTACTACATACCTAACATTTGTTTTCAACTTAACAAAAAATAACATGACAGATAAATTAATTTGATTTCTTTGTGTTGAAATAAGGTTTGATATCGTAAAGTTGTTCAGATATTTATGAACACTTAACATGCTTAGATACTTTTGATGCTGACTGTACCATCACTCTGAAACTGGACAAACCCCTAATAAGAAATAAAATATTGAATACCTATTTAAATACCTGTTATGGATAATCTGCTAAGAAACGTTTTTTTTACTGGAGGTGGTCTGGCATGTGTATCCTCGTTTTCGCTCTCACTTCCTGATATGTACCGTTTGGTCCTTTTTGTAGGTCTCTTCTTGGAGGTCTCTTCTTCAGCTGTATCTAAGTCTGAAGTGAACTCTGAGAGTTTGAGTTTTCTCTTAGCTTCATTGAGACTTTCTAATGCAGAAAAATAAGACATGCACATTCAACTCAACTCAATAAAGCAAGGCCAAAGTTCACATGCTGTACCTCATAGAGGGTGTTATAGTAGATTACACACCGAAGGCAGGAAAGTAAGAAAGGTATATCTAAACTATTATAAAACTGTAACTGAAGTGCGTCTGTACATTAAAGATATTTACAAAAAAAATATAACGATATGGTTTTTAGGTATGCCTGACTCGAAATCAACCTTTTTCAGAAATTTTGTCTGTCTGTTTGTTTGTTTGTTTGTTCGCGCATCACGCAAAAACTACTGAACCGATTTTGATGAAACTTTTTTTGTTTGATAGCTTATGATCTGACTTAAAATCTGGTATATAATTTGTGCGGACGAAGTCGCGGGTAAACACTAATTCTATTCTATTTTTGTTTTGCCAGTGTCAAGTGTTGAAGATACATTTATTAGGTATTTTATGGTAGTAGGATATGGCGATCTCCAAGCCCCGTTTTTAAAACAAAAACACACACTCAAAAAGAGCCACGTGGCCAATTAAATCGCAAGCAGACGACGTCCACTTGAGAGTCCCCTAGCCACGCGACTCCTTGTAAGAAAGGTCTCAGATCCCATGTATTTATCACATGATCTGAGGCTTTCTTATTTGCTGCCCGAGGTTAGTATACTATTTTTCTCCTCAACGGAGGTGGAAAGCGGCAACATCGTTTAGCGCAGCGGGACGACAATTGATGTTTTCCGTCTGGAGGGGAGAAAAATAATTTTTGTGTTATGGACTAGTGATGTGCAGAGTCGACCGTCCTAGACTCAGATTGAGTACTTACTTGAATCCAGTCTAGTATTCGATATTCTATACTTATATAATTTTAGTCTTTATTACGATAGATGGGTTGCATTTCTCATAATATTGTTGTTCTACGATAATGTCCATCTTTCCTATTAACTATAGGTTAGGTCCTACTAAACAATCTAAAATGCAAATTTTTCTGTTTGTTTCAGTTTTTGAATCAATGAGATTCAAAATCATGGTCGAATGGTGCATTTTAACTCCATAGTAATTTTGATGTTTTCTACTGCTGAAGCAGTTTTTGCTGCTTGAACGTGTGACTTTGCAGAAGTGTATCCGATAGCATACTCAAGTACTTGAGTAAGCAAGTACTTATAAGGTATTAAAATCAGTAGGTACTTACTCGAGTATTACCTGACTCGGCACATCACTATCATGGACATTACCAGGTTAATTTTTGAGTTATAAGTATCCCACCAAATACATAAGGTTAGGTTGGTCAGTGGGTCATTTTCGGGGCGGATGCAATACCCCGAGAAGACAGGTTCCCCGAAACCGAAAACTGACCAGGAAAGGAATAAAAAATACGTACCAGTTTCGTAAAAGACGCGCTGTACGCCGTAGAGTTTCCAATTGTCCGTGGGGGACGTGTCCTGGTGGAGGATTTTTTCAAAGGCTTTAGACCCTTTTATGGGCGGCCAGTATACCTCACACCGTCGTGGCGTGAGCCATTGAGAATTAACAATTGACACAGAACCCCCGTCACTGCTGGTGAACTGTATAATCGCGTACTTCTTGGCTTCGTGGCTGTCTTCGTCCATTACTAACGGGTTTAGTTTATCACACCGAAAGAACACGTCGAGAACGAATCAAAACGTGAACAACTAACACACTTTAGGAACAGAATAGGTAGATTCAAGTTTTAAACGATAGATTCAATTTCTTTTACAACAAAAAAGGACTTCTTATTAGTTTGTGGACGCGTCCGACCGATGCGCATAGAAAAATGGCGCCACTGAGCAGAGAAAAAGGAGGCAAAATGAATGTCAATGTCAGTGTCAAAATGACTGAGAACGTACGTCAGTAGAACGTCCACCACATGACGTCACTGGACTGACGGTAAAATAACGTACCTAGTACGTACTCCTACCGACCAACATCGGACTGACTGAAAACGTACGTCATTAGGACGTCCAATCCTAGACGCACTCTGGACGACCGTAAAATCACGTACCTAGTACGTACTTCTACGACCGATTTCGGACCGACTGTAAAATGACCTTAGAATGACGTCATTTTTAAGTCGCCGACCGTAAATGTTATCTGGGCATGAAACCAAAGGTTTTGTTTGGTGCGAAACATATTAATCTAATGAAACGCTAAAACGTTTGCGCGGTGTTGTAAAGACCCAAACGTCATTTTGACGAATTCAAATAAACTGAAGTTCATTTGATGACTCATTAAGTAATTGGAATGTGTGACGCTTGCAGTGACCGACGGTTCCGTAACCTTGTCGGTCAGCTCTCTTGTATGTAGGTTAAAAACAAGGAATATATACTAATCTCTACCGAGAGGTCAACAAGTAGTAGGCCTGAAAGAAATACGGACCGAGTATTGCACTAAAAAGATGTGAAGCATGCAACGTAATACAATATCGCTTGTTCTACAAGGGACCTACACTCACACAGATGCACTAGCTCTAGGCGCAGGTCCGACAACCCGTCACCTTATGTACCGCGTGACAGCAAGCACACAAAAGAAATGGGTGCTTCACTCATGATTACATGACATTACATATGGTTCTTCTTTTAAGACTGTGGTAGTAGGTATGTAATTTGTTTTGGTTTAACAAATTCAACGGAGTCGTTACCCGTGGACCCAGTGGCTTGGCCCATTACAGGGAGCAATCCCTAATGCCATGGTAATTTTAATTACCCGTGGTCCCATGGCATTAGGGATTCATCATCATCATCATCATCTCAGCCGATGGACGTCCACTGCTGGACATAGGCCTCCCCCAAGGATCGCCATAACGACCGGTCCTGCGCCGCCCTCATCCAACGGTTTCCCGCCACCTTCACCAGGTCGTCGGTCCACCGTGTGGGGGGCCTACCCACGCTGCGCTTTCCGGTACGCGGCCGCCACTCGAGAACCTTCCTCATTAGGGATTGCTCCCTGGAAAATCTGAGTATATTGATAGAAAATGAATAATGACATGTGGTATCAAATTACAAAAAATTACCTAAGATGTCAAAAGTGACAGGAGCTGTTAAAAGTGTCAAATTTGTCAAAAGTTTCAGGCGCGTTGATTCCAAAATAACAAAAAATGATAGGCCATGTTAAAAGTTACCGGCGCTGTCAAGCGACAGAAAATGTCAAGAATGAATGAAGGTAAAATAAAAAAAAAGAAGAAATAAAAAAAGGAAAGGGAAAAAAATTGCACTGCCCCATTTTCTATTTCATTGTTATTTACTTAATTCTATTACTTATATTATCTATTTTTTCTCCTTTTTTTTCTTTTTTAATTTCCTTTTTTTCTTTTTCTTTAGATTATCATGCGAGAGATAGGTAGGTCATCACAAGGGTCACTACACTCAGTGGTGCAAACGGTAACGGTAACTTTAAAAAACCCACCGTACCACCAGGGGTGTGGCCAGGGGTACGGTGGGTCTGAAGCGAACCGAACGAGGGTTTCTATCGATATAGTCAGAAGTCCAGGGAGCAATCCCTAATGCTTTGCGACCACGGGTAATTAAAATTACCCGTGGACCCGGTAATGGGTCAACCCACCGGGTCCAGGGGTAACGACTCATTCAGCGCCAAGAATTTAAACGTTGAACGTCGACTGCGATGATGGTCCATTTGAAGACACGGCACGATCCCTGATTCAAATGCATGGTTTTCTCTCTATCAGTGTGAATGGTCGTGCCGTAAGCGGCGAAGAGATTGAATGCATCGGTCGGCGTTGCGCGTTACGCCAAAAATGTCAGATACGTCGTTTAGTAAGACTAGCGACGACAATAAATTTGGCTCACCTACTCAACCAAGTGAAATTAAGCAAGTTGGTTATACAATTTTCAGGTCATGCGCATTCTTATTATAAACTGATTTTTTTGATTGCATCCTTAGTTATGAAATGACTAAGAGCTTCTTCTTCTTATCGAGTGGGCTGCAAAGCCCTGGTGTCAGAGTTTATTCAAACCGCCTTACGGCCTCTGACGTGGTTTTTATGTAACGACTACTACCACCAGTGATAGTAGCCGGGACCAACAGCTTAACGTGCCCTCCGAAGCACGGAATCGTCTTTCTTTTCATACAATCAGGTGACTCAGCCTGCAATGTCCTAGCCAACTGGGGAAAAACGCACAAAGAGACATTTCACTAGGTGCCCCGCGTGGGAATCGAACCCACGACCTCCGTGTCAAGAGCCCAATGCTCTAACCACTCACTCACTCACTTAGACCACGGAGGCGGTAAGAGCTAACTAAACTACCGCACAAACTCACAGAAGGTGTAGTCAGACCAGTAGTGAACTAGTGAACTGTAAGGCACAAATTATAATCAGAACGAAAGGGCTACTACTAAGCGGGATGATGGACAGAATAAAGCAAAAATTATATGAAGCCAACGCTTAACATAGGGTTTTAACATTTTGTTTTCGAGAATGGTCCATGTTCATTGCTAGCAAAATTGTATCATGGATTTTTCAATACAACCTGACCAGAAAGTGTAGTTCACAAGTAGGTAAAATATTCGTTTTAAACACTAACACCCATATTCTAAGAAGCTTCCTCGACTCAAGGATACCTTAAGAGAAGTTTATTCCTCAAATGCGCGCTGCATACAAACGAAGTCTGGTGATATTTTCAATACTATACAACAAAGTCAATGAAATTTTTCAGAAACATTCTAGAAACTAATCTCTATGTTTGTATGAAGTCAGATTTTCGATAAAATATACAGTTTTAATCCTAGGATTAATATAAGATTTGTATGGAAATCTTTGAAGCGCTGTATCTTTAAAAACTTTACGTTTTAGCGAAGATCTGACTTCATACAAACATAGAGATTAGTTTCTAGATTTAATGTGAAAAATTTCATTGACTTTGATTGGATAGTATTGAAAATGTCACCAGCCTTCGGTTGTATGGAGAACGCTAACAGTAATATACCTTTAAGATTTTCCTCAACCTATCTATAATATGTGTATCACTTGCGAAGAACATCCATTCTGTTCCAATTTTCCCTGCATGATATTCCTTCAAACATAACAGACAATAACATTATATTGTGTATTATGAATCACTAGACTTGCACCACTTTTTGTTGCTTTATCCATTTGAAATAATAATATGGACAAATTCAAATATTTCAAGGTAAATTTTGAATTGAAATGCATAAAACTGCATTCGATGGTTTTCTTTTTGATAGTTTGACTTAAATCTCAATAAGAATAGGACTTTAATGTTGTCATAATCATGAAAAAGTTTAGTTCAGATTTATTTAATTCCTAGCCTTTCTGGCCAAGTTGTACCTTCGTGCCATAATTTTCCAAAAAACTATGCTTCAATTACATTTACGTTGTATTAGGTTGCGAGCTCAGATAAATTAACAGGAATGGATTGGAAATGATCTCTCATTTCTACGCAAAAAAGTCTGTCAATTTTGCGAGGGTGAGGGGGGAGGTTTATTTACTGGCGCGGGACGCGCGTCAACTATTTTTATATGACGGGTATGCTCACTGAGCATGCGTCTTTGGCAGAGGGGTACGCGCGTAATATCGCATCCATTCCTGTTAATTTATCTGAGGTTGCGAGTTACCTTGAATTTTACGTTTCTTTCCTCCATTCTTACTTGACTCGAATGAAGAAATTCCTCAAGTACAGGACGCTTATGTCATTTTTGGCATCAACTTTTAGTGAGCGTGTGTCAACTCGAGTGAGGAAACCTCAAGGAAACAAATAAGAATACGGGTATAAGCTCTCGCTTTCCCCACTGCTCTCTTTATATTGCGTCACAACTAAGCCAATGGCTCCGCTCCCTGTCCACAGATAAACTGTATTAAACCGCCAATTGAAACTCCCCGGTCCATTGCCTCTCTATTCATAGATTTACTACTTACTACCCTTGTCTATGGGCTAAGAAATTACTTGTGAAATTGACCTGATTTCTAAAGTGCTAAGAGGGTCGGGAAAGTGCTTTGCTATAAGTGTTTCTTTTTTGTTTAAAATGAGGTTGCGTTTGGCCTTTTCGTCTTAATAGTTCCAAGAAAAGGTTCCTATATTCTGCTGGCAAGGTACTTGGAAAGCCTGGTAGCATGAGGTGACAGCTGGCTGGCTGTATCGAAATCCTCTCTCATGCAGGTGTTAGGGCAAAAGAGGCATTCATGCAAGTGTCCCATCGACTGGATGGAGCCACGATCTCTGTATTCCCAATTGCATAAATTTTGTCTGCTACGGCTAACTTGAGTGCAAAGCAGATTTAAGGGAACTTAATAGTTTTTTCCCCCCTCCGGATGGAAAGCGGCAACGGTCGTCCCGCTGCGCTAAACGAAGTTGCCGCTTTTCACTTCCGTCGAGGAGAAAAGTAGTATACTAACCTCGGGCAGTAAATAAGAAAGCCTCAGATCACATGTTTGTTGACCTCGGCTTTGCCTTGGTCAACAATTACATGAGATCTGAGACCTTTCTTACTTTCATGTCATCGGTGTGTACTTAACTATTATAAAACCGTAAAATCGTGAGGAATAAAAAAGTTGCGGTTCACTTCATATAAACTCAAATAACACTCGATAGCGCGATTTAAATGACGTGTAGTGCCATATATTGACAAGTTTATTTGTTTGTTCGCGCATCACGCAAAAACTACTGAACCGATTTTGATGAAACTTTTTTTGTTTGATACCCTTATGTCCTGATTTTAAATCTGGTATATAATTTGTGCGGACGAAGTCGCGGGAAAACAGTACTATAAAGTTACAGTGCCTCAAATATTTCCATACAAATCTTAAATTAATCCTAACATTGAAACTGTATATTTTAACGAAAATCGGACAACATACAAGCATAGTGATTATTAGTTTCTAGATTATTTCTGCAAAATGTTATTGACTTTAATAAAAATATACCCAGACTTTGTTTGTATGGAGCGCGCCAACGGTAATATCCCCAAAGCACTTCCACATTGAGTTTTCCAATGAGTTTTTCGGAATTTATGTACGACTTGTTACACCACTGGTTTTTCGGTGAAGGAAAACATCGTGAGGAAACCTGCATGCTTCAATTTCGAGGCGTGTATTGTATATACCCACTGTCCATTATATGTGGCGACGGGCTCATCCCCCGTCACACTGGACAGAGTTTCGGTACTACTGGTGACGTGGATGTTCTGTGGTTTCAGAATATCTCTAAATACACCCTCGGGGAATATAGTCGTGAGCATATGCTTATGCTTATGCACTTCCATACTGGCCATTTCAGATTGCCCGGGAGATAATATTCCTGGGGGGAACTGAACTCAGCTGGTGGAGTCTCTCCGCGGTACACCCTGAAAACAGTTAGGTCACTGTGTCGCACAGCACAACATTTGACAGCACAATGGTTCTACAGTACAGTACCTACTCATTCCATGAAATCTCGACTATATTCCTCGGGTAGTCAGAGTTATTCTGAAACCTCAGAACATCGACGTTTTACTAGTAGTACCGAAACTCTGTGTAGGGGAATGAGCCGTGGGTGTGAAAATAAAAAAAAAATACTACACATTGACGCTACTTAAGCGCTATTTAGTTACCGTAGCTCTCTTAACTGCCAATATGATTTTAACTGACTTTAGACAATCGCTGAAATTATACCACCATTTTAAACGCAATCGCTAATGAAACCGAAATTGTCTTTCATCGACTGAAAGCTTCATAAAACTGCTATTAAATGACCACTTAGCAATAATGATGCCATTTCCAAAATATCCTGAACGACTCAATTTCCAATGTTGGTAAATAGGTTATAAATTTTATAATAATTTATCTGCAAAAGGCATTTAAAACGCGTCCTTCCGTTATTATCGTGGCATTCGTGGTAATTTATTCGGTCGTAAAAATTTTAATGCACGCGCCGCCGCCGGCATGCCGTGGGGCCACGTCGAGTGCGTTGCGGTAAAGAGACCACTGATTTGACCAATAATCATTAGTGATGAGAGCTGATAAATTTGTCAGTCAATTATACAGCACTAGGTTTTAATTGCTAACATAATTATCTAAGGGTGGATTCAGACAGTGAAACTAAACAACTTTTTTTGGACCTCCTATAGAAAATCGATCGGCTGATCCGCACTTTTGTATGAAAGGTCCAAAAAAAATCTAATTTTTCTACCCTCCCTAGGGAACGTTATTTAGTTTCATTGTCTACCCTTAAAGTTTCGTTACTAATTCAAAACTAGTGGTGTATAAAAGGCCGTAAAAATTTAAATCCACGTGGCGCCGCTTACTTTAAAGAAACCACTGCCACTGATTTAGTCCTATTATTAGTGATGACAGCTGACAAGGTTGTATGACCACTCAGGTCATAATTATAAACCTGGGGAGTAAATAATCCTAATGCTTACCCAATCGCCATCGACTTTAAGAAATTCCTTTGTAAAATTATAGACTTTAAAAATATCATGCTACTTCTCGCCCAATGGAGACACATTAAGATGACAATTTATAAAAATATGAAAGTAAAAAAATTGCATAGCATAGGCTAAGGACCACATAAAAAATGCCTTGTTTAAATTAAACGGACATTGTTTCGGTAGTGTTTAACATAATTTTCGCAAACAATTATTATGAGAGCCATCGGAACACCGTTAAATGTTGGTGAAATCAGTTTTTTGTCTTACCTGGTGGTAAAGACAACGTGGTTTTGTAGGCTGGTTTGAGGCTAGTTGGATTTTTCTTCATTCCTTTATTTATCCTTTAACCTTTTTTTTTAAATAAAATTGTGTACAAAACATAGTAAATTATACAAACACTCATTATTTCAAAATGTATGACAGTTTTTCGGCAAAATATCAAATTACACGAGTATTTAGTAATGTACACGAGTAATAGTCTAAAAAAATATAGATAATTAATGCTACTTATAATAGCAAATAGAAGAAAATCCATCGAATGGTATGCATAATAACCGTGGTAGCCTTGCGGAAGTGCCGTACACTACCACCGTCTGCTTGGGGACGATTTTCCTATTGTCATACTAATACAATGTTGAACTATTTTCAACTTTACGTCACCAGTTTAAAGCGCACAAGTTGTAAAAGCGTTGTCGTTGGGAAGAATGACATATTTCATAGGTAGTAAAATGAGATTTTGTAGTTCACAGGTCATACGAGCTACAGGGTGTCTTCTCGACTTCGATCGACTGTTGCTCGAAGCTTTTCGACCATGGAATTTCAGGACTATTTTATCTATTAAATAAGCTATTATTGGCCGAAAGAAAAATCTTCTGGAATATTTTGGGACCGATTAAGAGAGAAGATGGAAGTTGGCGCATAAGGAAGAATGTGGAAATAGAAGACGTAGTTTCCACTCCCAAGGTCATTAGAAGAGATAAAATCTGCATGACTGCGCTAGCTCGGACATAGAACGGATGGGGGAAGATCGTGCGGTGAAGAGAGCGTATCTGGGGCGACTGCCTCTCGCTCTAACCGTAAAAACACTTATATCTCGGTTATTTTTAAAGATATTAAAAAATGAATATCACTTTCGTGTGTTAGATATGAAACAGTTTTTGAAAAACATATAAAAAACTTGTCATCATCATTCCTATTACCAGACCAAGGCGCTGTCGAAGGAAGCTACCAGCCTTCGAAACACCCGTGGGTACTAGATACTCTATTAGCCGCGCAGACAACTCTCAGACAAGTTGTTTTGCGTCAGGACCACATGGTCTAAGAGTGGCCACTCCAAGAGTCATGAACATTGAACTTACACCCCTCCCCTATGTTATGATATTTTCACCTATAGCGCCATTTAAAATTTTCTAGATTATCTTTTTGTTGTGAAAATTTTAAGTTTCCCCTTTATTCAAGCGAACATCCTATTGGTTTCGAACGTTTTGAAATTTCATACGTCATAGTTTCACTAGGTACTAAGTACCTTCCTACTAGAAAGACGTGTTTTGTTTTGCTGTGTCATTTTTATTTTAATTGAAGTGCTAAAAGTTTGCGTTACGACTTAAAACTAATATCAAACGAAGCGGAATCGGGAGTCCGTAAGAACTGCATTTGCAAAATTAAGTGAACACTTTTTAAACAAGAGATATAACGAATAAACTGATCAAATCCTACCGTTAAACCAAGAAATAGTGTCAGTGAGAACAATGGACCAGTGAGTGAACAACTACCTATAACTATATTTATCAAATCATACAACTTATTTTGCTCCAAAGGATACTCTTAAATTCACAAGTTTCATCAGCAGCTGGCTGGCACTGTGGTTAGACGCTCGGATTATAACGTCTGACGCGAGTGGAACTGTAGCAGCGGGTTCAAACCCGGGCGGCGGCAGACTGATATATATATTTTTTTTTTCGTTTTTTTTCGTTTTTACTTTTTGTTTTATTTCCATTTTTTTTTTTTTTTTTTTGTTCCTTGAACTTAACAAAGGTTTCCAAATAAAGTGTAGTCGATATTATGAAGTGCTCAGCGTGCAAAAAGATTATCTCTAGAAGCGACATATTAGTATGTATCACCTGTAATGGAACTTACCACTACCAATGCCTAGGACTTGATTCTGATCAGTATATGAAGAACATCCAAAATCTGAAGCGCACCTGGAAATGCCCGACTTGTGACCGCGCTTCTAATAAGCGTAAAAACGACGACACACCTATTCGTAGAGTAATCGTTGAGTCTGTTATGGATGAAAATGGTATACCTTTAGGCGATGGAATCCCCTTAGGCGATGCACACCAAGACCCTGTTAAGTTGAAGCAAGAGCCGCAACATAAATGTCTCACTAAAGAAGACATCCAACAAATAATTCAAACAGAAATTAGGAATGCTTTGAGCCAGGAACTGGGGAAAAGAATACAGGAAACAATATCTTCTGAATTCCGCAAAATGCAATCTGATATTACCCACCTGAAGACGGAGTTTGCTTTAGTTAGAGAATCTATGGATTTTATTAACAATGAGTATGAGCAATTCAAGAATGATGTCAAGACTATTTTGGAGCAAGGGATCCAGCTACAAAAAGAAATCGAGAATCTCAAAACTATTAATAAGGAACTAATGAACCGCGTTGAGCAAATGGAACAGCATTCCCGAGCCAGTAACATCGAAGTCCAATGTGTTCCCGAACACAGATCTGAGAACCTTGTCACAATGACAATGCAATTGGCAAACACTGTATCGTTTACAATGGCGCAGGAAGATATACAATTATGTACCAGAGTGGCAAAGGCAAACCCATCCAGCACCCGTCCACGATCAGTTATTGTAAAATTCAGAAACCAGATGATAAGAGATGGACTCCTGGCTCATGTTATCAAATTTAATAAGAATCATCCAAATGAGAAATTGAATTCTAGTCATCTGGGCATTGCTGGAGACCGAAAAGCTGTTTTTGTTGCCGAACATCTATCACCACGCAACAAAGAGCTACACAAAGCGGCCAGGACCGAAGCTAAAACCAAGAACTATAAGTTTGTCTGGGTGAGAGGAGGCCGAGTACTTGTAAGAAAGGATGAATCTGCGTCTTCACAAACTATTGTCATTAAAGACTTATCCAGCTTAGACAAAATGTAGTCTGTACATAATAATAGTTGGTGATAAGAATTGTAAACTATTATGTAAGATTCTTTATCCTTAATTTTTTAAAATTCGATTCAATAACTTGTTTTTATCAAAATACTAGGGGCTTAAACACAAAAACCCAGAATTTTTATTGTAATGTTGCTGTCAATAGGTATGATATTATAATCATAACAGAGACTTGGCTACAGGATAACGTGTATGATGCTGAACTTTTTGATGATAGATATGTAGTGTACAGACAGGATCGTAATCTGAGTAAACCTAAGTCCAAGAGTGGAGGTGGAGGGGTGATGGTAGCGGTTAATAGAAAAATTACCTCTTACAAAATAGATATATTAGATAGTGATCTGGAGGATCTATGGATTGTTTTAGAATTAAAAAAGAATGGTCAGACTAAACAGTTTTGCATTTGTGTTGTATACCTTCCTTCACCTGTAAAAGTTTCAGACATTGAACAGTTTGTGGATAGCGCTGGTACGGTTTTGGCTCAGTATACAGATTCATTAATTATAGGAGATTTCAACATGAAAGACTTGATCTGGAATGTCAGCAGTGATAACGAATCACTAATCCCGAATCGTTCTGCAAGTGGTTATTACAACTTAACTTCGGAATTTATGTCTCTTAACAACTTACGACAATTCAACCATGTCCCAAATAAAGATGGTAGAATTCTTGACCTTGTTTTTCGTACCTTAGCTAAACTAAATCTAATTCAAAGTAATGACGAACTAAGTAAAATAGACAATTATCACCCACCTCTAGAATTCCAGTTGACACTAGATCCGATCGATACACTCCCACTAAATGCTACGCTAAGGCCAAATTTTAAAAAAGCTGACTACGAGGCGATACAGTCGGAACTCGAACAGACTGATTGGGTGACTATACTTTCGGGATGCGTTGATGTAAATGAGATGGTAGAGATATTTTATACGACTATTGATAAACTTATTGAAACCTACGTCCCACTTGTTAAACCCAGAAGTACAAGATTCCCAGTTTGGTTTAGCCCTAGTTTAATAAAACTTCTAAGAGAGAAAAATAAGATCCGTTTGCGTTTTAAAAAGTATCATAACCCTATGGATGAAATTGATCTATACTACCTCAAAAAGAGAAGCGAAAAGCTAATTAAATCCTGTTATAAAAACTACTGCACTAATCTAGAGCGGAGTATATTAGACAATCCTAAAAACTTCTGGAAATACGTAAGGCAAAGGCGCCGGAATGAGAGCAACGTTCCCGCTTATATGCATCTGGGGCAGGAACAGGCATCAGACAGTACCAAGATTTGTGAATTATATGCCAAACAGTTCTCATCCGTTTACAACAGTGATGTTCGTCCATCGCGTAAAATCTGCCAAGGTGATCGCACCATGTACAGCTCTGACTCACTTAATTCGATAAGTGTCCTTGAAGAGACTGTCTTCTTAAAACTAAGGGGATTGGATATTGATAAGGGACCCGGACCGGATGGCTTACCACCCTTCTTTATTATGAGGTGTGCTAGACAACTGGCAGGACCTCTCACTATCATTTATAATGCATCTCTGCTGTCAGGCGCATTTCCTGAACGCTGGAAGCAGGCTAAAATAGTACCAATCTTTAAAGATGGATCCAAAAATGACATCAAGAATTACAGACCCATTTCAATTTTGTCTGTGTTACCGAAGGTATTTGAAGCCATAGTGTATCCAATCGTTAACAGCCATGTAAAGATGCGCCTGACTGAGGAGCAGCATGGATTTTTGAGGAACAGATCAACCAACTCCAACTTGGTCTCCTTTGTCGAGGCATTGACTGACCATGTAGATCAACGTGTTCAAGTAGACGCAATATACACAGATTTCAGCAAGGCCTTCGACAAGGTAGACCATGTAATTCTACTGGAAAGACTCCAAGATTTTGGCATGGGGGGATCACTTCTAATGTGGCTTAAAAGCTATCTGACTGATCGTGAATCATATGTTGCTGTTAACGGTGTTCATTCTGAGGTGTTTAGGATGCTGTCCGGCGTCCCACAGGGCTCTCATTTGGGTCCTTTGCTCTTTCTGATTTTTGTTAACAGTGTGGTTGATTGCTTTCAAAACTCAAAGGCATATTTGTTCGCCGATGACCTCAAACTAATGAGACCTGTCAGATCAGATAATGACTGTGTGCTTTTGCAAGAAGACATCGATAGGCTGACTGAGTGGTGCGAGCGAAACAGAATGGTATTAAATGCCAATAAATGTGTATGTCTTTCATTCACAAAAAATGTCAATATAGTTCCCTTCACATATATAATAGATGGATGCATTCTCAAAAGAGTGGAGTGTATGAGGGATCTGGGAGTACTCATTGATAGTAAATTGAATTTTAATGCTCACTTGAACCACATTATAGGTAAATCAGCTAGAATGTCAGGGTTTATTATTAGGAATGCCAAACACTTCAGGCGCCCACAGACGAAGTTGCTCTTGTTCACTGCCCTCGTTAGAAGTAATTTGGAATACTGCTCTCATGTTTGGTCTCCGATCTACCAGGTTCACATCAACCGCATCGAGCGTGTTCAAAAAAAGTTTCTACACTATTTAAGTTACAATGCTAATCAACAGCGCCGTCTAAATTCTTACTCTGACCGATTAAAGTACTTTGGCCTTATGGCTTTGGACAGTAGAAGAAAGTTGTCAGACCTTATATTTTTCTACAAATTATTAAATAATGGAATTGACTGTCCAGAGCTCTTAAGCAGGATTAATTTTGTTATACCGCGAACTTTGCCGCGCCCGGGAGTCTACAGGCTGTTCAAAGAACGAACTCATAGAACGAACTTGGGTCGTAACTCACCGCTCTGCAGAATGATCCGACTCTATAATTTTCTGCCAAAATCTATCGAAGCGGATGTCTTCGGAGATAAACTGCACTGCTACAAGAGCAAGATCCACAAACATCTCTCACTGTCTTAATTAATTATTTTATTGTGCCTGTGTTAATTTTACAGTAGGTAGCTCATTTCACTAGATCTCAATTGAGATCTTTTTTTTATTATCCGATGTATTTAAACTTATAAGAAATTTGTATTTGACATGATTAATTTTAATATAATATAATTGTTATTCTATTCTATTCTATTGCAAAATATTTTAGCACGCTGATCTTATTATTCAATCAGATTGTTAGACTATTTAGGTACTTAATTTGTAATAATTATTATGTAAGTTGTGGTTGCCTATAAAAGGGTTAGCACCGTGCATGTTAATGATTAAGATATTTGTTAAAGAATTGTGTATAACCTGTTGGTAATCCTAATAAACAAATTGAAATTGAAATTCATGGACAATGAAATCGTGGTCATCGGGGAATCGTGATGAATAATCAGAAGCATTCGATTCGAGCGTGAACGTGCAGATAGCGACTATTTATTTGTTAACTTTCATTTACGAGCTTTAGCGCTAACTTCGCCCCTATTTAATAAATTTAGGTGGTAGAGGGCACAAGAAGCGTCGGTAGGCCACGAATATCGTGTACAGGCATCGCTAGGGTTGAAGTGCTGTTTTGTTTGGCGAGAGATAGACATGGATATGCAGAGCTGACTGCCAACCTTCAGTTATGGAGAGGAACCCGAAGAAGAAGATTGGTTTGCACCGAAAAGTATTTAGGTTTTAACATGATTAATTAATAATGATCTGACGCTGTCATTAGTTTGAGCAGTGTGAAAGATAGAGCTAAGAATCACAATTTTAGCCCCACTTACGTCAACCTGGGGTTAGCAATAAACGTTCAGAAAAACAACTCAGATAACTATTTTAGCCGGATTTAATTGCTGTATTGCTAACCTAGATTACCTAAAGCAGAGCGGAGCGGAGCGGAGATGTGTAAAATGAACTAATGCGTGAGGCTTTCTTTTTCACCAGAGATATGCTAGGTAGCGCGAGGCAGTGAGCGAGGAAAAAATCGGCCAATGAGAGTGCTTCAATTTCCCAATGACGTGATCGAGCGAGCGCGCTATTGGCGGAGTGTTTCCCGACAAGCGAGGAAATTATAACAATACGCTCCACTCTTCAGTGAAAACAGAACTTATTAGCCAGTTATAGAGAAACAAATCAACGAGTGACGTTGCACGTTTCAATGAAAAACAACATTATTTTAGTAAAAATATCTTAGTAATCCTTTCGTTTTTAAATATTTAACATAGAAAATATTGTTATTGAGACAATTATCTCGAATGGTTTTCGATTAAGCCAAAGAAACTTGACATACCTAATAATTACCAAATTTTCTAATTTTACCATGTTTCCCATATTTTCCATTACCCGTATAGAGTAAGGATTATAAACCTATTAAACCCCGAACAAGGCAATTAAGCCGAGTATTTAGTTAATAATATGCATAATATCTATCGATCGACACGATTGTCCAAACCAATGAAGCCATCGACTAAGCTCTAAGCTATTCGTGTAATCGCATCAGTTATGGTACAGTGGGCTGTATTATCTTGTGATTTGATTATAGTGCTTATTAAATAGCTTGGTGATCCGATAGTTGTTTTACACATTGACTTAAAATTGTTTTGTCGAATAACGAGCAGTTGGTACAATTTCTGAGTTTGTAAAGTTCTCAATTCGTTCACTTTCGCCGTTCGTACAATTCGCGATTCGTGCAATTCGCAATTTGTGCAAAATATCATTTGGTTCAAATTCTCGTTTTGTTCAAATTAGTAATTCGTACAAATTCGCAAATTCGCGGCAGGCAAGGTTACTCGCCACTAGACCACCATGGTTTTTTTCCGAGTTAGTAAGGACTTAATAATCGCGTCAGTACGATTAGCATCTTCATTGTCAATACGCGTCTCGATAATTTGGTACACACGGTTTCACACCGAACCAGAGACCCGACGCCGACGTATCGACGCCAAGGGCTGCAATCGCGGTAAATATTCGATTATTGAACCGTGATTGGACTACGTACGAACCATAAATTTTAACAAAAATGGTATTGCACTAATTGCGGTACTGCTCTTGACAGCCCTTAGAGCCGTTTTGACAGATCGCTCAGACGTTAAGGGCTGTCAGTTACATAGAGTTTAGCGCGATGCGGAATTCAGCAAAGTTGAATAGTAATTGGATTGCAATGTGATGTGAACTGATATTGGATTAGAATAGAACTTCGATGTTTTAACTTAGCGCAATCAGTCTCAAGGTGCACAGATAATGTGAACGGATTGTACCTAACGCATTATAACCCTGTATAAGGTAATATAAACTCATTGGACTGTACAACGCACATCGTTCGATGAGCCGAGCATTGCACTCAGCGGCTTAGATAGCTCGGGTCCTCTCGAGCAGACACCACTAAGCGGATTGTCCGCGCCGATCTGCGGACGCGGACGTGTGGGCGCGCCGCAGTCCGCACCGATGCGGGTATGGCGGCTCTAATTGAACCTTTTCAGTTCACAAGGTCGCAGTTATTTGATTGAAGGCAATTTATGATAGGGTCTTAAGGCGTATGACGAAGGCGCTGAACGACCTTGATTTCAGCCTCGTTTCACCTCTACTGAACTACGTTATTTTAGGTTAGGTTTAGGTTGACTGGCTTGTACTTTATCATGTCACTGTGATGCCATCTAGCAACTATTTATGGAGGGAAACCAAATACGAAAAGCATAAGAATTCGCAACAAATTTTGAAATTACGTGATTAACAATCAGTTGCACAAACGCTCATTAAAGTTAATCCTCCGTTAAATCTCTTGCTAGCTTTTACTACGTCAGACAACAAGTGACAGCGAGAGATTTCTTGGATGATTAGCTTTAATGAGCGTTTCTGCAACTGAGTGTATGTCATTAAAAAAATTATTTTAAGATACATTTTTGGATTATAATATCACAGAGTACTATAATTACTACCGTAAATAATATTGTCTGCTCCTTGTATAATGTGTGTATAGCAAGTAAAAGTGACTTCAACTAAACAAATAAGAAAATATTTAGAAAATTTTCATAAATTTCAAAAATTTCATGAATAATTCAATGTAGCTTCATCATCATCATTACAGCATATTATTAAGTCCTCGAATTTTCTTCTTCAGCGTATGCAGGTTTCCTCGCGATGTTTTCCTTCGCCGTTTAAGAGCAGCTTAATTTATAAAATGCATTTTACTACTAATACCTAATTACAGATTCAAAGTCAAAGTTAAAGTCAGTATAACTTATTAAATATACCTATAGGAGCTTGAAGCACACTTATTAAACGTCAAAGCTACCACCGCGGAACGTGTTGCCGCTGTAGAGAAGATGCGGCCAGAAACTCTACAACAACACGACTTAACTATTAGGTACTTACAATATACATTCTTAGTTTACGGTTATGTATACAATAATACATAGTCTATTTAACAAAATAATTGATACTACACAGTAAAGTAAATAAATTATAAGTTAGTGACTTTACACCCAAGCATTTCGATCATTTAAATAATCGTCAATCAATCAATCAATCAATCAATCAATCAATTAAATATAAATAATTTATCCTTTTATCGTCCAGTTTATAATTATGCTTTTTGACAAAACTTCCATCTCAAAACATTCTGATGTAGGTACATGAATATTTCAATCGATGACCCCAAAGCCTCAAACGATTAAAACAATGCGTGAACGTGGGTAAAAATCATCAACGCAGACAACTGAGATAGGTAATGTTTGTGATCCAAACTCATTCCCATGTGAGTCACATCCCATCACATCACGTGATAGAATATACATAGAACAGATTTAACGCAGAGGGTCAACTTTATACTTACAGGGTCCTTCTTAATATGCTGACACTTTTTTAAGGGGATGTTCAGACCATCAAACTGAACAACTTTCTCTATGTCACCTGTCCGCTGCCCTCAATACATTTGCCTCATTTGGCTCAAGCAGGTTTGCAGATTTGTCCGGAACAGCAATTTTTTTCGCTACGTATCCTACCTATGTGGGCGCCATAGAGAAAGTTGTTTAGTTTGCAGATCATCCCTTTAAAAAAGTGTCAGCATACTAGGGCCTTATATACAAGTTGTAAAATTAATAGGTGGTACCTAAGAATAAAGAAATAAATATGGAACGATAACTCCGAACAAAATCTCCTTAATTTTTGGCACCATGAGTTTTGGCGGCAAACGCCGTAATTAGAGTCGCCATAATGATTGAGTCTTGCGCGCTTGCGTGGTGTACACCAAAGTTCGTGGGGTCATTTTTTGACGTGAATTATATTTCCATATGTATTTCTTTATTCGTAGGGTGGTACTCATAATTATAGTGTTATTTTCAATTTACTTATTTATTACCCAGAGAGTTACTGTGTAAAAAAAATGTACTCAGAATATACTGCACGTGTACGCTTTAGACCTGCAATATATCGCAGGCTTAATCAAGGACAAAATAAAGCAAAGGCGTGTGTAGGGGAGGAGCGATCTGGTGGTGCTATCGTGCGATCTGCCTTTACACTTGATTTTTGGCTAACGAGCTATTTGGCCTTGGGAATAGGTCTGCAATAAATTGCAGGTCTGACACCTGATTCAGTCGTGTCGCTTATGAACACACTCGTACTTTGCAACCAATGTCAACTCTGCGTCTTCCATATTCTCCATCGCCCCGTGCCACAAAAACAAGCGACCTATTTATGTTTGTTTGTCCGCCCGATAAAAGTGTGCAAATATTATGAGGGGCTGAACAAACACGACGGACAAACTGACGTATTTGCAGATCCTTACAGCGGGTGTCCGGTGATTTGGCTTTTAACTCAAATACCCTTATTTGTTGTGACATACAAGTTTGTTTGGCTTAGCTGGGGGTGATCAATTTAGAGCTTTAAGGGCTTGCGAATAGATTGTTTTTTTACAGCTGATCCTAGGACGTTTCACCTACAGTGGCTTGGACTCGGTCAATTATTTTGACTCCTAATATTGTATTTAAGTAACCAATAACTCTTTTTATCCACGAAGTTTTATCAAGCAGAGACTAGTTTTTAATTATTAACGTAACTTTAAGGTTGTATTCAGACGGTTCAGGCCTAAAATGTATATTTCCCAAAATGTCTGCTTTTCCATTATGTCTGCACGTCTTTTGCATAATGTCAGCTTGACTTGACGTGCAGACATTATGGAAAAGCAGACATTTTGGGGAAAGATACATTTTAGGAAAACTGACATTTCAGGCCTGAGCCATTCAACAACAACTTTCCCTAAGGAACATGGGTCGAAAAAGGATAAAAATCTTTGGACCTCCCATACAAAAATCTCGTTTTTCGGCCCATGTTCCTTAGGGAAAGTTGTTCAGATTTACGGTCTGAATACAACCTTAAAATTTCGTTACTAATTAAAAACTAGTGGCGTATATATGCCACCGGCCATTTGTCAGGCCCGATTTGCCATACATTACTTGCTTTGATCTCTACACAAAGAGATAACAAATTAGGCAATGTAGGTAAGTATATCAAAATCGGGCCCGACTAACTGCCAGTGTAATAGCTGTTATAGTTAGAATTATGAGTACTGAGTAGGTATTTATCACGAAGAGAAATATCTAGTCACATACGAAAATATTGCAATGCATTATACAGGGTGTAAAATTAAGTGCGTTACACATAACGATCAGGGTGCTGGAGACCATCACACTGGACAACTTTGACAACGTTTACAACATCGGAAAAAATCAGCTGTTAGCAGCATAGAAAATTTCAATAGCCAAAATGTATGAAACAGAGGTTTTTTTCACGATTTGAAAGTTGGTCTGATACTAAGATTTTCTCACCTCCGGACGGAAAGCGTCAATTGTCGTCCCGCTGCGCTAAACGAAGTTGTCACTTTCCACCTCCGTCGAGGAGAAAATAGTATCCTAACCTCGGACAGTAAATAAGAAAGCCTCAGATCACATGTTTGTTGACCTCGGCTTCGCATCGGTCAACAATTAGATGAGATCTGAGACCTTTCTTACTTTCCTGTGTGTAATCTACTATTTGATAGTCTGAAGCACCTCACAAATAATGTAACGCATTTAAGTTTACACCCTGTATATGACGACTATACTTTTTGGTAGACTTTTCAAAACTAATTTCTTTTTAAATCTATTTCTGGTAGATTTCCTTAAACTATACATAGTTAATGATAATTTTTAACCATGTTAATATTCCCAATTGTTTCATCCACGTAGATAGGTACCAGGCTGGCATAAACGCGAGGCATTCGTAAGGTTTCGCACTCAAAGGCCCCATATTTCAGAGGCAATCTTATGAAATTTCCCTCCGAGTGTAACTCGAAGGTGTGTTCACAATTTTTCCTTGCTGTCTCCTAAATGGGATATTTCATAAATTCGCGTCTCTCCGCCGGTTGAAATATCGCGTAATTCCAGTTATGAAATCACTCTGATGTAGTGGGGTGGTATTTTGTTTTAGTCTCTTTGTCCCCGAAGGTTTTGGGTACGCTTTCGATATCTTTCTCAAGGTTAATAATTTACGGGACGTTTCGTTTCGTTTCTTTCGTAAGGACTTTTTCACATTGTTTCAGCTTAGTTGTTAAAACATGGCTTGCTCCCATTTGAGATTTAAATCAATCTCTCAATTCGTTCGCGATTCGAATTGTGTATGGCTCCAGACTGGTTTCAGTCACGGAATTAATACGTACGAAGAGGCTTTAGACCATCAAACTGAACAACGGAACAAACTGGAAATCGCGAAAAAAAACATTTGTTTCATATAACGTCGTCAACGGCTACTCGACCAAAATACATGGAACGTCTGATTTTTTTCTCGCGATTTCAATGTCGGTGCCATAATGAAAGTTTTTTAGTAAAAAGTAAGTAAAATCAATCTGTTCCGATATACAAAATCTCAGGGAGCGTAAGGCGTGGCATAGGTACGCGATAAAAATAATAAAACATGAGGTCCACCTTTTTGAGGTCGGTTAAAATTAAGTTACCCCCGGGCCACATTGGAAGCAGCCTGATTGAGTTCGTACATAATCAGTGTGCCTCCAATTAGCAATGACATTAAACTGCACTGCGCAATATTAATTTATTACATAGCTGTGTGCAAGTGTGTGTTAGACCACACACTGTATAGGGCGCAGTCATTTATGTTGACGCCACACAGTTTTACTATCAATGACATATCTTTTTAACCGACTTCAACAAAGAAAAGGAGGAGGTTCTCAATTCGACCCGTATGTTTTTATTGTTGTTGTTTTTTTTAATTTAAAGAAATTTTTCGTATATTTCCCAGGTACCCATAGATATTATTCGTATCTACTTATTCTCAATCGAAATTACTTTTCAAAATCTCATCCACACTTGTGGGTAGCCCCACAATAAGACCATTAGGAGGATGATCAGACCATCATACTGAACAATGTTCTCTATTCTATATTCTACTCTAAACACTATAAATATTACAAGGGTGTTTTGTTTCACCTTTTAGGTATAAAGGACGCGGTCATATCCAAGAGTTATCTTCCAGCAGACAGAACAGAGAAAGTGTTTTTTAAGCGAACTTGTTTTTCTACACAGCAATTTAAGACAAACTTTTTAACAAAGCACTCTTTACAAAGTATCATCACTCGCCAGTGTAAACAGAACCTTACAAAGTATTCAGTAAAACTCGCGCCATATGTTACCGTTACCTAACATTTTACCAAGTTGTTACCTTTACCCAACATTTTACCATCACGCTTACCTTTGTCGTGGGTTTGTTAGCGACACTCCGTAAATTCGGCGTAAAACATGCAAAGTTGCTGAATTTTTAAATCTACTTACTACCAAACGTACGCGATTGCAAACGTAGAAGATAATTATTTATATTTGATGGACTTTGCGTTGGAATTTATTTATGACCGACGAGTGATTGAAAATAGAAATTGCCCTTAAAAATTAGTGTATAGGTTCTAGTACTATCGATATATTCGGCAAACCACCTACCGATGAAAAACCAATACTATACTATATTAATGCATAGTTTTTTATATAATGCATGCATGCATATGCTCACGACTATATTCCTCGAGGGGGTAGTCAGAGATATTCTGAAACCTCAGAACATCCACGTTTCACCAGTAGTACCGAAACTCTGTCCAGTGTGACGGGGGGTGAGCCCGTCGTCACTTATAATGGACAGTGGGTACAATACACGCCTCGAAATTGAAGCATGCAGGTTTCCTCACGATGTTTTCCTTCACCGAAAAGCCAGTGGTGTAACAAATCGTACATAAATTCCGAAAAACTCATTGGTACGAGTCGGCTTGGACGGGGATCGAACCATCGCCCTCCTGCACGGCAGGCAAGGTTACTCGCCACTGGACCACCACGGCTTGGCTTTGACGGCTTTTTTTATATAAAAGATGTACAATTCCTTTATTTTTATTTTTATAAAAGATGTGTTTGCTCTTGACCTCAATCTAGTGCTCAGGACAAAGATGGGGTCGTAGATGTAGCGAGCTTACCCAGAAGAAGCCTATATTCATGTGTACTTTAAAGGAATGCGGGTTGTAAGCGTTCGGAAATACTGACGCAGGCAGGGAATTCCACTCCTTGGCTGTGCACATTATAAAAGATTCAGAATGGCGCTTAGTGTGAATATATGCAGGGGTGATATTCCGCGGTGCGCCTGGACGTTCGATAGTAGAATGGGGAAGGCGAATATCTCTGACTACCCCCTCGGGGAATATAGTCGTGAGCATATGTTTATTGCTTACCAATAAATAAATAATTTATTATTATGACAGCAATCATAGAGGTAGTATATGTATACTCTAAGACAGCAATGTACTTCAAACACTGTTAGAAAGATTTAACATTTATGTGTAGCAAAAGCAACACTGCAGTATACTGTCTTTTCTTCTGCCACTTCTACGTAGTTACCTACCTACTAATTTATTCAAAATAACGTGGTTTTCTACTTCTTCGCTATCTCAATGTCCTGCGAGAAGAGAATAAAATATCTTAATTTTAAATACATTTCATTTTAGTTGCAGCAAAGGTTTGTCTATATCCGTGTACCCCAAATGTTCAAGAGCCGTATGAACTTCTTGATGTGTGTTAACCCAATTCAAAGGGAGGCTCTTCAAGCTAGACTTACTGACCGGTTAATCCTTCCTATATATAGAACGCCTAGGACAAGAGCTGCCCAGACCGATTTGGAGGTGCTTAAATAGACTCCGAACTCAGGACGGCTGGAGTAAAGATATTCTGTTCAAGTGGGGTTACAAGACGAGTCGGATCTCAGGTGTGAATGCGATGTTCCTCCTCAGACTATGGCCCATTTGTATCATGCCCGGACATCTGCTTATACAGAGTGTAAGGCAAAGTATCATTAACCTTTAAACCACATACTCAACCCATCAAACTGCTACTATGGGAGCAAACCTGTCAGAACAAAAAGAAAACAGCTGTCTCATACATTTTAGTCGACTTGGCATTGCAGTTTAGTAAGGAATAGCTGATTTTTGCGCTGACAGGTTTGTTCTCATAGTCAAATTTGTTCAGTTTGATGGGTAGAGTATGTGGTTTAAAGGTTAGAGACACTTCCTTACACCCTGTATATGAACGGAGCTTATGAACGCTGCTGGTACATTACCAACAACGTCCATAAGCTTATCCATGTGGAAAAATACTGATATGGAAGTTTTTTTAATGACTTGTCATCTATTCGATAGAAGAAAAAGATACCCTGAAATGGATGGATGGACAGTGAACGTATGTATGTTAATGTGCCGGAACTTTGACTAAACTCTCGTTTATTCCGACTTGAACACTGCATAATGACATCCGCAGAATGTAGCATTCTTTGTTCCGAGTTCAAACAACGCATTAAAGTCTCTAGCTTTGACACTATGTCAATGTAGTAAGATAGACAATGGTTTGATATGCGAGACTAGTGTTATTGAAACGATCTGGTGCTAGTGGAACAAACGAACATGCCCCGAAGCGAAGGCAGATAAATTTTAAAGGATAAATGTTTGCTAGAAAACTTTAAACTGTTTAACTTCGGATTTTAAAACGAATCGACTTAACTTTTCGATAGATTGAATAACACTACCTTGGATTAAATAGTCCCCATTTTCTTTTACAGAATCCATGGCAAGTCTATATTTTTCTAGCAAAGTGAGTTTCGACTGGACAGGCAGGATTTAAGATGAACTATACTCTGATACTCTGAGAAGAAAGATCGTATTCAGTCATGACCTTCTAAAATGTTTTTCTACTTGCGTGCGACGACATCACTTCGCAACGCGCCCTTAGCACAGAGGATTATATTGTACAGAGTTACAGCTTCAAACAACCTCGCAAATGCGGCGCATCACTACATGCGCAGTATGATTGTGTGCGCGTTCACCTACGGGGCTCACGAACGAGGCCGAGGGGACACTTTGGCTATGCTTCGGGTGGTTACGGCGTAACGAGGGTGTGAATTTAAGGTGTGAGATATTGTCCATTCTTCCTTTCGGAAAGAGATTGGAGCCACTGACCTCTGTTAATATTAATATGTCTATGGATTATTTTCTGTTTGATCGTCACTGTCATTTTAGAACGTCATGTCATGTGAATTTAAAGTGTGAGATATTATTATCAATCATTTTACTCGAGCATGTTTAAAAGTAGTTTAATAGTATTAAACGAAATGGTTAATAATTGCACTGTGTGCTTTAATAATACGAGGAGGAACACAAACAAAAACATCTCCTTCTTCATATACCTACCCCAAAGATCGTGACAGGTAAGTCAATTTCTTTCAACATTTTTTTAATTTTAACTCATTTTATTCAACACAAATAATAAATAACACAACAAACAACAACAACAAAAAAGAAAAACAATATACCTACATATCGACGCTGGAAAGCGAAAACGCTGTAACTGACACCAGTGTCAAAATTTTTTTATTGCAGATTCGTAATCAGAAAAAAATTCTGCGTCGAATGGTCTGAGTCCCATAGCTCTACGGCCCTTAGAAAATTTTGTACAGCGTTGAAATTGCCTGTTATTTTTGGTCGACATAGATTTTGGTAGGCTGTAAATAGCACAAAAACTCTAAATTTTTACCGATTTGCATTTACGTCAAAATCGAGTTCCGTAGAAAAAACCAACAGGCTAGTTACATCGTTCGTGATATACTATTCAATGTGGGTTACAGCGTTTTTGCGGGACAAAAATTTTAGTGCACCACATTTATGACATTTTGTTGTCCAATTGTTAGCAACGAATGTGGCTTATTACGTTTTAACGTAACCAACATTATGGCTACATGACGTGTTACAACATTCATTTCAAATATCTATTTCTAGATCAAATCAAATTACGCTTTTTTAAATGTAGTATTCGCGACAAAGTTATTGCTTTTACCACCATCGATTTGGCGCTCGAACCGCTATGGGCTACCATTTACTGCGTCCCAAATCAGTCCATGGCCGTCAAAAATGTGTCTTACTTTTGTTGTTCGTATTTTTTGGCGCGTAATTGGTTTCGTTTGAATGGTAAGTCTACTTATTAGATACTGTTATTTGATATTTTTCACGTCGTCGGTCGGTCGTCCACGTCGTCCACGTTTAAATACTAAAGGTGAATATTGGTAGGTTGAATAAGTTCTTCGTTCTAGGTATTCGGATAGACAGAATATTATGTAATGAAGTTTCCCGAAAGCAGCTCATCTCGACTGAATGCGCTTTACCAGCCTATTTGTCGAATTTTTTTCTGCCTATTCTAATGGCCCGCTGCCTGTGCGATATACTTTTGTACAACTTTCAGTGAAATTCGTTGTTTAAATGAAAATTAAACATGACTTTCGTTTTATCCAAGTTCATGCCGAGACCGATACGTCAGGAAGCTTCGTTTAAGCTGATTAGCATCCCTCCATCGGAGGTCGGAGCAGAGATTCCGCCATATCAGCATCGTAAGATTTTTTAATTTTAATCCTCGAAAAACAACTTGTGAACTTAGTTTAGGATTCACATCGGTCTTTAGTTCTTGAAATGCGACTTTTCTTCTTTGCAGTGTAATTAGTAATTACAATACAAATGAATAAATTTTAGAGCTCTTTTCACACCTTCGGGATAGGACTAGCTCGGGTTACAGCACAGCCCTGGGTCCCTCGCAAAGGAAACCTGAGTTACAGGAGCCTTCATCCAACGCCTTTTTATTTTGAGCTAACCTTCCTAATCTGACTCAAATTAAGATCTAGTGGTGTATTTGGCTTACTTTTTTCTTCTTTGGGGTTCTCTTCATAACTGGAGGTCGGCAGTCAGCTCTGTATATGCCTGGCTGTCTCTTGCCAAACGAAAAAGCTTTTTAAAGGTGGCGTTGCCTGTATACTGTTTGCTCAGGCTATCTACTTTTCTTTTGCCCATTATTGTAGTATGAAGCACCTGGAAGGTATCGCCTATATTTACTTCCATAGTAATTTTAAACTTCAGCTAGAAAATCCGGCCCAGAAGAATCTCGACCCTCATCACTAATACTATTCTGGGCTTTTCCGAAGCTACTGAACTGCCAAATAATCTGCTCATCGTCTCCTTTGTGTGTCGGACGTTGCATTTGTTACTAATTTTATTTTATTATTATCGAAAACCTTTAACACTTCACGTGTCTTCCTCTTGAACTCCAGTCTCGTTCGAGAGGTCGTGAGTTAATTTTGTTCCTTACTATGTAATATTCAGCCGGTTTGTAGCCTCGTTCTCAGTGATATTGCGAATTGCATCAGATTTAGAGGATAACTTGGAAAATGTTTTATTCAAGTAGAATTTTATCATTGTAATAATGATTTCCTTTCATGTTTGAAGTTGATATTACGGAGTTTCTCGTATACCTTACTTACAGACAGCTGACAGTTTTCAACGGACAGAGGATGACCAGACCATAAAACTGAATAATTTTCTATATGGTTCCAAAATAAAAATCGCGAAGAAAACAGCTGTCCCATACATTTAGCTCTAGTAGGACTGCACTTTTGAATAAAACAACAGTTTTTTTTTGCGTTTTTGTTGTTGGTTCCATAGAGAAAGTTGTTCAGTTCGACGGTTCAATCATTCCCTTAAAAAGTGTTACTTAGAATATTGTTGAATCTATTGATTACTGATACATCTCCAAATATGTGATAATAATTTGTCAATTATGATAAATAATCAATCAGATTTTGCATCCTACCTTGAGATGAATTCCTTGAGAACAAATTCATCGAGAACGCTTCCGCGCCCCAGTTAATTCCAGTTTCGACTATTCGAATATTAAGAATTAAGCTTTTTGTGCTTTTTTGTAACCTAATATTATATTTTGAATTACTTTCTGATGTCTTTACTTTTTAATAACACAGTAAACATTTTTGACTTAATATTTACGTCATTTCAATTTAGCAAATTTTTTCGCTGTTATTGTGGTTAAACCATTACATGACTATACAAATTAAAAAGGTTATATTGTTACATCAATATTATGGTACTGGGTACATTACAGGATAGTGGGTTACAACGATTTCGATTTCCAAAATAAAGTATTATTTTATGAAATCCATACAATAATCAACTTCAGTTACAGCGTTCTTTGGGGTTGAAAAAAAAAGTCCATATGCTGTAACCCACAATAAAATTAAAAGCAGGAACATTTAACGGAATCGGGGAAATTAGTATCATAGCTTATCTTAAATTATATTTTCTATCCAAAAATGGCATATGTGGGACTAACATTAACGAAGTTATGAATTTTTTTCTGAAATCGCAAAAGTTTTTCGGGCCTGGTGTAAAGTTTGCCTTTTGTGGGTTACAGCGTTTTCGCTTTCCAGCGTCGATATTATAAAACATTATCCTTCATACTTCAATTAAATTTATTTCCTTTTAGACAGCCCTATAAGAATAGGCTAATGTAATCGAAGCTCCTATGAAGCTGTTGCTCTGTACAATATAATCCTCTGTGCCCTTAGTTAAAGATAGTCCTGCTACCATTATGGCGAAAAATATCATAAGTATGAAAGAATATAAAAAAGTCTATTACTGAGAGTCTGAGGTCCGAACCCAGTGAAATTATTTTATATCGGGGGAATCGGATCACGCGATCGGATTATACAAAACCATGCCTTTTATTTCAGGCGAAACTGATATCGTCATCAGAGTGCAAACCTATTCCACTAGCAACGGATCGCGTCATCAAAGTGAACTCACCCGTATATCACAATCAAATTACAACCTGTTATACATTTGCTGCGTTCACGTACCTAATTCGATATTCACTGCAGCAGTCTTTAACGTAACATTGCAAAAACTGCAACATGACTTCTGAACTGACACGAGAAATGAATGTCGCTACTCTTCGCAAAACTGAAAGAAGAATTTCAAAAAGAAACATATTAAATATCCGAAACTACCTGAAATTTTAACACTGTGCTTAGTAAAGTGAACGAAAGAATAAAACCTCTAATAGAAGAAAATTAAAAACTACGAAGCGAAATAATTATTAAATACGACAGTAGAAAGTAAGACAAATTTAATTCTACAAATTCATACTACACGGAATATCGGAAACGCAAGAAGAGAAAGAAGAAGAACTAATAAATATCGCCTCGGTTACTTCTCCCTTCCTATCTTCGCTGTACCTACTTCTCATCTCCTCTTCTACCAGGCTCAAGTCCTGATGTGTGTGGGATTAACCATATCAATGTCATCCTGTATAAGTGCGTTGACACACGATGACGCACTGACGGATTAGCAGACGTCAGTCCGTCATTTGTGAAGCAAGGAGTTGTATGAAACCGCACGTAGAAGCACACACGGTGACGCATTGCCGCACCGGGTGTGGTTCTATGGACCGACATCTGCCGCTCCGACACTGCGTCATCGTGTGTGAACCATTGAGGTACTATGTTAACTAGAGAAGCTACCGAGAAGTAATGTTTTGTAACACGCGTTAGGGTGCACGCGCTCTAACCCACTTAGCCTGTGCCAGGCGCTCGTCGCAGCCTGACGCTCCCAGCACGTGCACCCACACTGCTATTCATGGTGCACAGATTTTGTTCGCGTTGTCTGCTCTATACATAATTACTCAATGGTGTGAACGCACTTAGTTGTAATCACTACAAAGCGCGCCGCTCAATGCAAATAATTTCCATCTTATACAAAGGAAAGCAAAGCCGGTAACGCTTTATTATAACTGTTTTATCTTTTAATAAAAGCGCCTTGTTGGCGAATAACGTCGCGTCGTAACGATAACGTTACTTTGTCAGTTACGTTTAATATTTTCATATTGCGATAACAGCGTTGTGTATCACATGGATTATGTACACGTGGAGGATATAACTATTGGGATTTGGGAACCTGATAGACATTTGCGCCCCTTTTATAAATCCATATTTTCTTCTAGGAATCGCAGTAGTTTTTGGTAGGGGAATTTTTTCGATTCAATTATACTTAGGACCTGTTCCACCACTTCTAGTAAGTCATTCATTATGTTAGCTTAGTTGACAGATTGTTTGGCATATTTCATATGAAAGATATGTTAAATTATCCAGAAGAAGCCAGAAGCCAGAAGTGGTGAAACAGGCCCTGTGGGGTTGTTTCTGAGGGCCTACCATGAGTTTTCACTGTATTCTACTACTGTAGTTCCGTCACCAATTTCTTATAGCGGAAGTTAGTTCTCAACGTAACCACTAGGAGCCCTTTACGAAATTCAATACAAAATTGGTGACGTAACTACAGTAGGTAGTAAAGAACGGTGAAAACTCATGGTAGGCCTACAGATCTTATAGTGGGATGGTGTGAATTATATGCGTTACATACTTAAGACCATCAAACTGTACAACTTTCACTATGGGACCAATATAAAATTAAAAACAAATGAATTAGTCCGTAGAAAACTTCAATGACTCGTTGGCCATTATACTTCTAGATGCATTTGGGCCAGTTGGGAAGGAACGATCTGGAACAGCAGATTATTTTTCTTGCGATTTCCTTGTTGGTCCCATAATGAAAGTTATTCAGTTTGAAAATCGGATGCACCCCTACGTATTGAAATGTATTAAGGTTTACACCCTGAATAACGATTTGTTAAGGCCAGGCCAGCTCGAAAATTGCCTGACGGCTAGTTAATCAATCCGCATTGGGCTTTCGCATTCGAAAAAAAAAAAAAAGTCTAGGTATCATGGTTGTCAAAAAAAGATTTTTTAAAACCAATTTACATCATCGTTCCGCAAAGCCGCCGCAGCGTAATAACATTTTTTTTCATCATAACCTTTCTCATCCGTAATGGATGTGGCCTCAGATGGTTTGAAAACGAATTGCTTATAAATACAAACTTTGTATTTAGCCACACAATACACCCGAATCAAGCAAATTCCATTTCTAAACCGTTAACATAAGAGTTACCGCAGGGGACTCCTTATTTTGAATATAAGCAAGAGAGACTGACGAGCGATAAATCTATATTAGGAGGTCATGGACAGGACCCCTCAATACACTAATCAAGCAGTATCGATACGCACGAATTTGAGAATGAAAAGCTTAGTTTGTTTCCTGCTTAGAATGGACAACCCTATTTCTTTACATAGCCGTCGCATGAGGCGACTGGGGCAAAAAGCAACACTCAATTCCAGAAACGTTCATTAAAGTTAATCCTCCATTAAATCTCATACTTGATTTTACTACGCCAACAAGAAAAAAAGTGACAGCAAGAGATTTAATGGAGGATTAACTTTAATGACCGTTTCTGCAACATGAGTGTAAGTCACCATCAATAAAAATTTAACACTCAGTTGTAGAAACGCGCAAGTTAATCCTCCATTAAATCTCTTGCTAGCTTTGACTACGTCAACAAGACAGAAAGTGTCAATCTGTGCTTTCGAAATACAAAGTCCCTGCTTTAGAACCTTATATGATAAAACTGTAAAGCGACGAACTTATCCTATACGGTATAGAGTCGCTAGCTCAATCATGATACAGCGGTTCAATTCCTGGAATGCGATTTTTGAATCTCATTCGGTGAGCTCAGCAGTTTAAAATGTCAAAATTACTATGGAGATACGTATCTTTCTATTGCTGATTTGATTTTCAAAAATCATACTACAGTAGAGCGATTTTTTAAAGTCAAAACAGCAGTAAAAGATGTATATCTCAATAGTAATTTTGACATTTTAAACTGCTATCCGCTAGCGTGGAAAGAGTTCGAATCTTTCTATTCCATTTGGTTTATACTGCCAGTCCAGTTAAAAAGATAGTAAAAACTATACGTGCGATAACGACAAAAAAATTATGTTGCTAACTTAGCGAATTTTGCGAATTTTCGTGCATATTATTTCGTCTTCTCTTTTTCGCGTATAGGTTTGTCCATCCTCCGCTTGCTCAGGTTTCAATTCAAGTACTCGCGCCAAAAAAAAACTTTGCAGCCTAGCATAACAAATAACTATTGCCAGACTTGGTGGTGCGATAAAGAAAAAACCACCTGCATATCCGAAAACGTAAAGCAAATACCATAAATTCGGAGGCATGTGTAAAATATGGGCGGGCATGGGGCGAACAAATAATAGACCAGCAATGTCCGCAGCCTCGGCATGCAGTAAAAAAAAAGAATCGTTATTGCTACAATTACAACCATGAAAGGTAGTGGTAGTTCTCTACAACTACGAGAAGTTACGGACCACTCCAAAAGGGATTTTTCTTTTCGTTTATTTGTGACACTGCATGGATAAACCACGGACTTGAAAAGAAACGGACTTAATCAAAATAAATAAATAAATAAATAAAAGTTTTCGTTTTCGTCGTTTTCGTTTTCGTAATCTCGTCTAATCACGAGTGAAGCACCCATTTACATTTGTGTGCGTGCTGACGAACTGTCACGCGGTACATAATGGCGGCGGGTTTTAGGACCTGCGCCTAGAGCTAGTGCATCTGTGTGAGTGTAGGTCTCTTGTAGAACAAATGAAAATGTAGGACCTTGCAGGTTCACAACTTTTCACTGTCACATTACGTCCGTCTTTTTTTCAGGTCCGTGGGATATTCCTACAGATTTCTGACCTCAACCAACTAGGTGCTAAAAAAATGTGAGTTCGCAAGGGAATTCAATCTCTGCCCAGATATCTGTGGCAGAAACCTACGCTACGCCACTGGGGGCCAGACGGTCTGGAAAATAACCCTAGATACGCCAATTGACATTTTTTTATTAGCCCAGTCATTTAACGGTTTGAACCAGGACTAATTAAGAATTTTTTTTTTTTGGTGTATCATTTAAGAGCCAATTTGGGCCTAGAAATATAAAGAAATAAAAAATAAAATATATGACAGCAAATTTAAAATTTAGCATTTATCTCGTGCTAAAAAAACCAGAAGGTAAAATTTTTTTTTCACATTTTTACAGCTTTACCATTATAAGTACACCCTTCAAACACGGTGTAAAAATGTTTGTCTACTTAGAAATAATTGAAAAATACATTTGTATTTTCTAATGAATAACATGTTTTTTAAATTTCTATGTCTATTTTATTACTCAAAAGTCAATTTACTGTTGAATCTAATTAAAATGAGTGCACTGGTATAAAAATTATTAAGTTTATATCCTTCTGGGAGATAGAATAGAATGGAATAGAATAGAATATCTTTATTTGCTCTGCTACAATTTAGATTTCTATGTTGCGTAGTGATTTTTTTTTCAATTTGTTTTCAGGTAGTCTTTTTGCCACTAAATGGTAGGTAACAGTATGAAAAAACAATTTATAATTACTCCCTACTTCTCCTAACAAAACTCCGTAAAATGACTGGACTAGATAGGATAATTCATTAATTAAGGGTTAATAAATCTAAAGGATATGTTCCATTCAATGTGACATTATTCACCCTTCGTTGACCGAGTACGTTTATTTTAAATGTTTGTGGTCTAGTCTAGACAAGTTTTTTGGTCCAGACGAATCACGAACGAGGTGGGTGCGGTGCGGCGGCGTGCCAATATAAAGGACCTAATTTGTACCTAAAAGCACCTTTCATGTCTTCATTATCATGGAAACATACGGGCGTTCGACACAATTTAAATTACCTTTATTTATCGTTTCCTTGCTTCGTTAAGCTACTCAATGTGTAATTTTGGATCTTTGACCCAAAAAAGTGGGTTCCACAAGCAGTGTTTCATTATCATCAGCCTAAACACCACTTTTTTATAGGGTTCCGTACCCGAAGATTGCAAACGGCACCCTACCACTAATATAAGCCTATGTTGTACGTCCGTCCGTCCGTCCTTCCGTCCCTCTTTCTGTCTGTCCTATCTATTTAGAGCTGTTACTTTTGAACCGTTATAGCTAGACAGTTGACATTTTCACAGAATATGCGATTTGATGGCAGATTTGCTAAAAAATAATAAAAATGTCAAAAAATGCCTCCTCCTCATAGAAGAAACTAGTTTTTATCAAAGTTTTTTCTTCTCGCTCTGTCGTAAAAACGGCAATGCATACAAACAAACTTGGTGCGATTATAGAGAAAACTCTACAGTATAACCACACATAATAAAAACTAGCGAAGTGTCAGTCGGTCTCACGCTAAAGGTCCCGGAGGTCAAGGAAAAAAAACTTTTTTGTAAGTTAAAATATTGTGTGATTATGTGGTGTCGTACAGAACCCTCGCGAGTGGCCCGACTCGCACTTGACCGGTTTTATACACACGCACATATTTATACACTTAAATACTAACTTATCCAGTTAATAACCAGGCACGTATCCTGGGGGGGGCCCCCAGGGATAGGTGGGATTTATCCCCCCCCGAAATCCGAACATTTGTATGGAAAAGTGATTACAGCACTCACTTTTTCATTGTTTTTCTATGAATATCCCCCCCCCCCCCCCGAAAATTAAATGTCCCCCCCCCCCAAACAAAAGTCTGGATACGTGCCTGTTAATAACCATTACCTTGATCAAAATCATCATCGTCATCACATGACGTACCTGCCAGCTGCCACTGCAGGATGCAGGCCTCCTCTCGCGATATCTTATATCATTCTACACCACACTGATTCCTTGCGGATTAGAGGCAATCTAGTTCAAAATTAGAACCCGTATATATCCTCAGATTTCTTTGTGTTCAACAGTCAACTTTCTGTGAGGGTCTTGTAATGTAATTTGGTAGGCAGCAGGTATCTAATTATATCAGCTTTTTGTGTTCTCTCTCTGCTCATTTATGTTGTTGTTACCTGGATTCTAAGTGATATCATTCTTGAGTCTTGACAAAGACTTGCTATTATACTTACTTCTAACTTAATTATAATTGAAATAATTATGGTGCGAACAAGAATACGTACGTAATTATATAATTTCTTATGCAGTTTCATACTCTGGGCCTATAACAACTATGTTCAACAGTGTTCTATAACAATCTCACGATATTTGCCTATTAACTAGGCACCTACTTACATAACCAAGATGGCGTATGCACACTCACCTTCCATCACCACTCAGAGGCACGGTGTGGCGCCACTCAAATCTCTCTTCAAGCACAAGAATAAATATCCTTACAGAATGAAATGAAATGAAAAAATAACTACCTCCGTGGTCTAACGGTTAAGAGCATTGGGCTCTTGACACGGAGGTCGTGGGTTCGATTCCCACGGGGGACACCTACCTAGTGATTATATCGGGTGTCCCTTAGGATCCATACATTTAAAAGTCATATTTTGAAAATCCATAACAGACATGACATAACGTTAATTCGTATAGCAATTAAAATGTTTAATATGAAAATATATAGCATTATTTGCCATAGTAATGAAAATCCATAATACATGAAAATCCATAACTTTGAAAAACGCGTTTTTAGACCCCAGATCTAACTCAGTCGGTTAGGTTAGCGAGGAGCGAAGCGACGAGCATGTTAGGTTTCTTGCGACCACAGTGACCGTAGTATACAGGGTGTAAGGGACAGCCCTCCGCAGACTGAAACGGTGAACTCAGACCATCAAACTGAACAACTTTCACTAAGGAAAGGAAGGACCTCAGGAAACGCGAAAAAAAATCTGCTGTCCCATACATTTGGGTCGGGTAGGTACGGCAGTTTTGTATGGGGCAGCAGATTTTTTTTCGCGTTTCCTGAGGTAGGCTCCATAGTGAAAGTTGTTCAGTTTGATGGACTGAGTTCACCGTTTCAGTTTGCGGAGGGCTGTCCCTTACACCCTGTATACTACGGTCACTATGGTAACACAATCCAAGGCTGAGTGTGTGCAACTGTTCGTACATCTAACCTGCGCTAAGTGTTAGTGCACCGACAGCAGCCACTTTTATGAAACTTTCATTCTGTTCGGATAATTATTCATGTGCTTGAAATGCGGGGTAAGGTGTGGTACACGGAGCAGCCATTCTGTACGTAGTACCTACTAATATCTGAGTAATTAATACGAGTATAGGTACTAGTTTCAATAACACAGAAATCTTGACACCACAATAATTATAATTATCAAACTGTCACATCAAACGTGAATAACTAAGCAACCCAACCATACGGCACTATGTTAATTAGCGGCAGCGTCTCAGCCGCAAGATGGCGCTGCGCTGTCGTTAATCATATCTTGTCAAATGTTTGCCGACACACAAACACCCGTATTTACATTAATATGTTTATATTTGACGGTTCTGTTTGCGCTGCATTTAGCTGGGATTAATCACGGTTATGAATTACAGGGTGTTTTGGAAATATTATGCAATCTGTTTTCTTTTGCTGTTTATTTTTTGGTTTCAAATGACGCACTACCCCAATTCTTCTATCTAACCAGAAGTTCTTGTGCTATTTTTGAATCTCACACTTTCAAAATCATGATCTAATGATGCTAATCTCCATAGTAATTTTGATATTTTCTGCTGCCGATATGACTTTCAAAAAGCACAACTAGGGTGGATGTCTGAATGCTATTATTTAGAAATTTTATAGACTCTCACGATTTTTACAAATCTAACGTCAACTCATATGTTAGAATCCATCAAGCCGTTTAGGCTGTAGGGCCTGCCATAGAAATAGACACACACACATACATTACATACGGTCGAACAACATAAAAACATAAGTCTTCTTCATTTATCGTGTGGGCTGCAACTCCTGGTGTCTTTCCATTAAACTGGTGTCACAGTTTTTTAAGACCACGGCCTTATGGTCTCTGATGTGGTTTATAACACAAAAACATAGTTTGTAGCCATGACACATTTTTTTGTTTATATTTTTGATACCATTGCACGCATCAGGTCATCGTTTTAAAACAGTGGAAACCACATCAAAATCTGTTCAGTAGTTTAAGCTTGATGGTCAACAGTATGACAAACAAAAGATTTGTTGTAAAATAAAGTATTTTATTAAATTTTCAAGCCCCCTATTAACAGTTGACTACAGTTAGCTCTAGAGCAAGTCGTGTTTGCATGAATATCGAACGGGAGCTACTCTAGTGTGTACCTACTATAATGTGTAGTGACTACTGGTGACTAGTGGCAAACACTTACTGAATTAATTATAATTGATGCTCTAAATTGTTTGGTATACTTCAATTATTCCCTTTCTAGGTCGATAGACCTTGCTATAACTACCAACCATCTTTCATCTACTGTCCTTTGATAAGTTATAAACAGTCAAAGCTACGAACGCGTCGAAAAAAATTTCAATCAGGTAAGGCCGTTAAACCCTATGTTACGCACACAGAGATAATTTGTATGACGCTAACCAACCTCAGAAAGTTGGCCCTTTTTGTTTTATACGGTAGAAGCTTGAGGCTCAATCTGAACATAATGATATTATACTTTATCTAAGCTGCTGCCACTCATCCTCTCCACTTGACCAACCAACGAAGCATAACTTTCTCTATTATAGTCATAAACATCTTCTTTTGAAAATAGAATGAAACTTCGTTTGCATGTAGCGCGCTAAAATATTGTACATTCAGAAAAACCCTGAATACCGGTTGATTTTTTTTAACGTTCCGAATCTTTTGGTCCCATAATAAAAGTTGTTCAGTTTGATGGTCTGAACAACCTCTGAAAGTTTCAGATCGGTAAACAAATCTTCCGTCTTAATAAGCTGACACTTTTTAAGGGGATGATCAGACCGTCAAACAGAACAACTTTCTTTAGGGCACCAACATCGAAATCGCAAGAAAGGAATAACGACCGTAGCGGTTTTTACTACCAACACCAACAGATTGCCAAGGCTAAAGCTTGCTAAAGGCTTTTAATTAAAAATTTTACCAATAGTTCGGTATAGATCAAGCACAATGCGGCACCGTGAATAGTGAGTGGGTGGTGGCACTCGTCAATCTATCGTTGCGAATAAATGGCGCGACCGCAGGCCAGCGAATGTATTGCCAATGCGATACCGTGAACGACCAGCCGACACACGAGTAGCAGGGCTTCCACTACCATTTTTGATCGTAAAATCAGAAATCATAAATATGCAATGATCATTACGAATTTAAGGTCTAATGCTGGGTTCACATGCTCGCCGTGCAGCCCGGCAAGCTTAGGAAATTCGCTGTACATTGAAGCTTCTATAAAGTTAAATAGTAACAATCACTTTACAGACGAGTCAATGTACAGCGAATTGCCTAAGCTTACCGGGCTGCACGGCGTGCATGTGAACCCAGCATAACAAAATTAGCAGATACTATTTTAAGCGCGGTACGCCCTTCTGCCCGCTGGACAGACGACCTAAAAAGTAGCGGGGAGCGACTGGTTGAGGAAGGTCAAGGACAGAATTTTTTGACGCACCTTGGGAGAGGCCTATGTTCAGCAGTGGACGATGAAAGGGTGATTATAATGATTTTAAGCGAATGATCTGACCATCAAACTGAACAACTTTCTTAAAGGGACCAATATCGAAATCGCGAAGTTATGTTTGCAGTTTTGTATGGGAAAGCTATCTTTTGTTTCCCGATTTCTACATGGGATCACCATTTCCATGGTCCCATGGAGAAAGTTGTTCAGTTTGATGGTCTGGTCATGCCTTTAAAATAGTTTCAGTCTAACAAAATTAGCTATAGGGTAAGTTTTATTAAAATACTAAGCGACCGCAGGCAATCAAATGCATTACTGACAACTCCATAAGATTTAGACATATCGACCCTTCTGGCCTCAAAGGTCGTAAACGCCACTTTTCGCCAAAATTAGTTAATAATGCAGTTTTGCAGGGACGTTCTGATACTTCTTCCTAGCAGTTTTGTTAATTTTTTTCGCTCTATCGATCGGTGTATTCCCCTGTAAAAAAACATTTTTAGCGTTTACGACAACTGAGGGCAGAGGGGTCGATATTTTACCTGCGTTACTAGCCAAACCATACCCGTGCAGTAGAACTTTTACAAGGATTTGTTGTATAATTTAACCATTTAACCATAACATAAACATTTAAAACATTGATTCGTATAAGGATAATGGTATGTGGCATAGAGTTTATATACCACTTTCTATTACTATTAATTAAAAAATCAACACTCTTCAGCGTAGACTTCTATTTAATTATGATATTTCGGTCGAAAAAAACGGCAGAAATAGCACGAAAATAGGATATACGCCTTCGATCAAAATAAAATTAATGGATAGGCCTTACGCGAACATTTCAAACCAGAAAAATGAGGCAAAAAAAAATGAAAGGTTTACTTGTCACTTGTATGCAAGTGCCCTAGATTTGACAGATAATGGCGCTAGTTTGTATGGACCAAGTGCACCAGTAGTGTGCTTCAACTTACCGCACTTCAGGCCTATCCATTCATTTTATTTTGATCTAAGATATACGCAACGGATATTTTCTTGTATGAAAAGAGCTATTAGTTAAAAAAAATTATTCTAAGCTTATTGGAATCAAAATAAGAATTTATTTATTTTTGATAAAATAACAAACATAGATGTTTTTTTTTTTTAAATTGCCTGTTTCATCCCACTGCTAGGCAAAACGCCACCTCTTCCTGGGTCGACCTAGATGCCGCCGACCGTTTTCAGGGATCCAGGGCATGATGATTTTTCCCCATCTCTCAGATCATCATAGATGTTATATTTAAAATATTTCCGTTCTTATTATTCTGCCATCTCATATCGTCGGAGTTTAAGCGTAATAATAATTTCACATTTGCCCTTTCTACAGATCACCAAAGGTTTCTAAAAACGAATTATTTTTCTAAATTAATAGTGGCATTTTCGTCAATCCACCGTTGCGTAAAATAAATGACGTGACCGCAGGTTATCGAATGCATTGCTGACTCGATATTATGCGACCAGCTGAGCACCAGCTTGCACGAGGTAACTATTCCGAACATTTTTGCGGCGAACATTGTCAAAGGTTTTAGTTTCCTTTGACATAGTTTGTGGCACGGGCTTCTGTTTGGGATATATTCTTTTGAGTGTCCCGTATCGAAACAAAAACAGTGTAAAAGGCATGTAAAGCTTTGTGTAGGGCCTCATGAAAAAATTTAACATGGATCATTTTCAGGACATTGAAACATTTTGTTTTATCTGCAAACAAACACCGACCTAGAGCGTCGGAAGTGGAGATGGGCAGGATATGTTGCACGTATGGATACTGAGCGCTGGACCAGAAGAACACTGTCTGGTGTGGAGGCCCTGAGAAACCACGCAGGGTAGAGGAAGCCCCCTAAAGATGGGTAATTGATATTAGGCGACACGTGGCTCCCAACTGGATGCAGAGGGCGAGGGACAGAACGTCATGGAGGAATATGGACTGATCAAGGGTTGTAATGATTTCTGAGACATTTCTGACCCTTATGTTGACCGTTTGACCCAAGTGTTGGTGCCTACTGACCAAAGAGGTCAGACCTTTCTTAAGCCACCATTCTAAGACTGCCTTGGTCCATCGGCCGTCTTCCTTTCTAGCCAAGTAATGGACGGGCCATCTCCACTTTAACTTAGTGATTCCTTACAAACATCCTCGAACTTAGTTCTTCGACGAATTTCTACGAGAGGCATGAGATTTGGCAAGCACAGGACCGTGAGAAATGGCACATTAAAAAGGAGGACTATGGCCTGCAGTTTGCTGATGTGGTTCTTCTTCTTTTCGTGTCAGCATGAGTTATGCCAATCGTACGGTAGTGGAATGATTAGCCAGTCAGCAATGGTCCTATTGGGGCTGAACTGCTCAGGGTGCGCCGGACCAACTCAGATTTCGACACTCGGAATGGCTTTTTTGCGCCTATGTGGTCTGATTTGATTGAAATAAAAAACGAACCCTCCGTCCATTAAGTGGCGACGGCCTCAACCCCTTGTCACACTGGACAGAGTTTCGGTACTACTGGTGAAACGTGGATGTTCTGAGGTTTCAGAATATCTCTGACTACACCCTCGGGGAATACAGTTTTGAACATATGCTTATAAAAAACTCAAATCAAATCGATCAATCAACGCGATTTGATGAATCAATCAATTAGTTGTTTGTTAAGTTATAGCTGGTGCCACCCCTAAATCTCAGGTGGTAAATTTCGGGTCGCGGTGCGGATGGGGAGTGGGGACCTCTATTCGCTTCGCTAAACGAGCGACACAAACACACCCTCGGTACTGCACCCACCTGCATAGTATATCTAGATATAACTAAGTATAATAGCTGTCTCGCTACACCTCTCTGATTTAGGAATACAGAGATCGAATATAAAAAGTGCAGCAGTTCAACTTGAAGGCCGCAATGTTGTTTTATGTTAATATCCTATCGAAGTGTGTGATCTCAGGCTTTTCAGCAGACCTGTCAAAAGATAAATATCTCCATTATTCACGATCAACTGCAGAAAACAATAGCAGGTAAATTATAGGATATTCGCTGTTTATTAATCCTTTTGTGTCACCAAATATACGAAAAATTTATTGCTTTTGGCAGCAAATTGACTACTTACAACCAATCTGCTGACTATTATGGCTTGCAGTGGGAGGTCAACTTGCTTTGAAATAATTTTCAAGCAGCATTAACAGGCTTCAGCCGAATTAGCAAGCTACAGTGTCATATCTGCAGAAGATCTGAAAACCGATGTGTAGTCAGAGTTCTAGAGTGGAAAGAACGAATTGAAGCCGGTAGTATGCTACACCTGATACGGCTGTATCACGACTTTTATCTCGTTCGTTCGCGCGCATATAGAAAGAGAGCGAAAGTGTGATAGCGCTGTATCACGGTGGCATGCTACCCATGCTGATAGGCGTAGTGTCGGACGCCCTGCGACGCTGGACTGAGGACCTAAAAAGGTAGCGTGGAACGACTGGATGAGGAAGGCTGAGGATAGTGTTTTTGGAGTGTCTTGAAAGTCACCTATTTTCAGCAGTGGACGATTATAATTAGGCTGATGATGATGATTATAGACCGGCTTCTAGCATGACTTAAGGAATAAGATAGGTTCACCACCGTCGAACTGAAGTCAAGGACGTTCCAAAGCGAATTTTCTCTAGAAGCCTTCCTGTACTGAACTGGAATGTGCCGGCGATTATGTCGGCGGTATTGACACGGGCCTAATAACGCAGGCTTCCGATGGCTTCACCGAATTCCGCTCTCAGGAAGCGGATAATCGCGGTACGAGCTTGTTAATAGCAAGTGATAAATTAAGCTTATAATTTGTTATCGAGCTAAACGCTGTTTTCGATGCAAGTGAATATGTTAGCTATGCTATTAATATTTGTAGAGGACAGTGGATGGAAAAAGAACTGGAGAAATGAAGCGCAAAACGGGGAAAACGGTGGTCTTTGTCCAACAGTGGGACAATACCGGTTGATTTAAAAATAAAAATTATATAGGGTGTAGGGAAAAGTTCGTATGCTGTGAAATACAAGACACAGTAAGAAAACAATTTTATTGTTTTTGTCGCGCGGATCCGCGTTCCGGCATACTAGAGGTTAAGCCACATATACTCTACCCATCAAACTGAACATTTTTTCCACAGCGAAAGAGAAGTATGCTACTACATACAGTAGGTACGGATTCTATGCCTCCCACCAATTGTTACCCCACCCTCTCTTGGTGGAAGCGTGGCAGAAAATATAGGCAATGGTGTGTTCATCTCACTCGAAGTCATCCAGAAATTTCAGTATTGCTCTTGCTTACATCTTATCAGTTAACCGTGTATAATACGCTACCGAATGCGTCCAGACCTGGAACCTATATACCCAGATACCTATCTATATATAACCTCAAACGTTCGATTACATCTATTCGTGACATCGTCTCGAGCATGTCACGATGTTGTCACGAGACGGGACCGCCGGGAGCCGGGACTCGGGAGTCGGAGCGACCCGACAATAGTCTCTCCGGCTATCTGAAGCGTCTTCAGATCTACACGGTTAAGGAGACGACGGTTGCTTCTTTAAAATTAATTCTTATTTTGAAACTTTGTTTGTTCTTTTGCAAAGTTTTCGTGGAAGTTCCTTTACAGTGAACGAGAGGGTGGAAGCTGCAAGCAGGTATTCCGAAATGCACGCATACGAGCGCACGGTACATTTACATTAGCACAGAAAGTTATCATTATTTATAACCGACCGTACATAATCGGGGGTTTTGAAGAGGACGTCTCATTTGGGGAGAATAGGGTAGTGTGGAGAGCAGCAGACTTTTTTTATTGAGTCGCGTGGCTAGAGATCTACCGAGAGGACGTCTGCGTCGGCTCGTGATTTTTCTGGCCATGTGGCTCTGCCATTTTGTGAACTCTTTTGTGTTTTAACCTTAAAAAAAATCACTCGAGACTCTAAACTACTTACATTGGCAAAACTGCCATTACTTAATTAATTATTACTGATCATTTTTATATGTATACTCTCCACATAACGAGACGTTGGCTGAATTGTGATAACACATCGGATGCCATAATACAAAAATTGAATTGAAATGACTTTTTTTATTACGAGTTCAATGTTGGTCCTATAATGATAGTTCTTCTTCTTCTTATCGTGTCGACTTCAAATTTTGAACAAAGTCGCTAAATAGTACCTTGCCAGAAGTGGGCAACCTATATTGCACCGTCGCTAGCGGTCATGAGCTTCTCCTGCGTGCAGGTGTTAGGGCACGCAGGGCACGATGTGAGATGGACCATCGTGGCCATCCATGACAGTTCTTCAGTTTTATTGCCCGAAGCACCCCCTAAAATATTTATGCTTTTGGGTTTAGACCCGTATTTTTTCGAAAAAAAATTCCCACACTATGTCTTCTTAAACAATATTAATATCGGTAATCAGTCAAATTATACTTATATCGGGAAAAACGAAGGTTCCCGGTATGCTACCTGTATACCCCTTAAGTATAGCCACTTGTCTTTGTGGAACGTATATCAGACGTCGTCAGATACCCCTCCCCCCTCGACTACCCACTTCACCCCCGCCCCCGTCCGAGGACTAGTTAGATAAACTGCATCTTTACCTTCGAAGAAATCAAACGAGACTACAAGAGGCAGTAGTAACTAACGAAGCAGTAAAATGTGTAATCAACGTCCTTGGACTATACAAAGCCCCCTCGAGTGACGTGTGGGAAGGGAAGTACTATACTGCCTCCATGGCCCAATGGTTAAGAGCAATGGGCTCTTGACACGGAGGTCGTGAGTTCGATTCCCCTACCTAGGACACCTAGTGATATGTCACTTTGTGCGTTTTTCTCCGGTTGGTTAAGACATTGCAGGCTGAATCACCTGATTGTCTGGAAACAAAGATGATTCCGTGCTTCGGATGGCACGTTAAGCCGTTAGTCCTGACTACTATCTCTGGTGGTAGAAGTCGTTAGGTATAAAAACCACGTCAGAGGCCGTAAGGCGGTTTGATTTAATAAACTCTGACACCAGGGCTTGTTGCCCACACGATAAGAAGAAAGACAGCCCAAGTTATAACCGTGAAGCCAACAGATGGTGCTACCTGTCACCTTCGAAAATTCAAACTCAAAATTGTGTTCAAGATAACATCACATAGATAACTTTCTGAACTATGCTCCATATAAGACTCTACATATTGTTGGACCAAGGCCGGTCATCAGGCTTCACACCTAGCTTGTTAGAAGATCTTCCCTTTTCAATGAAGAAGCTATCAACCATCCACCTACTACCTGCACAGACGTACTAAACCCCCGATACGTCCGACGTACCCGGGGTCCGTATTGAGTATCTTTCAGCAAGCCTCTTATGCCATGAAATCCAGTCAATCGATGGCATCGACTCGATAGAAGAAGAAAGATCTTAAAGTAATGAGTGTTTTTCCTGTGTTTTTCAAGAGGATCGCTAGATGACACCACGATCTTCGTGAGTTAGGCTCGTCGCAAACGAGCCACCGGCCACGCCATCGGTGGTTGCCGCAGACTCTGCTGTAGCGAGTGGCGGGCACACGGGCCACACGTGTGCGGCGAATTAGTATCAAATGTATAAAATAGCGTGAGAACTGTGGCCGGTGACTCGTTTGCGTCGAGCCTAAAGAAACATTTTTTAAACATAACAATAATCATTTGAAACTGTTTACGTCTGACATGGCTGTATGGGCTCGAGAACTTGGCCTTAAAAAAAAGGCAGGCACAGTCTTGACATGACTCTCACGTGATTTGGAATTAGATTAGTACTTCCTATTTCTATGGATTTGAAACACTTCTCTGTGAAGCGATGCACATGCCATGCTTCCTCCTTCCTTTCCTTAGACAGCTAGCTCTAAAACACATTAAAAACATACACAAAATTTCAGGTAATTTTCAATAAATCAATTATTCCTTAAACCCAAGAAAATTGTGCGCAGATTAAACAAACATAATTATGCTGTAAATAAATCGCATATCAGTTGCATTTGAGTACATATCATACTGTTTTATTAATATACTGTAAAAAGACCTAGATGTCACGAATGGTTGCAAGTAGACCGCACCTTTACTGAGGTGCCATCTATCTAAGTTAAACTCTATTTACTTCACGATAATATATCGGCAGTACTTCGGAATGAAAGTAAATAATTTAGAGCAAATTGTGGAACATTGTCTATCTTCATTCATCATAATCATCATCATCACAGCCTATATACGTCCCACTGCAGGGCACAGGCCTACCCTCAGGGAGGGTGCATGGGCGTTAGTCCACCACGCGTGCCCTATGCGGCTTGGTAGACTTCACATACGCATCGTAATTTCATCTTCAGCGTATGCCGGTTTCCTCACGATGTGTCCCTTCACCGTTTGAGAGCAGTCGGTATTACGTACATAGGTTAGAAAAACTCATTGGTACATAGCATGTGGTCCGTGCGGATTCGAACCTGGACATCAAGATTGAGTTTCCATAGCTCTCCGCAACGCGCCAGCGACCTATCTACATTACTAAGTTTTAAAATTTAGTTTTGTCCAAATTGGATTAAACTAATGATTGGTTGACCGCAGCTGATTAAAATTGAATTATAAATAACATACCTAATTTGCCAATTCATCAATGCCAATGAGCTAATTACATTTTGTTGGGTGGTTGGTAATGTGTAATTTTGTATCAGGGAAAATGCATGTATAATTTTGTAATAGATATTATTAACTAGTTAATATTCATCAACAAGCTGAGGTATGTTAGTCTAGTTAGTGGCTAGCATAGTCTTATAGAGGATGTAAAAAAACCATGTTGGAGCCTTTAGGGTATGCTTCAGACCAGAGCGATATTATCGAGCGATATTATCGCTGCGATTTTGCGATAATTCGGTATGTCAAGTTTTTTTTTGGAGGGCTGAATCGAAAACCATTTCGAGATAATTGTCTCAATAATCATATTTTCTATGTCAGAGATTTTAAAATGAAAGGATTACAGATATTTTTAATAAAATAACGTCGTTTTTCGGTCCGTGCAGTGACGTCACTGGCATACCTGTGAACTCCTTGGTAAACATAAAATCAACTTAAAATAACCGGCCATTAAGAAAAAAAAATACTTTCACAATGTCAGAATTTGACATTTGATGTTGCCGTATCTTTTTCCAGCATAGAGTTAGAAAGAGGAGGCAGGTTTTTTTTTTTAAATACAGCTGTATGTAGTTTTTCTCCATGGAGTTCGAATTATTTTCTCTCCACCATTTTTGCACTTAGAGATTACAGATTAAAATAATTTAAAAATTAAATTTATATTGATAAACTCGATGAATCGCAATAAGAATGAAATAGGTATCTTAAAATTATGTCTTCTGTCCGTAAACAATATAAAAATGAAGACGAAAAAAAACTTGACATACCGAATTGTTCTCAGTACATTTTGTATGGGGACGCGCGCGATCCTACACACTGCCGCGATATTATCGAGCGATAATATCGCTGCGATTATGCGATAATTGTTCTCAGTACATTTTGTATGGGGACGCGCTCGATCCCACACACTGCCGCGATATTATCGCAACCTGACGCAATCTCTTTCTACTACAGTCAGTGAAGGGCGTATGCGTGACGCGAATCGCGGAATCGCTGCAGTGTGTAAGGTGTCGCGATATCGCTGTCGATAATATCGCTCGATAATATCGCTGCAATGTGCGGAAGCCTTCAAACTGAACAAATGGAGCCAAGATCGAAATCTCGAAAAATCAACATCCATCAACTCCTATCCTATTATGACCTATCCGTGTATTATTTGGATTTCTCCTAGGTACCTCTCAAGAAATAGGGTTCTAATCATTTGCTTCACAGGAAGTAAGGAAAAGTATAGATAACCTTTAATCCACGTACACTACCCATCAAACTGAACAACTTTTTCTATGGAAGCAAACCTGTTCGAGCAACAAAGAAATCAGTTGTTCCATACTAAACTGCAATATCTACACCTACTCAAATGTATGAGAAAGCTGATTTTTTTGTGTTCTGACAGGTTTGCTCCCATAGTAAAAGTTGTTCAGTTTGATGGGTAGAGTATATGGTTTAAGGGTTATTAATGATACTTTTCCTTACACCTGTATAGTTTTCAAATAACTTAAGGTTATTTCAATGTGAAATACCTGCGTACAATTTTATTTAATTGGGTTTTTTTTGTGGCTTGGATGTCCCGAATCATGGATGTTTGTATCTATATATGTATTCTATATGGTTGTCTAGTTATCATAATACAAGTCCAGGCTAGATTCTGGAACTTTAAATGTGACTAGATAATTTGTGTGACATTGTCCAAGACATTTATTTATTTATTTATTTTATGTATTTATTGATGAAGACTGTTATGGATACGCACTTTGTATTTTTAATGAATTTTAATTGGGTAATAAAAAACACTATAAAATGTAGGTAGGTACAATTCATTTTAGATTCACTCAAACAATCTAGTCTCAATTCCCCTAACCAAATCGACTGGCCTAGATTCAAGCAAATTTAGGAAACGTACGTACAAAATGAAGTTATGGCTGGTCCATCAGGAACAGATATAGCGAAGCGAGCGTAGCAGGCCGGAGTGGAGCGCAGTCGAGCGGAGCGAGGGAAGCAGATATAGAAGATGGAAAATAAAGGGGTGCGGACGTGCGGGGCGGCGATGGGTGCATTCAATTTTCCAATTTAAAGAAGCGTAAAGCGCCGGGTGCTGTGCATGCGTCGCCTAGGATCTAACTTTATGCATTTCAATTGATATTTAGTATCGATTGCTGTTTTTGTGGTGTTTTTACAGGGAGAGACTGGACAAGGACGTCGGTCGAGAGTTTTGTGGCGCGCTGTGGGATTTGTAGGGCTCCGTACCCAAATGGTGGCCACGGGGCCCTATTCATAAGCCTGCGCTGTCCGTCTATCCGTCAGTTGTGCTACCTAGGGCTGTAGGTATCTTTGACGGCCCGACAGCACAGTCTGTAGTGAACCTGCCTGCTGTGCCGCGGGTTCGAATCCCGTAAGGGACAAATATTTGTATTACGAATATATTTGTACCAGAGTCATGGATGTTTGTATCTATATATGTATTCTATATCGTTGTCTAGTTATCATAATACAAGTCCAGGCTAGATTCTGGAACTTTAAATGTGACTAGATAATTTGTGTGACACTGTCCAAGATATTTATTTTATTTGATATTTTAAACCGAAATAGGTACATAAACGGTAGGCATTACTCCAGAACATGCATTATTATGGCAGATTTTCTGACAAAAAATAAAAATAAACAGAACAGGGTCCTTCTTAATATGCTGACACTTTTAATGGGATGATCCAGACCATCAAACTGAACAACATTATTCATGAGACCAACATCAAAATCGCAAAAATAGTACCGTACATTTGGCAAGCCTACTTGAGGTTGGCAGTTTTGTATGGAACAACAGATTTTTTTTGCGATTTATTTAGTATGACGGTCTGATCATCCCCTTAAAAAAGTGTCACCATATTATTTTACAGACTTTTATTAAAAACAGCTGCACAGTTACGTCCTATGGTACATTGCATGCATTGGATCGATTCCAATACATGCAACCAACTATGATATTTCTATTCGGCACGTGTTGCCAGTTATATGAATGCATTCTGTGCAGTTATTGCCAATTCAACCTTTATTCCCTCCCCATAGAGTCCACCCGCCACCCCTAATGACCTGCTTTAGAATATTCAATAGTCCAAACAAAACAAGCACATTTACATGAAATATTTCCTCTTATAGACCTGTTGCAAGTCAGATTTTTTTAAATAGATTTTGTTTCTTGGTTTATTGACGCGATTCGGATAGATAATCGATAGCTCGAATTTGTATAAAAAATGTAAAGAAACGTTGAGAGGTTATATCAGTTTTTATTATAGATTTAAAAATCATACGTAAATCATTAAACTGAACTTATTTGAGTATCAAATTGATTTTCTAGGTCGGAAATGCACGAAAAATAATAGATATTGTTGAAAATTTTAGACTTTAAAACTAATTAATTATGTTTTTCTCACGAAACCATTCCAAAAATAAAAATTTTGTATTGAAATAAAAAGTACCTAATAAAAGTTTTTCTTATCTACGAAAATACCTTTTACAAAAGTTAGCACAAGTGCAACGTTTTACGTACTGACTGACCTCAGTATTATAACATCGGAGTCGAAACTCGAGACCAACACAGCTACTTCACCGGTCACTAAAATTGCAATTAAATATCAGTCTCGCGATAAGTCTATAAAAGACCTGGTTTTGTTTTAAATTTAATTACGCTTTGAATTACGCATAACTTCTTATACAATATTAATATCCCACCCAACTCCTTATTCCGAAAACTGGGAAGAGAGACAGGGAGGTACTCAGCGGGATAATAAATGACAACTATTTAATTGTCGGTACTAAGACCTTAGTCTGCATCTAATGATGATTATCTGTAGGGTAGGTAGTGTAGATATGTGTTCTTACATTAGGCTGACCGAGAAACTAATAGCGCAAATCAAAACTTGAAACAATTTTCTTACTAAGCCGTGTGGTCTGTAAGACTTAGGTTTTTATATTAGTCATTTAGTACCTTACAACAATTTCTAAACAGCAATCGGTAATCTTTTTGGTAATTAAAAAGTCCCCCGGCGTACAGAGTACAGCGTTTAACATTTTTGGAATCATATTTTTTTTCTGTACCTTCTTTACGAACACTCATACACAAAAACGTCTATAATCGTTATCATACATTTCTTACTAAGTTCATCTACCTCGTCGCAGAAGCAGTGCCTATTCGTTCACAAATGCGCCCGGGACCACGACTCTCCATATTACCTACTATAATCGATGCGAACGAGCGCGTGACTCCGCTCAGAATTTAGCCATTTCTTTGTAAAATTAGATGAATTAGTATGAATTTTCAAAAAATAAAAAAAATATATGTGAAGTAAGCATAAGCATATGCTCACGACTATATTCCCAGAGGGGGTAGTCAGAGATATTCTGAAACCTCCGAACATCCACGTTTCATATGTGAAGTGTATTGTAATTTTTCATTTTCTTCCGATCAACAGAGTTGGTTGGTTGAAATGGTTACAACTGTAATAAAAAATGGGTGACTTTAGATTCCTTTTTCTTCAGTTTATTAATTTAAATAGATTTCGAGAAACACTAAATCACTTTTCATTGTCCTGTAGATTGTTCAGTTTTGTTTTCTGCTTAAAAAGTGCCATAGTTAATCTATAAAATGGTTAAAAAGTTACCCAATTTCACGGTACCCGTAAAATCGGGCATGAACATATTGACACAATACACGCCTCAAAATTGAAGCATGTCAGTTTCCCCACAATATTTAGTATTTACCGATCAATCACCACTAGACCATAATTATATCTGCATCCCACCCTGACCTCACATGAAGGGACACAAGCATTAATTGCGAACGAAAGTAAAGTTGTTAGCGGCGTTTTGTAAAGGAATTAATTACGAGCCGCGGGCTGTAGAGGTGCCTTTTGTGTCGCTAATTGAGTACCTACTGTGGGCTCACGTGTGTAGAGTTGGGAACGTTGTAGGTTATAACGTTGTTAGTAGTAGCGTTGTAACGTTTCTATTTAAACTATTATGTAGCTGTGCCTTTTGCGACGCTGATTGAGTACCTACTGAGGGCTCACGTGTGTAGAGTTGGGAACGTTGTAGGTTATAACGTTGTTAGTAGTAACGTTGTAACGTTAAGCCCACGTAAGGACCTACTGTAGGCTTACGCATGTATTTGAGTTGAGAACGTTGTAGCACGTAATGTTGTTGGTTGTAACGTTAATATTGAGTTTTATTTGAATTAAGAAGTATCTATAGTTATTGCAGTAACTTAAACTTTCCGTCCCTCTTTTTTCCTCGTCTTCCTTCTGTCAGATAATGCCAAATATCTTTTCACCTCACAAGCTCGGAAAGGTTCTGTTTATCATTTGAAATCTGAGTGCAAAAGTGCATTTTATCCACTAGCGTGGAAAGAGTTTTTGAAATTCGAATCTGTCAATTCAATATTTTTATATACCGCCAATCCACTGAAAATGCTTAGTAACTATTTCATGACACTGGCCAGCACAAAAATAAAAACTTTTTGAAATGTTCTTTTTAGCAATTCACTTTTTTTCCTCGCTGTTGTGATGTGAAAAATTGTGTGTTTCGCTCGGCTGCAAAGTTATTCTGCGTCTCGTACCTTTGAAACCTTCGCTGAGCGCTCAGGATTCTATTATTTGAACCACTCGCTTCGCTCGTGGTTCAATCCTAGAATCCTTCGCTTGCTCAGGTTTCAATAAAAGTACTCGCGCTAAAAAGCAACTTTGCAGCCTAGCATAACAAATAACTATTTTTAATATAGTAAAGGTACGCAGACGACGAAGCTGCGTGCGACGCTTCGGAGATGCAGGGAGGACCTCTTTAACACAGCTGCGCCACCGAAGAACTACCTGAACTAACATAGTGCCTTGACATTGCATGCCATGCATATGGAAAAAACCCTCCTTAAATAATTATAAATAAAGAAATAACAAGTTTTAACGTTATTTTTTCCAGCTCTATCGTAGGGTGATGAGAATGAGAATGGGTAAATTGTGACGCAGGTGAGTGTATTTTAAGTTTTTAAGACTTCGTTTTCTTTTGTGTAAGTTGAAGAAGTTTAGAATTATTTTAAGGCGGTGTTAAAATTATCTAATTAGAATTGGTTAATGATAGAGTTGCGTAGAAGGCCGCACTATAAGTGTGAAATTGCCATCATTAGCATCCTTTTAAACTAAGAGTCTACCCATCAAACTGAACAACACGACGAAAATTTTGCGTTCATTTATCAACGCGTTGTAAAAGTGCATTCCTATTTGCAGACCGGTAGCAGAACGTCTTGTGAAGCAATCTCGCCTCATTGTTGTCGCTGCGGACGTAATGCCGCGGGAAATATACAATATTGTGGCAAAATATGTACCTACATAACATTTTGTTGTCAGACAAATAGGTAAGTCTGTTTCAAGATGCCGCTTGTGAAATGTAATTAAATAGTTGGTGTTACAAAAGTAAAAATAACATTTGAAACTTTTACTTTTGTTTATACCATCAAACTTTCACTATGGGGCCAACATCGAAATCGCGAAAGGTACGCCTTTCGCGATTTCGATGTTGGCCCCATAGTGAAAACTACGATTTTGCATGCTTCACTTTATTGTTCGCAGAGCTATGACTTGTTTTTTTATTTCGTCTGAGGCAGTCACATTGCACCCGCGGATTGTACAGAAGCTACGAGGCATCATTGTTCCCTCTGTTTACAATTTATAACTCTTTCCTTGGACTATAATATCTTACAGCGTAGGTACGTGAATGGATCGCGTCCGCCGCGGCTTGCCCGCGAGCTAGAGACGCGACACTCGTTATCTCCGAGCGAGTTGTTAAAGAACAGAGGGTCTGCAGAGTTCCAATACATTTCACAATGCAGTACACCTACTCCACGGCGGCTGAATACGGCTAAATACGTTCCACATGCGCTACCTTCGAAGTATCCTTGGCATACGCTAGCAGGACATGGTGACAAATGAGAGTGTACTCCAAGTTGCACAGCTGCCTAGTGTCACGGCTCTTCTCAAGGAGAGGCGGCTTAGGTAGTCTGGGGCACGTATATTTCATGTAGGACACGTTTGTCAAGGCACATCCTTCTTGAGGTCGCATATAAGAAGAGATCAGTCGGAACACCATGCTGCGGTTTAAGGATTGGACCAAAGAGGGACCAGGAGTGCGATTTTCGAAACTCATACGTGGAACTCTGCTGAGATGAGTTAAGAGAAAAAATGACAAAATTAATTATATGGGGAAATGCATCTTTCTACTACTGATTTGCGATGAAATATTATCCCAAATATTAGTCCTCCGCCGTTCTAGCTTGTAGATCCAAATCATTCATTTTGTATAAAAAAGCCCTTCTGTTCTTTATATAAAGTGAAATGGATATGTGTGACTGTTTGTAACAAATGTTACAAAATGGCGGCCGTTTATTATAACTTATGCTTACTTGTTGTTCTTTCATTGTGTAGTTTGTTACATGTGAGATAGTTCTGATGCAGTTTCGTAAGATTGTAGTGCTTGCTGAGAACAAAGCCAAATAGCTGAGATTTTGAACAATAACGTTTATTTATGCTATGTCATGTTGTGCTATAAAAGCTTTTAACTTTATTTTTAACGGGCTATTACCACACAGATTAATATTTGAGATGGATCTTTTCGAAAATAACAACTGTTTTCTACCTTACAGGCTCCTTCGTAATAACGAAGATAGAAGATATAAGAATAATGAAATAAAAAATTTAAACCGCCTTCAAAAAAAGTACCTATTGAAAAGTATTGGGTTGGAATAGAATAGAAATAGTTTATTTGCCAAAATACTTTGTTAAAAGGGTGTTACAAAATTGTTCAGTAGCTGTATTTAGTCGGTGTCAAGCCAAGCCAAAATACTAATGCAAGCCTTGTCGCGAATCGTACCGGCCAGCTTGACAGCGACTTCGATAAAACAAATGAATTCGATGCGAACGAAAAGTCAACGGCTGCAATTATTTTTTACTTTTTTTGAAGGCGGTTTAAATTTTTTGTTTAAATTTTTGATTTAATTATTAATTTTTTTTTACTTTTTTCCAAAACTTAATGTTAATCCCTTTAAAAGTTACTAGGTAGGTTGTTTTGTTACGCCTTGTACACAGGGCGACATCAAAGCTATACAAAACCGAAATAAGCTCGCCTCGCGTAGGTAGAATAACGTATAGTGTCGCGGGGCCAGCTTATATTTATTTTGTGTCGCTTGACGTGTCGCCGTGTGCATGCTTAACATGCATTTTAAAAGTAAAATCCAAACACAATTTAATCATATTTACATGAACCACAATACTTGAAAACTTAATAATAATTTAACGACTTCATAACCTCATAATGCTACCTCACGGCGCAATTTTCCGTCTTAAAACGAACAATATTGGAAAAGCTACTAAGTATCATCTGTAAGCCTCCTTGAAAAGCAATAAAATTCATATGAAAGAGGAAAGTAGCAAAAAGTGTTCAACTGCAACTCAATTTAAAACGTAGTGAATGGCGGTGTGCGTCGTCGCCGCGGGTCTAGAATAAGTACCTACAACAAATGTTGTCCGTAAGAGCGGTTGCGCACTACGTACGATCCGAATCCGATCCGTCAAAAAAAGTATGGATCATAAAGGTATTATACCGGGAATAGAGGAACATACAGCTGAGTGAGCGAGAACCTACTACCTAGCTGTATAATATAGGTAGAAAGAGATACGTGACGCGAGGCAATAGGACCGTTTGTTAGTCACTAATTACTTTTTACGATTCGGTTTCCGTGAATAATTGCGAATCTAAAGTGAAATCTTAGATAATTTTATGAAATATATTTCATTAATTTGTCCACAATTTCACGTTAGACTCAGAATTATAGACAATATTCGAATTTTTGCCTGCGAATAGTCTCCAAAAAACATCCAAAAAAGGTTTCATTTGACAACTCATGTTTGTTGCTCTATTCCAGTAAGGTATATATACCTTTATGGTATTGATCGTCAAACTTTTTTGACTTTTTTTTGTCCATAGGTTTTTTGACGGATCGGTTTCGGATCGGACGTAGTACGCAACCACTTTAAGAAACAATTAATAACACCGTCATAAATAATACAAATATTATTTTATTTGTTCGGCAAACAGAACAAAATGAACGCGAAGGGTATAAACATAAGTATTATTTATTTGCTCGCCAACAATAACAAAAACAAAATAAGAATAACGTAGGGGTACAAATATCGGTCTTATAACAAAAAGGTATTTTTTCCAGCTAAATATGAATAAATAATAGCAGAATACCCCTCAGGAAATATAGTCGTGAGCTTATGCTTAATGGCAAAATACTTTGTTTACATTTAAAAAAAACCTTTACAGCATAGGAGACCTCCTGAGACTAGAGTTTGTTTTTATAATATAAATTGTATTTTCATGCAAGTTGGCTACGTTTTTCTAGTTTGCATATACTTTGAAAAAAGAAAAGTTGCTAGAGTTCCTGATACGATACGACACGACATAAAATTTACTTTTATCTTTAATAAAAAACTCTGTTTAGATGTTCCTCTGCCTCCCTTAACCTCTATTACTTATTCTAATTTAGTTTTAAAGAAGATATCGTGCGGTATTAAGTGTCTGAATCATAAAATTATTATAGGACCCAGGACCTTATTGTACCTTACAGGAGTAGAGGAACTGACATGTGTTTTCAAATGAAACCGCTTTAGATGTTTTCAGGAAACTATCGGCAGTCAAAAATTCGAGCACTGTCTATAATTCTGAGTCTAACGTGAAATCGTAGATAAATCCTTATATCTAGATCTCAGCTTAGGTTATTGGATAAGGGCTACAGGTTTTAAGAATCTTACATATCTACTTATGTTCTAATTTACATCCCACACTACAAACTTTTGCAGTCACATTGTTATTACAAGTAGCTCCGCCGTTAAAACGCACACAGAACCGAGGTGCATTGTACTCGGTACCCAAGGCAGCGCAGCGCAGTCGGCGACATTCAATTTTTCAATTATATTGCGCCGTCGGTGAGCGCTGAACTTGAATGGAAAAGTGTATTTCCGTTGGCTCTTCGCGCAGAACGAACTAGAAATGTTCGTGATATAATACAATTCTGTTCAGAGATGGTTTATACTATGTTTTTTTGCTCGATTTCGATATTCAATGTTAGATACATAGTGTAAAATGTTCATTTAGATGGTCTGATGAACCACCTGAAATTTTTAACACATTTAAGTGGACACCCTGTATATCCATACTGCCTGCATGTTATACATGGTGTAAACTTAAATGCGTTACATATCGAACAAACTGCATACGAAATGCAATCTGCTGTCAAAAAAAAATCAAAAACAAATGTCAATCACAATCAAAAAAGTCCTCTGTAAAAAAGCATACTATAAACTGGATGATTATTTAAATGATCAAAATGCTTGGGTCTGAGTGTCACTAACTTATAGTTTACTGTATAGTATCAATTATTTAATTTTACATGATATTTTTTTCTTTGCTTAATTATTTAATAAACATTTTAGGGGGATTTTCAATCTAAATGATAACTAGAATCTATAAATGAATACGAACCGAACCTACCGAATATGAACTATTACATGAATATCATGTAATAGTCATGTGTGTCATTTTCATTATTTAATTAAATAGACTATGTATTACTGTATACATAACCTTAGCATAAGAATTTATATTGTAATAGTCATTAAGTCGTGTTATGCTGTAGAGTTTCTGGCCGCATCTTCTCTACAGCGACAACACGTTCCGACGCGGTGGTAGCTTAGAAAAGAATTGACGTTTAATAAGTGTGCTTCAGGCTCCTATATTGAATAAATGATTTTGAATTTTGAATTGAATTGAATTGCTGACATAGCAGATGCAACATAGATAGTAGGTATGGGAAAAAAAATTTGCTCTTGTGTCACATTATCCAGGGAGAAAACAGGGGATACGTATGTTTGGACAAAACGGTACTCGCCTATCCTCTTAATTTCTTAGTATTTAAATTATAACCAGACTTCGTTTGTATGGAGCGCATCAACGGTAAAATCCCCTTAAGGGGCCATAGGTCCTGACGAATATTTTCTATGAGAAACGCGATTGCCGAGCGCTCCGAAAAGTGTGTGCGTGAGCCGTATTTTCGATTAAAAACAACTAACCAAAGTACTTTTTCTAGATTTTATTTATGATTGCACTAGTTAAACTAATGGTGAATATGTGAGTATAAATACCAACAATCGAAAACTATTTTAAGTTCTTCTAAACCGAGAAAAATGATTAAAAATGCATGAAAATACGTCATCTTTGTGACGATTTTCTATCGAGTGAAGTAATTCCAATCGTGTATTCAGTTGATGATTGCACTAGATGAAATATCCAAAAATACTGAGGTATGACTTTAGTTTCGGTAAATGGTATAAATCTAGTAGTAAAATGAAAAATAAAAGATGCCTGCGAGGTATTTCCACCTACAATTACGTCTTAACGTCACGTGGTTTATGAACGTCACTTCGATTGTCGTTTCAAACACCAAAGTTTAACAACTAACGTATTGGTACTCCAACCACATAAACCTACTTGGAAAGAGAGGATCGAGTCGAGGCGTGAAACTCAAATAAGCCTTACCCTACTTCACAGAACGTCGGGTTATGTTTGTGTTTGTGCTAACAGTTACAAGTTTTAGTTATAATTCGAGTTGTTACTTGAAAGTTTGTTAATTACTGTTAGTGTTAGATTAGAAGCTAGGTCGCGGTTTGTTCAGTTTTGATCTTTGAGCTATGTTCAAATAGAAATTAGAAGAAACATTAATTTGCTTTAAAAAGGATACTAAATGACTGGTTCAATAATACTGATCAATAGTATCTTAATAACATGCAAATTAGGTATCATTAAATTTTAATAAAAAATAAAGTTTTTCTAGGTCCAGTTGTTTCCACTGAGCCTAATGGTGGATCACAGTGAACTTCAGCGTCCTATTCAATCCACTGGTAGATCGAGATAGTGGAGCCTACAGGACAGAGGGTTATTTTTATTTCATTTTATTTACCTATTTATTTATTTAAAATTTAAATAAATAAATAATAAATAAAATAAAATAAATATCTTAATTGGACATTGTCACACAAATTAACTAGTCACATTTAAAGTTCCAGAATCTAGCCTGGACTTGTATTATGATAACTAGACAACGATATAGCATACATTATTATATACAGGGTGTTTCATAAGTAACAATAAATATTTAAAACGCTTAAGGGGGTTGTTTAGACCGTCAAACTGAACAACTTTCACCAACATCGAAAACGCAAAAAAAAAACTGAAATCCCATACATATTTTAGCTCTAGTCGATTTGTAGAGTATAGAACATCAATTTTTTTTTTCGCGATTTCGATATTGGTCCCATAGTGAAAGTTGTTCAGTTTGATGGTCTAAACCTAATCTAATGTTTGTATCTACAAGGTGTTACAAAAATACAAATAAACATTTAAGGGGGTGCCCTTAAATGTTTATTTGTATTTTTGTAACACCTTGTAGATACAAACATCCATGACTCGGGAACAAATATTCATATTCATCATCATACAAATATTTGTCCCTTACGGGATTCGAACCCGCGACCCTAAGCACAGCAGGCAGGTTCACTACAGACCTTGCTATCGGGCCGTCAACTTAAGAATACAGAAAAATCAATAAAAGTAGACGGATACAAAGGGCGAGATTATCTCTAAAGAGATTTCTTCCAGCAGACCCGCAGCAGAGGACAGTTCTACAGTGTGAGGCAGACATAATATGTACAGCAAAAATGATAACTACCATGATTCTACCCACGGCCACGCTGCGCTTGCTTTCCGGTACGCGGTCGCCACCCGCGAACTCTTCGGCCCCATCGGCCATCGATTCTGCGAGCAATGTGCCACCACTGCCACTTTAGTTTAGCAATTCTTTGGGCTATTTCAGCTATTCTGGTTTTTCTGCGGATTCATTTCTGATTCGATCTCGCAGGGTAACTCCTAGGAAGCCCTCTCCACTGCCCATTGGGTGACTTTTAGTCTTTTTCCCTAAAAAGTCACCCAATGGGCAGTGGAGAGGGCTTCCTAGGAGTTACCCTGCGAGATCGAATCAGAAATGTACGGAACCCTTTCCGTACCCAAAGTGTGAAAACGGGGCCCTATTAGTAAGCCTACGTTGTCCATCCGTCTGTCCGTCCGTCCGTCCTACCTATTAGCCTGTAACTTTTAAACCGTAGGTAATAGCTAGACTTTTGAAATTTTCACAGAATATGCGTTATTACTCGTATTATTACGGCAGATTTATTAACAAATAATAAAAATGCCAAAATGTTATAGGGTAATTAAGAGGGGTCCACAAGGCTTCCGCACATTGCAGCGATATTATTGAGCGATATTATCGAGCGATATTGTCGACAGCGATATCGCGACATCTTACACACTGCAGCGATTCCGCGAGACGCGTCACGCATGCGCACACCACTGAATGTAGTAGAAAGAGATTGCGTCAGGTTGCGATAATATCGCGGCAGTGTGTGGGATCGAGCGCGTCCCCATACAAAATGTACTGAGAACAATTATCGCAAAATTGCAGCGATATTATCGCTCGATAATATCGCGGCAGTGTGTAGGATCGAGCGCGTCCCCATACAAAATGTACTGAGAACAATTATCGCAAAATCGCAGCGATAATATCGCTGCAATGAGCGGAGGCCTTAAACAAACAAATTTTTGTCAACTTTTTTTTCATTTCGTTCTATCGTAAAAACAGTAATACATACAAGCGTCAAACTTGGTGTGATTATAGAGAAAACACTATAGTATATCAAAAAATAATAAAAACCGGTCAAGTGTGAGTTGGTCTCGCGCTAAAAGTCCTGTAGAAAACAAAACCTTCTTTAAATCAATATGTTGTGTGGTGGTGTGGTAAAAAAAACTCAGTACACGAGTAGCCCGACTCGCACTTGACCGTTTTTATTTATTACTAGTGTTTTCCCGCGACTTCCTCCGCACAAATTATATACCAGATTTTAAGTCAGATCATAAGCTATCAAACAAAAAAAGTTTCATCAAAATCGGTTCAGTAGTTTTTGCGTGATGCGCGAACAAACAAACAAACTAACAATTTTGTCAATAGATGGCGCTGCACGTTTTTAAATCGCGCTATCGAATGTTATTTGAATTTATATGAAGAGAACCGCTACTTTTTTGTTCCTCATGGTTTTACTTACGGTTTTATAATAGTTAAGATTAGAACCACGTCTCTGTTCCACAGATGTCATTACTGGCAATAAAACCTTGTAGGTACACACGGCGACACAGCAAGCTACACAAAACCATCATAAGCTGACCCCACGACGCTATGCGATATTCAACCTACGAGAGGCCAGCTTATTTTGGTTTCGTATATCTTGATGAAACCAAGATGATTTTCATTTGACGTCCAGCTACGCCGTAGTTATTTGCTACGCCGTAGTTCTCTACATTATAGCGTTTGCTACGCCGTAGCGTTCCCAGGGCACTTCATATAAACGGGCACGTACTGGCAAGAAGAGATTAGCACATGTAAATTGAGTGAGTGCGAGTGAGACAGGACTACACTGTTTACTGACTGCAAACACCAGAAGGGAATGAGGTCGAAATTGGTGGAGGGGAGTGAGTATCCGTACTGTTAGTAGCACTCTTTCTTATACTGTGCCTTGTTACAATTAAAAATTATTAATCATCATCATCATCAGCCTATCATCGTCCACTGCTGAACATAGGCCTCTCTCTCCCAAGGCGCACCACAAAACTCTGTCCTTGGCCTTCCTCATCCAGTCGCTCCCAGCAATATTAAAAAAAAATTATCAAGTAATTCATAATTCATAATAATTTATTGCATTATATGGTTACATGAGATCTTATGAATACAGTTAAAGCACACACATAAACCCTGTAAGGGCACAGCAACATCTTAAAAAACTAATAAAAACAAAAACAAAATCTATATAGTTAGGTAGGTACTTAATTAATTAATAAACTAAAACATTATTATTATTACTAACTAACTAACTAAAGTATTATTTTTTGTGTGATTAACCAATACAGGAAGTAACAAAACCCTACCCTAGCATAGTTTAGACCGTCAAACTGAACAACTTTCACTTAAATCTGCTGTTTTATACAAAACTACACCACCGACTCAAATGTATGTAAGACTGAAGAATGAAGGAATGGTGAAAGATGTTCAGCTTGTACACCACACCACCCCATTATATACAAGCATGTTCTTTTACACCCTGTATATGCACCCAGTGGCGAGTAACCTTGCCTGCCGTGCAGGTGGCGATGGTTGGATCCCCGTCCAGACCGATACTTTTCGGAGTTTATAGTACGTATAACGCCACTGGCTTTTCGGTGAATGAAAACATCGTGAGGAAACCTGCATGCTTCAATTTCGAGGCATGTATTGTACCCACTGTAAGTGATGGATGACACTGGTTTCGGTACTACTGGTGAAACGTGGATGTTCTGAGTTTCAGAATATATCTGACTACCTAGTGGAATATAGTCATGAGCGTATGCTATATGTATATGAGGTTTAAAAGGGAACCAAACAACGCTTCCACAGTTACAACTTGTAATATTAATAACGATCCAGAGCACAATAATGAAAGCATGTATAAAGTGAAAGCATCACGTTTGCGCAGAGCGGACGTGTAACAGTAATAAGAGAACAGTGAAATTAAACCACGACACGTACCCAGCGGAGACGCTCGGTGTTGCCACCTCTGATAACCGAGTGGGCGCTAAAAATATGAAAAAAACTTTAGATTCTAAAATTATCGCCACTCGAAAAAGCGCTAAATTCTTCTACCATATGTAGTCCTTAAGTGGGATCAATGGGATAATTTCGGCCTATAAAGACCACTTCCCAAAAGGACCTCTTCCCATATGGGTTCCCAAAACGACGGATTGACGGAGCGCCAGACGACGAAGGAGTTGTACGAAACCGCATGTAGAATCACACACGGTGTCGGATTGATGCACCGTGTGTGCTTCTACGTGCGGTTTCATACAACTCCTTGCTTCACAAATGACGGACTGACGTCTGCCGCTCCGTCAATGCGACATCGTATTTGACAGCTCTAAAAGTTATCTATTAATAGTCTTATTAGTTTTTCTAAAACCCATCTATTAGTCAATTCGTAGGTCCCTTGTAAAATTAATGATATCACTTGAGATCGAGATGGTCGATGATCTTGGTCGATCGATCGATCCGTTCGTATTTGAATTCCCCGAACACTGCGCACTCTCTGTAAATGTTTTGACCGGAATATGATATCAATATTTATTATATTTCAATCACAAAACCGGTGCGACCCGCACACACGTGGCGGCGCACCGTCGACGCTGAGCTACGAGCAGCCGGGTTGAGTTGGCGCGAAATCGAACACCAGGCTCAGGACAGGGAGAGGTGACGGCGTCTCACGAGGGCCCCCTGTACCATCGAGGTCCCATAGGACAACAACAACAAAAACAACAATCACAAAACACAAAATACCGCAATTTCAAACACGAATAATGTTTCTTTATTAAAAGTGCACATAGAGGGTTCCAAATCTAATGTTACCGTAAGAAGAGATGAGGACAGTGTTACAATTTTCTGATATTATTATATAGCGCTAGATTTTCCGCTACGCGCTAAATTCTCAGATACAGTTCGGTTAACTAAAGCTGGCATATTCACAGACACACACGAATGCGTTTTTCCTGTCACTGCGTCCATACTTGACAAAGATAGAAAAACTTTTCATTAAGCGTGCAGTGAGAAAACATCATTGCGTAAATGTGTGGCCCGCGCCAGCTTTAGTTAACCGAACTGTACCGGCGCTAAACATGCCAGATAAAAAGCGCTAGATCTAGCGCGGAAAGCGCTGAGGTGGCAGCACTGCGCTCGGCTCGGTGCAGCAGAGTGCAGCTGCATCGCTGCACAAACTCTCGAGGGCTAAGGAATTGTTTCTCGCACTGACCCGGAACTTGCTTTGGATTATTATATTTATTTGTACAACTTTATCACAGAACAGAGAGTCTGGAAAGCCTGTAGAACGCGTTCGACTGCGCTACATACAAACGAAGCTAGATCCTTTTTTCAACACTAACCAATTAGGGGTACGCTTATTCTATCCGCGGCAAAGGAGGCGAAAGGCCTCCGCACATTGCAGCGATATTATCGAGCGATTTTATCGAGCGATATTATCGACAGCGATATCACGACACCTTACACACTGCAGCGATTCCGCGATTCGCGTCACGCATGCGCACACCACTGAATGTAGTCGAAAGAGATTGCGTCAGGTTGCGATAACATCGCGGCAGTGTGTGGGATCGAGCGCGTCCCCATACAAAATGTACTGAGAACAATTATCGCAAAATCGCAGCGATATTATAGCTCGATAATATCGCTGCAGTGTGTGGGATCAAGCGCGTCCCCATACAAAATGTACTGGAAACAATTATCGCAAAATCGCAGCGATATTATCGCTCGATAAAATCGCTGCAATGTGCGGAAGCCTTAAAACGAATTTCCTTCTTCTGATGATTTGTCCGATTCGCTGCGGATAATTGTGCAAGTTGTCTTAGAATTTCATACAAAATATTCTAAAATTCGATTCTTTCGCTTCCTTCGGCTCGTTTGCTTCGGATAAATATGCGTCCTTCTCAAGTGGATATTACCGCTGGCATTCTCCTCTCCATACAAACGAAGTCTGTAACGACTTACGTATGTGTGCCTCGACCCACATTAATTACACGTTCGTCCATCAATGCCTCTTTTGCTGGCCACTGCAGTAATGTACTATTGTTTGTCACCTGCGATAAACCTTATAATTATAACATTAAGGCCCGATTCGACCAAACGCGAGTAAATTTTATTCTTAGATTAAGTCGCCGGTTACTATAGAGTAAACTGATTTTGCGTTTTACCAACCCTCATCTAAATGAAATGTCAATGTCACATAATTAAAAAAATTATAATAAAAAGAAACCTAACAATTAAAACTGTATAACTTCACATTGCAATAAGTACCTACGTACGTTCCTTGTATAGTTACTCTTCTATAAATCTAAGTTTGGTCAAATCCGGCGTTAGTTACATTTCAAATTTTAATTGGCTTTGTTATAATTTTAAGTGACACACTTGGTCTCTGCCTATCCTCAGGGAAAGAGGTGTGACGTTATAGACAGATAATTTTACCTCACGGGGGTAACGCTAACAAGTAACAAATATCATGTTACACAATTACAAAAAAGGACATCAATATAAAGGAAACGGCCAACTCTTCTAATTTAATCAACGTCTCATAACAACATTAGTGACATCTCACTGGCTCCACGATCCTCTTCAGTGACACTAATTATGACGGATGAACTGTCCACATATACGGGGTCTAATAAAATAAGTATGTTAAATAACTCACCCTGTAGATGTAATCAGGGGTGTAACAACGTTAGTGAGCTAACTGTGTTACGCTGGACGTGGGTAGAGGTGGGAATGAGTTAGTTCTGTGAGTTGAATCTGGGTTTCGATTTTGAATCTTTTACAACACAATGCTGTAGTGCTATTGTGTAAGGTTCCGATTATATCGTTTACAAGATCAATTACTGCATTAGGAAATTCTGAAGTAATGTTTTGTTTCTGTGATAGGATAAGAGTAATATTCTTTATTTGCTCACCAAAATACATAAAAATCAATAGTATTGGTCATTCTGAGATCGATATTGTAACTAGTTTTCGAGGTCACGATAATATGAAAATACTATCGATAGTTTCACCATATTAGACATATTCTGCATAGAAAATAACATTTAGGTAAGTACATACAGAGTTTTTCGGAATTTATGTACGATTTGTAACATCACAGATTTTCGGTAAAGGAAAACATCGTGAGGAAACCTGCATGCTTCAATTTCGAGGCATGTATTTTACTGTACTGTAACGTTGTAAGCGTGACCATCTAAAATAGTTCTTAAAATTAACTTAAAAGTATAAACTTAACTATCTAGATTAACTATTTACATTAAAAACGATTAACTTCCTAGCTACCTCTAAATACACAAGTCGTTAAGCTGGTATCTAATATTTCTTCTCTAAAGAACCCTTTATAATCTTTACAAACGCTAAACGTTTTAATCGCCGCGCATCTCACACCGCGGGATCCCTACGGAAACCGGTTGAAGCGTCTCCGCGCGGTCGGCCGCTCTGCTTGAGCTCGTTCCTTTCTAAATCGACATCGGCTGTGCCTGGTTGAGATCTAAACACCGTACCAAGAATATTCCAGAACATTCCGTGATCCCGGCTAGGGGTGAGTTGTCTATCCTTGATACCTGAACTAAGTGCTAGCTAAATGTAAATTAGGTTCGTAGCGCTGCCGTGGCTAATCTAAATTCTAAAGGTCGCTGGTCCTTTCCAAAAACGGTATGCAAGCGCTACGAGCCAAGATGAGCTTGGCCTAATGCCATTTCCTGTGGCTATTCCAGGATCACCGTTGGGGATCACCGTTGGGAATCACCGTTGGGGTTAGACCCTTCAGACATATCCTACGGTCTACCTACCTAAGGGGAGCTTCGCGTTCCCGTTCAACTCATACCTACTGCTGCGCGAGGTTGCAGCCTACCTACCTACGTGGCCTCACCTGCGTGGGCACCCACAGCTCCACCAGCGTATCCTGTAGCTTCGACGGCGCCGGCATCAGCCGTGAACACCGAGGCCAGTGACCTAACTTACCTACCTATCTGACTACGGCGAAACGACTCTGTGCAAATAGGTGGCTTAATATTTGGCAAATTAAAGGTTATTTCCACGTAATCCTTGTGGACTCATTTATAACTACCTACCTGTAGCGTAAGCCTAACCCTAACGCGACAGTACCCACTGTCCATTATAAGTGGCGACGGGCTCACCCCCCGTCACACTGGACAGAGTTTCGGAACTACCTGGTGAAACGTGGATGTTCTGAGGTTTCAGAATATCTCTGACTACCCCTTCGGGGAATATAGTCGTGAGCATATGCTATGCTAATCTAGACGTTTTGTTCACTTAGAACCATATCGCACAAGCGAATTTTGAGCGTAGGCGATTTCGCAACTATACCGCAACGACGTCGCAACTGCACCGTCACGATTCGATATTGTTCCTTCATTGCATACGCTCAAAAATCGGTTTCCAAGGCTAAAAATTGCACGAAAGACATCAAAAATGCACTAGATCTAGTGAAAAAGTTTCTGAAAGCGACAACACTCCGTTCGCAACGGCGCGGTCCGTTCGGAATTTACGACTCTTTGTGGTGGTGCATAAAAAATGTCCTATAGGAGACTTGCATCAGGAAAACTGGTTAAGACAAAATTGCCAACAGAATAATTCTGAACTGATTCTGATTTCTGTTCTCTGGTTAGTGGACTCGGTAGTGAAATTGGATAACGCACTTCCCCGGATTGGAAGAGAGTTCAAGTGTCCCGCCCGAGACACATTTTTCAATGTTTAATTTGATTCGAAATAGCACAACAGTGCTGTAACATGTTTATAAACAATAATTTATTTAGAATAATTCTGAATGTGTGGTCGTTGAGTTTATACAGGGTGTCCCGTAAATCGACGTCAAGCCGGAATCGGGTGATAGGCCAAATCATAATAGTTACCAGAAAAAATAAAATATAAATCTAAGTCATGAATTTTTTAAATTATAGGCATTTTTAATTATTATAACACTTTATTGCACACAAAAACATAAAAATATACAAAGTTGAGAAAACATGTACAAAGGGCGAGCTTATCTCTGAAGAGATTTCTTCCAGCAGACCCGCAAAAGAGACAGTTAATAATTACAAGGCAAACTTATTGTGTACAAGCAAACAATAAATAAATATATTATACAATATACAACCTACAAAATACAATATATATCAGAATAAATATTATATATATATATATATCACTTAAGGTAGAGAAAGATAGTGCTCTTTCGTTCTCTTTTTAAATATAGCAATAGACTTTGAGTCGCGTTAATGTACGTCCTGTGATAGTTTTTTAGCTCCTACTGCTACAAATCTTTACTTTTTTGTCAATTTTATTTTTCTTATTTAATCCAGAATAGTGCTAATCTAACCTGTTGCTTTGAATTCTCAGAGTGTATATTTTCACGAAATTAAAATGCCTATAATTAAAAAAAATTTATGAATTAGATTTATTTTATATTATTTTTCTGGTAACCATTATGATTTGGCCTATCACCTGATTCCGGCTTGACGTCGATTTACGGGACACCCTGTATGTAATTGCTGCATCCAGAATTCCGAATCAGGTAAATTCCGGATGTATGTTGTAGGCCTAAAAATACATTCAATTCAATTCTTATCATCATCCTACAGTCACAGACTTAAAAGAAGAACCAGACGTAATCTCGTCTAATCATGAGTGAAGCACCCATTTCTTTTGTGTGCGTGCTGTTCTGAGGTTTCAGAATATCTCTGACTACCCCCTCGGGGAATATAGTCGTGAGCATATGCTATGCTATGCTATGCTGTCACGCGGTACATAATGGTGACGGGTTGTAGTACCTGCGCCTAGAGCTAGTGCATCTGTGTGAGTGTAGGTCCCTTGTAGAACAAACGAGATTGTATTACCTTTCATGCTTCACATCTTTTTAGTGCAATATTCGGTCCGTATTTCTTTCAAGTCCGTGCCTACAGTATGTATCGAAACGAAACAAATTACCACACTGAAAACCTTGAAGAGCTCTCCTATTATCAACTTATTCAAAAGGCGGAGAACTCAAACGAATCACTAGGTAATTAAAAATAACAATTTCTCACCTCTAGCTGTTAATTGCCAGCGAGGTTGCGGTAAACAACCCTCTGATTTGCACCCGTCTGTCCTGACCTTAATAAGTGTGCCTTCTAACTGAAATGAGTGTTCAGGCTCAGATGGTCTTTAAATAAAATGCAGTGGACTGTTAACTGGTATTTACTTTGTTTTACAATATTTAAATATATTCGATATGAAACGCGTCCGCCCGGTTAGATCGTATAGAAAAGGTAAAGATGGCCGCAAGCCAGTGTTGCCAACTGTCGCGCGTTGATCTCCGCCAGGTTGGTAAGATGTGTATTAGTGTTGTCGTAGACATTCTGCCAGCCCCACAAAGTAGTGTGATGATAGGTCTTGTTTATTCTGTTGGTAGCGGGCATATTCTATTGAATGCTCTGCACATTGTTCCAAATTTAGTTTTGATTTCAGCTACACGTGCAATTCCGTCAGGACCAGGGTATAGCTTGATTATTCTTCCCAGGAGCCATTGAACTGGAGGAAGAGCGTCGTCTTTCACGATGACCATCATGCCCTCAGTCAGCTTGCCAGTCGACCTTTGCCATTTTGTCCTTGTTTGTAACTGTGAAATATACTCCTTGTAAAATCTATTCCAATAATGTTGTCGTAGCTGTTCAACGCGCTGATATCTTGGTAGACGCAGCGTGTTGCAGTCAGTGAGCTGTGGGTGAGGTAATGCAGTTAGAGTACGACCAATTAAGAAATGAGAGGGTGTTAGGGCTGTCAAATCGGATGGGTCTGATGATAGGGGCGTTAGAGGCCGTGAATTTAGGATTCCTTCGATTTGTACTAATGTAGTGTACATTTCCTCGTATGTGAGGTGAGCTAGACTCAAGACACGCTTGAGATGATACTTTGTGGACTTAACAGCGCTTTCATGAAGCCCTCCAAAATGAGGTGCATAAGGCGGATTGAAATGGAACGAAATGTCTTGCTCTGCGGTTGACTTGTAAATTGAGTTAGCGTTATCTTTTAAAAACTTTGTTATGATTCTAGAGGCACCTACTAGATTACCACCATTATCTGAATATATGCAATTAGGCTTTCCTCTGCGTGCTATGAACCTATTGAGGGCAGCGATGTAGGATTCCTTGGTTAAGTCTGTAACCAACTCCAAGTGTACGGCTTTTACTGCAAGGCAGACAAAAACACATATGTATGATTTTATGAGACGACTTCCACGACCCTTGCGGTCACAAATCATGATTGGCCCCGCATAATCAACAGTTATGTTAATAAAGACGTAATTTGCGTGCATCCGCTGTTTCGGAAGATCACCCATGATGGGAGTTATAGTCTTGCCTTGAAATCGACGACATTTAGTGCATGATTGTACTGTTTTTCAGGCAAGGCTACGACCGCCTATTGGCCAATAAGATTCACGTATGTGTGCAAGTAAAAGCTGTGGTCCTGCATGTAAAAGTGATATGTGATAGGTTGAAAAGATAATTTTTGAAATGTGATGGTTTGATTTTAATAAAATTGGAAATTTTTTATGATAATTGTAGGGTGGCTGAGTGAAAGAGGATGATGGTTTAACTATTTATTGATGAGCATACAATATTGGTACATCATACACATACAAACATTCCTAGCTATGCATCAGAGTGGACTGCGTGGCTATCTCACTCTTCTGCTTAGAAGACTTAGGTTTTGGAACGGACTGCGTGGCTATCTCGATCCTCGACCTGGCAAGCACCTGAGGACTGCAGTGGCTATCTCTCAGGCGAAGCCGCCTAGCTAAGTGACATTCGCTGGCCGCGTCTGGTCTTATATACGATCCTCGAAGCGCGTGCCGCGTGCAAAACGATGGAGAGGGCGCGTGACAAGGGCAGCTAGATGTGTGCGAGCGAGAAAGCATTCGGGTCCGTGCGCCTCTCGCTACATTCTCCCCCTCTGGTACTCTTGTCGACGTCCCGTGAGAGTACCAGCTCTGAGCAGGTTGGTTCTTCCTTGGTCGTCCACGTCCTCGGATTTGAAGAATGGGTTTCTGGGCTTCATCATTATCTCGATTCTCGAACTTGTTGATAACCGAGGTGTGATATGTGCCAACAACTTTTTCAGGTTTGTCAATATTAGCAATTTGGTATATTGAGCTTCCTCTTCGGTGACACGAGTAGTTACATTCTGCTGGTGTTAGTAGTTGACTTGCACATTCGATAGGGTGTTCGTTTGGTCCCTCCCCCTGCACTAATGCTGCTCCAATTTCACAATTACTGGCATCCATCTTTATTATGAAGGGTAGGTTGCAATCTATTTTTTCCAGTACAGGAACCGTAGTCAGTATTATTTTAAGGTTTTTAAAAGGTGACTCCTGTTGTTCTTCCCATTTCCAAATAACTGCCTTCTTTGTTAGGTTTCGTAATGGTCGTGCAAGTTCAGCGAAGTTTTTGATGAATCTTCTGTACCAGGATACAGTTTGTAGGAACGAAATCAGTTGTTTTAGTGTCTTTGGTTGCTTCATTTTAGCGGTTGCCCTGGATTTTTCAGGATCTATGGTGATACCTTTAGGCGTTATGATATGACCCAGGTATTTAATTTTTCTTGTTTGATGATGCACCAGGAATGTTGTTTAATATTGCGTGAAATTGTTCATCAGTTAGTTGAAAAGACATCTTTTCTTCTTCAGCCATTTCTATCAATTTTAACGTTGGGCGCCACTATGTAGGGTGGCTGAGTGAAAGAGGATGATGGTTTAACTATTTATTGATGAGCATACAATATTGGTACATCATACACATACAAACATTCCTAGCTATGCATCAGAGTGGACTGCGTGGCTATCTCACTCTTCTGCTTAGAAGACTTAGGTTTTGGAACGGACTGCGTGGCTATCTCGATCCTCGACCTGGCAAGCACCTGAGGACTGCAGTGGCTATCTCTCAGGCGAAGCCGCCTAGCTAAGTGACATTCGCTGGCCGCGTCTGGTCTTATATACGATCCTCGAAGCGCGTGCCGCGTGCAAAACGATGGAGAGGGCGCGTGACAAGGGCAGCTAGATGTGTGCGAGCGAGAAAGCATTCGGGTCCGTGCGCCTCTCGCTACATAATTAAATTGCGAGTTAGCAAGCCTTCCCCCGACTCGAATAACGTCATGTTTATCAATGAATGGATGCAATGAATTTAATATATTTTTATGAGGCAAATTGTGTTTCTTTTTTAGTAACTCATATTCTGTAGGAAATGAAACCATTTGAGACATTTTTACCAATTGATACCTAGCTGTAGTTAGTTCTATAGTCGTTAAGGGGCTGACATTATGAGGATTAATGTTGTTACTATGAATTTTGTTTTTGCTATTATGAATGAATCGTAAAATGTATGCAGTGATCATTGTTAGTTTTGTAAAGTTTGAGTATTTATGAATGAAAGAATCGTTTTCTACTTGCGTGAAACAGTGTGAGTTTGAATGTGAACTGGATGGACGCGTTTCAGGCAGGTCAGAGTCGCTGATATGCCGTGGTTGGTCTGGCCAGCTGTTATCATCATCCCTGAGAAACGGAGGTCCTGTAAATTACACATAAATTGGTTAATTATTTACTGGCTTTTAAGGTTGTGCTTCGTATGTGTAGCTGTATTAACGTGTGTAGGATGTATTAAGAAATAGTGTATTAATTATTCTCCGATGTATTTCGTATGAGTCATCTGTGTACAGCCTCTGATATGGTTTTTATGTAACGACTACTACCACTAGAGATAGTAGCCGGGACCAACGGCTTAACAAGCCATCCAAAGCACGGAATCATCAAGCGATTGACACTCACCGGCACGATCAGCTGTTAGAGAGGCTAGAAGAAACAGGAATAAGAGGTCCACTACTAAAGGCCTCCGCTCATTGCAGCGATTTTATTGATCGATAATATCACTGCGATTTTGCGATAATTGTTTCCAGTACATTTTGTATGGGGACGCGCGCGATCCTACACACTGCCGCGATATTATCGAGCGATAATATCGCTGCGATTTTGCGATAATTGTTCTCAGTACATTTTGTATGGGGCCGCGCTCGATCCCACACACTGCCGCGATATTATCGCAACTCTTTTGACTACATTCAGTGGTAAGGCGCATGCGTCACGCGAATCGCGGAATCGCTGCAGTGTGTAAGGTGTCGCGATATCGCTGTCGATAATATCGCTCGATAATATCGCTGCAATGTGCGGAGGCCTTAACAACAAAAACCCAAACGGTTCTGTAATATGAATATTTATGTTATGTTATGTAACGTATTTAAGTTTAACCCTGTATATATGACCGGTGTTCTCCATTGACCTAATAGTAGAACTCTTGTTCTACTAGAAGTACCAAGGACTGTTTCTCACTAGACATTATAGCCTGTTTACTTACAGCTACAAGCGACTAAGCTAACAACAAATTCAACCCCAAACCCCTTCAATTAATTTAGTAAATGATGCAAAAGCCAACCAAAAGCTTGCAAAGCCCAGTCACGTTCCGCAGACGTTCAATTCCACCCACCGGTTAATATCTCACCGATTTATAGTCCAAGCTCCGTAATGAAGCCATAGATACGCCGAGAAGGTCCCTTATTAGGAAAGGAACCTTAAACGAGTCCTTTTCATTAATTAAAATTGATAGACGAAAAACGCTTGAGGCGAGCTGGTGCAAGTGATTGAGGATGAGCGAGTGATGGAAAATTTGTGATGCATAAGAAAAATTTAAGACTTCCATTGATCGGATTTTATCCTAACCAAGCTTCTGTTACTCGGCCTTAGGTACTGATATAATAACCTACACTTTTGTGCATCTTAAGCGATGTGCTTGCTTGATTTCTGCCACACACGCCTGACGGCGACGTCGTTGCTTTGTCGTGCTGTATACAGGGTGTAACAAAACACCCTAGTAATACTTAAGGGGGAGCTTCAGACCATCAAACTGAACAACTTTAACTATGAAGCCAACATCGAAATCGGGAAAAAAAATTCAGTTGTCCCATACATTTTAGTCGAGTCGGTACAGCAGTTTTGTATAGGACGGCAGATTTTTTTATTGCGATTTTGAAATTGGCTCCATAGTGAAAGTTGTTAAGTTCTATGGGCAGAAGCCCCCCCCCCCTAAGTATTGCTATGGTTATTTGTTACAGTTATACCCTTTACAATGTATACAAAGACGAATTGATTACTGTTAAATTTTTGAGGACTATTTTTATCAGAATTTAAAGTCGATATCCTATAACTTGATCTACCATCTACCTCCCACAAAAGAACATTCCGTCTCAATTATAAAAACCTCGGATCAGTTCCGAATCACGGCGACACGATGATAAATAATTCAACAGACTCTCAGTCCAAGTTATGACGTCTCCAAATCTTTGACGATGTTGTAAAAGTTTCACAAACTTATCGGACGGATTGGGGGATTGGGGCTAGGGCTGCCACTAGCTCGACACGATGAAAACTATATCTACATACATACATACATATGCTAATACCTATGTCCCACTACAAAATCGAGATGTGCCTCCATCCTTATTATTTTACGTATGCCAGAAAGAGCGCGCATGACGTTTTACTCGTTTAAATGCTTTGTCGTGGGTGGCATGCTAGCCGTGCTGGGGTAGGCAGAGACAACAGATCGCCACATGCTACGATTCTGACACACATCTGTCGCCTCCTCAACATTCATAAGTCTCTTCATACATGCTCGTCGGTTCCAGGTACATTTTATTTGGCCCTTCTTCAATACTCATCCGATTTGGTCAGCGTACGTGCGCCTAGGGCGACCTTTCAACCATTCCATTCACACTTGCCATGTAAGTATCATACGTCAACCTACTTTCGCTCATTCTTTCCACATGGCCAAACCACCTCAACATGCCTTTTCAATCCTGTCACTAAGATGTAGTGAGAAGGACTTTCAGACCACATCTTTCTCTAATCACACTATTTCGTAACTTGGTCCTTCAAAGTCATACCATACCTACATAACTACGCAGGGAGCGCATTTCAACAGCATTTATTATAGCTTCATGATTCTTGTGCCATACCCAACTCTCACTGCCATACATTAAAGGCCTCCGCACATTGCAGCAATATTATCGAGCGATTTTATCGAGCGATATTATCGACAGCGATATCGCGACACCTTACACACTGCAGCGATTCCGCGATTCGCGTCACGCATGCGCCCCACCACTGAATGTAGTCGAAAGAGTTGCGATACTATCGCGGCAGTGTGTGGGATCGAGCGCGTCCCCATACAAAATGTACTGGACACAATTATCGCAAAATCGCAGCGATATTATCGCTGCAATGAGCGGAGGCCTTAAAACGAGCCTTTTTAGATATAGTTTGACTCTTCATGAAGATAAAGCATTATGTGCTTGCCCGTCTTAATGGCCCCAGTCGCATCCGCTCGTAAAATATTAGTTAATTTCTAATTTCCATATGGTATGCTTTCACCTCACCATTTTTTTTTCATAATCCTCTAACGCATTTATGTAATGTATCATTACTTTACAACTCAAATAGCAATTTAATAAAACTTAACTATTTGAATGTTATCAGTTATCAGTATCACACAAATAAAAAAATTGGCAGTCACGGGACGCCCGGCAGATGTGATACTTCTCCCGATTTAAATTTCCAACTTCCGCAACTTCTGTCATACAAAAAGGTTTCCGATCAGAATTTCAATGCCCTCCCATAAGAAGTATCACTTCAAAACTCTTTTAATTACATTTGATGTACTTACTTATTAAAATCTTGTTAGGTACACACAGCGACACATCAAGCTACGCAAAACCATAATAAGCTGGCCGCGCATAGGTAGAGTAATGTATGACGTCGTGCGGCCACCTTATATTGGTTTTGCGTAACCTGATGAGTCGCCGTGCGTACATGCGCCTTTTAAATTGTAAAAGAGAAAAATACATAATATGTAATTTTGCGTTTTTTTACAGCCGTAAAGCCCGGGGATTTACATTGTTATCTTATCACAGAACCCAGACACACATCCTTCAAACCAGGAGACATGTAAACGAAGAAGGTGGCAGGTGGCAGCCCTAATTGTACTTTTTATCCCAGTTACAAAGTTTTGACGTGAATTATTAAATTGTATTCGTGATTTCAATATAATTTCGTAGTTTGTTTTGACATAAAACGGTGGGTTCTGAAGTAGAGGCCAAAGTTTCTGAACTCAAGTTTGGATCCAATATTTGGTTTGAATAACAGCTTGTAGTCTTAGTGATAAGTCTAATTGGACTATAGTGAGAAGAACAGTGGTGAAACACAATTAATACAATATAAAATGTAAATACAGGGTGTAAAATTAAATGCGTTAAATATCGAACGGGGTGCTTCAGACCTTAGATCAAAATAAAATTATGGATAGGCCTAAAGCGCGGTAAGTTGAAGCAAACTACTGGTGCACTTGGTCCATACAAACTAGCGCCATTATCTGTCAAATCTAGGGCACTTGCATACAAATTTGAAGTAAACCTTTCATTTGTTTTGCCTCATTTTTCTGGTTTGAAATGTTCGCGTAAGGCCTATCCATTCATTTTATTTTGATCGAAGCTTCAGACCATCAAACTGAACAACTTTTAATATGGAGCCTACATCGAGATAGCGAATAAAAAAATCTCAATATTATTTCATACATACATGCATACATATTATGCTCACACCTACGTCCCACTACTGGGGTAGGCAGAGACAATAGATCGCCACATGCTACGATTCTGACACACATCTCTCGCCTCCTCAACATCCACAAGTCTCTTCATACACGCTCGTCGGTTCCGGGTACATTTTATTTGGCCCTTCTTCAGTACGCATCCCATTTGGTCAGCGTACGTGTGCCTATATTGCGCCTATATTGCGCCTATATTGCGCCTATTATTTCATCACATCACAAAAATTTTCCACTTTGCCTTCAGGTATTATTGTAGTCCTTCTTAATATGCTGACACTTTTTTAAGGGGATGTTCAGAAGGTCAAACTGAACAACTTTATCTACGGCACCAACATCGAAATCGCGAAAAAAAAGCTGTTCTATATAAAGCTGCAAACCTACTCGAGCCAAATGTATGAGACAACTGTTTTTTTATTTCGATGTTGGTCCCATAGAGAATTGTGTTCAGTTTGACGGTCTGATCATTCCCTTAAAAAAGTGTCAGCATATTAAAAGGGAACCTGTATTTCATCACAGAAAATTTCAACTTTACCTTGAGGTATTATTTAAGGTGTAGTCGTAGGTAGGTACTCGTATATGTTTGCAACAAAATAGCTAGCATTCTTGTTATTCCAATACGTATCTCTCGTAAACTCCCTTTTATCTCCTTTGGGTATTGAATTTAAGAATTCTTCGGCAGCCAGAGGGTTCGGGAAGCATTTCTTAGATTGCTTGATTCTATAGATACCTACTGGTTTGGGTGTTGAATACAGAAATAATAGTTGTATATTGTTTTATTTACAAATTAAAGTAGGTTATATTACAAATATTACAATTCAAAATACTGAGCCATGTAAAAATGTGTAAGTAATGTATTAATTTTGTCAATCAATTTACTTAAAAATCTTTTTATGTATCAGAATAATACTTACCTATCGCTAGTTTTAGGATTTCGTAGTCAAATAGGAATTCATTATCTTAATCTTATCTTAACTATTATAAAACCGTAAAATCATGAGGAATAAAAAAGTAGCGGTTCTCTTTATGTAAATTCAAATAACATTCGATAGCGCGATTTAAAAACGTGCAGCGCCATCTATTGACAAAATTGTTTGTTTGTTTGTTTGTTCGCGCATCACGCAAAAACTACTGAACCGATTTGGATGAAACTTTTTTTGTTAGATAGCTTATGATCTTACTTAAAATCTGGTATATAATTTGTGCGGACGAAGTCGCGGGAAAACACTAGTAGTTTTATAAATTTTATCATAAATCTCACCTCACCCACCTCAATAAAGTCGTATTGAAATTGTTGAATGAAGATAAATTATAACACGGTACCTAACAAAGTAAAAGCAGTCGTGGTGGTCCAGTGGCGAGTAACCTAGCCTGTTGTGCAGGAGGCGATGGTTCGATCCCCGTCCAAGCCGACTCGTACCAATGATTTTTTCGGAATTTATCTACGATTTGTTACACCACTGGCTTTTCGGTGAAGGAAAACATTGTGCGGAAACCTGCATGCTTCAATTTCGACGCATGTATACCCTTTGTCCATTATGAGTGGTGACGGACTCGCCCCCCGTCACACCGGACAGAGTTATTTATTTATTTATTTATTTATTTATTTATTAGGCTCACCAACAGGTTACATATTGCAACAATCAATTTTACATCATCAGTTAGGTATAGATCTGATACATAACCCAGTTACAGGTGGGCACAACATTCACGACAACTAGACAAAATCATTATGGGACAGTTACACTATTATACAACGTTTCTTTTCCTACGCAATACAAGGAGGACACAAAAATTAAAATAAATTACAATAAGTTGACAATAAAATAAAAACAGAGCAGAACATAATAAAACTTTTGACTTATGTTAAATGGAGAAATGATCTCAGCACCTTTCGACGAAAGAGTTTCGGTACTACTAGTGAAACGTTGATGTTTTGAGTGTTCAGAATATCTCTGACTACCCCCTCGGGGAATATAGTCGTGAGCATAATTATGCTAACAAAGTAAAAAGCGGCAAATGCTATCAGATCATAGTACTTGCTGCTGCCTTTTAGAATAAAAACCCAAAGATATACCTAATAATATTTAAGTTTTTGATTATTGTTACGTTATTGATGTAAATGATTCCAGTATAGTCAATTGACCGAATGTAAAAAAAGCTCATGCGTCAGGCTTGAAATCAATCGACCAATATAGATCATTGGCGAGCAACCGTAGATATATCGTGATTCATTCACAAAGTTTTAATAATAGTCAACTTCGCAGGTCCATAAGAATTATAAACTTGATACTACTGTACCTTAAGAATATAAATATTATAATAATTAGAGAACCGTACATTATCGACTTCTTTTAAAATTGAGGCGCGAGTATTTTGCAGAGCGAGGTGTCAGTGGATAGGTCTTATAAAATTTAATAAAACGTAGTTATATCTTATATCTATCTATTTATCTCAAAGTAATAAATAACCCTGTTTTCTCAGCTTAAGGCGTATCATCCCTGGACCATGACTCTCCTTACTAATCGATGCGAACGAGCGCGTGGATACGGCCAGAATTTTATGAATTTTTATTAGAAAAATTTAATGATTTTTTATTAATTTCGAAAAAGTAAGAAAACCACATCATTCTAAATTGTGTTGTGAACAATATTGTAAATTTTCTTAACTTCAGATTAAAAATGTATTTATTTATTTATTTTTATTTTCTTGATTGATTTCCCAACAGTTGTTACACTAATACAAATACAACAATATAAATCAAAGCAACTTTTAAGCTAAATGTACAACTAATTAGAGGGAAATACAGCATGCACTGAAACAAACAGATTAACAAAGTTTACATAGGTAAACTTAACTTACTAATAGATTAATGCTACATTTACTTACTAATGATTAAATTACCCACGCAATTTAACTGTTGTAAGAGTAAAATGGTTACAACTGGGAAAAAAAGGGGTGACTTTAGAGTCCCTTTCTTCGGTTTTATTCATTAAAATTGATTTCTAGAAAAACCATATCACTTCTCATAATAATATCGTCTAGATGGTTCAGTTTATTTTTCAGCTCAACTAAGTTAATAAATAAAATGCGGTTATAAAGTTACCCAAAACCAGGAGGTAGCCCCTTAAACTTATTTTCCCCTCACAATCATGACCCTAAAAACAACAGAACCGGATAAGCAACCTAAACGCCCATATCGGAACGTATCAGAGCAACTAAACCAAGAGGGTCCCTCACGTAAGCAAAAACAGCGACAGGCTCATTCGGATGACGAATTAGTGCCTTCGATAAGTTATCTGTGGCGAGGCGCAAGGAGTAATGGTCGCCATCCATCCCTCGCTACCTCCCGCCGTGTGAGAGGTGTGAGGGACAAGCACACTGTATCAAGCAGTACAACGACTTTTATACCACCTTCGTGGTCTAAAGTTAAGAGCATTGATACTACCTCCGAAGCCTAATGGTTAAGATCATTGAGCTCTTGACACAGAGGTCGTGGGTTCGATTCCCACGGGGGACACCTAGTGACTTGTCACTTTGTGCGTTTTTCCCCAGTTGGTTAGGACATTGCAGGCTGAATCACCTGATTTCTGATAAGAAAGATGATTCCATGCTTCGGATGGCACGTTAAGCCGGGCTGTCTCTGGTGGTAGTTGACGTTATATAAAAACCACATCAGAGGCCGTAAGGCGGACTGGAAAATCTCTGACATCAGGGCTTGCTGCCTACACGATATGAAGAGGTACAACGACTTAGCGACTGGTGTTTTTATTATTATACTAGCTGACCACATCCTTTAAATACTTATAACTTTCAATTCAATTCCATTCAATTCAATACTTTATTGCATTCATGACATACTGCACTTACAATTTTGATTGAATGAACCGATTGCGATGAAATAAAGCCTTTATGTTAATCGAATCTAAGCCCTACGCTTACGAGAAAACTAAATCGAAATCAGTTCAGCAGTTTATAAGTCACAATGTATTCCATTCATTACGTATCCTGAACCAAGCCCCCAATTAATATTTTTTTGGCTTCCCAATTAATATTTATGCAAATATCTTCAATGTAACTAGGTACGTCCAAGCCAAGTTAACAATCTTGTTATAATATCTAATGAGTTCTAAACACTTTTCCTTAGCCTACCGATTTCATCGTACTGCTGGGAAAAGGCTTCCCCTTCTTCTCTCTGACTTCAGCCAGCTTCATCTGCCCATCATTGAAGGTATCCAGGTCGTCCCTCCATCTATTCCGAGGTTGAAACTGACGGTGACGTCCATTCTCCGAGATCGACGATGTTAAGACTTTGGCCCACCTTTTCGGGTGCAAATCGGTGCAATCGACAGACATGGCCGGCCAATCCCAGGGATGTTCAGGAACTTCGTTACAACTACAATTATACTTTAAATGTGTGCAGTTTTGGCAAGTCCATCTTAAACCAAAAGGTTTAATTAAACAATGAAAACTTTTTTAAACCAACGAAACTCTTGCAATTGTATAAAGAGGAGTGCTCTTTCCCATGGTAGGTATAGGGCGCGCCACTTACTAACCATCCTTAAATACTTTTCAAATAATTCATCTTTTGACACACGCCCGCCGGCCGGTTTAGAGTTCTCCGTACCTCACGTATCTATTAAATGTTTAATAACTTGTAATTGTGTCATCATACCTTATCTTCGAACTAAACTTTTTGTTTCAATCTGTTTCGCATTATTTCTATGATCCTTTCGAACACAGAAACTTTTCTATTCCAGACTCATACTGTTTGAATACTCAATACTGCACATCTCTGCTGTCATAATGACTTATTATCTCACGTGATAAAGTAAGAGAGTAGTACTTACAGTCACATATCCCGTTGTTTTCCTCGCTACCTTACACCCTTGTTATAAGATCCACTATCGAACAAACTTCGACCTCACACGTACAGGTCTGAGATTGAGCTCACAGCGGGTAGGTTTTGTCGTTCCCTTATCTTGCTAAAGGATGTTTTGGATATTATTTTAATTGGATAATTGTTTCAGAAGATGCTATTCTCGGAAAGGTAGAGTTATGTATGGGAAAGCAGATTTTTTTTTTCGACGTTGTCTCCATTGTAAATGTTTTTCATTTGGTCTGAATCAACCCTTTAAATATTTATTCGTATGGCTTTTAGAGCATGTTAATTACAATAATTAGTCCAAGTTCTTCAACAGTTTGTATTAATCGGTAGATTTTTTCGTGTTTCCTGGGGTAGAGTCCATAATGAAAGTTGTTCAGTTTGATGGTCTGAGTTCATCATCATCAGCCTATCATCGTCCACTGCTGAACATAGGCCTCTCCCAAGTCGCGCCACAAAACTCTGTCCTCACCTGAGTTCACCGTTTCATTATATTGATTACGTTTTAGTCCACCACGTGTAACCGATGTCGTTTGGTAGACTTCACGTGAGCATCGGAATTTCTTCCTTAGCGTGTGCAGGTTTCCTTACAATGTTTTTCTTCACCGTTTGAGACCTCATTTTGATACACCTTGTATAAAGCAAGGAAAGCATTTTTAAGTTTACACACTGTACAGTTGATAGTTGTAGCAAAGTTTATGATCCTCCCTAACCTGTAGTTATGCAATAAAATAACGTTGACCTTGACTTCGGATTACGGTCGGGAGTCATCATCATCATCATCATCTCAGCCGATAGACGTCCACTGCTGGTCTGCTGCCTCCCCCAAGGATCCACAACGACCGGTCCTGCGCTGCCCTCATCCAACGGGTTCCTGCCACCTTCTCCAGGTCGTCGGTTCATCTCGTATAATGTGTAAAATTGCAATTTTTTAAAAAGTGTTAGAGCTAATATTTGTTAAACGAATAAAAAGTAAATGAAAAATAAATGTCATTCCGAAGAAATATCACTGACAAGTGCTTACAAAGGAACTCCATTCGAGTGGAAAGGTTCGATACAAACCGACAATAATGGCCTTTCCCTGACCTTTTACCCTTTCTGTTTCTTGTCTATTGGTTAGTTTGAGTTATTTCTTAGTTTGACGGCGATTTTCTTTTGAAATTACTAAATCAATTTGAACCCAATTAGTTCTTTGAAACAAATTCTTACGTACTTATAATATGAGCTAGCCTTTTGTTCTTGTCTTTTTTAGGGTTCCATACCCTATTACTAAGCCTATAGGCTGTCCATCCGTCCGTCCTTAATATACATGGTATAAGGAAAAGTATAATTAACCTTTAACCCACATACTCTACCCATCAAACTAAAAAACTTTTACAATGGGAGGAGATTGACATAAAAAATCAGCTGTTCCATACTAAACTGCAATGCCTACTCTACTCAATCGTATGCAACAGCTTTTTTTTTGCGCCGGCAATATATTTGCTCCCATAGTAAAAGTTGTTCAGTTTGATGGGTAGAGTTTATGGTTTAAAGGTCAATGATACTTTTCCTTACACCCTGTATAAAGAGCTTTAATATCTTTTGAACCGTTATAGGTTTAGATTTAAAATTTTCAGTTGAAGTGTTATTATTTTGAATTTACTAATGAATAATGGCCGTACAAGAAACGTGTTTCTGTTTTCAAAGCTACGATTTCAAAGTGTGTTTTTGCTATATCGTAAAAACAGCAATACATACAAGCGTCAAACTTAGTGTAATTATAGAGCATACTTTAAAATAAAACAACAAATAATGAAAAACGGCCAAGTGTGTGTTGGACCACGCGCTAATGATCCCAGAAAAACCATTTTTTTTAATATCCACCATATTTAAAAGAAAATGTTTTTTGTGGAACTCTCACACTTGGCCGTATTCAAGAATATTTTGTGTGTACCTACCTAATGTCTTGAAATCTAACTGCTAAAGGTGACCTCACTAAAAACTACGCGCTTAAAAAGATAGTTGGTAGTTGTAGCAAACATTCTGACCACCCCGAAAGAAATTATGGTCGTGAGTTTATATTAAAATTTTAATTTAGTAGGTTGTTGTAGCAATCTTCTGATTAACTTATACGTTTTAAATGTACACACGGCGACACAAATCATGTTACGCACCCTTACCCATAACACCACTATCTACAAAACACAAAATAGTGCAGTAGAGAGCCTGCATAGACGCGGCTGTCGGAGGCGCGGGCGCAGCGTGCCGTGAGACGAAAAAACAACAACATACCGCACCCTCTCGCACGATTCGCAGCGCTCAACTTCTAATAGTTCAAAGTCCAAACAGGGTAACCTGACCTGTCGCCGTGTGTACCTAACTTACGCTCTTGAATTATAAATATACTTTACGTGTAGTAAAGGTCGCCTCGACGTATCAAATGTCACATTTTGGCTTCAAAGAGAGACACGGCGACACGAAGTCATCTTCGACGCAAGTCGTGCGTGGACAATATCCGAGGCCTGAGGGAAGGGGACGTGAAATACCCGTAGGTACATACCTACTTGTTGTGGTTAATCCTTAATGGGATATTCACACATAGTTACAATAAAACGTGACATACATGATAAATGTTTAGTGAGTATCTTTAACCATATATTTTACTTGTATAACTAAGAAGAGAAAGAGAAAGAGAGAGAGAGAGAGAAACTCTAGAAATGATTTAAGCGTAATCATTTATTCATCGCGGCGTTGCGTACAAAATAGTATCTCTAAAGGATATTTCGTCAAATCGAAGTTATGCTTATGGATTTTTGGTCAAACTACCCGTCAAATCTGTAGATCCGAGACGGCGACTGACGACGGCTGGTCCATACAAAAGTGTAATTTAGCCATCCGCCATCGTTGCGAACGGCTTCCCATATTTATATTATTTATATTTTTGTATGGGCCGCCCTCGGTCGGTCGCCATCTCGGTAAAATTGTGTCTTAACCTTTAATGGGCAGTAAAACGGAGTCTCGTTGTGAGTCTTTTACAGGGTTGTCGCATGTCCGTTGCCCACTCCCCGGCCTACAACGAAGCTCCAATTGCATGGCGGCTCAAGACTTCTGAAGAATTCCGTTTTTTTTAATGAACTATCTGATTTCACCAAATATTTCATTCATCCAACGTCAAGAACTTTTGCTATTTAAACTAGACATTGGCAAAATCATCAACGTACAATTTTAAGGTTAGATAAAACAGACAGTAGTAGTAGAAACAAAATAAGTCTTTAAATTGAAGCATGTGCTTGATATAAAAGCTGCGGTTTCCCAACGATGTCTATTTTCTTATAAAATTGTTTATTAATGTTAGATGTAAATTCTTCGGTAAACTAAGATGAAGTTAAAGCTAATTGCAAGCTCCATCAACGTCTTATTAGTTATCCAACTGATTATACTTCCAGGCAAGTTCCCCTTGATCACATTCCGTATAATATTACTTAGGCGGATACTTTCAGATTGTCTAAGTTATTCTACTCCAAGATACTTTGTTATCTGATTATTTTTCTTTGTAATTTCATCACTTCGCTTGGCTTAGGTATACAGGCTGTTAGGAAAAGTATAATTAACCTGAGCATTGCATACAGAAGGAGTCGAGGCGGCGTCGAGGCGCGGGCGCGCGCCTTGGCGACCTTGACATACGATCGGTAATTGTATATCATACCAAAGCCGCCGCTCGGATTCTTGGTACACAATTATCGAACGTATGTCAAGGTCGCCAAGGCGCGCCCGAACTCGACGCTGCCTCGACTCCGCCTCGACTCCTTCTGTATGTGATGCGCTTTAAACCATATACTCTACCCATCAAACTGAACAACGTTTTACTATCAGAACAAAAAAAAATCAGCTGTTCCAAACTAAAATGCAACGACTCCACTCAAACGTATGGAAGAGCTGTTTTTTTATTCTTACAGGTTTACTCCTATAAATAGTAAAAGTTGTTCAGTTTGATAGGTAGAGCATATATGTGGTTTAAAGGTCAATGATACTTTTCCTAACACCCTGTGGAAGTAACTAGTGACACAGCATTTCGAAGACTACCAAAGCCGCGACCGAAATACAGGATGTAAACATATCGAACAGGGTAATTCAGGTAATTTACATGGATCTTATTGCAACTAGATCAAAGTAAAATGTAGCAACTACCTACGAATAAAGAAATAAATATGGAAATATAATTCACGTCAAAAAATGACCCCACGAACTTTGGTGTACACCACGCAAGCGCGCAAGACTCAATCATTATGGCGACTCCAATTACGGCGTTTGCCGCCAAAACTCATGGTGCCAAAAATTAAGGAGATTTTGTTCGGAGTTATCGTTCCATATTTATTTCTTTATTCGTAGGCAACTGCAGATTACTTCAGTGCGTTCAGATGTTTTTGCCATACTTGTTACTGGAAGCTAACAGTTTCAGTAAAGGTCAAACACTCTTTTGTTTATGAGTACCTACACCACTAATGTTTAATTATGATTAAAATGCTATGGGTGTATTCAAACAATGAAACTAAACAACTTTGCAATATGGGTCGAAAAACGTAAAAAGTTGTTGTTAGACCTCCCATAGAAAATCGATCGGCTGATCCGTACTTATGGTAGGTCAAAAGATCTCGTTTTTCGAAACATACCTATCCCTTAGAGAAAGATTAGTTTTACTGTCTAAATATACTTTAAAGTTTTGTTAGTCATTAAAAACTAGTAGTGTACCTATGACATGACCAATACACATCGTAGGTGTGTCATCACCTCTAGCAGGGATTGCCATAGCCACACAAACCTACAGTTTCCGATAAATGATTTACCTACAAATCGGACTCCTAACCTATCAATCAGTCCATTCAATCAACGTGACGAATGTCGTGGCTACCGTAATTATATGTAGTTAAACCAAGAAGACGTTTAACTTCAGTCACCGGAGCATCGTTAACGAAGGGTCTTGACTCTTGAAACTAGAATCAATTTGGGATCGTTGACAATTAGTTAGGCTAACTAACTGAACTCTATCTTCACTGGAATTAACGTTAAACACATTGTAGTTGCCGGTTTCGAATAGATCAATGTCAATATAAATCAACCAATACCAAATCAAACGCGCTGCAAGTCTGACGGAGGGTGGACGCGTGCGCATTGGCTTCTGTTAGGCTTGCACGTGGCTCCGCATTTTGTGAAGCTCTTTTGTGTTTTAAATATAAAACAATAAATTGAGATTATAAACTACTTGACATTGGCAGAGTTTCCGCGCTAGACGCAAGCAACCGGCCACTAATTAACAAGATTAGAATCAAATCAAACATTTGAAACTAGTTGGGTTTCATCGAAGTGACGTCAGTGAAGTCAACTTCCAGAGTACAGAAGGGGCAATCCATCCGGGGCCTCTCAATCTTGAAGTCCAGGATTGAATCCGCACGCAGAAAACGTTCCGATGCGTATATGAAGTCTACCAATCCGTATTGGGGACGCGTGGTGGACTAACACGCCCATACACAAACCCTGAGGGTATAGGCCTGTGCCCTGCAGTGGGCCGTGTACAGGCTGTGATGATGATGCACACAACAACCCACCACCACCGCCATTAGAAACATAGGAGACAAAAGGGGCATAGGGACAAACAGACATTGATTTTTATAATAAACAGGGTGTTTAAAAGCGTTACATAATGATGGGGATACTTCTAAGTTCAGACCTTTCTTTCACTGACACACACAAACTGACCTTTAACTAAAGAGCAAATACAAAAATTTGCAAAAAAAAAATCTGCAGCTGTTCCATACGTTCGGGTCGAGTGGCGATTAAAGTTTTCTCTGAAACCATTTTTTTTTTTGTGATTTCGATATTAGTTCCATAGTGAATGTTCTTTAGTTTAACGTGAGTTAAATAGTTTCTGAAGCAACACGTTTAACGTTGAATTTTCTTAAGTGTTATCTAGTCGATAGAATGAAAGTCGATTGCTTGTTGCGTAGTAAACATGTTCATCGATATTGTGAACAAATTGAAACATTACATCGTTATTTGTGAATAATGTTGTGTAGGGTGACCCGATAATAAGTTTTTGATGGATAATCCCGAATATAAATGGCACTACGGTTTACACGCAAACCGCTTTTGTTGACAGGTGGACTCTGTATTATTTGGGATTAACACTGCACCGTGTCGCCGTGCGGCAAAATGCGATTCGAAATACTTTGCTGCGTGAGTATGTTATATTTTAAGTTTATAGTCAATGTAAGGAAAGGTATCCTAATTATCTTTAAACTACCCATCAAACTGAACTACTTTTACTATGGGAGCATACCTAGAACATAAAAATCTGCTTTTCCAAACGTCTTAGTCGAGGAGGCATTGCAGTTAAGTATGGAACAGCAGACTTTTTGTTTGTTCTGACAAGGCTGCTCCCATAGTAAAAGTTGTTCAGTTTGGGTAGAGAATGTGGTTAAAGGTTAATGATACTTTACCTTACACCCTGTGTTTCAAATCGACCTTAGCCGCACGCGATTATCTACCCGTGTAAATCCCGCATCACACGCAGTTTTTTTTTTCACTCGCAGTTCTGAGCTAAGTTATCTTTTAAAATTTCAGGATTAACTCTACTGGAAAGCTGACGCAGAATGGAAAATCCATAACTTATAAGTTTGCTTAAGTAAGGCAAAAACGACGCTGTAATACTATTAGATTAAAAAATCTTATCTGCTTATTCTTTTAAAACTTTCGTTATTATCCAAGACATTAAATTCCAAGCCTTAACCATAATTCAAATAAATTCCTTCCAATCCCAAATTGTTCTCTCAAACCGGACAAAGGGCAAAATTTCCGGAAACGTCTGTCCGTAATCTTTACCCGTACGTATGGCGACCCTAATCGTAAGACAATATCCCGAAACGTGATGAGTTGTATTATACGGCCGGGAGCAGGAGCCTGCCTGGAGGGCCATAATGCCGGAAATGAGGTGTTTCTGTAATTTGCCGGGTTATATCTGAATAGCTGTTTTGGTTATTTCCGAGTCCCTTCAAGTTATTTATTGCTTAATTTTCTTCATTTTTCATAAAGACTCAAGCAACAAAAATACAGGTTATCTTGACGGTCTTATCGTGACAAAATAAAACCGGTCAAGTGCGAGTCGGGCTACTCGCGCACCGAGGGTTCCGTACCACACCACCACACAACATATTATAAACTTACAAAAAAGTTTTGATTTCTCCGGGACCTTTATCGCAATCGGTGACACGGAGGTCGTGGGTTCGATTCCCACGGGGGGCACCTAGTGAAATGTCACTTTGTGCGTTTTTCCCCAGTTGGTTAGGACGTTGCAGGCTGAGTCACCTGATTGTCTGAAAAGAAAGATGATTCGTGCTTCGGATGGCACGTTAAGCTGTTGGTCCCGGCTACTATCTCGGATGGTAGTAGTCGTTACATAAAAACCACGTCAGAGGCCGTAAGGCGGTTTGAATAAACTCTGACACCAGGGCTTGCAGCCCACTCGATAAGAAGAAGAAGATCGCAAGATCGACTCAGACCTGGCTGGTTTTTATAATTTTTTGTTAAGTATACTGTGGAGTTTGCTCTATAATTAAACCAAGTTTGACGCTCCTTAAATATGTTACCGTTTTTACGATAGAGTGGGCATAAAAAACGATGAAAAAAACTAGTTTCTTGTATGAGAACCCCCCACTTAATTTTTAACTTTTTGATATTCTTATTATTTTATAACAAATCCGCTACAAAAACGTACATTCTGTGAAAATTTCAACTGTCTAGCGATTACGCTTCAAAAGTTACAGCCCTAAATAGGTAGGACATACAGAGAGACATACCGACGTACGGACGGACAAAGTAGGCTTAGTAATAGGGTTCCGTTTTCACCTTTTGGGTACGGAACCCTAAAAATAATCCAGAGACCACGGATGACCGCAGGAAGACGAGACATGGGACGTTCTTCGGTCTGACTCTAACAGAATAGAATATTATCTGATATAACTCCTGAGTGTAGCAAAATACTTGTAGAACAGAATTATTTAGTGGTCAGGTTGTATTGAATACCATAATTTCTACTAGGTATTTAGCACCGGAAGTTGCGATAATCATCTTGTTATCCCTTTTTTTTAAGTTGGTTAAAAAATAAATGGTCATTTCATCCTAAAATATTAGGGACCATAGGTCCAGACAACTATTTTCTATGAGAAACGTGATTGCCCAGCCCACCGAAAAGTTAGAGATCAACTTCCAGGCTAAGATACTCGTATGTTCGAAATCCCGGGACCGCAGTCCAATATTGTTCAGAAACTAAATTATTTATACTAAAATACGGTTGTACAATCATAGCCTTGTGAAAATATAAGTCAGTGTTAGTGAAACAATACGATACCTCGCTAGATTCCTCTGAGATAGTAACACATCTTCTTGCCGCCGGCCGGTCTTGCGGGGAACATGTTCATTGTTATAACACACGGAACATACTCATATAGTTGGACATGTCGTACGTGGTGTAACTAGATTGTGTTGCAGATAGTGTCTGACCGAAGGTTCGTTTTCGGCCGAAGCCGAAGAATAAACCATAAGTATAACAGCAACAGTAAGTAGTAGTAGTAACCATAAATACTAGAATAACTTATTAAGGTGGTTTCAGTCCATACTAAATTTGACTTATTTAGCTGTAGTGCTCGACTTACCAAAAAGTTGTTAGTTGATAAGACTATCGATATTTAATAGTTTCTACTCAGAATACCATTTATAGAAACGTAAATTGATTGTTTTATATGTATAAAATCTATATGTGGATGCTTGTAAATGGCTGATGGTTGTTATTTAAGTATTATTTCGTAAAAGAGGCTGTTAGCATCCCGAATAATATAAAATAAACAAATAAAATAGAAAAAAAAAACTTTACGAACAAATTAAGATTACGAAGATTTAATTATAGCTTTGAAATTATTCATACAAAATTGTTTGCTAGATGTCTAAAATTTATCATTTTCAAAGGTCGCTAGTTCCTACAGTAATTAATTTATGTAAAAAAGCAAAACATAGGTACATAGCAGAGGTAACATAGATTAGATGGTAAAAAAATATTTGCTCTAGTTTCATTACCCAGGGAGAAAACAGGGGAATACGTTTGTATGGAGAAAACTGTACTCGTCTATCCTCTTAAGCAACGTCAGGACTGGTCAGTCTTTGGATGGGTGACCGTATAAGTGATATTTCATCCTCGAGCGTCTCCGTGCTTCAAAAGACACGCTAAGCAGTTGGTCCCAGATAGTTAATTCAGATGTAGTATGCGTTAAGTCTGAAAGGTGGCTTTTTTGGGTTAATATTGAAAATATAATTCGTTTGTATGGAGCGCGCTCCTAATTATATCCTCTTACGATCTTTCTGACTGACTTGAGTAATTTCTTACGTCAAATCAACTCGATCAACTTAACAATCGATATCGATAAAATTAAAGTTTTAAGACAAAGTCACAGTCACAAGCTAAGTGTAAGCACACTTATGACACTTTGGCTTCAATAAATTCTACTAGAGCAAAAAAATCAAAGCAAGAAACGCGCTGTTTTCTTCGCACACATCTCAAGTTAAGCTCCCCGTGTATGAAAAGGAAATAAAATGTAAAACTTTTAAAGAGGGAATTGTTCGTGACAGTTAAACAGAAGCGTTTTCCTCCCGCCCCGCACTCGCACCGCTCTACGACGAATCAAATATTAAAAGAATGAAGTTTTAGTTAAGGTTGTCACAATTTAAGTATATTTTTAAAGGATTACGCTCGACTTTGAGAATAATCATAGCAAAATTATTTATTCCGTCTTCATTCCGTCAGAAGGATTCTAAATACCCCATAGCATATTGTTCATAGATAGATAATACATTTACTCATTCCTAAACTTGACTTAGGTTTTCTGTAGCGATCTGTCAGACGGCTATCATGAGCTATCGGCTATAATGATTAGCGCGATACCGAATAATTAATAAATTAACAAGGCAAGTTAAATAAAATCTTGTAAAAAGTTGTGATTCGCATGGTAAAATAAACAAGCGGTTCCTTACACAAAACTGTACCCAAATGTATGGAACGTTTTTTTTTTCGTGATTTTGGCTTCAGTCTCATACTGTCAATATTTGAGTTTGATAGTCCGATCATCCCTTAAAGACAGCATATTTAGAACACGTATTAAATAAAATAAAAATATACCTACTTTAAAATTGACCATTTCAGAATAGAGTTAAGGCTTCCGCACATTGCCGCGATATTATCGAGCGATATGTCACGCATGCGCAGCACCACTAAATCGATTGCGTCGGAACAAAATAGCAGCGATATTATCGCTCGATAAAATCGCGGCATTGTGTAGGATCGCGCGCGTCCCCATACAAAATGTACTGAGAACAATTATCGCAAAATCGCAGCGATAATATCGCTCGATATTATCGCTGCAATGAGCGGAGGCCTTTAAGAGGTAGCTTGACGAAAAATATGTAGGTAGGTAGGTATCTTTCAAATTTAGTGATAATGGTATATACCGTAGCTATAAACTAAAATCACAAAGAAAATAATGGTTAACACTAAAACCGCTGCAAGACAATAGTTTAACCAACGTAAAATCCACCTCAATTTCGAAACTTTTCAGTGGCAACCCTCAGATAAGGGAGTAAAGCGTCGGGTATTGTTTTTGGGACAGTAACGCGGGCATATCTCACGGTTATGGCCAAAGTTTTATTAGTTGTGACGTTTTGTTTCCATATCACTACAAACTGAATTAGTGGACGTACTATAGGGGGAGATGTGACTGGAATGGGTCGGTTGGAAAATTTATATTTTCTTTGCTAAAGTTTTTCCTTGATGGGAATTTCTTGTTTGTTTTATTTTAGTGACGTAAAGAGGTATATTGCTTTTTATAAATCCATCTACGGGACAGATTTAATCATGTTGTTAGAGTTTTATTTTTAATAAATGAAATAAATAAATAATGTGTTTCTTTTTCGTATACCTACTTAACTTTAATCAGATTAAATTTAAGTCTCTAAAGCACTTGCATGATACCATGTGCAGTTTTCGTAATTTTCAATAGGTAATTACTGTATTGCCTCTGTGCATAAATAAAATAACAATGAAATAAATAAAAATCATATTTTTTGTTTACTGTTTCACATGATTTTTTGTTTATTGTCAAAGGATCCGGAACAGTTGTCGCTTTCCTCACTCAAATGATAAGCTTAGCTATTTAGCGAGACTTACTGCTAGTATCTTGGGTCTTCAACCCAACCTTCACTGCATTTGAACGAATCGGTTTACCATTTCATCACATTCACAATCAAAAATATCCTGCTGCATTTTGTTTCTGAAATATCGGTCACTAGCGTATTTAAACTAAAAATTTAAAAAGATTTTATGCGAGTAAAACTTTGTTCATAATTATCAATTACAATAACAAAAACAACTAAATTTTGTTAAGGCATTTATGTTCTGAAATAAATGATTTGAACATGAATTTGAATTTGGATATTAAAACCTGAGGTCATCAGAGTTGATGAAATATTGTCATTCTCTAGTCTATTTAATTCACCGGTTCACCGCAGTCCATCTCCCTCATAAAACGTGTTAACCCCAATGTTAAATTTATAAACAATGAAATTTTAATGACAACACAATTTCATAGCGAATGAATAATTTACGCGATGGCCGTTGTTTTGATTGTTTCGCGATTTATGTGTTAACACTTGCGGTTTTAGCTGTGTTTTAACTTTATAACCGACAATGGGATGGGTTAGATATGTCATTAATTTAACACACTACTGCGTAAACGAAATATAATATTGCCAAAATAAATGTACGTCTCACACGGCGACTAATCAACCTACCCGGTCAGTGATTACAGCTAGGTATACAGTAGGTACAGGGTGTAAGGAAAAGTATTATTAACCTTTAAACCACATACTCTACCCATCAAACTGAACAACTTTTACCAAGGGAGCAAACCGATCAGAGCAAAAAAAAATCTGCTGTTGCATACATTTGAGTCGAGTAACTAGGTTAGGTATTGGAGTTTAGTATGGGACAGCTGATTTTTTTTGTTGCTCTGATCGGTTTACTCCCATAGTAAAAGTTGTTCAGTTTGATGGTACAGTGGTTTAAAGGTTAATGATACTTTTCCTTGCACCCTGTATATTTTTCATAGTTTTTCAACGAAAAAACCGTCACGTCGTAGAACTAATAAATACATACCAAACTTCTCTACAACACGAAGATATGAAGTAATAATAAAGAAGTAAATATTGTATGTATAAGCATACATAGCAATCACTATCACCTCTTGAGACTACAGCTGGCCGCGACACGACTGATACGACCCCGCCCTCCCCTCGTATATATCCGGAGAGCACTTGGGCACTAGCAGAGAATATTAATGTACAGAACTAGCTGATAATATCATACAACGCGTTAAAATATTAAAACATATACTGATGTGGACGTGCCTGGACGAATTCTTTCTAGCATGACCTGACCCCACCTCTGGAGTGCAATCCCAAGTAGCAAAATCTGGTGCTATAAAAGACCTGAGAACGTTTTAGAACGTGCTAATTAGTGTTCATGATTACCACTATAATGGTGTCGTAAACGTTAAGAGAACCCCAAAAAGACCCTAGTTTTGTCACTAATTTATTCTATAAACACTTAGATTATCTAGATGGAACGTCGCCTCACAAATTGAAAACAAAAATGGTTCCATTTTTTGACAGATGTGTGCGTGACAGCTGCGTTCTACGCATGTTTAAACCTTTCAGTGTGTGAGTGTTTGGGTTACCAGCAGAATTCCATCTCCCTTAGAATCTGGGAAAATTTTAGTCATCTTTGAGAGTCAACTACACTATACAGGGTGTAAAATTAAATGCGTTGCATATCGAACAGAGTGCTCCAGCCAGACCATCAAACTGAACAACTTTCACTATGGAGCCAACATCGAAAGCACGAATACGGCTAATAAAAAAATAGTTAATCGACCAAAATGTATGAAACAGCTGATTTTTTCGCTATTTCGACCTTGGTCCCATAGAGAAAGGTGTTCAAAGACTGTCATGCACGCGAATTATTATCTCAACAGTGGTTATTAGACATCAGATATTCAGATGCATAATTTAATTTACCTAAACTTCATTTTTCACAAGAATAATATGGACGCGTCTTTTTATTTTATGAAGCAATCCCAGGATCATTCCGAAATCCCGGGATTGTTAAAAGATTTATCTATATAAAAAGTATCGTAGAACTCTGACATTTGAACAACTCGGACAACACGAACATCTCGGACAACATGAACAACTCTAAATTTGGTCAACTTATACAATATTGTCTGAGTTGACAGAGTTGTCCGAGTTGACCAAGTTGTTCATGTTATCAGAATTGTTTTGTTGTCGAAAGTACTTAATTGGACAACATGGAAAAATTGGACAACCTTATCAAGTCAATTCAGTTGGTCAGGTTGACAAAGTTGTCAGAGTTGTTCATGTTGTCGGAATATCATAATGGTGAGGATAAGTGTGACAAAACAGTGCGCGTGGCACTATTTTTTTTTAATTAACTTTATTCAGAAAGGCATAGTTATCTATATTCAGTTTCCGTGGAAAAAAAAAAATTAGTTTAGGTAAATATGCATCCGATCTCTAATAATTTTGTTCCTTCTCACCACGATAGTTCGTAGAAATAAAGTTCGGAAGAAATAAAGACTTAATAAAGTGAAATATTTTTTTTTGCTTTTTGGTTGTATGAACGAAAAACCTTTGTCTATTAGTTGTTAAAATAGTAATGAAAAAAAACGAAAAGGCATAATGGCGGGAAATTTAGAAAGAAAAATCTGACCACACTTTAAAAATGGCCTATGTAAACAAAGAAAAGTTTTTAAAATTTTCAATCAGATTATTGTATCTCAAATCATGGTGAAAAGTTAATTTATAAGTGTGAAACATGTTAATCTTTTTTTTATTGTGCATATTTTTGTGAATTTGTTACAATTTGATCACGTAAGTAATTTTTTCGGAATTTTTTATCTTGTATTCAGGAGGTCTGTACCGTTTCGCGTCAGGATTGAGACTATTGGAAGGTTTTTGAAAGGAGTACGGTTTTTACCTACTTTTTTTGGGACCATTTCGCCCGCTTGTTGCTCTGTCTATATAGTCTAAGTATAAACATTACATAAAAGCTCTCACGGTGATAAATCTACTACTATAAAAGTAACCAAAAATGTTTTCGTACCACTTGCTCAAAAAAGTGACATTCTATGCCACAAAAAGCGAACATAACAATAGTCATTTAAATTTGGAACTGAACTACATCTGTGTTTACACCATTGAGTTTGTATATAAAGCATTATACATCTTTTTGAAAAAGGAATACGCATTTATGTAGGCAATTTTTGAACGGGACGCAATACTCAAGGCTATTGATTAAAAAAAATTCACAGATCTCGTGTCTATCACGACCTTCTTGGACATTGAAAATTAATTTTATGAATTACTTAAACAAAACAAAATTTACTCATCGTCGATTGCGTGATGCAACAAATATTGATTTTTAGGGTTCCGAAGTCAACAAGGAACCCTTATAGTTTCGCCATGTCCGCCCAAGTAACTCAGAAGTGCTGTATATCAGCTGAATAACTATCCACAATGGAATCCTCAGCTGTATAAGCCTGCTGAATAATAGCATTAGAGGGGGTCTTTCAGCTGATATAACTCTAGTTTGGGCACAAATTATACAGCTCTCAGCTGAATAACTGTACACAATTGCATTATATCAGCATTATTACAGCATTATTAATGGTAACAGTTACCCTAAGAGCTGAATATTGCCTGATTAATAGAGTGCATGTTACCAATTATACAGCAATATTGCTGATTAATAGAGTCTGTGTTACCTATTATTCAGCACAAAGTACACGCCAGGACCTTTATACTGCTCCTATGGAGTTAACAATTCACAAGTGGCAAAATTGTGAACAATTTCCATACTAAACTTTCTCATATTTTAATAATATTATATTGCCGTGAACTGTTTTGTGACAAAGTGTGTGTGGTGCGATGTCGTGAAAAAGTTAACATCGTTTTCGGTAAGTAAAACCTTGATTTTTCCTCCGTATGCGTAAAATTCAATTGGGAATGGAAGTTTATTGTCAAATACTACATAAATATAGTCTAAAATTTTCACGCGCTCTCAAAATATCACTGTTTACTCGAAAATTATAGTATAAAATAAGTCGAAGAGAAATTTAAAAAAATAAAATTTTGTTATTTTACACTTGAAATTGGACAATAAGTTGTTTCTATTAAAATAATTAGGTTTTCTATTCAAATGCAGTTGTTATTTTCGTTTAATAAACAATGATAAATTGTAAATATGTTATATAACACAGGTTAGAATCTAAAAGATGGCAGACAACCAATGTGCACTGTACTAACCACAATTAAATGCTATGGGCTGATTAAGTATCCACTCGTGGTTCATTACTCAGCAACGAGCTGACACAAGTAGATCTTGTGTGCCACAAGTCAGCCACAGATTCACGTATAGCTTAATAGTGGGTAACATGTACGCAAATATTGTAATCGGTGAACCATTTAACAGTTTGTAGGAATTTAGGGATCCGTGGATTGTTTAAACAAAATTCAACAAATTAAATATTTCAATTCCGCCAGTTCTCCGTTTTCTTTTCCACATTAGCACAATATCGCGTCGCAATGGTGGTAAATAACTGTTTATACCCAAAGGGGCATTGAAAAAATAAGTCTTCTAGATCTTATATAACTGCATTAGCAGATTAATTGTCCACACTAGTACAACTATTTAGCTCTAGGCAGTAATGGGCTTCAAGTGTTCTATCTAATATAGCAGTTTGCTGTAATTAAGCATTATATCGGTACACTCATAGTGATCATGTGGGCTTTATAAATGCTATTATAGGATTCCGTGTGACAAGCTGAATAATACTATTAAAGTTCCACTTTGTACAGCAACCCGCATTATATCATTGTTAATTGATGTCACAGAATAACTGATTGCATTATAGTAGTTCACATGTTCAATCCTTAAATGCAAGAGTTATAAGGGTACACTTGTGGCTTTCAATTCAGAATATAGCTTAGTTGAAGACCACAAAAATGCTACATTGCAGCTTACAGTACAATTGATCGCTAAAAGCTGTATAATAATGAACTGTTTACCTATATTAATGCTTGCAACATTACAGTGTTGTCTCAGTGACCCATAATAGTGCTGTTATACAGACAAAAGCGTAATTTTCAGCTGTTGCAGATCGAGTGTACTCTTATAAGTCTGCATTAATGCTAAAGATACCGATGTGGACCTTTTGTGACATCCTATAATGCAGTTCTGTGTTATTTGGGCGTCCGTCCGTCTGTCCGCGGCTTAGCTCAGAGACGCTTAGTACTAGAAAGCTGTAATTTGGCATGAGTACACATATTAATCAAGCCAAGAAAAAAGGTAAAATAAAATTTTGAAAAATATTTTTTTTTAGGGTACCTCCCCTACCCGTGAAGTGGGGATGCAAGTCTTTTAAAAATACGGTGGGTGTGGGAAAACCAT